>OZ008371.1:7880793-9080793 GCA_963931995.1 Phaonia tiefii | reverse complement strand
TAAAAAAAATAATGTTTTTGTTAGACATGAAACGATAACTTGTGAAACCCAAAATATCTTTACGAGATAGAGAAACAAGCTGTAAGCAATTTTTCGGTGGCATGTCATAATGTCCAGGGACATAATGTCCATGGACATTATGACACCATAAAAAGTGTCATAAGGTCCATGGATATTATGACACTGTAAAAAGTGCCGCAATGTCCATGGACATTGTGACCCTTCTACAGTAGAAAATAGTGCTACAGAATTGTTATATTTATTTTATTGAAATATTTTTAATTTATTTTCAACTATTTGTCTGTTCAATAGTGTCACTATGTCCATGGACGCAATGACAACGATTTTATGGACATTGTGGACACTTCTGAAAGTGTCCATGAACCTTATGACACTTTTTAAGATGTCATAATTTCCATGCACACTATGTCCCTGGACATTATGACATGCCACCAATTGTTCATGTTTAAATCTCAAATATATAGAATTTGGAAAATTTTGTATTTTGAGTGATTTTTGATTCTATCTAACAGCCTGTTTCTATATGCCGATGGAAAAACAGGCGAACGAAATACAGGCGGAGGAACATGTTTAATATTTGGTTTTTATAAACAGTTTATAATTTTTGAATCAATTAATTTGTATGAACTTATAAAAATTTTACTTTAGAGCATATAAATATTTTCAGAACGGGCCGTTAAATAATGGTCAGAAAAGCGAAATACGTGCAATGACAAAATATAAATATCTTACAGATTTCTTTAAATCTGTGTCAATTTCGATTAATTTTGGGATCATTTTCATGATTTCATTTTAATTTTTTTCCATTTTCAAAATATAATGGAATATTTACACAAGTTCCACCAAGGAAACACAGACTTTTCGTTATGTCGTCCTAGAGCATTGCGAACAGTTTTGAAAAATTTGCTGACTCCAAATGATCACTAAGTGCTTTAAGATCTTTTCTTAACTCCCCTCTCATCCTACCTTTCTTTACAAATCATAACTAAAATATTATTCAAAAAAAAAACGTCATAATCAAATCATTAAGACAACCTTAAAAGTAACACCACAAATCTCTTATAGGATTTGAGGCAAATGTATGGAAACAATAAAAAATAACATTCAATCCAAAAGTCTTGACAATGGTTTCTTTTATTTCATTGAAATAAGTTTTTTTTATTTTAAATATTAGTAAAGATAATCCCGAAAATTTTATATAAATCCATGTGAAAACTGAAAATCGTATAATAAATTAGATAAATTAGTTAAAAATATAAACTAAATAAATGTGCACTTACATTAATAAGTTAATAATAATAATTATTATAAACAAAAACAAAATTAAATGTAAATATTATCAAGAATTAAGAAGAAGCAGAAACAGAAACAATTTAAGGGAGAACAAAGAAATCGTAGTGTAAGTAATAAATTTTAACGGAAATATTTTCAAATTTTAATTTTTTAATTTAAAGCGAAAAGTTTTTCAATTCAAATCGAATCAAAATGAATAAAAAATCATCAACTACAACTAAAATTCTAAATGTTAGCCGATAGTTTATAGTCTAGTCTAGTCTAGATTAGTTTAGTAATTATTGAAAATTTAACAATGTGAGTGTGAGCAAATCTTATCTAAAACAACTATTAGTAAACAAAATAACAAAATAACAATTCATAATGTAAGGTAAAAACAAATATATTAAAATGAAAATATAAAATATGAAATTTAATAAAAATTATATATATTGAAAATTTTAACTAAAATGTAATGTGAGTTTTGATTTTATTAACTGTAATAACAGATGGTTTGTATTGCTTCCAATTTTACTAAAGACTTTGGACGATCCAGGTAGCCTTAAGTTTTGCTAACGCCTTCGATAAGACTGGCAGCGTTAAATTCTACTAAAGACTTTGGACGACCCAGGCAGTAAATGGTCTTTGTTGTAAATACATTATTAAGGACATTAACACATGGTTTGTATTATTTTAATTTTGGCAAAACTCTGCGACTGATGTAAGTAGTAAATATACGTATAATTAGTCGAAACCCTTGCCATAATTCACGTTCTTGGAGCTGGTTACATTAATATTACTTATACGTTACAAAACCCTATAACAATCATACGCCACAGTGTAATTAGAACTTCAGTAGTTATATGTATTTATATGTTAAGGTGGAATATCCTTAATTTTTAAATATCAATTTCCGCGAAAAGAAAGTTCAGCGCAATTTTATTAATAATTATTTGCCATCCATATTTATAAAACACAAACAATGTTTCTATGTCTGGTATACATGTTCAAACCATCCAACCGATGTACTCCAATCCGGTTTCATTAGAAAGGTAATAACGCAAAGATAAGCACGGCAAAGGCAAAGGAAGAAACCTGTACCCACATAAGTTAGGACAATTTCCCAATACAGGTTGGGGTGCCATTTGTTACACCTAAGCGCACACCTAATCGAATGGTTTTTATATTTATTAGAAGTCAGAAGAACTTATGAAGGCAGATCGAAGTCTACGTACAGTAGGGTGTACTGGAGCCCGCGGTTTTTTGGATTTCAAACCAGAATGACGCATAAAATGCATAGTGAAGAGCTGAATACGGGAACATCAAACTTTTTTATACGAGAATTCTTAGTGTATTTTGATTCCTAGTGTATTTAGTCGAAAAATAAAATTTTATTTTTGGTCAATATGGGGCTCAAGGTTAGGTTAAGTTAGAGTGACTGTGAGTTCCTCCCAACGAAGCTCACACAAGTAGCTCTGATGCCGTTTTAAATAGCCACGTCACCCGGAAAAGAAAATAAAGAATAGAAAAGAATGTGCCAATAATAGATTGAGCTTACCCAATTATACCCAATTACTTACTTACTTAGGTGGCTTCAAATATCCCAGAGAAGTCATCCCAGAGAACTTCTATATGAGGTTATCAAATTTCAGCAATCGGCTCGATCTTCAGCGTCTCTCCTCCAGTTGATAACACCAAGCTCTCACAGACAATATAAAAGAATGTGCCAGTAATAGATTGAGCATACCCAATTATACCCAATTACTTACTTACTTAGGTGGCTTCAAATATCCCAGAGAAGTCATCCCAGAGAACTTCTAAATGAGGTTATCAAATTTCACTAATCGGCTCGATCTTCAGCGTTTCTCCTCCAGTTGGTAACACCAAGCTCTCGCAGACAATATTTTCAGCTGGTATTTTCAGCGAAGTCTTGTTCGTCCTATTTATCCATGTCCTTCGAGTACGTCTATGAACACCTCTCAAACTGGTTCACTCTAATCCATTATAGTGAAATGGCCTAGCCAGAGTAAACGCGCTATTTTCATAAGCATAACCACGTCGATATCGGGATACAATATATTTTTTTAAATATCTGCATCAGTGGAGACAATTTCGCTGCAGTTTTATTAAAAAATATAACTTATACGAAATATTATGACATTTATATTAATCATACGTCCGAAGTTCCTTCGTATTACGTAAACCTTATTTCCGATCTCGTGTTTTCCTAAGAATTTTCAGATAGGGGTTTCGCTGAAATAGCTGATGACATCTTTCTAGGAAATTTAGCCCAGAATAGAATGTGAGGAAGAATGAGTGATAGACCAGTTGAAACAACTGAGAATAAATTGAATTTTATTGGCGCTTATAAAATAAATAAATGGTTTCCCATTACATCGCATGAAGGAATTAGGGAGAGCTTCTCACACCAGTGAGCTGTGCGCTTTATAGTTTTATACTCACTGATTGGGACCTACAGTGTTTTTACACCTGTTCCGAACGGTATTTTGAGAAGCTTTTTCATGGCTAAGTACTCGATAGTGTCGCCGTCACTAAGCGAGGTGACCATCGTCGAAAGAAATTTTAAGGTGGTCGGAGCAGGAATCGAACCCAGGATCTCCAGTACAAGAGGCGCGCACACTACCCATTGCACCACGGACGGCACTTATAACATTTAAAATATCTTTCTATGCTACAAATGAATTTTCGGATAACGTTCCCAGTATAACATAAATTCAAAATCAAAAGACTCCAATTAACCCAGTGATTTTCGACTGGAATTCGGTGCATGGGAAACACTCGTACCCTCAAATCCTCTTAATACATATTACTCTATGAGTACATCTAAGCATTCTGTTTAGAATTAAGTTTAACGTGAATATTTCATTTATACAATACTAATACATGTAATTTAACCACAGATCATGCATTTTATATCCAGAGAAATTTTCCTAAATAAGGCTAATTCACCCATTTTTGTTTAACATTAATGTACTGCGTACTACGCAATATTACATTCATATTAATTATACGTTACAGTGTGTTTCTCTTCTCGGTGGAGTATGAATGGAAAACTTTCTGATTTTCATATGACTTTTCCTGACATATAACCTTTACATTAATATTACTTATACGTAAAATTACATTTACATTAATCATACAGAACAGTTTTGTTCTATTCGCAGTGGAGTTTGAATCGAAAACGGTCTCATAGTCATGACTTTACATGACATATTCCAGTATATTATACTAATATTGCTTATACGCAATATTACATATATATTAATCATATGGCACAGTGCTGTTCTATTGTCAGTAAAGTTTAGGAGGAAAACTACCTCATTTTCATACATCCTTACCTGACATAGTCCAGTTTATTATATTAATATTACTTATACGCCATATTACATATATATTAATCATTCGGCACAGTATTTGTTCTATTCTCAGTGTCATATAACCTTACCTGACGTAGTCCAGTTTATTTTATTGATATTACTTATACGCAAAATTACATTTATATTAATCATACGGTACAGCAGTATTACAGCAGCCGTTTTTTAGGGCGAAACTACCTCATTTTCATATATCTTTACCTGACATAGTCCAGTTTATTATATTAATATTACTTATACGCAATATTATATATATATACAGACATATTAATCATACGGCGCAGTATTTGTTCTATTCTCAGTGTCATATAACCTTACCTGACATAGTCCAGTTTATTTTATTGATATTACTTATACGCAAAATTACATTTATATTAATCATACGGTACAGCCGTGTTGTAGCAGCTATTTTTTAGGGGAAAACTACCTCATTTTCATATATCTTTACCTGACACTTTATTATATTAATATTATGTATACCCCATTATAATAGATACCTATTCATCACACGTCCCAGTGTAATTCGAGTCTCAGTGGAAATATTCATCTCATTCTATGGTAAACCATTTGTGGACCATAAAAAGTAATTGTCGCCGTATTTTCTTGAGAATAATTGCAATTAAGGCCATTGATCACATATACGATTATGGATATTCATGGGAAGTAAAAACCAAAGAAAACATATACATAAACTTGTGTAGCTCTATTTATATATGTGCAGCTATATACATAGATGTATGCATATATAAATCACATCGTATATTATGTGTTATATACCCATAATATGTACGTGTCTGAGAATCATATAATCCAACGGCGCACATACTCAAATATAACTCACACGTACTAAAATCTAATAAAAGCTGAGCAACAAAAGCAAAATAATACATTTAACACATAAACACTTAACGCTATAACATGCCGAGGGCAATGCGAGAGGTAGACAAAAAGTTACGCGTTAAAATACCACGTAAATTTCACACAAATAGTGTAGCCAGTGTAACCTAAGGGCAGTAGACGCTGCATTTTCTTAATATTATATAATATATACATATATATAAATTTGGTATATCTTTCCACAGAACTTGCATCTCTACCCTATCCCTGGTAATTTTACAATGCTGTGAACTGCAACAGAATATTATTGCAATGTTTCAATATTTCCATAGCAATTTGAGGTTATCGTTATATGTAAATGTATGTATATAAATTTCAAATCAGATTTATATACTACTCTACCTATAGATATTCATAGCCAGTGAAATGAGTAACGAAATAAATTGGAAATATTGCGATTATGTACTAAACAAATGTTGCCGTATTCTATATGTATCTACCGCAGTTATTCGTGCAGACCATATGGATTTATCTCAATTTCCGCACAATTTACAGTACAAAATGGGCTATTTGAAATTCACATGAGTAATGCATATGCGGCCATAGATCTACATAGACATACATTTACATGTATTTACACAAATGTGTTTCGTGAGGGCTGTCTAAGTGGTGGTTAATGTTTCCTGAATTAACACAACCACTGCAACAGTTTACCCAAACCGGTGTGTATCTGACCACAATAATGGGCTTAGTCCTATTAAGTTTAAATATAACCATTTGGTTTAGATTTACATCCGTTTAAATGATATATGATCAGGGATGCGTATGATTAATATGGAATGCATTAGCAATACTCATACGTCGTAAAATATGTATAAAATTGGAAAGTATTACCATTATCAAACATTGTTTTAAAAGAAAATAATTTCGATTTGCGTAGAACAGTGTAATCGAAGGACTCAAATTCCAAATAATAACGTGCGCCATATAATTTCGATTTACTATCCAGTCAATTACATTCATTTGGGGATGTATCTGACACAGCATTACAAATTCAGGCCAGTATTTGGACCCGAGCAGTTGAGAACGATTCTTAACGTAATTTTAAGCGCTAAATTTGAAACAATAATTCGATTATTAAAAATGTTTCAAGTTTCCGGAAGTAACTTGATTAAGTACTTAAAACGCCGTCCTTCACGCTGGATCTCTTTGCATAAGTTCTTCATAAGGCCAAGTGTGAAGAGGTGACTCAAAAATTGTTTGTGGGTTCACAAGTTGTGCATAGGAAGTTCTAATTATATTTGAAAATATAAATGGTTTACATACTATTCCAACTATTTCTACCATAGACGAATATAGTATAGACACATTTATTCTCTCATCAAATTAAACGTCATAGGTATGGTTGCAAGTAAACATTGGATGGTGGTAAACATGGGTTCAATAATACCAGATATAGGCAATAGTAAACAACGTCCAACAAAGGAACAACAACCGCATTTCGTGTTTTTGTGGCAAACTGGTTGTGTTCAACACAACACAAATGTATACCAACGATAAAAGTCAACAAAAGAGTGCAAAATAAATTTAAATTTTTCAGTTCAACACGACATGAAAAAGTTAAGTGAACATATTTTGTAACTCCACCTGGTGTAAGTTAATTTTAAATTTAATTTTTCTCATTTCCACAAACCTATGAATTGAAAAGATGAGAGAATATATGTGTCTATACTATATTCGTCTATGATTTCTACTATTTCGTGTTATTAGATACCGTTGTATTGAAATATATAACTTTAATTTCTGTTACCACAAGTTTTTTGTGATGGAGTTACTCGAATTTTTTGGCAACTGACATATCCATATACAACTTGGACTTATCAAGATATTCTTCAACACGATCAACCGCGAAGGACCGGTGTTTAAAAATCAATGACGTTTTTCAGCAAATTGTCATACGTGAAATTCAAAGAAGGATTATTTATCGAACCTCAACTACGATACGATATTTAGCACAAAATAATAATAATGATACGATCTGTAGTACAAACTAATAATAATCATACGATCTGTAGTACAACTTAATAATAATCATACAATCTGAAGTGCAAATGAGTGATAATAACTAGTTCCGTAATATAAATAATATAATAATTAATATTAATTATACGTTCTGGCGTGAAATTTAACAATAATGATACGCCCATAACTAAACTTTATATAAATAAAAAATAAATAAATAAATAGTTTGCCGTTACAAGCCATGGAGGGATGCGGGAGAGGTTCTCGCAATCAGTGAGCTGCTTTCTTTCAAATTTGGGCACTAAATGACTGCAACCTATAATTCTACACCGGTTCTGATCGGATTTTTGAGAAGCCTTTTCTATTAAGAGATATGGAAAATGCTTGAATATGGTAAAAAATTTTAAATTTCTTCGTTAAGTGCTTCCTGCAAAACAAGTGATTATATAAGACAGAGTCGTAACCAAAACACTCCTAATGGCATCGTCACTAAGCGAGTTGATCGTCGTCGAAAGAAATATTAGATGGTCAGATCAGGGATCGAACCTACATATGTATGTAATTCATATTAATCCGCGGATGTCATGCAAATAATCGCATATTTGGTGGTGGAATACATTTCCTGCTTTACCACTTCAGATTTTTCGTTGAAAACTTGGGAGAAATTTGGCGGAAAACGTAGACCAAATCGAATGATATTGGTGCGAGGTAATGTTGAGCAAGTTTTGTTGGTTTGAAATATGTGAAACAAAAAACTCTGTCCACAGTTCTTCGTATATTGAATAAATTGTCAAAAATACTAAAGAATGCATTTATTTACTATCTTGACAAACGTATTGAATAATTCTTAAAACAACTTTTAATTACTCAGGTTCAAAATCGTGTATATTTGTGTTATCAAAGCGGAAGGAATGCTTAATATTATGTAGAATAATATTTGCAATATTAACCTCGCGATTTAGATTTTCAAGAGATAATCAAAATGTTCTGTTTCAATACGTATGATTGTTATACAGTTTATTTATATTACTCATACGTCGATAGGCTGTGAGAAATACTGGAGATTCAACGATGCCCTCTTTCTCCTTATGAGTTCATATCTACCTAGCAAATCCCTGAACGTCAGGACCATTGTAAGTGAACATACTACTAATAGATCAGAAATCGCCAGGGAAATTGTTAATTAAATGAAATACTGGCAGCTTCGAACCCATTAATTTATAACCAACCAAACTTCAGGGGCTGTAGCCAATCTAATTATCCCCAGGCTGACGAAGTCAGATCTGACATATCATGTAACTATGTGAAGCCTGACATATCATAGATAAACTTTACATACTTACTTAAAGGATGAAGAGACGCATGAGCAGCGTTTTTCATAAAATCGGGAAACATGTTTCACGCAGATCCAAACAACGTACGAACTATCTTCGTTCCCGATGTAGACTTTTGCAAATAACTTTTACAGATCCCAACTGATAGATGGGAACTTGTAGGCGAGTATTGATGTTAAACTGTTATCTGGAGAGCAGCATTCATAATGAAAGGCACATCTACATAGACAGCTCTACATGAACTAGTAAGACACATAGATATATCATAGGCTGGTAAGGAGTACAAAATGGTAGTATCCTTTCTTAATGTTGAGGTCGCGTTCAATACTGGCACTTCTGATGCGATGGAGTAGGTGCTTTTGACCCTTGGGGTTGACTCGTAATCGTAGGTGGTGATGGAACAGTGTTGGATGGTCTTCCAAACAATTTCCCCTACATCGACTATACGAAAACAAATATACAAATACACAAATATGCGATTAAAAATATCACAAGATGGTATCCTTTCTTGATGCTGAGGTTGCATTCAATACTGTCACTTCTGATGCGATGGACTTGTTGCTTTTGATCCTTGATCCTATACGAAATGGGAACAAATATTCGATTAAATATATCACTCTACAGTACCGGGAATGGAGTCCTGACACAAATGATACAGGGTATTTTTCATGGCTAACTACTCGATAGTGTCACCTTTACTAAGCGAGGTGACCGCAGTCGAAACCAATGTAAGTTGTTTAGAGCAAAGATCGATCCCTCTTTCTCATGTACAAGAGGGTTTACCTCACCCCGAAGGTGAGAGTTTATTTGTTTGGATGTGTCTGTCTCTCGGATCTTTGCCTTTCGTCTTATACAGTGAGTGAAAACTTTTTCTTTCAAAGTTAAATTTTTTTAAAACCATGAAATACACAAATAAGACTTTAAACGTGTTTTATTTACAGGTTGATATCTGCTTAAGACTAAAAGATAGTGCGTCATGGAGTCACGAGACATTATTAATGCTTCTTATCACATTCTTCTAGTACAGTGAGTGAAACCTCTGATGGTCGTTAAAGTAACACTTATTTTAATATCAATCTTACAAGACCTGCAATGCTCTTTGGTGTGAGTTATTCTGCAATACTAAACGTCCTGATTTGCCTGCTAATTGCCGCTATGATGAGTTGTTACTTGATAGGTGAATTATTTTAACAACTTTACGATTATCTCCGTGTCTCCGTGTGTATAAACACAGTGTGCCGTGAAGGGACAAAAGAAGTTATTGTGTGTATTTGCAATTATTTTTTCAATTCGCGTTATTGCTCGGTGACAGAAAATTCGTGAGAATGCATGGGTGAGTGTGTGTGAATATTTCAATATGTGCGTATGCCGTCTTTGTGGATAAAGGTTTATATTTCAGGTTGTGTCCATTTATTATTTTCTTTGTTATCATCGTAATGAAATTTCTAACATTTGTGTTGTACTGTGACTGCAAACTTTTGATTTTCAAAATTCCTCTTACTTAAAGCAACGTCCTTATGTAATAGAGTCGCTCAGGCTAGCCATTGCAGCCGTATCGGTTGACGAACTACCACTTATTTTAATATCACTTATACGCCATGACGATTTGTTTACTGTTCCATACACTTTCATAAATATCACTCATACGCGAAGAAGATATTAGTCGTGTTTTAGTTACAGCTTTGCGGTTATCCTCGTGCGGCTTAAGGTGAAAAATCAGTGTGTCATAAAGACACGTGACAATAGCAAAATTTCTTGTATGTAGTTGCCTTTTTGTTCGATTCGTCAGTATGTGTTGATGTGTAGGTGTGTGCAGGCAGAGTAAACGCACGCTCACAGCTTTGTGGCTCGCCAAAAAATATACGACTCGAGAGCACGTACATAAAAGAAAACAACGAGCAGGGTGCGTGTGTTCATATAAATTTCCGTACGCTCGGTTTCGTCTCAAACGAGTGAAACGAGCAACTTGAGAACCGCACGCGATACGTGAAAACAATTATATAGAGGGGTAAGAGAAAATAGTTCAAGTTATCCGGAGTTATCATTTATTCATCATAATTTGTACATAAAATTTACCACAAAGTACGTGCCTCGTTCCATAAAGTACATAGGATGTCCCACGAAGTACGTAAACTGTACCAGTTGGTACATAAATTGCATCCAAAATTTACATAAAATGCACATAAAGTACGAAGAATGTACCAAAAGTACATAATATATACCAAACAAGTGCACCAAAAATTCCTTAAAAAAGTACTGACTGTGTACCAAACTGTACCAAAATGGATACCAAGAATTTATGATCTAAAAAATGTGATTTAAAATTTATGTTGTACTTATAAATAAAATTAAGCTATAAGCATTCTATAATTATATACGAATGTACTATTATGTAAATATAGCTGTTTTTACTACTTAAATAAATAAATAAATGTGCACCAAAAAATTTACTTTTTTGCACCAACAAGTGTACCATTAAAAACACACAGTGTATCTAAAACTTTTGTACGCAAAAAGTAATTTTTGGTACTAAAAAGTACATTAAAATTGTGTACTTTTTGGTACACATTTAAACATTATGTACATTTTGGTACACTTTACGTAGTTTTTGATACAACGTATGTAGCTTTTGGTACTTTTCATATACTTTTTAGTACTTGTGTGTACGTTTTTGACACACATTTAATACCTTTTGGTACACTTTATGTACACTTTTTGGTACATGTTATGCTCGTTTTAGTATATTTCTGGTACAATTTATGAGCATTGTTGCTACTCATTATGTACCTGTTACTCTATGTACTTTTTGGTACAATTTATGTACCCTTTACTACATACTATGCATTTTTTGGTGCACATTATGGCCTTCCTTGCCATTATTTTTGGTACCTTTATCTAATTTTCGGTATATTTGTGTAAATTTTGTGACCATTTTGGTACAATTTGTATAATCTATTGTAATTGTTGGTACACTTTGTGTACATTTTGGTACGCTTCTTGTACATTGTTTGTACTTTGTGGCTAATTTTCACATTTTTTTTTGTATTACTCCGTACTATTTCGAAGATATTATCATTTTCATTCTAATGATTTTAAAGCGAATACCAGCAGTGAGTTGTTCAACGAACGCGCCCGCGGTCTGGATTGAGGCGAACTTAATCTCTAGCTGCATTACTGATCGTTTTTCGAAACTACTTAAGAACGCGTGCGTTTAAGATGTGATTTTTGAAAGTAATCCCGGGCGCAAGTTAATAACTAACGGTTACAAGCCATATTTGGAGTCCTGAAATATTTGTCCCGAAACTCGCGAGATGTGAGAGATATATTCTATAAACGTTCGCGTGCGTTTGCGATGCCTGATTTGTACGTCTACGTAGATAAAGGTTTATTTTTTCTCATTGTGTGTATCTCTATGTTTCTCTCTTGATATCATACTTAAATCGTTGGCATTCGTCTTGTACAGTGAGTTACTGCATATATATGTATGTGTTAGAAGGTATTATATTGGAATGTGTTAGTATACGTTTGGCCGGTTTCATAAAATTGTGTTGTTTGTTTTTCGCAATGTATTCAACGTGCTTAGTAGTCTTGAACAGTGAGTTCTTGCTTTTGTGTTTGTTGGAAGTTACTATATTGGAATGAGTTGGTGTACGTATGGCTGATTTCATGAAAGTATGTTTGTATGTTTTCCTCATTGTGTTCAATTGGCTTAGTAGTCTTGCATTGAGTTGTTCCAAATACCTTTTACAAATAACTTTTACAGAGCCGAACCAAAGCAACGAGTTGTTTTTCTGTAAAATTTTCGAACCTACTCACGAACGCGTGCATTGAAAATGTAATTTTTAAAAGTAGTCCCGAGCGCTTGCGTTTCTGAGCCGTCTTCTGCGTCCAGTGAGAGGGATTTTCTATGCTCGCTCGCTTGTGTTAGCGATCCCTGGTTTCAAAGTATCCGTAGTTGTTGTTGTCGTAATGAAATCGTTGACAGTCGTCTTGTACAGTGAGTGCCTGCGGATGTTTGTATATGAAGTTACTATATTGGAATGATTTAGTGTACGTATGGCTGGTTTCATGAAAGTGTATTTGTTTCTTATCCTCAAGGCTTCAATGGGGATGGTAGTCTTATACAGTGAGTTATTTCGTATGGGAGTGTAGCAGGTGGCTGGTATGGTATGGCTGGTTTCATCAAAGTGTATTTGTTTCTTATCCTCAAGGGCGCAATGGGTATAGTAGTCTTGTACAGTGAGTTATTGCGTATGGGAGTGTAGCAGGCTACTATACTGGAATGTGTTAATCTAATTAAGGCTGGTTTCTTATAAGAGTGTTTATTTGTTTATGTCCATCAATGCGTTGTTTGGGCTTAGTAAATTTTTGTAATGATGGAATTCATAACCTCCTATCCGTTTCATATTTAATGGTTTTTTATGTACCGAGAGTTTGAAATATAATCACAAAGTCATAAATTTCAAAATACTCATTACAAACAAGTCATTATTACATTGCAGTAACTTACTTTCGCTCACATCCTTCGTTATTCTCTTCCTCTCTCTCTCTCTCTTCTGTGATTGTATTCGTAATAAACAACGTTTACGTAACACTTGAAAACTTTTGCTTTTCAAAGTTCCTCTTTTTCTGTGGCAAAACAACATTAACAATTTCACTTATTTTTCTCAGCATTTTGCGAAAGATAGGGCCCAGTCATAGGAAAAGTTATGGTTTGTTCCTTTAACAATTACGAAAACACAAACAGAAATGTAAAACAGGACATGATAAAGGATTTTAATTCTTGTATTTATATTTAAAACAACATTTAACCCCAAAACTATGGTATGGCTGGTTTCATCAAAGTGTATTTGTTTCTTATCCTCAAGGGCGCAATGGGTATAGTAGTCTTGTACAGTGAGTTATTGCATATGGGAGTGTAGCAGGCTACTATATTGGAATGTGTTAATCTAATTAAGGCTGGTTTCTTATAAGAGTGTTTATTTGTTTATTTCCATCAATGCGTTGTATGGGCTTAGTATATTTTTATAATGATAGAATTCATAACCTCCTATCCGTTTCATATTTAATGGTTTTTTATGTACCGAGAGTTTGAAATATAATCACAAAGTCATAAATTTCAAAATACTCATTACAAACAAGTCATTATTACATTGCAGTAACTTACTTTCGCTCACATCCTTCGTTGTTCTCTTCCTCTCTCTCTTCTGTGATTGTATTCGTAATAAACAAAGTTTACGTAACACTTGAAAACTTTTGCTTTTCAAAGTTCCTCTTTTTCTGTGGCAAAACAACATTAACAATTTCACTTATTTTTCTCAGCATTTTGCGAAAGATAGGGCCCAGTCATAGGAAAAGTTATGGTTTGTTCCTTTAACAATTACGAAAACACAAACAGAAATGTAAAACAGGACATGATAAAGGATTTTAATTCTTGTATTTATATTTAAAACAACATTTAACCCCAAAACTGAATCCTTTTATGATATTAAATAACTGAAATATTATATTTCATTTTATTTAAGGACATAAGAGAACGAATTAATTAAAACACAAATCACGTAGTTGTTGTTGCTGGAAACTAGGATTCAAGTGCCTAAGGAATGTAGAAAGACTGCTTTGCATAAAGTACTTATGTGTGTTGGTTAAGAAGAGAGAGTAGAGGGAGAGAGTGGAGTAAGCCAAGGAGAATCTATACAACGTGCCACTACATTAACAATTGGGTATGTCTATACATGTATACAATTGGGTATGTATATGGCATCCCCGCTGTTTGCTTATGAGTGTCTGACGGTTCTCTCGTGTAAGGATAAATTAATTCATTTCACTCTATGATGCATCTGAAATCAGGTGCAAAAAAAATCATTAAGCATCATTATGCATATTTAATTATGCATGCATAAAGTAATATTTCAATTTTCTTGTATTCGCATTATGCGATATTTACGATATCGTTGTTTTATTCAATTTTTACACTTTTAATTAAATTTCTGCATTCCTACGGAGTCAATCAACCCAGTGCACATTGAACATCGGGGTGTATGTGTTATTCACATAATTATATAGAACGGTACGATAACTCGAAGCCACTTGTAATTGTGGTTAATAGAGAGTATTGCTAAGTGGATGGGGGTAGGAAGTAATTGATGAGCACAACATGTGCAGAACTCAATTACTTAAATGAAAATTGAGAACAACTTAAAATTGAGGGTAGAAGATGCGGTTTCCTACCAGTACTAAGATCATCAAGATCATCTTCGAATTGAAGACGTTTAATAATTTATTCATGACATTATTTTTTTGAATATTGTAAACTGTTAAGTTCAGTGAAACTGTGACGTCTTTACTGCGACATGTTTGCTTATATTTATTATAAAATAATATTATTTATTGTTCTGTAGTAATTTTTTGGCTTAAGGCCATGCAAATGAGAATAATTTATTTGTTTTACTGAAAATCATTTATTCCGATATATTTCAACTAACACTGCTAATAATTTCAAGGATCTATTTTACAAAATGCCAAGAACTAACGTTAAACATCATTTGCATTTTAATTAATTTATTACTTTATTATTTTATTGTAGACTTCGTCTAAATAAAAGTCGATGCACTAAAACATTTAAACATTAACTATTTGACTATTCAGTCCACAAATGTTCTTTGAAAAAGATTGTAAATCTTCCATGTAAGAAGTCGCAAAATAAATACGTTAAAATTTGCTGTCTAAAACAACATCACCACGCACACAACTCGCTGACTTCCCACGGCTGTTGTTATGTTTTCCATGGTATAGCTACACGCTGAGAAAAATGGTATCTGTAGCATTTTCTCTCAAACATACTGCAGGAACCATGTACAATGTTTGGAACACACTCCAAACATTCATATATTGACAAGTGTCAAACTCACTTGTATTTACATGCAAACATCAGAATGTTTCCTTGGAAACATGATTGCTTTTACGTGGAAGCATATGCATGCTTCATCCCAACTATTCATATACTTACGTAGAAGCATTCGCGTGTTTCCTCCCAAACATTATAATATTCAGCAACAAATAAACAATGCCAGGAAGCTTAGCCTCCGACGGAGGCCATTTAAGTTACACCGGAATTGGATGGAGTGGAAGACAAAGCTGCCCGAGAAGGCTGACTGTCCGCCAAGAAGCTAAACAGGATATCGCACCCACCGAAGATACACTCAAATGGGGCGCACTGGCAGACAGGGACATGTATTTGCCTGCCCATTTTTTATATACTGAGGGCGTTCACTCCTCATTGTCAAAACCCAAGCTCAGTGATGAGCTTTCAGATAATCTCCTGGGAGACACCGACGACGAGGATAACAACGTATTACTAGAAAATCATACACCACTCTAAATCACTTTCATATACAAAAATATGGAGTCCATGTCGCCTTCATCCAAGAACCCTAGACAAATCTCACCAAAATGTGTGATTGAAGACTCCTGATTTCAAGCCTCTCGAATCATTTTAATACATTTGTTTTCATTTCATTTCATTTCATTTATTTATTACGTCCATGAACAAAAATCCTTACAGACTATATAAATTCATGGAGTTACTTATACAAAAATTAAAATAATACATTATAAATTAATACATTAGTTGAAATATTAATTAATTATAGTATATAACAATTTTCTAAAATTCGATTTAGGAAGACTAAAATCAAGTAAATTGCAATATTTATTATAAAGTCTCGTGGCTTTTAGTAGTGGTTCATTAAGTGCATAATTCGTAGAACGTAGACAAACATAAAAATAAGTATAATGCCGTAAAATATGAATCGAAGCATTAATAGAAACAAACGATAATAGTTCCGGACAATCAACACACCCATTGATAACATCATACAAAAATAACAGAATTCCAATATCTCTTCTTAAACTCAGAGAATTTAATGAAATAAGTAAGCATCTACTTTTATACGATGGAATTGGGTTATTTAACTATTTCGATAGAGACATTATCACTACGATCCTGGAGAAGGACAAAGGTCGCATCTGTTTAGCGGAAGCCTGTATGACCTATACAAGTAATATACCCCGCTCATAGCAGCTGTTAAACTCGACGACTCTCACCTCATTGAGATATCTGAAACAAAAAATCGGTGGGTGGGTGACATCGGTTGTTGAATCGTTAGACTTCCTGGTAATCACACACTTCCCTTTCGTATTTTTGTGTACACGTTTTTTGCATTTGTGTAAACCTTTTGTGCCCTTATATTCACTTTGTTTTCTGTGTATAGACTTTATCTTTTATTACACGTTAGGTACACTGTGCCTTTTTTGTACACTTTTTTACATTTGCGTACACTTTGGTGCCTTTGGGTATAGTTTTTCTACAGTTTGTGTACACTTTTTGTATTTTTTGTGTACACTTATTGTACTTTTGTGATAGTTTTTATAATTTTGTACACTTTTAAACTTTAACGTACACAATTGGTACTTTTGTGTACCATTTAATACATTTAAATAAATTTGTTTACCCTTATGTTCACTTTTTGTTCTTCTGTGTACACTTTTCTACTTTTGTGGACACTTATTGAACTGTTGTGTACATGTTTTGCACTTTTGTGTAGGCTTTTTGGATTAGTGACACTTTATTTACTTTTGTGTACACTCTTTTATTCTTGTGTCCACTTTTTAGAACTCTATATAACTTGAAGAGTTTTCCCCACTCTATTTCCGTCACTAAGAGGTTGCAAGGTTTAGCAATAATTTCAAATGACGCTTTCACTCGCTTAGTACTTCATACAATGCAAGATAAAATCTAAGCAAGCGATGTAAAGCTTCGCATTCAGTTCGTGCAAAACTTTTGTAAGAAAAATTCGTATTTACATCCATACGAAAATTTTTGTTGCCTAGAGTTGCCACCTTTCTCTCATTTACCTTGCAAATATTTCATTCGCTCTGCATTTAATTTTTAACGCTTGTGGTGTTATTTTTCTTTGTTAAATTATGGGAAATGACAAAACTATGGGCCCAAAAGTATTAGCATTTTTCGTACAAAATTAATTTGGTATAACAACCCTGTTATTAATTTCATGAAATTTTCGCACAAAAGCAAATGAAAAGTGAAAAAAATTCTGGTTCACAAAATTTGTATTATTTTTTACACATGTAGATCTGAACTGAAGCCACATTAACCAAAACTCTGCATCTGATAAGGAAATTAAACATGATCCTCTAATTTGTTAAGGATCTGAACCAAAGAAGATCGAAGCACACTTCGTCGCCATACAGTAAATGACAAGCAAATATCAGGCGCAAATGCTCTGACTACTCGAACATCTGGTTTTCTGGACAATCTGTTAAAACCTTCCATATATGATTTGGAGAAATTTGTCCATAGTAAATAGAATACAGTTTTGAGGATGTATAAGTAATATAAATTACTAGTGTAATAAATTTGTTGCTTCTAAATTGTATTTTGTACTCTAGTCGTATAATTGATTTCAATTAGACTCATATAACAACATATATAACAACTAGCTGACCCGGCAGACGTTGTCCTGCATAATATTTCAAGCGATTTGTATGGGAGATACCACGCCCCTTTGTCCAATTGGACCGAATAGTAAATCTAAACCACCCAGGGCGCCACCCAAACGCATACAAAAAAATTTATTGAAATCGTTCAGTCACAACACACGTGCAGTAGAATTATACATATAAAGAAGATTATCATTAATTAATATTAAAGCAGTTTTAAAAATTCTTTACACTAATTTCAGTTTCAATTACTTGTACACAAATAAATATTTGGAAATAATTAAAACAACTTTCTCCAATTATTTTCCAATATAAAATTATTCCATCACGAAATTTATTAAAGTTTTCCAATACACAAAGTCAACCATCCACAAACCTCGTTGTCTGCCACAGATTTCCTTCAACAATTGGTCCTTACTTAAAAACCAACTCAAACAGACTCATTGAAATGCTAATAAGTGATGTCAGCCATCGACCTCTGTTTAAACTTGGCGGTTTCCATTAAAGTCACAATATTATTAAGTGTTTTACCAACACCCCCATATACTCGTATACTCTTGCCAACATAAGGCATTCATATGCATTTGACTACACGAATATCCACTCACACACACACACACACACCCAGAGGGAGAAACCGTTAATATCTCTTATATCGTATGGTCGCTACTTTTTTCGTGTGTATTTCCGTTTCCTGCTTAATTTTTGCACTACTCGTGTTGTTGGTTTTATGCCAGTTAAGCAGAGGTCAACAGAGGTTTATGTATATGTCTGCATTCAAAGTGTATATACGGATGTATGACATCATAAATTATTTACAAAATGTTTTAACACAACCCACATACTCACGCATATACATATACCAACACATACATATACATGATCTTTTATAAAATATGCTTATAAACACTTTACTTTTTGTTTACGTGAAAGTGCCACATTTCACATAAACCTTTTTCCTGTTTTATGGCTTAAAGTGTGAATGAAGTACCTCATTCATAACTCTGACACCGAGGGTTACTTCCACACAAACAGCCTTACATGGTACTGGGTTAGTGTAGAGGATTCACGCCTTCATTGTAATTAAGGTGCTTGTTAAGGTCCTTTAAATCTGTAGTTATTTTTACGACCAAAATATTTTCCTAAACTAAATAAAAGCGACTATAAAAACTGAACCCTGCTACATGTTGTGTAGGGCAATAAAGTTTTCCGGAAAATTTGGTTTTAGTGCGGTTACTGTGTTTAAAGGAAACAGCGATTTAAATTCCTTGAAATTATTAGATCGTTGAGAAGAACTGGACGCCTTAATTACAAAAAGTGGTATGAGTTATATTATTTAAATTAATATAACGTATACGCAGACAATGTGTATGTTGTCTGGAAGACCTGTATGTTTGCGGGAATGTAAATTTGTTTTTAAATTACACATTTTATTTTAAGTAGTGTCATTAAATTTAAAGGATCATTTTAAAATGGGTTATGGTGGTAACCGCACAGTATAACTGGAAGTGCGCTTTTCCTCCTGTTAGTCCAACCGGAGATTAGTATATATTCCTTCAAAAATTGCAGTAATTGCGGATTATAATAGGATAAGATTATAATAAAATACAACTCATACAGATCATAGGATAATATCTGCCAAGGAAAAGTATTAATCGGGGTCCTTGAGTTATTTGATGCTCATTAACATCTTCTCCATTACTGACTTTCTTAAAGTGACAGTCGGTGAAACAATAGTTAAATAAGATTAGGTTAGGGGCATGTATCAAAAAGAGTCGGTCGATGGCACTTATATTATATATATTTATATTATCACTATAAGTAGGATACCCTTGTAAGTCAGACGACCCATTGTGATTGTCCTGTGAAACAAAAAGAACATAATTTGTGCTGAACTGCCATAAAATGTACAATAAAAATTACTAAAAAGTATTGTTTGTTACTTTCTACGTAATTTTTTTTTTGGTACACGGTTTACTTTCTGATATTTTTAGTACATTTTATGTACTGTTTTTGGTCCACAATGTACGTTATGTACATTTTTTGGTGGGGTACTTTTTGTGGCACAATATGTACTTTTTGTTACATTATTTGGTTTACTGTCTGCACATTTTGCCACGCATTATGAATTTTTTTTGGTACACTTTAGGAACTTTTCGGTACATTCCATTTGCTTTTTGGTAGACTTTAGTATAATTTTGATACAATCTGTGCAATGTTTGGTACAACTTATCTGCTTCTTGATACTTTTTGGCACATTTTTGTACTCTTTTATGCACGTTTTGCTACATTTGTTGTACATTGTTTATACTCTTGGGCAACTTTTTACATTTTTTTTAAATACTGCGTACTTTTTCAGTGGCCGTCGGTGGTACAATGGCTAGTGTACGTGGTTCATGTGCATGAGAACGTGGGTTGAATCCCTGCTTTGACCATCTTACATTTCCTTCGACAACGGCCACCTAGCTTAGTGATGGCCACACTATCGAGTACTTAGCCATGAAAAAGATTCTGAAAATACCGTTCGGTGTAAAACTGTAGGTCTCAATCAGTAAGTAAAAAATTAGAAAGCGCACAGATCACTGGTTGTGAGTTGCTCTCCCCAATCCCTTCATGGGATATAATGGGAAACAGGTATATGTTTTCTTTTCTTTTTTTTATTAAAATTAATCATACGTCACTGTAGTTCTACTACTACTTCTCCTTTGTTCGATGACGAATCTCCTTTCGTAACAGATTAATCATCTCTTGTATGCAAATTATATGTAGTATGGAACTATTTGCCGTCATCATCTTGCATTTCCCACTTTGTAGCTCTATAATCTTGATCTTCTTCTAGGAATTTTCTGTTAAACAGCTGCAAATGCATTCTATTGAAGTAACACTATTAATCATACGTCATGCTGTACTTTAACCCCCTATGAGAATCTACTGGTTCTGCAATTTCGTTTATGTTTATCAGGCATTAAGAATATTACATGAACAGCATCATCATTGTGATATGGAGACACACATATTAATAAATGTCATCCTATATTCGTCTCAGTTATAAGGAAGAAGACACCCATTGCTTGGCGTAACGTACTTTCGTAAAGTCTTCATATCACTTTGTTGACTTAATGTTAATTATAACTTCAATAAATAATCACAATTTTAATATTTAATAGTCTTTATTTGCAAACAGACACTAAGGGGGCAACAGAGTGAAGTTAAAAAAGTTGTAAAGGATCAACAGGATATGAATGCGTATGAAAGACGATGACAATGATGATGTGATGATGACACAGAAATTCGAATGTAAACAAAAGCAGAAGGAGTAGGTAATTTACGTGAATATTTACCTTAATCAGTTGTCGTAACATACTGGCGGATATTTAAGTCTTGTGCCAGGTAAATATTTGTACACAAAAAGGATGACATTTCACCTAAAGGCTGTGATAATGATATTGACATTAATAAAGCATTTCATCAGTTAAGAGCATAAATTAACCAATAATTATGTCAGACGTATGTACTTCTATTTGATTTTATAGTGACTATTTGAATGCCAACTGTCTTTAGATGAATGAGAATTTATGCATAATTTATGATATTTCCGACAAAGCAGCGATAAATCCTCATGACTATTTATTACTTCTGTATTCCTTGGTTACAACTCGGATTTATCTTTCACTGCGATTGACCTTAGGCCAAGCCATAAATGATTCACTTATGCCTTTTTATGCTTTGTTACACCACGGACTAACCAAAATTGGTTCTACTGCCACCAAGGTACCAATCACTTAGCACCATGGCGCTCAAGATTCATGGCCAGTGTGCGCGGCTCCAGTGCATGAGAACAGGGGTCACTGCTCTGACCACCATATACTTCTTTCGATCACGGCCAGCTGGCTTAGTGACGGCGACACTATCGAGTAATTCGCCATGAGGAAAGCTTCTCAAAATAACCTTCAGTACCGGTGTAAAACTGTAGGTCGCAATCGGCGAGTGTAAAAAATAGAAAGCGGACAGCCCCAAACCCTTCAAGAGATGCCTTTATGATTATGATATAAAATATGATGATCTTTATCTTTGCGTACAGTCCCAATCACAGTTGATATATTATCCATAGCCTCTTGTTACTATAGTAATAACAACCTGTCCAAAATGAAATGTGACTACATCACTGGATGGATTTAGCAAATGAAGTGACTTCCTGTTCAGAATGAACATCACGCGTCTACCGATCTTCCAATTATGTGTTGAAAGTTCAGGAATACTATTCAAAGATGTATTCAATGGTTTCCACACCATGTGAATTGGATATGATAGGAGGTCCTCCCTCCCAACTATATCTAGTACTGTCCCTAACAAATCTTACCCAATTTTTGGAAAGTAATGTACCGGTAGTAGTCAACTGATCGCTAATCTCCAAACACCACTAAATTAGCCCGATCTTTGAACGAAGCTGAGTCGCGATATCGTCTAGGAGAAACAGCCATAACCTTTCAGATCCAAACATACATTTAAGTCTAGGTAGTTCCACATAAGGTGTTCTCCATAAGGTATTTCCAGTTATCCTTCGAAACAATTGCGTCTTCCCTCCCATTTTCGATAACCGTCCTTAGGCCATCCATTACAACCTCACTAAAGATTCATTGACCAGCGTTCTAACTGATCATCTTAGTTTTCTTAGACTGTGGGATTTCATCGGATGAGCGAAGCATTTTATTAAAGTAAGCTTTTTCCGATGTGGAAGCCGTTGCAGAATGTTGACTCTCAATAAGGTTATGAGCTTATTTGAGAGAATTCTTCCGTCTAGCAGAGAGTGTCTTATTAATTTCTTGTTTAGGATGGTAAAATGTAAATAAAATCGGGATTGTCTGCTGTCGTCATGACTTTTATCGCGGATGTATATTCTATATTTTATAACTCGCAACACTAGACCCGATATTGGGTGGCCGTTCGATTGTGTCCATATTACCGGGCACTGCCAAGTCGGCATCAAAGAATTTTGCACCAACTCTAGCTCCCCGTCTATTTGTGTTGTGTTACTTTTTGTAATTTTATTCATCATGTGATTCCTACGAGTACTGGGATATTATTATATATATGAGATATAGCCTCCAATAGCATGTCAAGAACTTGGCCGAAGACCAGTTACTGACTGAGGCACAGTATCAATGACCCTGGGATTGGGTGAGTTTGTCTTGAATAGAACCCAACTGTGATAACCAGCCGCGCATGGAATAAGCAACAGATCCTGACCTAATAGCCGTCCTCTGGATTTAGTCTAACTGGAGAATCATGGACGCGTTACTCACGTATTTAACTCCTCCTGGGCCAGTAACTGACCAATGCCTAGCAATTTGTATTGTCCTATATTTCCTACTTGAAGTGACTCATCATGCTCTGGTGGAATCAAAAGCTGAACAACTCCTCTTTTACTTAATTTCGTTCATCCAAATTAATGCAAATTGTATCCTAATCCTTTATTAAAACTTTCTACTTAAAAAATAAATAAATGGTTTCCCATTACATGAAGGGACCGGGGAGAACTTCTCACAATCACTGAGCTGTCTACTTATTTGTCTTAAATTCTTGATTGACTTCCCTTCAAGCTTGCAACCGAAGTCCTTCTAAATTGTTTGTGACACTTTGCTTCAAATTACCTGCACTTAAGAAGGACCCTAATGGCCTTCATAGCATTACCACATATCACACTTACATGTACTAAGTGGTTTGTGTATGAGTGTTTGACAGTGTTGCAAGTAGATGTCTTTACAACCACGACTTTTTAATGGCCCTCGTGCAACCACACTCGTTACTCAGTCATAGTTAACATGTGCAATATTTCAAATGTTGTTGCATGCAACATTTATGAAGTACATACGTATACTAATTATATGATAGCGACAGTCGAGGGAAATAGGCGAAAGGACATATGTTGAATGTTGCGGTTTCTAAAACACATGTTAGTCTTTAGAAGAAATAGCAGAGACGTAGAATCTGTGGGTATTGAATAAATTTTGATGAAAACCCCCCTGATCAGTTTTTTGGAGTCACATCTTTTTAACGAAATGCAACCTTTCGCATTTTTCGATTTTGAAAAAGTTCTATGACTTTGAAAACGTGGCAGTCTTCTAGGGTTTTACTTACATTCTCTGCCAAGAATTATTAAGGATTTTCCATCTACATACTGTCACATAATATGTAGTTTCTCATTAACTTCCAAAGTATCGCATAGCGTATGATTAATATTGTTTGGTAAATGTTTGTTTGCACGCTGGAATGTGTATCTATTGTGTGTGCTGTTGTTTCCGAACACTGTTTTCAGGAAGTAAAATTTATTTTGCAGCTTCGTTTAAAACTGTATCGTGACTTATGCAAACAGATGCAACTTTGTCTACCTCACATCAACAAAAGGATAAAAGAAGGGTGGTGTATGATTAATATTATTAGTTTGATTCAACTTAAATATCTCATTTGTAAAGTATGTTTGGTTTTTAGGCAGAATTCCAATATTTTAAAAATTGTATGAGTTCATGTCTAGAACGATTCAGTTCAGATGGTAAACGTCATCTGTTTTGAGAGGATGCTAAAGGGAAAAAGTTACATAAAAGATGCAAGAAAACGTATAGTTAATATACAGCTTTCTTCGCAATTCCCATTTTCTTAACTTCCCTAAGAATACTATTCAGTTTCTAACGAAATTCTAGATGTCCGACTGTAGCTCATAATGGAAATTGTGAAAACATATCCATATCCATTTCATATTTCACATATTTCCATCATTTCACATACCAACATTCGCAATTGCAATAAATACCTGAGAGTTTTCATTCAGTTTTCTTAACTAGCATTTACTATCTTCAACTACTGGGCTCTTTCAAATCTACATCTCGGTTCAATTGATGTTAAATGGTTGAGGTTTCTTTTGGTGGCTTCAAATCCTTTTAAACTTTATTAAACATTCGTATTAAAATTAATAAAATGATTATGTCCACAACATTCTGTTATTAGTATATTTCATATTCCTTTGAACTAAAATTATTAAATACATTTTAGTATTCAAATGAAATGCCTGACAGCACTGAATTCCAAAAAAACTTTTCAATAAACTGCTCGACCAACAACTTAATTAAATTTCATTCCTAAAAGACAAGTCGATGCTTTATGTATTTCCACGAAAGTCCCTAGTATATATAGTGTCCCAGTGACCAGTATTTCCATGATTATTTAAAAAAGTAAACAAATTTTGTAGATTTCTATCGATATTTGCATTTCCACATGGGAATTGGAAGTTTTTCCTGTGAATCTTTGAAAAGGGAAATGGAGAGAAAAAGGATAACATTCCCTTTCATATATAGTACTACACAAGTGAAGTAATAAATTCTGAGAAAATAATATATTAAAACTAATGAATTATATTTAATAAAGCCAAATCTATGGCATAGTATCTGAAGAAAATGTTTGAGAAATGAGTTTCAAATGTTCAACGGAAAATTATGACTTCAACGACAAGGGAGACACGAAATGTTGAAGTAGAATTTTAAAACTATAGATAAAAAACGTGTTGAAAGCTAAGATAGATCTTTTTCAATGTTGACTGTTCAATTAGATACTCTGAAGTTGCGAAAAACTGTCTCCCTGACATCTCTGTGATATTAATCATACGTCGCCGTGTTCACCCGAGATTTCTCTCCTCTTTCCATCTCCCGTGTGAACGTCTTTATTCCATTACGAATTCGGTTCATCGCCTTTTGTCTCAGATAGGTGACTAAATTCGATTTCATGATAGACTCTCTTCCTTGCCTGCGATACCTTAGAGAGCTTCATTTAAGTGCGTCTATAGAAATATCTGGTATTGGGCGCTTAAGTATATGACCGATCCAAGTGCATTTACTACTACCTCGTGTCTTCATTAGAAATCATATTAGGCCAGTAAATACATAGTATTTGCCTCAGACATCGAATGATAAATATTTGGATCTTCTTTATTGTCATCTACGTCAAGCTGCAAATACATAGTAAAGGGTATTCCAATAAAAGTGAACGATTTAATTTATAGATATATCCCAAATATATTTTTGATCGAGTAGTGATATTTATATTACATTGCAAAGTAGACATGTTCTGATTAAGTACGGAATAAAATATCCACCAAATGACTCCCGCAGCTCTGATATCAAGCCACTGCTCTTTCCATGAAACTTACGATGACATTTTGACAAAGAAGTGGCTTTATCACACCGATGATGAGTGACATATCGGCCTTGGGCGCAGGAATTGTTTGTTTTTTTACTTCTCACTGGAACTAAGAAAGTGTCCCCAATCCCTTCATGGAATGTAATGGGAATCAATTTGTTTTAGTCTAAACATTTCACAAAGCCTCAACGAGAGAAATCACACTATCTTGGTGGTCAGTTCACATCGAAATTTCGAGAGAATATTCATTCTAAAATTCGTTGCTTCAATAAATCGATTGTTTCATGAGCGATGTCGTACGTTACCACATCCTGCCAAAACCACATGGCCTCGAAGTTCATACCATCTAGCTGAGATAACAATAACTCCGTTATCATGTTCCTGTAACAGTCACTGCATTTCCGGAATCATTTTCAAAGAAATTGGAACCGTCACTAATCAAGGTGACCGTAATTAAAAGAAACTTTAAGGTAGTCAAAGCTGGGATCGAACCCTCGTTCTCATGTACAAGAGTAGTGAACACAATCCATTTACCATCGACGGCCACCACACGATATCCCCATACACCATATAGATCTCACCATCGCTGTGTAGATCCAGTGAACTATTTGCCGGGAATATCCTCATTTCGTGTCGTAATTTCGGGCCGATTCAAAATGATAGGTTTCATGTTAGGGACGAAATTCCTTGTGGTAAAAAGCACAAACTCAGTCTTTGGCACAAACTCAGTCCAGTATGCGTGATGCGGCCCAGAGAAAAATCTTACATCAATACGTGTTTCTTGCATTACATGGTCTTTATTACGAATGTTGTCAGGCTTATGGGTTGAGAGTTTGTGGGAGCTATGTATAAGACCCTTTCTGCTATGGAAATAAACACCATTCTTGTATCCATCATCCCTTAGGTATGTCTTTGCAGTCTTTATATGAGATAAGGTTAAAGTTATACACCCACATCAGCCACATGCATGTAGATCCGCTGGTGATACCATGTCAAGCCTGGAAGAACTAACTTGTCAAAAATTTCAATTGTTTCATATACTTTGTCCCCCAATGGAATTCAATACGCATTTCAATACAATACTATTTTAATTACTGTTTAGAAAATTAGCTGACTTAACAGACATCGGTGATAGCGTACAAATACATTCACACTCGTGCATTTGTACAACCTTCAATTCACACCAAACCTTAATCTAATGCTGATATTCGTAATCAAGTACGAGTGTATGGTCTCCATTTGTAACAACAACACCCTGTAGCAACTGTATTCGACATCAGTTCCAATACATGTGTATTCTCTAACTACTATTCAACTTCAGTTCCCATACATGTGTATTCTCTAACTACTATAGTGTGTGTTCGCTATTCTATGTTTGGGTGTAGCAACACGGATGCAGTACGACTAATTTCAGTGTATGTATAGGTGTGTAGACTATAACCCCAATATCAAGTAATTTCATTGTGTTCAAATTGAATTTGACGTGTAAATTGACGAAGAAATTGTGTTCAATTTATTAGGTATTGGCGTTGACATGACGTTTGGTGTATACAGGGGACGGAGAGGCCTCTTAACTATGTTGCAGGGTTATATCCAAAAGCTACAATTGTAATGTAATCACAGACTCACATCCATAGTGGGTAACTAATTGAAAGGAAATGCCTTGAATTTTAAAATTTTGAAACACTTATGACAGATTACAGGTATGACAAGACTAGAGCAGCACATTTTAATGGAATATGCAGTTAAAGGATATTTTAGATTATTATCTATGATATTTAACCGAGTGCCAGATCTTTAAATACATCTTAAGTTAATGAGTATAACTATTAAACCACACTTAAGGATGATCGGATGCTAGGCAGGTACTAAACTCAAGATCTAACAGAAATACATTTTAATAGATTTTAATAAAAAATATAAGACAAATGTAAATCTCAAATAGCTGAACTAAGGTGGTGTACGATAAATATCAACAGAGCCATCCAGATTTTAGATCACATTGGTGAGAATTTACCCAATTTTTGTAAAATTCCAATAATGTAAAATGTCATCAGGTAATATGTAGTATAGATATTAAAATCCCATCTTAACAGAATTGGCAATGTATAAACTTAACCCCCACAGAAGCGTACATGGTGACGTATGATTAATATTTATTTATCATTATACATTGGAACCTTTGTAATTCCAAGTTTCTTAACTTCCACAACGCATGGTGACATGGGGTATGGGGTTGTGAATGGCAGTGAGTGTATTACTTAAATTATTTACGGGGAGATTGTGACGTCACGTTACAAGTTCATTAACCTAATTCATGGGAGAGTCGATAGAATTTTGAGCTTCATCGCTTAACCATGTTAATACGTGGTATAACAATTGAATAAAATGATTTAGTGACACGTTTTATCGACTGCCAGTAACACCTGACGTAGCCTAGCCTCAATAAATCAACAGAACTTTAAAAATGTACGTGTATTACTTAAACTTGAGGCAACTCTCCTTTTATTTTTTACAACTTCAATGCGATTAATACATTACGATATTGCAGCTCAGCAATATGGATGTATGCGATTATCCTTGTGGCAAAACGGATATTCAGCAAAAATACAATTTAAATGTATTGAGGCATGAAAACTATATTGCGTTGGCGTACCTCCCACACTGGTGGCGGTGAATATGCAACATACAAGGATGTTCCTATACATATGCATATAGACATATGTATAAGTATATTCATATACATACTCGTATATATATATCCTCTCCATTCCAACTTCACGCACTTGTGAACTCCCATTTCCCCTGGCTGCACTTGAATTCATCTCACTGCGAAAGCCAACGCTTAATAAAGTTTTCATTGTAATTGCAACAATCGCGCCATCAAGACAAAACCAATTGAAGCATTTAAAATTGACCTACCGTATAAAAAAAAATGAACCGCTGTCATAGTTTCCGGTTGAATCATTGACGCCAACGCGCACATTTTTCAGATATCTTTATCATTTTTAATTAATTAATAAGATAACTGGATGTATTTTTGTGTGCGTGTGTCAAAGGATATGCATACAGTTTATTTTTTGCATTATACACCAAAGTGTCATAACCCGCAGGACAATTTTCCACCCACAAAAAAGTTACACATGTATTGTGGAAGTTAAGTACTTAAGTACATGATTATGGTCGAAATTTATCAAGCAAAAGGGGCTTAATTGAAATGGAAACTGGAAACCTTGAATGGCTGTGGATTAAACCCATCACAGAAACACATCATTACAAACACACACATATTATCATACCACAACTCACACAATTGTAACAGTTTAAACGAGATCGCAATTTGATACAGAAGAGGAAACATTAACAAATCATTTACACTAATAAGCACGAAGGCATATTATGGTTATGCACAGTGGTGAGCTTAAAAACTTACCCAACCAAATGAAACACAGTGGTGAGCTTAAAAACTTACCCAACCAAATGAAAACAGAGAAAGAGAGAGAGAGAACAAAATTGTAACGTAACGATTTTGTAGCCCTAGAATTGTCCACTACTAAGAGTTGCTACAAGACTCGTAAGGGAATCTCTCTACGCCCAGTGTAAATTTGTGGGAAAAGATATTTATTCATATGGCAAAAGGTTTTAGGGATTTGTGGATCCTTTTAACCCCCAAACTGATTATTTTCAGACCCAAATTAGCTGTTGTCAGTTTCCATTCACAGTCGTTTTCCGACCATCGTTACATGAAATTTTCACCCTCATGGAAAATCGGCTCTTTGGCGGTTCCAAGAAACATTCGGAAAACAGTACAAATGAAAACTATTCCTTTCTCCGTTGTAACAAAGGATGTTTTCCTTTAAAGCTTAGGTCGACTCACTGGAGTAGACACGTCAGCAGTATTCTGGCAATCGATAGATTTCATTGTTTACATATATGAATATTGACAATATTGTATCTCAGGATTACTACTGAGTGGTAAGATGGCTGTGATGATATATCGGTGTTGGTTGGTGAATGTACACGTAGGATGATGGATCTGGAAGGATAATACCGGTTGCGGCTATAGCTGACAGAAGCGGCGCTGGCTATGGTATGGTATGGTATGCAATTTGAGGTCTGTGAAACCGAGCGGTCTATGGGTCATAGTAATTGTTGTGGTTCGTGGTTGAATCTTGAAATCGTGGAATGAATCTTATGACGCTTGAGTACAATGACAGTGCGGGAAACTCTGTATACTGAAGTAGAGAAACTGAAAAGGGACCTCTGACTAGAACAAGGAATCCACTACGTAACCAGCTCGAAACCTCTTATACAGGGGAATCTAGGTATCAAGATCAGGACCTCACAGGTAGGGAGTTGACTTACTTGACACTGTTCAAATCCAAGTTGATTGATGAGCCTGCATGAAGCCGATGTGTCAAAAACAAAATAGTAAAGAGGGAGGTAGCCGCTAAAGCTGTAATTGCTGAAACTCTTCCACAGGGCCTAGATACAGCGGGGGATGATGAGTCCTAAAAATAGCCTACTGGATGAAACTGACCACGAAGTCGAAGTTGCACATGTTGACGCTACAACAGATAAACCTCCACCACTCTAAAGTTGTTTCGGCAGCTCTCCTGCTCCATATACAAAAATATTGGATGGCTCCCGCTTCTACTTTTGAGATAAACTTCTCCACTCATTCAACGGATAGGCAGGAGTGGATGGGACGCTTCCCAGATTGTAGGTGGCTTCTACACTGATGACAGTAAACTATATGGCACAGTAGGTGTTGGAGTCTATTCTTCAGAGGTGGTCGTAGACCTTCGATGAAGGCTACCAGACCATTGCAGTGGCTTTCAGGCAGAAGTCATGGCAATATGAGAAGTTTCCTTTGGCTGGGGCGAAATGTCATCATCGTCTGGGGTATCAACATCTGTTCTGACTGCCGCACATCTCTAAACGACAGGGTAAATCAATTCGATAACCATCTTATATGGTAGCTGGGGAATATGAACATCCCTGGGAGCCATAGAGCAGATGAACTGGAGAGATTAGGGACTTTCTTACCTATTCCACTAAAGCATGTGGGTGTGCCCTTTTCCGCATGCAAGTTCGTACCTAAAACCGAAGTTCTCAGACATACGAATATCTGATGGTATGGGGCATAGAATGCAAGATAAATAGGCAAGTGTTTTCAAATTATGATCAGAATCATATTCTAAACTTGATATCAAGTCATATACAAAATATCTCTAAGCTAGTAGCTAAAATCACAGGATACTGTGCAATAGGCAGACATGCTTATAGGCATGCAGCCTCAGCTCATAATTACTATCCGACTGTGGTGATAAAGAGAAAGACGAGAGCATCGAACATCTCATATGCTATTGCCCGGCCTCTTATTTGAATAGAAGACATGTTGGATGCAAGAGGCATTCAGAGAGTTAAGCTGAGTGTTCTTAGGAACATTTTGTATAGTACTAATTGGTTTGCCAGGAACTAATGTATGTCTTTTCTTCAGCCACATCCTGGACTCCTATAGCTTGAACGCCCCTTAACCATATCACGCTGCATGGTATGAAAACGGCCCTTATTGGACTAAGTATGTCAACAGTGACAGGCACTTCTACTTAACTTAGAGGTAAAATTCCATTTAGTTTGCCCATGTGGTGCTGCCACAAGATGGAGGAGATGAGAGTATGAGACTAATTGTTTTTGCTGTGAATCCCAAAAGTTTCCAACACCTTCTTTAAAATTTGATACTTTTATGTTTACTTGCGTTAACTTTTTAATGTTTTAAATGCACGCAAAAAAATCTTAAAGGGCACATAGTAACATAATACCATCGGGAAACCTCTGACCTTTATACCAAAAAAAGGAGAAAAAATCCTTTCAAATAAAAAAACTCGCATAACAATGGAAATCATTACTATCTCACTATATGAACAGAATTTCGAATTGGCACACAAAATGTAAGTAAACCAAAGAAAGCTCGATCAAAACGTGATTCTTTTATGAACAATGCCAGCAACAATAAGGGAAATTTTCATCCTGAAAAAAAGGACAAACAGAAGAGCAGTGAAAGTAGAAAATCAAACACAGCCATAAATGAAGAAGGATTCTATACAATAGCTAAGCAATTCATATGCAATAAGGAGTACACAAGAACTGAGAAAACCGCAAACCTGAAATGAAATTTAATATATTAAATAGGCATTTTAACAAGCAAAACTCTATTTTAATAATATAAAGTAAACCTAACAAATTCGAAAATAATCACAGGTAAAAACCCCAATCAAATGTATTTCTAATAAACCAACCACCGACCCCGGTACAGTTAAATCCTGGAGTACTAACAGCAAATTAAATTAAACTAAGAGCAATAATATAAAATAGAGACGAAATTAAATTTTAAAGATATTAACTGAAATATTTAATATTTTTTATAAATCTTTACAATACATAGCAAGAAAAATTCTTATATTTCTATGGTTACTACTACGTATGATTGATAACAATTTCGTTACTTGCACAGCTACAACAATCATACGCACCACAGGCCCATACAAAAGTTATCTAATTCATAATTTTCCCTTAGTATGACTTATTTGGAGCAGTGGATATTCATCCCAAAGGATTTATATATTTTTATTTGCATCATCATCTCAATGTCTTTTCATTATACTTCTAGTCCTTTATCATGGTGAACTCTTATCCTTTGATTCTAAGACTGGGTTCAGAAGTATCATTATGCAAATATTTACAATAGCAAAAATCCAAGAAGGGTGTAGCTACCAGAGACGACAAATTTGGTCTTGTTAAGATAACACTTGACAACTAAGACACTCGACATTGAAATAATTTTACGAAATCCTTTTGTGTATCAAAACTTTGCCATGCCAGTGTGGACGAAAGAGTGAACTAGTATCTGGAATTGAAATAATATACGAGTGTATATTTAATTAAAAGTCAGAAAAAAAGAAATATTACCCCAAAATAAGAGAATATTCAAGTCCAGGCCAAGGGGAAATCAAGGAAAAGTAGAATGTATTCAAATGGTGTTGGAATCCTTGTAAATTCAAATAGAGAAACAGTTTTTTTATGGTACAAAATAACGAAAATCAAACAGTTCTATTAACTCTAAAAGGAAACAAAGCCCTATCGAAAAAGGGCACGAATTAAAATGGGTTGGTGTGTGGAATACAGTGTTGCAGAATTTTGCTGGAACACATTAAAGGCTATTGAAGCTATTAGCCGCAAAAACGGACGGTAAATATTTTTTAAAGACGAAGAGTTTACACAGTAATCACTTCGAAAGCACAAAAATGCCCTTTGATCGTGATCACTCGGTTCGAAATCGAAAACTGGTTTGATCTTTCTCAATTGTCACAACATGACAGAAAATGTAGGCAAAACACTGGTCAATATTGAATGGAGTAGAATATCGTCGATGGTGCGGTGGTTAGTATGCGCGGCTCTTGTACATGAGATCCTGGGTTCGAACCCTGCTCTGACCACCTTCAAATTTCTTTCGGCGGCGGTCACCTCGCATAGTATATAGCCATGAAAAAGCTTCCCAAAATACCGCTCGGAATCGGTATAAAACTGTAGGTCCCAATCAGTGAGTGAAAACTTTAAAGCGCACAGCTCAGTGATTGTGAGAAGTTCTCCCCGGTCCCTTCATGGGATGTAATGGCAAACCAATTATTTTATTTTTTTTACAATATCAAAATATGTGGAAACAGTTACAGACAATTGCTGCAACTCAAGCGAACGCTTTCGTTTGCTTGTTAAAAGACAATCGCTTGATTGGGTTTCCCGAAACACTCACAAGAACGACAAAACGAAAAAGAAGCAATGTGGACGCATTGATTTTCGTTCGCTTTGTGGGTCTTGTGAGTATGATATCACGGGAAACCAAATCAGACGAATGCCGTTTAGCAAGCGACCGAAAGCGATATTTTGAGTTACAGAACTTGCATGTTAAAATGCGTGGTGAAATATTCTACTTTAGGCAGTTAGGCAGAACTGGCTGTCACTATTGACCAGGCAACGCAAGGTGCCTAGGTATTCCAATTTGGCTATGCTCAACGTTTCAAGGTATGTAACTTCTAAACTTCCAAGCCGACTTTAAAGATTTGGGCTTGTAATACTCTACTAAACAAGGTAAATGCGAAACATGTTTGTGGTATTCATTGTCTCTTACCATTACAAGGATATTGGGAACAAAAATTTAATTTGTCTACCCCACCTGGTATGCTGGGCATTATGATAAATTCCCATAAAACATGACTCCTCTCCTATCAATCTCTAGTTCATTCTAAAACGAGCGAAGGTTCTGATACTATTACCACGTTTATGCAATCTGCCCACTGTGTGTAGATGCAATAAATTTCAACAAACACTACTCCCTTCTTACTCCTGTATCCACCCTAAAATCCTGCAACGAATGTACTGCATTTGTAGTGTGCAACTGCGGAAAACAGAAAACAAAAGCTGATTAGCTGTCAGAGAGATTGGGATACCATAAGGAGGACCACATCCATCATAACAATTAATACTTCTCTATTGGTTACTCAATTATTTAACGAGGTTTCATTATATTGTTAATACAAATGCCAGCAATTGTTAATAAAAATGCCTGCTAGTGTTAGCCCTAATTACCATTGTCAACAGTTAATTCTCTAACAATCCATGAAAGCTTCCCTAAATAAATTCCTAAACATTTAGTACGAGTGCCATATAGGAGTATTATATGAACCAACCACTATAGCTTTATTGTATCCCTGCACTTACCTCGACGTCGTGAAGAGAACGAATGCAAAGTAAGACTATCTGTCACTTGGCTGTCACGTTAAGTTTGAAAGATCGACATTTTATATAAGTACGTGTGATTTATACGCAATTTTGTTCCACCACTACACGTACACAACCAAGGTACAGTCACAACCACAATACAGCCAGACGCAAGTGTGTAAACAAGGATGTGGGGAAGTGTGGGAAGTGTAGACGAATGTAGACGAGAATAAGTAACATCTTACAAATGTACGTGTATGTTAGAGAAAAGGAGTTCGATTTAGTTCACACAAATACATATGAACTATCAGCAATGTATTTTATTTGTGCATGTTGCAGATATCATACGATAAATATTGTAACTCTTTGTTGTAATCCTGTATGATAAGAGAACCGGCTTAACATGATATGAAGCTCTGTGCATGGTTCAAACTCTCTTACAAAAATACCCTTTAACGTTTATAATGATGATTATAAGGAAGTGTGAAAAATTATAGTGAAATGTTGTTTTGACATATGGAGGAGTTAACGCGTAACTCGCAAGGAACGAATCAAAACAGAACGCACAACGGATTCACTGAGGTGAAAAGATTTAATTTTATATATCACTTGGAGACTGCGTCACTGATTTTTAGAGCATTTTGATATATTGTCATACAGAGTTGACTAAAAAGTACTTTAATTTGTTAAATCATTTGATCAACTGTCATATTTTGTAAACAAATATATCTAGGAAAAACAGAGAGAAAAGAAAACTCTATTTGAACAAAATAAGTTTAGAAATATTTGCAATGATGGCATTACTGGATGAATATTCCGGCAAACCTGTCTCAGAAATCTGTCACATAACAAACATATACTCGAGGGAGCCACATTGATGTTATGGATATAGGTTGCTTCATTTAGAGCTGATTTTTCCTGTAGGGATTTTATGACAGATGTAGCTGTCAAACTGCCAGCGTAGTTTTGTTCAGTATTATTAGAAACATGTGAAAAAAGATTACCAAAATGTACTATTCGAGAGCACGAGAGGAAAAGAAAACAGTAAACACTCGTGTCCGTGTCCAAGATGTGTGTGCTTATCTATATATGCACTTCTCTTTTTCGTCTCAAACGAATATAACGAGCAGCTCGGTAGCACCTTGTGTACCGCACGAGGCAATAAATTTAAACAGCGAATTGATGTTGTTGCGTGTTATGCGATAAGGACGATAGTATTTTCGTTGCGGTGGCAGGATATTCCGTAAATGTATAAGCATTGTAGTGATGATAATGTTAAATCATCTTTGACTTTTGTTACAAAATAGCAATCCATCATTTTGCTAAGGATGTCTTGACATTTTCGCCACTTGAGGGTATGTGAAACTAACGTTCGTGTTGAGGGATGTCTTTCAAACTACATGCAGATGTTTACGAAAATACAAAGGATTTAAGAATTTTGCTTTCATTTTGCAGCTCCTTTAATAGAATTAAAGGACTTTAGTAATATGTCTCTGTCTTTATACTTTTTTTTTCATAAATTATTCTTTACCTTTTTGCATAACCAATTAATCTCTACTTTGTATTTAAATATTTATTAATTTCTTCATTAAACATCGCAGGCCGGCAGGCAGAAACTCTCCTTTGCAGGCTGCACCATATGCTCTTGACGTACATATAAGTTTTCGGCATGAATTTATAATTTTCACAATTTTTGTAATTTTTTCACAATTTTTGTTTCAGCATTTTTCATTTATAACTCCACTGGCAAACATAACATATGTGTGACTCATTGCTGCAACGAAAACTTAACATATACATATACACAAATACAAACACCAAGCAGCTCAATGATGTTGTCACAGATGTTGCAATTTACTTGATGCCTACCGCTACACACATACAACAGCACAACACACTTCTGCATAAACAGACAAAGAGAACGTATGTGTATTTCTTGACGGAAGTGTAATGGTAGGCTTGAACTGTAACAACTCCCTACACAAAAAAGAATCACGAGTTTCTATTGGATGTAAAACATCTCTCCCATTTGTATGTGTATTCAAACCTGTTTTGAAATGTGAACTGATGCAACATTTGTTTCGTCCGAAACTTAGACTTACGTTACCCTTCATGTCCATTATTGTAGGGCATTTTAAGGTCGGTCGTGCCTTTTATACATATAATTTGCCATAAATCCTTAATAATTGTAATTTATTTTTAAGGTTACAGTTTCTTTGAATATAAATAATAAAATTAGCCATATGACATCATGCAATAAAAAGTACCACAATTATATTAAAACAAATGACAGTAACAAATGTTTTAGTTTTCAAACAAAGAGAAAAACAAATGCTGGGATTCTGGTAGTTTGTAGGGATGAGAATACGTACAATAAGAAAAGAAGAATATGTAAGAGGGTATGGAAGGATAAAAAAGAGAGTTTATACAAGAGGATAGAAGAGATGATCGTGGGATGAAACTCCCACAGCAGTAAACCCCCCGGCAATTCATCTTGACCCGGTCAACCATTGAAGGCACTGCATGAAACCCACTAGAATGCTCACTCTGGTTGAGGGGAGAAACTCCAGGTACCAGATATCTTGTCCCAAACGGCTCAGAGTCCTACAGGCCAGAGTGGACTTCTCCTCCTTATGGCACAGGTGAAGGTAATCCTGTACATAACTATCCTATTTGCCCGTCAGGTGTTATACTATCGGCTCTGGAAACCTAACGTCTGCTAGTTGTTTTCACACAAAGGTAACCGAATGTAAGCCAAAAAGGTAACCGCTAGGCGGTGGAAGTTATTATCATTCACTAGAGAATTGTTATTAGAAAAGGTACAGCCTCCTCTAACCAGTAAGTCCGATGATTTGTTCCCAATAATACCGCAGTGTCCTGGAACCCAGCCGAGGCTGATATACACAGGCCTTAGCCCGCCCAACTTCTCCTTAAAACTTCTCACCAACTTTGATCTACGCCATGTAGAATTGATCGCCTTTATTCCAGCCTGGCAATCCACATAGAGGGTTATCCGTCTGCGAGTATCGATTCCACATCCCATGATGGCCTCCACTGCCTTCTGAATGGCCAATACCTCAGCCTGGAAGACACTGAATTCACTATGTAGCCTAAAGGAAAGACTTAGCTGCAGGTCCTCGCCAGCCATGTTGCCATGTTCAATCTTTGATCCGTAGGTAAAAACAGAAATAGAGGACCCATAGAGGATTCCATCGTCCTCCGATTCCGATCATTCCGGAATTGTGACGTCCACTTTGCAGAAATCCACACGTTTCGTCAAGAAATCAAAAAGAGCCGTCAGACGACAAGAGCTCGTCGAAAAATCTGAAGAATATACGTATGACTATGCGCAGACTGCTGCCAATCGCCAACATCCCTCAATCTGTTACCATCTCGGTCCGCAGTAGCCTAGACGTATAAGTCCAGCGGCGGAATGCCGAGAATCACTTCCAAAGCCGCCAGCGGCGTGCTATTTCTAGCCCCAGTGAACGTCATAGTAGTCGCCCTCTGAACCTTGCCGAGTATCTTCAGTAGATTAATCTTGCCAAGGACCTTCCACCAAACCAGACATCTGTAAGTAATTATCGGCCGCACCATCGCAGTACACAAACAAATTGCAACCTTCGGGCTGAGTCCCAAGCTCTAACCTATCGAGTTCCGGCACGCATATAGGGCGTTGAAACACCTCTTCAGGCTTTCCCCAACGTTCCTTGTACAATTCAGCTTGTGATCAAGAACAACACCTAGGAGCTTGGCCTCCGTCGAGAGTTTCAATTCCAGACTCGATGGTCAGAAGTCTTTAATCTTATATCTACGAGTGAAGAGAACCAATTGCCTCTTTTGAGGGTTCACCCCAAGCCACAGTTCCTGGTCCATCGTAGCAAATTTTCAAGGGCAGTTTGCATAAAATCACACATCGTTGGTAGGAATTTGCCACCTATCATGGGTGGTGGGGCGCACGAATATTCAAGAGAACCATAGGGCCCATAATATGTCGAGTAGATGGACTACCTTTCCTTTGCTGTACCTAAGAATTCACAGGAAATATTTTTAAAAGTTTTAATGGATTTTCATGTGTCTTTCTTGTGATTTAATTTGATCACAGAGAATACATTGAGATGCAACAAATTACTTGAATCCTGAGCCCACTCCCAGGTGACTATGTTATTATTTATTACAATGAAATAGGCTTAGATGATTTTCCAATTAATAGAGAAACACAACAATAAATTATTATCCATTGTGTGTGTACTTGGCAATATCCTTGAGCTTTATTAGCAATTTCCGCTTCCTGTTTACACTCGCTCTCGCTCTCACTCACCCTCATACTTGAGTTTATCCTCTCTTTCGCTCTCCGTTTATGCTACGGTTGGCTTTTTTACTTCCTTTTCACGCGGTAAGCAAGTAATGTTTAGTCATGGCCGGGACAAAAACCATTGAAAAAGACTGAAAAGAACAATGAGGTAGTTAAAGGCCGTTGAGCCAATTATCAGTATCAGTAGTTACCTGTAGTTTGAAGTTTGAAACTTGTAGTTCTCCTTCTTTCTCTTCGTCACTCGCTCTCCTTCCCTTTCTCTCTCCTTCGGACACTGTATGTGAAAGTTTGTAATTAATGACTTTAGTTTGTTTTAAGAAGACCTAAACAAGTATTATGATTAGTTACAACATCATACCAGAATAATGGTCACAAGAAAAATCCCGACACAAAATGTAAGAAGAATCTGGGAAAAATATACAAAAGGATACGGCCAACTACCATTAACGCTGAGTGCAAAAGGAAATTATGATGGGTGGCAAATAGAATGAAGAATTATCCAACAGTGAATCAAAGATGAAACTTAATAAAGTTCCGGGCCGGTACAAGGACTATGCGCAGTGCGGTACAGAGGATACGTTATCAGAGTAATCATCTTAAATTACTACCATGTACAACTCAGTTGAGTGATTTCAGGTGCTAAACGATAATTGCCGGAAAACTTTTAATTAATACAATTAATTGTGGACAAAATTACAAATCAACAACAAAAACTCTCTAAATCATTTCACGGGTCTCTGGAGATGTAAAAGATTCATTAAACCATTAAAGATTTTAAATTGATATTTAATTCTCAAGTGCATACGTATTCAGCAACACATGAAATTGCAATTTTATCATCACACTCATTCCGGAATAGAATCGTCACAAAATTAGTAACTACAAACTATTTTGCTATCATTAGATTTTTAGTGTCCTTCGTCCTACGGGGGTTAACAATACAAAAAACGCCATTAAAACGCAAAACAATTGAAATTGCATCAAACCGAACAAATTGTTTTTCCATTAAATCCAATAGACTACATATGTATTTCATAGTAGTTTTTACCAATTCCACTATATCTCGTCTAAATTACAGTCGGTTGCAACAGATGGTGTACGATAGAAAATAAAATATGTTTATAAAATTCACTTGTAGTTATAGTATACTCGGTGTTGTACAAAATCTCAATTCACTAGACTTACTTAGACAAGGCCTACACTTCCAATAATATTACTCATACGCTCTTAAGAAAATAGAACAATAGTTTCAAAGAACTAATAAAATTACTCATACGCTATCGAGGAAATTCTCAGATATAAGACCAAATAATATAAGTCATACTCTTTTACGACAATAAATATAAACAACAATAATGTGTAATTTTTTTCTATTTCATTTTTGAAAATTTAAGAAAACACAGAAAATTTGCACAAGTAAATGAAATATTTCTGTGGATCGATAACTCAATGCCTCAATGCTAGGCTTCACGTGGTCCATTCTGAATGTCCAATTTTTGCACACTTTTCCTAATATTTCGGCCGGAATCTCACCAGTGACACGTGTAATGTTGTCTTTCAACCCAGAAATCATGTTTGACTTGGCCCTATAGATGAGAGACTTCACGTTCCCCCACAAAAAATACTATAGTGGGGTCAAATCGCGTAACTTGTGAAACATATTTTTCACAGGGCACGAATTTTAATAATAAAACTCAACGATTTGCAGGCGTTGTTCGTTTGTAAGTATATTCATGATGAAATGACAAGACAAACTGAGGATTCTTAACTTTGATACATGTCACGAGTCACGCGTGAAGTGGAAAAAACTTAACACGGAAACCCCAAATGGCAAAATAGAATAAATATGGACAATTATAAAATATATAAAATGTAATAATAAAATTTACTTTCAATTAATTTTAATTAATTCAGAAATTACCGGAGCATCGCAGTGAAGCTGCTCCCAGTTTTTACTTCATACCAAGTTTGGGACTGGTCACTCACAGTCAAAAATTACTATCTTGAGACAATTACCATACAACACAATCGTCCTCCGTGCGACATTAAACACAAACTGAAAGGACACAAGTTCGAGAACTTCAACTTGAGTGCTAGGGCACTCCGAAGAACAGCAGTGCAGATGAGCTGGTCAGACTTGGGCCTACTTTGCAGGTTATGCAGGAATTGGAAAGTTTTTGCCACGCCCCCAACAACCTGTAAACATATCCTGCAAGAAAGCTACTATACGATGATGCATGGGGATTACATTGTCACATCCAGCTTATAGTAAATAGCAGGAGATCTATTAACCTTCTGTTTCTGGCCAGGCCCAAGGAATCAAAGATTGATTTAGTATTAACGGTAGACATGTGATGAGACTACAGGTCAGGGCAAATGACTCCTGTGGAAGCTGTAACGATGAGTAAGAACATGACTCCAAGAACAAGACTCCTCCAAAACTTTTACTTATCTATAAATTAAAGTTTTGAACAATTCTTGCAACCAGGAATACAGATTGCAGATATTTTTTAGCTTTTAGCCGGGCTTCCAGAGTAGATGTTGATATCCCAGGCGGTGATGACGTTATGTCTCAGTCAGAGAGAAACATGCAAGGGAACTATAGGGCCCATAATATGACGAGTAGATGGACTACCTTTCCTGTTCCACTGGATATGAAGCTTTTAACTATTTATACAAGCTTCACTGAATGTGGAGCCCGCATTTATGCATACTCATGCTTAAAATCAAGACCCTCAGATAAGCGAATGATGGATCTCTGTAGGCACAATATGCAAAATCCTCAGGCATGTATGGTCAATTTACGCTAGTAGCTATGAGCACTTAGCACTGAAACTAATGTGCATCTTTTCTTCAGCCACATCCGGATGGGATACTATATGGCTTAAACTCCCCACACCAGGCCAATTTACAGGTTCAGTAATAGGGACGTAATATGATATCCCTGGGGTTTACAGTGGTCCTCATTGGGCAAAGTGTGAATAGTGATAGTATTTTCGACCTCACCTGCCCCATCAGTATTACGAATTTCAAAAAACAATTCTTATTACTTCTTATGATTACCCCAAGAGTCAAAATTTTAGTTTCATGAGTTTGGTCTGACGATGGTGTCAGTTGTGTGCCTTTTCTATCCCACTCATAAATGTACGAACTTTGAAAACACTTACTTCATTGTTTCCTGTACCAGAAATATAAAATCTAAAATTCTCGACTCTGGCTTCAGCTTTTTGGTCTTGCCGATGGTACCATATTTGTCCCTTCTAACTTTGTTTTACGCCTAAAATTACGAAGTTGGAAAAATCCTTTCATATGATGCTGCTCCGGTTTGTTGATTCTAACTTCAGGTAACTAGTCTAAGCACATACTGATACATACATATACATACATGATACATACTTCCAGGCCCAATTCGAGGTCCCTAGGATTTAGTTTTTAGACTAGCTGGATTTTGTAGGGGAAGTAAGACACGATGATGGGTGAGTTGGGTTAGGTAAGGATTATTTAGGTTAGGTGCTGGAGGTAGTCTTCTTTGACTTCTTAGCCCATTGTTCTACCATGGGCTAATGAGATTAAACGTCAGCCCCACAGGAGAATCATATAGTTTGACGCAAGAAACTCATGGTCTTGCCTACGCCCATCTGAGATAATTCTCCCATGTCCTTAATAGTTGCATCTCATAGTAGACATCCTCCTGCCGTCAAGTGAAGGACACGTGCAAAGAAGATGGTAAGTTGATTCTTCTTCGTCTTCCTCCTTATCGTTACAGCTTCTACAGAAGTCATTTGCTCTGACCTTTAGTCTCTCTGCATGTCTATCAATCAGACAGTTTCTCTACAAAACTGAATTAAGCATTGAAACCTTGGGCCTGGGTAAAAAAGAAGGTTCATGTAACTCCTGCTATCCACTATCGGCCAGACGTGTCCTCCGTGTACACAGTTTGTGCCGCTCGTCCATCTCTCAGACATCATCATATAGTAGAATTCATGCAGGATATGCTTTTACTTACAAGTCGCTTGGGTCATGATTTTCTGCGATGATCTGTCTCCGATCTGCCAGTTCGAGGTCTACCTGAACAGCGAATAAATGGTTGGACCCGTTGGAGCAGTTCGTTTACCATAAAATCTCACGTGTTCCTTTTTTATTACCAATTACTAAACGATTTTTTTCAATGGATAGAAAAACAATCTTGTTGCTTAGCGCAATTATTTTTTCCAAGATTTCTCTGCGAACAAAAAGGAATAGGATTAGGTATTCTCAAACAAAAGAAGTTAAATATTTGTCATAGCAACTTTTTCCCCAACCTATGTATAGATTGTTTGCCTGCCCTTACAAATGACTTACCAATTAATATCACTCATTCAATCATATGAGGATTTCATTCGCTACCACCGGAAATCGATAGATACCAACGGATTATATGAAACATTTTTAAACTGGAATCTCAAATAAAATCAATTTAAATATTATTTTACTATAAGAAGAACAACAGATCGTATAAGTAGTAATAATTTCGTTAACTCCAGGCGAATGATTATTACTTACTACTCATACGCTGGAGTATTGATAAAATTGAGAAATTCTATATTCAACAAATAGTTCCCTCCTATTGAAGGTCCTGTACCTAGAGCAAACGTGTGAATTAACTTTAAAGCAAATTTTGCATTGTCTACCTATACTAGTACATCTATTTGCTACACATTTTTTGTTTGTTTTCTATTAATTGTTCGTTTACATGTTAAACAAATGTATAAAATTACTGTCTCTCATATGAAGGAAGTCCCAGTGCTGCCAAATGTCTATCACTCACACACACAGAGAGGAAGTGTAATACAATTACATGTAAGCACTTCCGTTATTGCTTGCCATACTCTCTCCCCTTTTCATAAAGTGTGTGTGTGTGTGTTTGAGTGGAGGAAGAGGGGTGTAGGTGTGTGTGTGTGAAACCACTTCAGTAATTTGTTCATTTGTGTGAATAAAACTCATTTTTCTTTTTGCTTGTGTTACGTGTTTTGTGTTTTATTGAATATTCGTGTTATTAATTAAGACAACTGTTTAACGAGTGCATGACTCGTTTCTGTTCTGTTTGACAAATTTAATTTCTGGCTTCGATTTATAATCCCGTTTTCTACATTACGCTTCGTTTGTGTCGTGATGGTGGAGCAGATAAACCAACAAAGTTGGAGGAGTTACAATGACAAAAAAACACACTATGAACCAGGAGGGGAACCTAGGGAAAAAATCAAAAACTAAAACTGGGAATGTCTTACCATCCATGAAAATCATCCAATTAAAACGTAAAGTTTCATTATGTCGTTGAAAAGTAACACAGACTAGACTCCAAGTAATACAACATTGTGGAGCGTAAAAACAGTCTTCTCTTCGTTTCCTTCAAACAGGAACTTCTTCTCTCTGGCTCTTAAGCTTCTATTTAAATTCAATGGTGCAACAAAAACCAAGTGGCAGAAATCCTTTACAAACATAAGTAGGTAAACAATAGCTGCTTCTGCTGCACTTACTCAGACGCACTTCCTCACACCCATACAACTGAAAAGTGCATAGTGTGATTACTTCCGTTTCCTCTCTTCCGTTACGTTAACGTTCAAAATGTTTTCACAAGTACATTGTTTTTTCTACTCCTCTGTTTGGAGTTTTCCATAGCGAAAATAGAGGAAAAATTGTAAAGTAGTTGGATCCTAAGAAAACAGTAATGTATCAAGATAGTCGCGAACATAAAGCAAAGCTACACCTAGTAAATGGATTTTTGTGATATAACAAATATTGTCTTTCTTTCCTCATTTCCGAGAGATTCTTTTTTCTCACCACTACATTCTTCCGATTGTCTCCAATGTTAGCGAAGGTGAGGTAGATTTATTGCGACAATATTTTAGCTTTCATTGTGGCACCATGACGTATAATTGATTTTATTTGTTTTTCGCTACAAACGGATAAGCAATCAATATCACTCATACGCTAGATAATATAATTGCAAGATACAAGAGTTCGATGGTGTTCGATGTGCAAATAAAAATAATAAGAGGTTTTGGTTACAGTGGAAAAGATTTGTCTCGGCTATAAATTTGAATATGATAAGAAATGTGGTATGGTTGACGTAGCTTAACCATTTTGCTCTGGCTATGGGTATTTTAAATTTTGTATCTAGTTGGAATGATTTTTCTTCATTTACAAAAGACCTGTACATTTAATTTAATTTATTTTGTATAAAACAAAAATCTGTGTATTTTGTAATTTCATTTTGTTAAGCCCCACAAATGTAATGAAATCTAATGAAAGTAATCAAATATAAATTGCTGACTAATATTGTAAATATTTGTTGCTAAACAAGTATTTTATTGGGATTTATTTACAAGCTATTAAGGTAAATGAGAAATTTAGGCAGATAATAGAAGGCAAAACATTGGGAGTTAATTTAGGCAAAATAACTGGGCTTAAATGTTATCCTTAGATGGGCATCTTTAAGTTTAGGTATACATCTTTAATTTTAGATATACGACATATTTATATTTTCTATAAATTTAAATTTATGAAATCTTTTCCGTAATTTTTCCATTTATGTCTCAAAGTATTGTAATTCAATTATTATTAGTTTCGCGGTTGCGCTATTGAAGTATGTGCAGCTGCTGCCTGATTATCCTTCTAAGTACCTTTCCTGCCGTTTTGATTCAATCACCGCAAACGTAATTATTGATTGGTTAACCGCAAGAGATTTGTCCTTTAATTTACGCCATTTTGTTGTCATCACAAATTTGAAATTGTGATTGTAAAATAATAATCCAAGCAAAAAATAAACAGGAGATTGTAATGACGATTAAATAAATAGAAAGATAATTAAATTAGTATAAGCAAATTATCTGTTTAATGTCATTATTATGAAACTGATCGAAATGAGAGCAAATATTATACATATATAAACAATTGTATATTCTAACGTATGAGTGATATCAATTGGGTATTCCCTACACATCTGCATGCGCATGAAAACACAAATACCGAGCAGGCCCATTTATTTCAAATCAAGTGGTGTCAAGAAAAACACACATAACATAGATATAAACTACCGAAATCCGAAATTCAAATGAGGGTAAAATAACCGTTAAATGAGTCCAAGTATGAAAATACTCAGTTACTTCGATACTTTCCCGATTAGACTCTGTAGTCGTAACAAGCAGTCTGAAATTAGGAAAATGGTTTAAAAATTTGTTACAATTTCACCACATTTCCCATCACTGATGAGAACGACAATATCAAATAACGACAAGTTTCATTTAGTCGCTCATCAGCATTTAACGAAGTAAAACAGTTGCTATACTACGCCATGAAACACACACGAATAAGAGTGTATTCGTGTATTTGACCCATGGTTGAATTGGGCAATGTTCCAAACGGTATTTTGGGAAGCTTTTTCGGGGCTAAGTACTCGATAGCGACGCGATCACTAAGCGAGGTGACCGTCGTCGAAAGAAATGCAAGACGGTCAGAGCAGAGATCGAACCCGCGTTCTTATGTACAAGAGCCGCGCACAATACTATTGCACCACCGACGGTTGTACCCAATCGTCAGTTATTTTGCTGCTCGTGCTTTGTTTGTTTAAGTTACCTACTGCTAACGACTTACGAGCTCCATGCGAAAATATACGACTCGAATCGACCTAGACGTATTTTGGCAAGTGGGAAGAATTGTCCTTTTTCCACGTTCTTCGGTAGTTGTACTAACAACGAATTTAATTTTTCTATAATTCCTTCGTTTTAAGTGGGAATCCAATATATTTTCACAAAAGTTATTTTTAAATTTAACTATTAAAAAAATTAAAACAATTGTAATAATTGTTATACAATAAGGTTTATAATTCCGATTCATAGTTTAAAATCGAATGAATTCAACTCGGCGGTTAAGAAGAATTTGAAACTTTACAATGATGACACGTAGAATAGTTTATTAATTTGTAAATTAAATCACAAGTTAACCATACGATAACTAGTTTATGAAAAAATTCGCCAAACACAGTAGCATCCCAAGTTATTATCACACTTTAAATAATGATAATGGTCAGGGCAGGAATCAAACCCACCTTCTCATTTACATGAGGCGTGAACACTAACCCTTGCACCACTTACGATACGAAAAATAAAGAACTTAACAAATCAAAATCATAATGATTTATAAAATGAGAATCAAAACAATTGAAAATGTGGGAAAAGAAATTTATTGCAGCTCATTTATAACCTACTGTCAAGCCAATATTATTATAAGGTCAGAGTCTGTTGTCGACTGAGTTATGTCTGCCACATTTAAATAATAAAAAATTATATTTTTTTTACAAATTTTTCAATGACATCAACTTTTTGCATCAAATGTAGTGAAAAAATATGTATGTAAATAAATTGCAAATGAAAAAACGGCTGAAATATTTGTCACATCTGCTTGAATTCGCATATTAATGCAGACACGTCAATGGACATATTAACATGTATTTACATGTATTCATATGCATAACTGGAACAGATTTCGTATTAATATAATAGGGTGTCCATCATTATGTTGTTATTCTCAGATGGAAATACATGGACAATGAAGATGAACATTTTTCAGCTACGAACCTGCAACGTTTATAAGTACCCTGTGTTACTGAGTTAATAGTTAGTTAATTACTTATAAACTTTTGCGATGACTATTAGGACCACCCTAATTATTACAATATATTATTATATGAACAACATTTTATTGAATAATCCTGATGACCTTAATTTTTTTCCCCAATACAAAATGTTTTGTTCAACTGCCATTTGATATTGGCAATTGACAACTTTTTATGTTTAATTATTTTTTTTTTAATGTTTCCAATAATTGTTTAAAGAATGTTATAAATAATAGTACAACTTTAATAGAAACCAATATATAGTTTTAACTAAAACGACGCAAAGAACCGGAACTATTTAAAATTGGTGTCAAATTACTGTAAAACAACCCATCAACTACTCGTATTGTCGAGGAAGGTCAAGATGATTTCTGCAACAACGCCGGGATATATAAAGTAGCCGTTCAAATTTTGATATTGAGAAATATGTTTTGAAAAAAACATGCGATGATCTCTTTGTTATCAGCAATTGTTTTATTAAAATCAATCATACGCATTGGAGTATTTTTTTATTAATATTACTTATGCGCATAGATGGTTCACATTGAAAAGAATGGGATTCCAACAATTTTTACGAACGATAAATGAGATACAAAGAGGTCATACATTCCATAAGATTCCTGTAAATAATATCTTATTTTTTTACCTATTTTTACCCTTTGAATGTAAACAAATTTTCTACCAGTGATTAGGGGATTAGTTGGCTTCTCAAAGACTTAGCTCAATGATTGGGACCATTTGGGAACCATTTTTTGAGAACTTTTCATGACTCGACAGTGTCCACAGAAATTTTAGGTGCCCAGAGCATAGTTCGATACAAATAAACATTGAACCACCGTATGTATTCTTACACTAAAATTAACCATATGCCTAGCTGATCCAATTTGTAAATCTTGTGTTTACGTTTTTAAATCGGACACAATAAAATCAGCCGTCAGTGGTACATTGGTTAGTGCGTGCGGATCTTGTACATGAGTAACTGGGTTCGATCCGTGCTCCGACAACCATACATTTCTTTCAGCGACGGTCACCTCGCCTAGTGATGGCCACACTATCGAGTACTTTCTTCTCAAAATACCGTTCGGAATCGGTGCAAAAACTGTAGGTCCCAATCAGTGAGTGTAAAACTAGAAAGCGCAGTTATCTCCAATCCCTCCATGGGGAACCATTTATTCTTTTTAATGTGTAGAAAAACGTCTGATTCCTCTTTAGACTTCCTTTCATCTTTTTTAATTAAAATTGAATCAAATTGGTTTTGCAAATTTTATAATTTTAAATAAAATTAAAAAATATTATGTAGTACATCCAAAGTTTATGGGCGATTAATACCACCGTTTCAGTACTTGGACTCTTACTTACCTTAAAGAACATCCACCGGTTTCGAGGAAAATTTTGCTCTGCGTTGAAGCCTATGTCTGGCTTCATGGCTACGTCAATAACCAATATGTTTGTATTTCAGATAATACAGTTTTGTGGGCCCATCTGCCAATATTACTTAAAAATCGAGGTAGGCCTGAATGTGACTGTGTATAGCGCTCATTATCGTGCAATGATAACGAAATATTTGCTATCTGATGTTGAAACCCATGATATCGATGACATTTGGATCCAACAATAAGGCGCATGAATCCATAGAATTATTGCAAGAACACTTCCATTAATAATTAATTTCACATATCGGATCAATCAATTTTGCTGCCTATCATACCATATCCCACCTCTAGACGTTTTCCGAAAGCAGCATTACTCGTCTTTTTCCAAAAATACAATACTGGCGTCATTCGGCGAATTACATTCGATATGCTCCAATGCGTCATCGAATATTGGAGCCTGAGAATGGACTATGTTAGCTGCAGGTACGGTCAATATTCTATATTCTAAAGTAGTACTCTTTAAAAAATAAATGTAAAGAATAGTTATTTTGTATGATTCTAATGAATTTTTCATATTTTTTTGATTAAAAAGAATCTATAAATTAATCACTCTCTTATATAATGTATTATTATGTATTATTCTCTGAAGGTCCTAATAAATATAAATTTTCCATAAATGTTATTTTTTTTTTTATTATTTTTTATTTTATTATTTTCTTTATGTCTACACAGAAGAAAATACGTACCGATGGGTTACTGTATTACTAAAGATTATATTAGTATCATTCATACGCTATGAAGACCTACTAAATTAACAAGTCAATCTTTAGGTTTCTTAAATTAAAATTATTTCATCGACCAGGTGGACGGCTGTACTATATTCCAGTCAGTAAATTAAATTGTTTAACCGTAAACCCATACCATATATATTGATAAAAATGTTTTCTTTAACTAAATTGTACCGGATTTTAAATATTTGTTTAATATACAACATCAACTAATTGCTGTCCCTAATAGGACACATGTTATTTACGGTCCTCAATGTGCTTCCTACTAACTTTCGGTTTTATTCTAACACCCATCCTATCATAGCACTTCCAAACTTTGTCTGTCATCGCCTTGGACGCAGGCATTTTGCAAACAGGACTATCAAAATCTTTAAGTAGAGCAAATACAACATGGTATGAGTGTAGAAGATACAAGCCTAAGGTCAATTTATTTTTGGTAGCCTAAATAAACATTACACCACACTCCAGAACATATACAAACTCGACAAACAGCAGTGGGAAACCCAAGGGAGCGGTGCATGGAGGAATCTACAAATGTAATAAAATATAGTAAAATGTCATTCTGTTGTGTAGCCGTTTATCCTAGATGTTTACTGAGTCATGTATTTTGTGTTGTCAAACAAATAGAATTTGTCGACTTCCGGTTCGTCTGCTACATCTTGTTCCGTCGTCGTTTTCGTAACGGTTTTGTGTTGAGTCCTTCAACAACTTTACAAGGATTCGTTGCTTGTTAAAGCTTTTGCGATTATGCGGTAATATTCATTGTAACACTTGTTAACAAAATGTAAGTGCCTATAATTCGTTATACCAACAACAGCAGCAGCAGCAGATATCTGATTGTACCCAAAGATTAGGATTTAAACCTTGGCATTTTACACACACTTAAGCACACACACACATACATACTTACACTCGAGATAAATGTAATAAATATTGCTGGATAATTTATGCCAAGGCCATGGCGGGAGAACAGTTAGATCATTAAGCAAATTTGTAGGACTTTTAACGCAAGGAGCAAGCAATGAGATTTATGATACTGTTTAATGATTATAAAAACAAATGAATTTTATTGATTGCAGGGATGAATTGATTGCAGGATTTTGTAGGGAAAGCATCGAATATTTTTTAAATATTACACAATAAAACCCCCAAAAGTACTAGCAAAGAATGCTTTTGTATCCAACTGTGCGTATGATTTGTATTAACATTAATAATTCGCCATGAAGTTCTTATAATATTCCACTTAGCTGGAAGTTTATTTTTAACATTGTATAATTTTTATTAATATCACTAATACTTCTAGTTAATCCAAGTCTTTCCAAATGAAACTAAAAATATTCAATAAGATTTAAAGCCGAAACACAACATTATTTCAAATTGGAGAACATCAGTGCGTATAAGTAATTCAAATTTTAGTAAACCTTACCAGAAGAAGGAACGGCAAATGAGACGTAATACCCAATTGAAATCATGTTGTAGTATGGGATTAAATGTGATCCGAGTAAACTATATCAAGTCTTTTTAAACTGCCAATCAAACGCAATGAAGTCCTTCTGTGATCCTTGCTAAGTCGTACTATTTAAAAGGCTTGATCATGTACAACTTGTATAGAGGGTTTGTCCAAGGCATATCCAAGGACTTTCAGTAGGATCAACTAAGACTTCCAAAATAATAACAGACTAGTTTAACTGGGGTTCGCATCCAATTCTTTTTTAATCTGTTGTGTTACAAATTAACTAGATTTACGGAAGTATCACCAAAGGATTTGCACGTTGAGAACAGTTGTCTATACTTGAGAACTCTCGCCTTGGCTTGCCAACACTCTTTCTGGGAACACCTGTCTTGGATTGAAAACATTCGTCTTGGCTTGCCAGGGGTCCACTGGTGTATGGCGATAATCGTCAAAACGATATCGTTGTGTCGATAATGCTGAATGATATACCATTTAAAATACATGCGTTCATAAAACTTCATTATCGACAAAACGATAATCGTTTCCTACACAATTAGCAGCCAGCACTCTTCTGGGAAACCTTGTCTTGGATTAAGAACACTCACCGGGGCTCTGAAATACTTTCTAGGTACTTGGCAAACTTCACGATTTGAGAAAATCCGGGATTTAGTCTGTTGCAAACGGATTTACTGGGGAACCTTACGGGTCCGGCGGAAGCAGTTCGGGTTCGGTGGTTGATGAGATAAGTACACCAGATTGGACTACATAAGGAGCTATATAGGAATAACCATCCGAATTATCTACGCTATATAGAGTTGACGGCCGATGCCGACAGCCGAAGTCACATAGTAGAAATTGTGAGCTGAATCAGCTATAAGAGAAAAATCAGCCGAAGCCGTTATATAGAAATAGTCAGCCAGAGCCGTCATATATCAGATGACTTGTTTAGAGGTTTCAGGATTTGATTTCAGATCAATCTGTCATGGTAGTTTTCCTCAGTATTGATTGACATATCATCACGGAAATATTTAGCCCGTCGCCGTTTCAGTCGTTGGGCTCTTGGAAAACTTGAAGCAGACCCACCGTGTAAACAATTAGTCACTACCACTTCTAAAAAATTCCGGAGGGTGGTGACGTTTAATTTTGGACAGAAACCCCTGAAGATTTATAAACGGGATCACAAATACAAGGCTGGTTTTACCTTGCTGACTGTGAGCATTAAAGTTCCTAAAAATTGAGGTCAAGATAAAATGTCGACGATAATTAGGAATGTACAAATGCATGGAGACCGGTTAAAGCCCTCAGCAAATCCGGAAGAAGTCTGTCACTTATCCGATGCCAATCTGTGTCTGATGACAAAGTAGATGTGATGATAATAGGAAGACCAATATATACTGCGGTTTCTTCAGATCAATCTTTATCATAGCAAAGTGTTATCTGCCACTTTTATCTTTCGTCTAGCAAAAGGCGAGTCGCCTGTGGTTCTAATCTACGAGCCCTGGGTTGCTGACGAGAGTGTTTGTGGCGACAGAGACAACGTTCTGGTCAGCCTTGAGCTGAACAGGTTTATCCCAAAGGAAGAAAAGACTCTCACAGAACTCCTGAACACTTTACGCATGTAAGCTTGTCAGCATTTCTACTGAAGGTTTTGGAACGCCTGATATATGGGAATTTACTGGCAAGTATTGATATAAGATTGTTGTCATCAGCTGCACAGCATGCGAACTAAAAAAGCAGATCTGCAAAGATACAACTGTATGAACTAGAAGAAATCGTTCGCTTCTAAGGAGTATACGATAGTAGCTACTGATGCACAGAACCGAGTAACTGATTCTGCAGTACCGGTTCTTTACAAGAACTGACCGAACCGGTGCATACAAGCACCGAGTAACGGTTCAATGAACCAGCTTCAAACAACCCGAAAGACGGGCCCAAATGAACCGAAAACGGTTCCTAAAGCACTGAAAAACTGGTTCAAATGATCCTAAGACGGTTCCAAAAGACCGAAAAACAAGTTTTATATTCCCATAATAGGAGATTGCACTTAAGACTCTTTGGAACATCAATTTGGTGAGAACCCGAACCAGTCCAAATACCCGGTTCTTCTCGGAATCGGACTCTATAACATCGGTGCACATCACAAATAGCAGCCTTTATAGCCACTGAGCATACCTTCAAAAGTATTACGACCCTTACAATGATCGTGGACTTTATGGGGATTATATGTGAAATGCTCACCAGGCGACGTGTCATAGACAAATTGGCCACCTCGAGCTCTACCAGGTATGTTAGTAGAGGCACCCTTCAAGAAGTGGTATTGTCTCCTCTTCTGTGGAACCTTGTGCTGAATGGAATACTGGTCACTCTTGAAAACGCGGTTTCGAAAATATGTCCTTATGCGGTAGACATGGCATTTGCTATAAGGGCAAGTATCGCAGATTGTCTGTCAGTTAAAACTGCAGCGAAACTAAATACCAGGGCAAATGACTTTTATTTAAGCTGTAATGCTGAGGAAGAAGGAGAACTCACTGAGCATATTCTCTGCATGTGTCCAGCAATAGCCGACGGTCGGATATCTGTTATTATATGCTACCAATTTAGAGACCTTTGAGAATTTATCAGAGCGGCGTGGACAAGATGTTGTGCTTCTTGGAGCTAACGCTGTAAATGGCTCTCTTGTGAACTGACACTTAACCTCGTTAGCCAGTGGTATCACAATGAATTAATGGGTCGTTCGTCGACCGACACTAGCACCTAACCTAGCCTGTGGCCACTGAATACCAGTTTGCCTCTGTTGTGTTTATGATAGACAGTCGCCAGACTGTATACGGTGTGTATGGTTCTCTCTGAGTGTGATTTTGTTAATGTGATTGATTTATTGTGTGTCTTCTTAGAAACTGTGGTGTGTATGGTTTCTTAGTGAGGTGTGTAGTATGAGGGTGTAATTGTATGTCTACTTGTATTGTGTGTTATGGATTCACGTTACAAACATTTTGCTCAAATATTTGAATGTGGAATTCAAAAATGTTTTCCTACATAGCGACTTGCAAAAATGTCCGACGTTTCGTTTTCGATGTTTCTCAGCAAAATTGACTCGAAGCTTTTTTACATTTGTGCAAGTCGTTTTGTATGAGAACAGTTTTGTTATGATGTTTGCTGTTTACTGTGAAAGTTTTCGAGTTTCCATGAATGCCACTTCTGTGTTTTTACTTTATTTCAAATAAATAGTGAACTCAGACTAAATATCTATCTTTAAATTCAAACCACTTGTAGATTGTTTATCTATAATGTTTATACATTATTGTAATCCTGTGTGTCATTTAATATCAAATTAAATGTAAATTGTCCTTTAATTGAGTATTCTATAATTGACACATCTATATCCCAATAATCACAAAACTGACAACAATGAATCCCAGACACTAGATTGTTTGTAAAATCTTAAATAAATTATAATGTTTAATATAATGAAGTTAAGTTGAGATCTTAAAGTTATTTATCATAACATTAAATATGTAAATAACTAACTGTATGAACAACTAAAGGTATGATTAATATTAATTTATATTTTGTAATCACAACGTCAGTCTCCCCTTACGTATGATTATTAGAAATTATCAATGATACTTGATTACAATTCCTCAAATGCTATATTTCTTTAATTTTCGATAGATAACATTCCGTATACACTTCATTAACTCACAATTTAGTTACTACTCGAATGATTTCCATATTATATTCTATATTTCCACTTCACATAAATGTTCTTCGTCAGGGTTAAAGACCGAGTAGACGGACGGCAGAAGGAAGGACACAAGTATAATTTGAAGCCAGCAATTAAACTGTAGTATCGGGCGAGTCCTTTAAGCGATTGCATTTTCCATCAGTACCATACATAAATACTATATTATTTCATTACACATTCCATTGAATAAATATAATGGCTTGAATCGTTTATAGTTTACTGACTACAGAGTTATGAAGTGCATTTTTTAGGTGGAACCATTTGACACAAAGCTTCCTTTCATCCATTGCCTTCCAAGATTTACACCTAATGAAAATGTATTTGAAGCAATTTGCTTCATTAAAAAGTTTTCCACCTTATTCTTTAACAAAAAAGAAAACAACTGAAGATATTTATAAAGAAAATCATCAGCATCATCGTCATCGTCATCCTCGTTGCAATATCTGGGGATGAATAAAAATTATTAAACGCACGGAGATGTTGCGTTAGACGCGGGAGGAGAGAGATGGGTAGAAAACTATGCAGCAGAAATATGTGTCGGAATGTTGGTGTATCTAAGTGTTCCAGTTATTCTCTCGAGTCTCCATAGAGGCTAAAAGTTATGTTGTGGCATTATTGTGCGGACGATTTTGAAGTTTTTAATTTTTTTTTTTTTGAAAATGACAAGAAATGACTCGAGACAAAGAAGAATTTCGTTTCATTTTAAAGGATAGAGTGTCGTTAGGTGAATTAAAGTATCAAATCAGGCATTGTAAACTCGCAGCAATGAAACAAAGAGTACAAAAACTCACTTACTGGTTAGTCGTGAGATGTTTAAAAAATCCCAAATATACGACCCGAGAATTCTGCATAAAAATAAAAAATTCAATTAAAATTGTTGTGGGAAAAAATACATAAATATAAATTACGTAAATATCATGAGTCAGCACACATATCCTCAAAATAAACAAACAAATTGTTTAAAACGTTCATTCACACAGGAAACAGTGATGATACAGTGCGGGCGATAAGAACGTTCCAGCTGAAGTAAATTTGTAATGGGTTAAGGACATCGCTACCAATTACTGATTCGTTGTCAAGGTATTCCTTGAAATAAAGCATTTTGCTGCTTTAATTAAACATATCTTTGTACATAGACTGTTGAACGTATAATAATGGGCTGGGCCTTACCAGGCCCATTTAAAATTAGTTCTTTAACAAAAATCGATAGGCAGTTTTTACCTGGTTTCTTAACTTCTTCGACCTACCTTGTTAAAAGGGAAGGTTCATTCCGATATCTAATAAAAATGTCTTGTTAGAAATGCGGTAAGTGACCCTACTGATTCTCGACAGAAAGCTCAACTTCAAGCCTAACACTACGGATAGGATCGGTAAAACCACAGAGGCTGAATGTTCTAGTAAAAAGGAAAGGCGTTGGGTGCTGGTCCCGAATATAGTTTACCGGACATACGTATATAAGTATAGTTGTTGTTTGGTTGTTTGGTGGCCGGTTTTGGAAAAATCCACTATGTTTGTTGAAAAAGGGGCAAAGAATGGCATTAGTGTTTACCACGGAAGGGGTACGCACAACCCCTAACGATCATCTGGGAGTTACGCTTCAACATATATACAAATGGTGGTAAGGTCAACATTCCTTAATATTCTTTGTTATCAAAGGTTGCAATGATCAGGGAAACCCTGTAAGAGGGAGAAGTGTACTACATGAAACCAACGTCTACCATTGAAGGAAAATTTTGCATTCATATCCCAAATAGACTCGAATCTCGAGATATGTATTTTGAGCAGAGAGAGATTCTCTTCTCTTCTCTTCTCTTCTCTTCTCTTCTCTTCTCTTCTCTTCTCTTCTCTTCTCTTCTCTTCTCTTCTCTTCTCTTCTCTTCTCTTCTCTTCTCTTCTCTTCTCTTCTCTTCTCTTCTCTTCTCTTCTCTTCTCTTCTCAAGTTAACCGTTACCTAAGTAGGTGCAAGGTATGAGGGGCTACAAGCCGCATTTTTATATACAAGAGTCAAGTACAAGCTATCCATTGCACAATGTGACTGTAACCTTTTTAGCACAGCCACTGTGTATTTGGTTAAAAACATCATGAAGATGACTTCATTAATTCCAGTAACTAGGTTCCTTTGCAGGATACGCGACACATATTTATGGACAAGTACATAACAAATGACAATTATAATTACAAAACCACATTGCACTCACACATATGTGCAAATGGGCATTTGTAAATATTTTCCAATGAAATGTTTTTAAAGGGATGGATTGTGCGGGGGAATGATTTCTTCTAATTCTTATAACAAATGGAAATTTTTAATAAGGAATGAATTTGTTTAATACACATCTAATCCGCATCCTTCACACGCATTTAAGAAACACACAAAATTTAAAGGATCAATTCATACAAAAGTTTAATAAGAGCGTGGAAGTGAATTAAACGATCTTAACGGTCGGCAGTATGGCTTCCGTAGAATGAGATCTACTGGAGACCTGATGGCGTTCCTTTCGGAACAGTTGAGTCGATCCATCCACCGGATTGGTGAGAGTAAGGTGGTGGATGCTCTCTTTTCATAGCTCGCTGCTTTTGGTGTCGATGATAACTTCACTCGATTTATATCGAGTTTTCTCATAGATCGCACAAGTTGTTGTAGATGCGGTTTCATCCAACGAACATAAATTGACTGCAGGTGTACCACAGGGCTCTGTTCTTTCTCCTTCTCTTTTTCTTATTTTCATTGACGATCTCCTGGGTCAGACTGTGAAACCAATCTACTCTTTTGCCGCTGACAGTATTCTCTGTCATTCTTATTCATTCGATCGTAGGCCAAGTCTTCAAGAGATTGAAGTCAAACGCCGGACGATGAATGAAACACTCGACCGCGATCTGTTGTCCATTATTGAATGGGGTCGAAAGAATAGAGTAGATTTTAATGCGGGTAAGACCCAGTGTTGTTTGTTGTCGCATAAACGTATTGCTGACCCAGGTGTGTCGTCATGTGGATATTGATGAATCAGACGTTCTTGATGTTTTGAGCATGAAAATACAATGTGATGTCCGTTGGGCAAAACGTGTATTTGAAGTGTCGAAAGATGCATTCAAATGTCTAGGCTTTTTAAAGCGGTGCAAGAAATACTTCACTCCATCTGATCTTCTCAATATCTACACCACCTACATCAGGCCAAAGATGGAGTATAACTCCCATATATGGGCAGGTGCTCCTAGGACTTCTTTGAAGCTTCTCGACCGTGTCCAGAAGAGAGCGACGGTATTAATAGGGGACAGTAGGGTATCCAACTCTATTGCCTCCCTTGAGCATCGTCGAAATGTGGGTTGTGTGTCGCTGTTCTATCGATATTTCCACGGTATGTGTTCCTCGAATATCCGTCAACTTATGCCAGACGTGAGGATATTTAGCTGAAGTACGCGGCTTTCCAGGAACTCTCATCCGTTTTTTATCGAGTAGCCGATTGACCACACTACACACTATAGGGAAAATTCGTTCTTCAGCCGTAATGTCTGTATGTGGAATAAACTTCCGGCTAGTGTATTTCTCACCAATTGTGACATACAAACATTCAAGGCAAATATCAACAGACACTACGCCCTCTTTCCACCCTCTACTACCTCAATTTTCCTTCGCCAACACAATGCACTGCATTTATAGGGGCATCCCCTGAGTGTTGGTTTGATAAAAAATAAATAAAAATAAATAGTTCCCGTAAATTAATATGTTTGTGTGTGTGGGGGATTCTTCTGTTTGTTTGAATGTAGTGATTAATGATTTGCTTTATTAATTGCTTCCATTGCATTACATTTTACAAGAACTGTCATGATGAATATAACATCCAATCTGAGAGCGATTTCATTGTATATCCTAAGGATATAATGATTAGACAATAGAAAATGTTATACTTGCACACTTCCTCACTCTCGCATAAACAAGTTCGTTGTATTTTTGCATTTTGTTTTGTAGTGTCCTGGGAAATGTTGCATATGTTGTGAATTGCCAACTGCTGCGAATACAAAATCCATTTCAAGTTCATACAATTTTAATTAAAAACCATAATAATATTGTAAGTGTTGCTGGGAGTATTTTATTTATTTAGAACTCCATTAGAAGAGGATATACTGAGAAAAATACTGCTAAGATTTTGTTAAATCTGGGGGGCAAAGCAAACATAAGGGCCCATATACCCCGACAGATCAGAAGCCTTCAAAAATTGTATGCAGTACTAATAAGGTTCTAATTTTCAACAAGTTGTCAAGGAACACACCATTTTACATTGTACTAAAAGGTGAAATGTGGTCATATTTTCCCAGATAATGAAGCCTTCTTCTACTCACTGAGTCACAACACGAAAACATTTCACAACCTTAAAGAAAAGAGGACATTAGGTATGACTTTGCGAGTAAATTAATTGAGGCGTAAATTATTGAGTTGACCAAAGGGCTCTTATTCTGTTATATGTGACTCCCATAATGGAACCAGTTTTAAAATATTTCATAGATTTCTCACACTTTCAACGATTTCGATTTTCTGAACGTTAATAATTATATTTTAAATGTTCTGGTTCTTCCGTGGACTATTACACATTTAGACTTCAGAGGATTAATACAAACTCCATTTCATGAGGCCAAAAAATTGGATGTTCTCAAGGTCATATTTTATCTTAAGTACCATTTTGTCAAAAGACTCTATATATGTCGGCAAGTAAATTTGTACATTTGAATACCGCAGTATCTGAAATTTTATGGTAGATCATTTACATAGCACGATAATAACAAGGGTCCAAGAATAGATCCCTCAGACACTCCTCTAGTTACGAGAAGTGGAACTGAAATAATGTTCGTCAAATAAACTGAATATCTTCGGTTTTCTAAATTGGAACCAAGTGTTTGAATTTTGAATTTCAAACTTATAACATCGTGATCCGTCGTATCGAAAGCCTTGCAAGAGTCGACCAATACAAATTTTCCAAGATTTCCCTTATTAATAAATACTACACATGGGTTTTTTTAATTGAAGTTTGATTTTAATTTGGATTATTTTATCTAATGCAAGTGCAAAAGAATTAACATTGCTTGCAATGTCAATTAAAATATTTTGAATTTGCATTTGCTCGAGCAATGCAAATGCAGGTTGTGGAATCGGATGCCAATTGTAATGAAGTATGGCAATGCTTTTAATTATTTTGAATTTGTTTGACTGTTGGCAATTCTGTTTTTAAAGTATTTTATTGAGGAGGTTTGTGGCTTCAACAGGTATTGTTTCGTGGTATTTTCGAATTCATAAATCTGTAATGTGTACAATATTTGAAACCCAAAACTGCCAGATATGAAGGAAATGGTTTGAAAATATGTAAATACAATTATAGAAATTTTTTTGGAATTTTCATTTGGACAGGTAATTCAAATTAAACTACAAATTATAATTGTCATACTATAAATTTGCCACACGAATGATCAATACCTCACCTAAGATTCTCAGCAACATCAATTAATGCCGTAATGCAGATGTTTTTGGGTGTAAACCGAGACAGATGTTTCGGTAAAAGATTATGGACGCACAAATACGAACGAATTCAACTGGATATACATCTTCGGTTCTTTGGACAAATAATGGAAGAATCGCAATAGATCGATATTCATTTCTATTCCTTGGCAGTTGCGTAATTTTGGCGTGTAGCCCTACTACATTTTATCCCACAGCCAAGCAGCGCAAAAAACATCGTATTTATTCACACAAGAAAATTCGCAAATGTCTGCTCGTTGTTCTGAGTCCACAAAATACGTACGGCAGCAGGAATATTATTGAAAGATTCATTCATCTTCATTTATCATTTGTCGGATAGACGTGAGTTTCAGTCTCTTTACAGTGTCCAATATCTCTAATAGTTCGTCACTTCTCCCTTGTCTCCTCCACAGAATGGCAGAAATTATTCGATTAATCTTGATATTAACATCCTTTCTTACACGGCTTAAATCTTCCCTAAATGTTTCATGTTTTCTCCAGACATCTTCCTGTGGGGTTACTTGAAGTCCAAACTTTATATTAACAAGTAAAGGATCCAGGAAGCCTTCAAGAACAATATTCAATATAAACAGGACAATATTCAACAAAACAAAAAGTGATGGAAAATTCGGAAAATCGAGCATATTATGCCATTCGCTCTGACGACGACCATTGTGCGCGATATCATATTCCACAAGTGATCAAACCAAATTTCAAGTTCAAAATAAACGAAAAATCATTTCAGAGCAACTAATTTGTGTTTGTGTTTTCAATATTACCAAACAGGATTAGTAAGGTTTAAATGATTCACCCGAATACAGCTTCTTGAAGGTGTAGAAGGCTGTCGTCGTTCTTTTCGGCGAAACCCAAAATAACACCTAGATGTTTGGCATGCTTAATTTTAGACCTATTCCATGACGGGTATTTTAAGGAGCATTCACCTTACTCGGTATTGACCGGGTTTACATGTAGACAAGTTTCACCCGCCCATCTGGCCAAATTCTGCAAGTTACCCTGGATAATATCCCTTACAGGTAGTGGTATACTTGCTTCTTTTTGCTTTTGCAACATCGCGACGTGGCTGGTAAAGCAATATTTATCCCAGCCGCAAATTTGAGAGTGACCAGTATTCCATTCCGACGTCCCATAAAAGTAGAGAATGCTCCTAAGAGTGCAAATATACTTGTCCGTTACCGCTATTGCCACGTTGTCCGCATTATCAACAATTTTCCCACCCGCATTTTCGAAAGTGATCCGTATTCTATCAGGTCAAGGTAGCATAGAAGTGCAAGCAATACCCTTCCTTAAAGTGTCTTCGTATTTCCTATACAAGCCGCATTAGACCCATGCCCACCTTAAGAAACAATCGCGCCCATTCTATGGCAGTAGGGTTATATTATTACCAAAGCTCAGTCGGTGTATTTGCTACGTTAAGATTGATGGTGCAATGGTTTGGGTATGCAGCTCTTGTAGATAAGAATGTTATTTTAATCCCCGCTCTGACAAACTTTCATATTTGTCGGCGAAAGTCGCCTAGCTTAAGGAGGGCGACGACCCTTTCGAGAGATTAGCCATGGAAAGCTTCGTAATGTATAACTGCTCGGATTTGGTATAAAACTTTAGATCCTGATCAGTGAGTCTACAAATTAGAAAGCTAACAGCTCACTGTTTGTGAGTAGCTCTCCTCTATCACTTGATGGGACGTAGTGGAAAAAAAAGTATATAAGGTCTCTGTTTCCTCCTACATGCCGAGGAGAAACCAATCCTTTGCGTATAGGTTAGGTAGAAGTGGTTGTCACTATCGACACACTTAGTCCAATGAGGACCATAATGATACCACGTCATGTGAATACGGGTCCTAATTCATGGTTTGACCACCTTTTATTTCATTCGGCAACTGTCACCCCACTTAGCTATGGCGACTAATTTTCCATACAAAGCTTCTCAATGCATAACCGTTCGGATTCGGTGTTGAACTTTAGCCACAGTCGTTGAGTAGCTAAGTTTTTAGGATCGTCCTCTTTTTCACAATTTAAACCTTACAGATTCACATTATTTTATCTCTGTGTACACGTTTATTCATTAAATCTAATTCAACAAACAAACTTTCACGAATGCGATGCTCCCTTTGTCCCAAAACTATCTAGTTTGTCAGCACAATTCCTAAACCACAAACACCCTATGGATTTGAAGTAAGAAAACTAAAACTGCAGACTTGCAGGACACAATAAATCTAACACAAAATTTACTCACAAACACAAATGGGAAGGAAACATGAAACTAACATGTTGTAGGTAAAGAATTCATCTAAACACTTGTACAACTACTTCATCATATTGTCAATTGGACACTTAAGATGTTATAACAAGTGCAGTTGTAATGTAGGGGAAACCCCCTCCCGTGCATCCCCCTCCCCCACAACCAACCAATAAACTCACCACAAACAACAAACTTTATCCCTTATCAGGAAGGAGGGAGAAAGAGAAAAAACTCAACAACCTGAACATTAGAGAAATACTTTGTACCAAGTCCCTTAGTGACTTCTAGGAATAACAACAAATACTATGTTGAGGAACATTGGAAAGGCAAGTGCTGGAAAGGGGGAAGCAACAGCATCAAACACAATAACAACAATATCAACAAATACTTAGTAAAAAAAGTAAAAAACTTAAATAAAACTGTCGATTTGAACTTAATTCACACTTAATTCCCACAATGCCACAAAACAACTCACACAGTGAGACATGAGAGGAAACTCTCATATCCACACACACACATGCATACACATACATAAACGTTTGTCCTGTAAAGCACATACACTGCCATGTAAACTGTTATCCTGTCACACGCACACGTTCTTACCTTGATGAAAACTCACACGAACACACACGTGAGTAGTTGGAAACATTTACACTCATCCAAACATAAACTCGCACACAAGTGTTCTGGTGCTGTTAGGATTGTTATTTAAGAAAATCACAAATGACATTTGAAAGGATGTGGAGCACTTTAAGGGCACTACAATAACTATGATTGCAAGTTATGTAGTATAATTGTCAACTCGCTTATTAACTTTATTGATCGCGTTTTAGTTGGTCATTCTTAACTGCTTAATGGATTGCTCCTATCTTGTCCTCTGAACAAAATTCTGACCATCCTACTCTATATCTCTCTTCAGCTTCAAATCGAAGGGTTGTGAGATTATAAATATTTCCCAGCCTTATAACTCTGGAGGAGTTCTACAATTATCTATATATATCATACTAACATTCCAAGTGCACATCCGCAAATTGTGGTCCTAATAACATTTGCGATTGTCATCAACAGTTTGGGGGGGGGGGGGTTCAGGTTTCCTATATCATCTTCGTATTTTCAATGTCATTAATAAACGATAACGGAAGGTAACCCAAGGGAATAAATGCGAGGGAATAAGGACAGCTCTAATTCACTTAACAAATGGTAAATTTTAGTAAAGTATTTAATGTCTAAATACCGTCTAAACCATATAATACCAAAAAATTAATGGAATTTAGAAAGGTAAAAGGATCAATTTATACAAAAGGATTAAAATGTTTAAAAGTGTGTGTCTAATAATTCGTTTTATTAATTGTTTTAATATTAATTGTTGGTGTTCATTAAATTTCATTTCTAAAAACTGTCATGATGTATTAAATAAAGGTTTCATTGTATATCCTTAGGGTAGAATGATTAGACAATAATATATGAAATATTGTTCCACTACCCATACATTGCTCACTCTGTGGCGAGCAAGTTTGTGGTGTTTTTGTAGTGTCCTGGGAAAAATTGCATATGGCCCATTGGAACTATGTTCCTTAAAAAAACATAAAACTATGGCACTAAGATTCTCACCGACGAGGGCAATGAATGCAATACATTCATTAAATGGCATTCATGTACAAATTGAAATTAACAAGTTAATTACGGGGTGGCCTTGATTGCGGAAAAATTAAACTAATTAAGTAAAAATTAAAATCAAATCAATCAAAGAATGAATCCAAGAGGTTCAGCAATCACTTTTATTTGCATCGACCCAAACGATTTCATGCAAATGTGCCCGCAGAGTTGAGTTTCCAGTTAGGACTTCTATGAGTCAACTCAGCACCGGAATTCTGTAACATTTTAGCGATAAAAATCAGTTGTTAAATTGTTACAATTCATAAAATTTCAATAAAAAATTTTAAAATTTTGTCAATTTAACTACCGATTTTTATCGTTAAAAAGTTACAGATTTCCGATGCAGTTCGAGTTCGTTCAGCTTCATCAGCCTCTGATCTTATACCTACCCTCGTCAGTCCACATGAACTTTGTTATTTTGCTCCCGTCTAATGCGTTCTATAATCTTATGTGGGTTATTCTTGCTCAATATTGAAGTTGGATCCCCTTTGCACGCCCTGCATTAATGTGAAAGTGTGAAATGTTTTAAGTTAACATTTGAATCTCAACAGGCATCCGCGGTATGTTAAACCAACATTTGAATATTACTGTGCGGCTGTGAATTGAATGCTGCCATTTGCAATTTCACCACGAATGGTTGATGAATTCGCTAATGGCATATCCGTAATTAACTAGAAAAATGTAGATGGCGCAAGTGCAAGAAAGATTTATAACTATAATAACTGTTTATAGCTATAAATAGCCGGTTGGAGAAGCATTTCGAGTCGTCGAGATATAGTAAAACCGCTGTTAATGTTAAACGTTATTATTTAGCATGGAAAATTTGTGAAGGGTTGGGTTTTCTGCAGTATAATTATATATAATTAATAAGTTTTTAATAATTTTCACTACAGTAATTTAAAAAGAACCTTGATTTATTAAATAAACCAACGTTGTAAAGGATATATGGAAAATTAGTAGCAATATGTTTTGTTCCTATTAACTATTGTGACTCGTTTATATGTAATGCTTTAAAGTTTTCTCAGTTTAAACTTTATATTGCATTTATTAAACTATTTTCGTTTGCCTTCTATTACAAAAGCAGTTCTCGGCAAATGTCGCAACAGATATAGGGAACCAACAAACTTCCGATTTCGGGCGTAGAGTGTCTGGAAACCACAAACAGTTGTTATTTTCCGCACACAAGGGGATTGATATAAAACTTACAACAAAGTGCGTGTTTGGAAATGAAATACTAGCTACACATACGTGTTCAGGTGAACGGAGATTTAAAAACTGCACTTCTTTATACGCCACTAGTATAAGGACATACAAAATACATCCTTTATTCCTTAAGCCTGAGGTTTTAGTAAGCCTTTAAAATGTGCTCAGTATTTTGTGTGACACGATTTAAGTAAAAGCGAACTACTACTAAATATTTAGTAGATTAGAAAATTCAATTAGCATCTTTAAAAGCTTTAGGTATTGTGTAAACTAACGAAGCATTTAAAGCTTTATGGTTTTGACTGATGTTCTTTTAATTTGTTGCTTCCTGTTATTGATTGTTATATCGCCTGTTACGAGGCCATAAACATGTTCTTATGTTCTACTCTATATGTATGGCAAAGTCCTTAAGGCTGTTCATTTCACCATCGTAAACATTTAAGCTCAATTATTCCTGCCATTTGGTTCATTTATTTCCTCCCGCTTTCACGCCCCACACCGAACTATTTTGGTATAGCAAATATTGAATCCACCGTAACTGCTGCTCCAATTGTTGCTTCAAATCCTGCTTCTGATATCTATGCCTGCTTGGGGCCATAAAGCGTACGTAGTTGGGTTGTTATGGCTATATATGTTGTTGGTGGTGGTGGCCAAAACTAGTCGTAAACAATTTTTATTAGCGAAATTTAATTTTGAAACGTTATACATTTCTCAGCTCGTCCTAGTGCCTTTTGTGTGAGTTTATTCTCCACTGCAGGAGTTTGGGAGGGAACATAATAGTTGGAAAATAATCATCCGCACAAAAGAATTGTAGTTTCAGTCGTAAAATGCCAGTTTCATCTGTCAAACTCATTTGTGCAGCAGCATTGCATCCATGCTATGAATTGCAGCAATTTCCAACAATGTTCAGGGAAATGAATGGAACTGAATAGACTAAATACGTATTGATTGGAAAAAATGGAAATATCAATGACATTCAATTCCTTTTAGAAATGAGACATTTTAGTTTGGAAAATTTTCTGGACGCGTATTTCAAATATCTTCGAACCACTTAATAAAACTGTTAACTAATCAATCTAAACTTTTGCCGGAATTGAAGAGATCGAAACCGCATAAAGGTGTAATTTTGACTCCTTTTAAAGTCGAACACAATGTAAATCTAGATGCTGGAAAGACAGCATTTTTAGTTAGAGACCTTGTTTATAATGGGTTTCAATAAGAGCACTACAAAAGTTTTTTTAAATAAAACAAAACCGGTTTTAGATACCAATGAAATTCTTTATTCCTGTGAAAGTACGTTCGATGGTATTATGTATGGAACTCGATTTCTTTTGCATGGCCACCACGGGCACGCTTGCAGAAGTCCAGACGCTGAACCCAATTTTCAACGGTTTTCAAGCATAAATCGGCCGATACTGCTGCAATTTCACGTTCGATATTCGTGCGAATATCGTCGCTGGTTTGTTGGCATAGACCATAGACTTGACGTAGTCCCACAGGAAATAATCTAACGGCGTCAAATCGCACGACCGAGGCGGCCAATCGACTGGGCCATTTCGTGAGATAACACGTTCACCAAACTTGGTTTCCAATAAATTGATTGTGGCATTCGCTGTGTGACTTGTGGCGCCGTCCTGTTGGAACCACATGTCCTCCAAGTCCATATTATCCAATTGGGACCAAAAATATTCGGTTATCATTGAACGGTAGCGATTCGCATTCACAGTAATGTGCCGGTCTTGATCATCACGGAAGAAGTACGGCCCAATGACGCCGCCGGCCCATAAACCGCACCAAACCGTAATTGTTTCGGGATGCAATGATGACTCATGGATTACGTGTGGATTGCTGTCTGACCAATAACGCATATTTTGCTTATTGACGAAGCCATTCAGCCAGAAATGAGCCTCATCGCCGAAGATGATTTTCCGATGAAAATTCGAATCATTTTCAAGTTGTTCTCGAACATACGACGCTTATGGTGGTCAAGCGGCTTCAGTTCTTGCGTCAATTTGATCTTGTAAGGATGTAGGCCAAGATCTTTTCGCAAAATTCGACACAACGACCTCACAGAGATGCCCAACACTTGAGAACGACGTGTGAGAGACACATTTGGGCTTTTTTGAACTGAAGCCTCAGCGGCAGCAATATTCTCGACACTACGGGCACTTCTTTGTCTCACTGGCACGGGAACATTTTGTACTGTGCCTGTGGACTCAAATTTTTCCACTAGACGCTCAATTGTTGATCTGGTAGGACGATTATGACGACCATAAATTGGACGTAGCGCTCTTAAAGTTGAGGCCACTGACTCCAAATTTCGGTAGTAAATTTTAATAATTTCGACTCGTTGTTGGCTCGTATATCTTTCCATGATCAAATGGCAAACCTTACTGAAGAGAAATGTCAAAAGAGCGGGAAAAAATATGGCGTCGTTTGCTGTCCCTATCGATTTACTTTTGTAGCGCCTCTGTTGAAAAACCCTTTATATTATACCCCACTTGGGGACACTCTTGCCGAATGCATGTTTGGAAATATGCATCGAAATAATAGTATTTGCAAAACTTCGGTCATATTAGTTATAATTCTCTATATCGAGCGCCATCTAGTTTTGGCTAGTGGCCTCCACCAAAGTCCTTAGCGAATTCATAAACTGTTCGTGGTGAGATCGTAAATGGTAGCTTTCAACTCACACAGCCACAGATGTTGGTTTAACATACTGCAGATTTCTGTTGAGATTCAAATGTTAGCTTACCACATATCACTCTTCCAATAATTATGATTCAAATGTTAGTTATGCCAAAATGTAAGACATTTTTCGTAACAGTGTTGTGCCACACAAGTATGTATATTAACTGCTGTTTAATGTCATTGACATGTTGTTGGACTGACTGGCGGCCAAATACGTTTCCGATGCTAGAGAAAGCTGTATATAATTGCTGATGTGATCGCATATAAGGATTGCATTTTTTGTACGTCTCTTTATATCATATCTGTGACGTATTCGTTTCTGCGGAAATTCAGGTTTTTATTATTTCTCCGAACATATTACATTCAAAATAATAATTAAAAGTCCTTCCATAGAACAGCTGAATTCAACGCTTCGCCAGTTCATTCAGATCAACTGGCTTCTTTATTTTCTTTTCAAAGGCCAGTAATAACAAGCCTGTCATTCTTTGTTGACCCATTGACAGCCAGTGAGGCGTATGGATTGCTGTCAAAGCTAAAAACGTAGATGCGCACACAGCAGTGCTATAGACTGTGGCTAGGTCATGTAAGTAGAATGGATTAGGGCGAACCTGCGTGAAAGGCTTCCAAAGGTGTGCTGAAAACAAAAGAAAAAAGGCTCCGCTGGAAAGATCAGGTGAATGAATCCCTGCGAAAGCTTGGTGTAATGAACTAGAGAGAAAAGGCGAAAGAATGAGCTGGGTGGAGAAATATGTTGTCTTTGTTTTGTATGTAAGTGGAGATCATGAGAGCAGTCCTGTTATTTATTAATACTAAATGAGATCATGTTGATGTTGGACGCTACATCCAGAAGTCGACTAGATTGCATGAAAGTGGGTCGATCCCTTTGTGTCCTATCTTACCTACTGTATGGAGGAAGTGCAGTATCTGTTATTTGGGACTATTAGAATGGTCATTTATCCCCTGTTTGCTGCCGAACTCATTTTCGTTTTCGCATCTGAAAATTTTAGAATTCCAACTCTTTGACCACCCATTGTTGAGGATGGCTCAGTTTGCTAAAAAATACACTTTAAAGTAAAATCAGCAAATCAGACAAAAATACTTTATTATTAATATTTATCTTATAAATTTTGTTTTAAAAAAACACTTTAAAGTTCTTGCCCCACTCTGGAAAACAAATTGTTCCCAATTTAATTTTAAATTTCTTAGTTCCCAAACTTTTTCAGCCCTCGTGCTTCCAGTGCCAAACAGCTACAGGAATTTACCAACAACACCGAAATGATTTCTTTAATAACAATTTAATAACTTATTTATGCGGGTGTGATGAACAAGGCTAACAACAATTTCCACAAAAATTATAATTATAATTAAAATTCCCTCGCAAATTGTCATTAACTTCATTAAAACCTCTACAATGAAATGGCAAAAACAAAAATAATTGAAGCTTCACCGTTAGACTTCCTATCATACCTTCAGTTTGGAATCCAAGTTAACCCCATTAAATTGAAATTGTTAATGAAGCTGTCAAACATAAAAAGGTAAATTTTTTCGGGTAATCATATAAATGCCTCATCAAATGCCATAACCATGTCTATCATCACACAATGATTGTTTTCCTTTAGTTATTATAGGCAACGTCAACAAATACGACCAACCACCAACGTCATCGTCAGCACAAACATTTTTGCACCACAGCCAAAAAAAGGAGCAACCAAAACAATCAACAATACCCAAATTTTACGGGTAAACAAACCCCGAGTCGTGTCAGGAGACACGCAGCCATACGCATCCTGACATCAGACATCACACACACTCGTATGTAAACACTCCAAAACACACACGACAGCGTAGGAAATCCTTTACAGCCATAGACAAACAATGTCCTTCATTCACTTGTATGCCTCAGACACGCACACACACGACACAATCTGTAAGTTTTAATTAATTGGAATCAATTTTCGGCGTTTTTCAAGGCATTTAGTCTAAAGATTTCGTGGAAATTCAACAAATTCCTAGCTGTCTGTCTTTCAGTAGCAGCGAATGTCTTTGTGGTGCTTGATTATGAAAGTCAAAGTTAATGTTATAGGAATGAAAATCAAACATGACGGAGAGAAGCTAATTAACAAGCCTTAGAGAAAATTTAATGAAAGACAAATTTTCTTAAAAAAAATTAGTACACGACAAATTCTTTAACCCTTTGACGAGTATAAATTTTCGGCCGAAGCGATTTGATTTTTTCGATTATTTTCGTGATCTATGGCCTAATAAAAGCTACGCCGTAAAAATTGGATACTTGCCAAACGTTTGGTCAAATCGGTTCAATTGGAGAATTGACGCCTTTTACATTATCGTTGCCCCTATCTCTTCTACAAATCACCTATGGATACATTTGCTCTATTTCCTACCTGAAAAATTATAGGTGGCAAATTCACTAGGGCAAACATATTTCACTGTGGTCGTCAAAGAGTTAAGAATGACATTCGTGAAATTCAACTTTTCTCGTACAGAAAAATTGGTAAAAGGTGGTTTTTCCTAGAGCATACGAGTACTTTGGTGAAATGCAGCATTTCTGAGAGAATATTTGGTGAAGAGCAACTTTTCTTAGAAGCCATTTGGTGCTAAACGTTTTCTCTTAGAGAAAAGTTGGTGAAGGACAACTTTCTGAGAGAAGCGTTGGGAGAAAATTTAATTTTCTTAGAGGAAAGTTCGTAAAAGAAAACGTTTCTTAGAGAAAAGTTGCTGAAAAGCTACTTTTATTAGAGAAATGTGTGGTGTAAAGAAAGTTTTTCTAGAGAAAATTTGTTAAAAGGAAGCTTTTTTCAGGGAAAAGTTTGGTGAGAGACAGCATTCATAGAGAAAAATCTTGTGAATGACAACTTATCGTAGAGAAATATTGATGAAAAGTATTGATGAATATCAACTTCTCTATAAAAATTTTCCTTTTACTAACCTTCCTCTAAGAAGATTCGATTTCCACCAACGCTTCTCTCAGAAAAGGAAAAAAGTTGGTGAAAGGCAGATCAACGATTATTAAAGAAACGTTTAGTTAAATTCCACTTTCGATAGAGAAAAGTTGGCGAAGTTAAACTTTTCTTAGAGGAAAGTTGTTAAAAAATGGCGTTGATAGGGAAAGAATCTGAAAGCCAGCATTTCTTAGAGAAGTTTAGAGAAAGGAAGATTTTCTTAGCGAAAAGTTGGTGAAAGGCAGATTTTGTTAGAGTAAAGTTGGTGAAAGACACGTTTTGTTAGAGAAAATCGTACTGAAGGGCAACTTTTCTTAGAGAAAATTTGGTTAAAGTCACGCTTTTTTAGAGAAAAGTTTATTGGATGGCAACCTTTCTCAGAGAAAAGTTGGCGAACTGAAATTTGTCTTGGATGGAAGTTGTTGAAAAACAGCTTTCCTTAGGGAAGGTTAGTGAAAGACAGCGTTTCTTAGAGAAAAGTTAGTGAAAGGCAGATTTTCTTAGAAAAAACTTGGTGAAAGTCATGTTTCATTAGAGAAAATTCTAGTGAAAGATAAGTTTTCTTAGAGAAAAGAAAAGGTAAAAGTTACATTTTAATAGAGAAAAGTTTATTGGATGGGAACCTTTCTCAGAGAAAAGTTGGCGAAATTACAATTTTCTTAGAGGAAAGTTGATGAAAAACCACTTTCTTTGGGAAGGATACTGGAAGTCAGCGTTTCTTAGAGAACAGTCATTGAAAGGGAGATGATCTTAGAGGAATGTTGGTGAATCGCAGATTTTGTCAGAGAAAAGTTGATGAAAAACACTTTTTCTTACGGAAAAGCTTAGTGAAAGGCAACTTTTCTTTGAGAAATGTAGACAAATATCACGTTTTATTAGAGAAAAGAAAGATTTTATCAAAAAAAATTGGCAAACTGAAATATTTCTTAGACGAAAGTTGTTGAAAAACAGCTTTCCTTAGGGAAGGTTAGTGAAAGGCAGCGATTCTTAGAGAAAATTTGGTGAAATGTAGATTTTCTTAGAGAAAACTTGGTGAGGTCGGCTTGTCTTAGGGAAAAGTTTGGTGAAAGACAGCTTTCTTTAGAGAAAAGTTTGCTGAAGGACAACCTGTATAGAAATATTCATGTAAGCAACTTGTCGTTGATAAATGACGATGAATGCGAACTTGTCGTGGATAAAAGTTTTCGAAAGAATAAAAGTTAGCGAAAGAAGATAAATGTTTATTGAAAATCAACTGCTCTTAGAGAAAGTTGACAACTTTTATTAGAGAAAATGTGTGTGTTTATATGCGCGAAATGTGGTCGATCCGTTTATGCGCTATATCACCTGCTGTACAGAATAAGTGCAGTCTCTGTTCTTTGGTACTATTGGCATTGCCATTTATAACCCGTTTGCTACCGAACACATTTGAAGAGTTCCAACTCTTTGACCCCACTCACATTTCAATAGAAATTATAAATTGATTTGTTTGATAAAAAAATACTTCGAAGTAATATCAGTAAATCAGAAAAATAAATGTTCACGTACGATAGCTTTTACGTGACTCGCTACAGTTACTTTTGGATATAAGGTCCTGTCTTTACCCTCCAGATAATTTTCTATTGTTGCTGTTCCTGATTAGTCTAAATAGTATGCAAATTTATGTTAACGCTTCCTTTAACTGTTTATAATGAAAAAGTGAATGAAAAGAAATAATCAAATGACAAATTTAGAAAGTTCCATCTTATTATTTTCAATTAAATCTTACAATCATTACAGAAATCAACGCAGGCAAACGCAAATACTGCCAATGAATGTCACGCAAAAAAATATAGTACAACGTTCAAAAGAGAAAAGGAGCATATCACGACACAACAACAAGGTCATTCAGCTGTTGTATAAAATCGTGTTTGCCTGCCAAAGAAATGAAATAAAAAACAGGTTATAACAAAACAACAAAATCCACCCAGTCATTTATACATTTAGCAGTAACTCTACAACTGTGGCAACAAGGATAACGCAAAAACATTAACAACACCAACATCGGCAAAAGCAGCAAAAATACCATTATTGCATGTAAAGGCACTCAAGCAGAAACTTCAATTCCCCAATTTCCACAGAGAGTCAGTACACAATAATATAAACAGCGACGCAGAAATTTATCCTTAAACCTGAAATGTTTACAATTTGTATAACCACGGCGCCAGTGACTAAAGTATCCCCGGTGGAAGTAAAACACCCAGAAACAAACGATTAACGTCGGCAGCAACAACAGCATCCTCTTATCGTCCTGTACTGTTTTAAAATTAGCTAAATGCAAATTTGAAAACAATTTTTGACGCACATTCAAGCTGAAAGAATGGCCGGTTTACAGGAGGTGAAATAAAAGGTTAACGACAAATAATTGTTACCTGTTCCACAACAATTCCGACCGGCATTCCAGCTTATTAGAAATTAATTCAATGATTAGATAAATCTTATTTACGGGGCAATAGCTTAATTTCAAATTTGAGCAACAGAAAATCAATTCAAGGAATTGAAATTAAAGCAAATTTTCTGTAAGCGTCAAACGCCATCGGAGGACGATGGGCCTATCACGAAAAATAGTTAACTGGATATATACAGCTGTTTTCAGTCCGACATTGCTATGCAGAATTGTCGTTTGGTTGCCGGTATTTGAAAATCATACTTACCTACCTACATCTGTTGACAAAGAATGGCAATGGTGTGTATCACGGAAGCCCTTCGCACAACGGAGCCCTTTGTGGGCTATGCTCCACCTGTTACCACAAGATTTGCTGGGAAGACAAATGACTGCCATTTCGGAAATCTGCCCATGACATTCCTAGCAATGAATCCCCTGCCCATATGGTCTTGGGACGATTTTAAGCGATCTTCGACAATTCACAATAGAGTCGATTACATAACACCATCTACTTCAATTATATATCCACTTATATCGCTTACCAGGTATTAGAAGGCATTTAGGCTTTAACCCCTATGAAGGCAAAGTAGGGTTTTGAGTCTAAAGAGCTGAGTCTTGACCATGCCCTAAGGCTACCAAATCATTGTAGTGTATTTTAGGCAGAAGCCATGGTCAAGCGAAATAGTTTGCCTGTAGCTGGGACATAACGGCATCACCGTCAGTGGTATCAATATCTACATATAGATATATAGCCATACAGCCTGCTATAAAATCTCTGCAATCTGTATTCCTCCCTTCAAGAGATGCCCACAACTGTTGTGCACCCCTAAATGAGATGGCCAAGCTCGATATTCATCTTATATGGATGCCAGGGCAGGGAACTATAAAGTAGATGAGTAGGTGATATTACCTAACTACCTAACCTATTCCACTGGCTGTGGAGTATGTGGGTATTCCCATTTGTGCACGCAAGTTAAACTTGATATATATCTCTCTACCACATTGTGGAATATCGTACCAGGAAACTAACTAGTCCAGGAAATTTTACAGGGTTAGCGATGGGAAGGGAGTATGACGTCCTGTTGTATCACATCGGTCTTCATTGCCACATTAAATGTCGTTTCTTTATGCATAACCTAACCTAAGCTAACCTAACGTAAAATAACCTAACCTAACCTAACCTAACCTAACCTAACCTAACCTAACCTAACCTAACCTAACCTAACCTAACCTAACCTAACCTAACCTAACCTAACCTAACCTAACCTAACCTAACCTAACCTAATCTAACGTAACCTAACCTAACCTAGCCTAACCCAACCTTACCTCATCTAGCCTAATCTTACCTAACCGTATCTTACCTTACCTTACCTTACCTTACCTTACCATACCTTTCCTTACCTTACCTTACCTTACCTTACCTTACCTTACTTTACCTTACCTTATCCTACCTTACCTTACCTTACCCTACCTTACCTTACCTTACCTTTTTTTTTTTTTTTAAATCGAGCGAACCCATCGCCGGCACGCTTACCCTCCCCTACCGACCGAGAGGGCCACGTCCCCATAACGTGAGGACAGCGTACACATTATAGACCGGTCTATAACGGGAGAGCAAGGATCATAAGTTCACACGTTACAACCAACTACAGAAATTCTTCACCAGTTGGTATTGCACTAACATAAATAAGTATAAAAGCACATCACGAGATATTAACATAACAGACTTCATAATATATAATAATTACGAGCAAAACGAAAACCAAATTATAAATCAGACCAGATAGTAAGGATAAAGTAAATTAAATTTACATATGTATGTTAATGAATATACAGCACTAATGCAATCGGTTCAAATGACAAATTATGCTAGACTTTGTCGTTTCCCAACTACCTGTGAAATCAATAAACTGATATAGCTCATTAAAGTCACGACACATTCTCCTAACTGGATCAAAGGACGCATAATTCGAACGCTGAAACTCGATGTGAATGAGTTTATAGTACCTCGTGGGTCTCAATGGGACATTTATGAAAATCTTAGATAACAGAAATTCAGAACATATACATCCATCAATTATCTTCAAAACTGTAATAGAGTTTATCATGGTACGTCTACTACTAAGAGTCGGCAATCTGATCAATGCTAGTCTACTGCTATACGAAGGAAGATTATGGTTCGGGTTCCATTGAAGATTTCTCAGACAAAAAATGAGAAACTGTTTCTGGACCGATTCAATCATATTAACATACAAATTGTACTGGGGGTCCCAAACAACTGATCCATATTCGAGAATAGGGCGGACTAGTGAAGTAAAAAGATTTTTCGTAACGTAGGGATCTGAAAATTCCTTTGCCCAACGTTTAATAAAGTTCAGAACGCCATAAGACTTGTTCACCATCGTAATTATGTGGGAGTTGAAATTCAATTTTCTGTCCAAGAGAACACCAAGATCAACAAATGAATCCACCGATTCAAGAACATTGCCACCTAAAATGTATTTTGCCGAAAATAATGATGACCTAGAGAACAGCATATGCTTACATTTCGTAAAATTAAGCTCCATCAAATTGGTCTCGCACCACGTCTGGAAAGTAGACAAATCCCTCTGAAGTAAAGAATATTGACAAGGATCCTTGTAAGAAAAATAGATCTTCACGTCATCAGCGTACATTAACAATTTAGAGTGCATTATGGAGGCGGGTAAGTCGTTAATGAATAACAAAAATAGAACCGGCCATGATGACTGCCCTGAGGCACCCCAGATGACACAAAAATAGATCTTGAGAATGATCGACCAAATGATACCATCTGTTCTCTGTTCATTAAATAAGAACTAATCCAATTCAGCATGTTACAATTAAAACCCGTTGCCCCTAGTTTATATAATAACAAATTGTGGTTAACTTTATCAAAAGCCTTACTAAAATCGGTAAAAATCACATCAGTTTGATCTCCATTAATAAAGCCGTCAATAATGGAAGAGGAAAACTGAAGCAAATTAGTCACGGTGGAACGACCCTTCCGAAAGCCATGTTGACATGGATCTAAAATAGAGGAAACCTGATGAGAAATTACGTCTGTGACTAACTTCTCAAAAAGTTTAGGAATGGCACTCAATTTTGCAATTCCCCTATAATTTGCAACATTTACTAAACTACCAGATTTGTGGGGAGGGATTATATAAGAGCTCTTCCACTGTGCAGGAAAATGACCGAACTTCAACGAAGCGTTAAATAAGAGAGTCAACGGTAAGCTGAGAGAATTCGAGCAGTATTTCAACATAGAGTCCGGGATACCATCAGGACCAGCTTTATTCGAGGCTTTCAAGCTGATTAAGTTATCTAGCAACCACGAAGAATTTACGACAGGTGCATCAAACGGAATGGTAGAGCGGACAGTGTACGGGTATGATTTGGAAACATCATAGGCTCGGGTGGAATAAATGGATGCGAAAAAATCGGCGAAACAATTAGCAATAGACTCTTCATCTGAATATTCAATACCGTTCATTTTGATCCTACAAGGTGTGGAAGACGAATTACACTTCAAGTTAACAAATCTAAAGAATGATTTGGGGTTCCGTTTAAAATTAGCCTTCAACCTATCCAAATATAATCTGTAACTCTCACGAGATTTAGAGTTGTATCTACTCCTAGCAACAATATACCTAGCATAGTCTGCTAGCAGTCCAGATTTTTTATACTTTTTCGAACATCTATTCCTTACATTCTTGAGACTATTTAGAGCCCTTGAGGACCATGGGGGACCAGTATTACCCATTATTGGCCTCTTGGGTACAGACTTAGAAATATAGCCATTAATAATATTATAGAAATCATCCAGGGCGATTTCAAATTCAAAAGAATTATCACACTGACAAATACTATGCCAGTCGGTATCAAAGATAAGATTATTCAAAAGTATAAAGTTCGCACGCGAAAAGCATAGGCCAACATAGGACGAAGAGCAATTGCAACCAACCTGCATGGTATCATATGTATAATTAATTCCCAGCGTTGGATGGTAACTATCCTCAGGAGAAATTAACGGATCAATTCGAGAAATATCAAAGTTGTTAGAATCATCCACTAAAACTAGATCAAGGACTCGATTCATAGAATTGGGAATGTCGTTCAATTGAATCAACCCAAGTTCGGAAATATGCGTAACAAAATCAGATGACCAATCACATGGTGTCAATGGAGTCAGAGAATTAGTATCGGGTAAAGACACCCATGTCACAGACGGCAAGTTAAAGTCACCCAATACTAAAATGCGGTCCTTTCTTCTAGCTAACGCAATAACTTTTGCAATAGCGTCAATATGCACTTGATATACCTCAAAGCATGAAGATGGCGGAATATAAGAACACGTGACAAACAATTTCAAATCGCCTAAATTAATGGACACCACAATAAACTCAAGATCGCCAATGTCATCAACTGTAACCAATTCAGAAGATAAAGAATTCTCAATTGAGATTAAAACACCACCACCAATTTTACCAACACGATCTTTTCTATAAACTACGTACTTATTGCAGAACAACTCAGAATTAAAAACATTAGGTTTAAGCCATGTCTTACCTTACCTTACCTTACCTTTCTTTACCTTACCTTACCTTACCTTACCTTACCTTTCTTTACCTTACCTTACCTTACCTTACCCTACCTTACCTTAACTTACCTTACCTTACCTTACCTTACCTTACCTTAACTTACCTTACCTTACCTTACCTTACCTTACCTTACCTTACCTTACCTTACCTTACCTTACCTTACCTTAACTTACCTTACCTTACCTTACCATACCTTACCTAACCTTGCTGCAAGCCTTCTTTCCTAAAGAAAACCTGGTGCCTGCCTACTTTTCCTATACAAAGTTGGTGCCAGCCCTTTTTCCTCTAGAAATGTTGTATCCAACCTATTTTCCAAATGAAATTTCTGCAATTTGTGCTACTGTTTAAAACTAACCTAACAATGTTGGCTGAGGATAACTTTTTCTAAAGAAATATATCCCTCAAATACTTACATCAAGGATTTATGTTCGTTGTAGTAAATTTTTGTAAAATTCAATCAAATAATCATAAAAGTCTCCCCCTATAAATCTGAACCAGAACAGTCATAAAATTATTATGATAACTACTAATGCAATATACCCCTTACTCTCTTCATCAACCTCTCTCTCTCTCTCTTCTCTCTCCCGTCAATCTCTTCTCACGTAAAACTGAAAACTCTTAACTTAAGTTTCTGTTTGTGAGGTTTCTCACGGAATTTCTCAATCAATATTGAAAAATCTTTATAAACAATATTAAATTTGTTGGAAAATGCTGGAGGGTTGATGGTGGAATTGCAAATATATACAAAGACATGCAGGAAGTGAATATCTTTAAGGCAAATGGGGAATCAAGGAAAAAATGTGTGATTGCAGGTTTGTAGCAAACAATAAATAAACACACACAGATACATTCTAATACTTTACAGAATATTTAATATTTTAATAATATATTATGCGTGTATGTGAGGAATGAAGCAGACATCGTACACTCGTTCACGCAATTCAGCTTACACATGTCCTTTTTGCTGGATTATAAATCGGTTTGTTTCTGTATGAGTGTGGTGTTGAGAAAGTAGGACGAGTTGACGTTTGTATGGTTAAATAAACTTCATGCGAATTATAAATATCCTTAAAGCATCAGAGAGCGCATTCCTTTATGACTAAAATCTTAGAGCAATTCTTAATGTATCTACATATAGTTCTATATATATGTATGTACATATACGTACTTTTGTATATCCTTTATTTATGCAAACAAAATATTGCAATACAAAGTTTAAATAAATGTATTTTTTCTGTGTTTTCTTGACATCTTTTTTAAAAAAATTTTAGTATATAGTTAAATACTGTTACCACATGAGTACGTATGAGTAATAATTTTCAGAGGAAATTTACTTAATATAACTTATACGTCCTGAAGTTAAAAATGTTATTACTTATATGTGCCATATTACATATTGGGTACTGTTGTAAATAACTTGAGTTAAAAGTTGTATACAAATATGGACTTTTTCAGTTAAACACGTAAACATTTTTTATAATATCCTTTAAAGTTATAAGTCAGCAATATAGTAATTGATAGAAAAATTATGGCAGCGTCAAATTGTAATGCTATTGTTACTATTGAGTATATGTGTACGATACAAAATTGTTATAAATTTAAACATATTTATTATCATAGGCAGTGTTGGGAGTTTTAATTTGCATTGGATTTTAATTTGTATTAATTTATCTAATGCAAATGCAAAAGAATTACCATTGTTCGCAATTTAATCAGGCAATGAAAATGCTGGTTGTGGAATCGGATGCCAATTGGAATGAAATATGGGAATGGTTTTAATAATTTTGAATTTATTTGACTGCTGACTGTATTTGACTGCTGTTTTTAAAGTATTTTATATGAAGAGGTATGTGTCTTCGATTGGTGTTGCCTCGTAGTACTTTCTAATTCATAAACCTTATATATAAATAAAATATTTGAAAACCACAACTGTCAGATGGGAAGGAAATGCTTTGAAAATAATGTCAATTGTCAATGGTATTTCGACTTTTTTGAATTTACATTTGTAGAGATAATTCAAATTAAACTACAAATTAAAATTTTAGTATAATTAATTTACCCCATGTATGATCATATGCACACATACACATATTCTTAGTTACTATAAGTATATGAGTCTATGTGAACTGAACTACAAAATTAAATTATAGTCCCGTCTAGCATACAAACACACACATACTGGTGAACAGATACTTTGATTATATACCAGTGTCATATGTCTACCAGTATCGTATGTATACGAGTATCATATTCTCGGTATAAATACAGAGTACATTCATAAATAGGGATTATACATACATGTATGTGAATGAGGGAGCGTCCTTGTTATTACTAATTCTGGTTGTGGTATTTTTGTTTTGATTCCCTTCTTACGACTTTTCTTTCTTCTCATCAAGTTTTATATGTGAATTGAGAAATATAGGTTATAAGCAGTGAATAATAACAATGATATTTATACAGTTTCATTATTATATAGTAAGACCAATATTGCGGTCACAGAGGAAGTTGGAAAACTAAAAAGTTATTTCGATAAATATATCTGTAATAGCAGTTACGATGCCATACTTCTAAGTATGATTGATATTTATTTTATAAAACTTCATAGCGTATTTATCGTATCATTCAATATTACTTACGAATAAGAAAATTTAAGTATCTTAACCGCGCAAAATATATTAGATTTATTTTCTATATTTATATATTGTTACAAGTTTCCTTATTCATCCTTTTTGCGTTGTTTTATTCCCAATAACAAAACAAGGTTCGTTTTAAATTACGATAATTACAACGGTTTAACTTCCTTTTATTTTACTTTTATAGCACAACAGTTTACTTTATTTACACCACTTTAATAAGTCTTATATTTTACTATCAATTCGCGTTGCTCACTTTACGGGGTTTAATCACAAACTGAACTCTCCATTCCAAACACCTCCGCTATTTATACCAACTCGCCATACTCAAATGAAGGTATATCTAGAGAATTCAAGAACCTTCTAGACGTTGTTGTTGTTGCCTATCTTTGTAGAACCATCTCGAATTATCTTTACTGAGGTGAATTCATGCTACTGGTTTAGCGAGCTGGTACGTTGTTACAATGCATACTTTCAGGCGCAGCACTAACCGCCTGTTATTTACTTATTTGTAACAATATTTTATATTGTATGTTATTTTGTATTGTAAAAATATACTCTATATCTTTATATATATAATTCTACTGCACGTGTGTTTGTGACTGAACTCCTCCTAAACTTCTGGACCGATTTTTTTGTATGCGTTTGGGTGGCGCCCTGGGTGGTTTAGATTTACTATTCGGTCCAATTGGACAAAGGGGCGTGGTACCTCCCATACAAATAGCTTGAAATATTATGCAGGACAGCGTCTGCCGGGTCAGGTAGTATTTCTATATATTTTATTATACATATTTATTTTATTTATACTACGAGGTAGTTGGACAACTCCGTGACTTTTTGAATAAAATATATTTTTTTCCAGCAAAAAAAAACCTTTTATTTCTCAAAATAGTCTGCCTTTACCTCGATATATATAGTCCATAATTTTTCGAATTTTTTGATTCCTTCCAAATAATAGGTTTTTTCAAAATCCTCAAAATATACGTTTGTTTCAGTGATGAGCTTTTCATTCCACCAAATCTCTTACCGCCAAGCCATTTGTTCATTTGTTCATATAGGCGATGTGAATGGCACCGCACCCAAAAAAAACTGTCGCCATGACCTACTTGGTCTTCTTTGGTATATGTTCACCCGGAGAAGTCTACTACTTTGACTGTTACATTATCTCTGCGCGGACGGCTTTTATACGTCAAAATTCTGATCAAAAATTGTATCTATCCTTTCAGTTAAGATGTCTACAACCTCAGCCACCTTACGCAATTTCATTCTGCGATCATCCAATATCATTCTATGGAATTTATCGACAATTTCTGGTTTGGCGACCTCTTTTGGGTCACCTGAACAGTTGTCGTCACTTGTGTTGGTATAACCACAGCGGAATCCAATAAACCAATTTATAACCATTGAATTTGGGGCTGCAGGGTCCCCATAGTATTTATCCAGTCTTTCCTAGTTTCAGTGATGTTTTTTTCAGGAAAAAATAATGCTTGACGAGCAGCACATTAAATTCACTTTTTTCTATTTGCGTCGTAATTCACGAGGTTGTCTGTTTTCAATGGCTGTCACACAGAAACTATAAGCAAATAACGCTGCGTGTTTAAATTTTTCAGTGGCGCATTTACAGATGGTAGTGACAGGGGTAGTGCTGATTTTTAGCTTTCAATCTGCTCTCTAATTTCCCCCATTATATTTCTTGCGAGGACATAGCTTACTGCGCTTTCTATTTTTAGACATAAAGTTTGGGACCTACACCTCTACACCTTTACACCAATTCGGAATGGTTTTTGAGAAGAGATTTCATGGATAATTACTCGATAGTGTTGCAGCCACTAAGCGAAGTAACTGTCACCGAAGAGCGGGTACAACTTTCTTATGTACCAGAGTCACCCATGCAAACGTTTTCACCTCAAACGTTCACTTTGTAATACTATGTACGCATGATTAATATTAATTTTTGTCTGACTATGGTGAGTATGACTGATATTTACTTTACCATATTATATGATAATACTTGTACCTAGAAAGTGTAAATATCATAAATCTATAAACTGTATAAAAGTTAAAATGCATAAAAATGTATAAAAGTTGATAAAGGAAAATATCAACTATTTATTATCCCAAATAATTTATACATGGTATCTGAAAATGTATCACCCTATCGGAAAATTCTATCACTATTCTAAATGGCTGTAACTGTCAGCTTTGTTTTGATATTTGTGAAGTACACAGAATAAAAACCATGGAACGCTATACTTCTCAAGAGCGCGGAACTTTCGTGACTATTTTCTACGAAATAAATTATCAGTGATTTTGGCGCAACGTGAAGATTTGCCTGCCGCCCACCGCCAACTGATCAAACACTAAGGCGTTTAAACCACTCGCCTCTCCCAAACTGTATCACCCTATCGGAAGGTGCTATAACTTATTGCAGATTGTGGCAACTGACAGTTTTGGTTTGATATTTGTGTAGTATTCAGAATAGAATAGATAGATACAAGCCATTGCCAGCTATACTGCTCAAGAACGCGGAATACTAGTGATAATTCTATAATGTCAGCAGGATCAACACATGGTCTGAGTTAAAACACGAACTAACCTATAATTCGTTGCGAAGTAATTTTTAAACTAAAAATATAAAGGACACCCCAATATAAATGCTGACGACAACATTTACATAAATAACTATTTTCACTTACCCTTAAAATCACACACACATGCACAAACATAGACTGCAAATATTTCCGACACTCAAGATTTCTGGAATTTACAGATAAATTTCACAGAAAATTGACTGTGTTTGAGTAAGGAACAGACAGGAAAAAGACCTAGGGATATATGTATGTATGTACATTAGACCGACTCACAAAAAAGAGTGTTTGTTTTCCAACCCTCAACATATACCTTGGTTTGTTTTATGATGATTCCGAAAATATTTTGTGTCTAGCATTAAGATCCCGTGAGCTGGACCATTTTTGAAAAATGTATTTTTTTAAGTTTTCAAAGAATTTTGTACTTTAGTTAAACATAACGAATACAATATTAGTATCGTATGAAATGTTTTTTTATGGCTCGTCCAACGGTATATAAAAGATGTATAAGCATGTCCTGGCGCTTCCCTTTTTCAGGGATATTCTGCAAAACTAATGAATTTTTAAGTTTTTAGTAAGGACATTTTTGTGATTTAAATGTCAGAGTGACATATTTTAATCTTTAGATGATTTAAGTAAATACGCGTTCCAGATTTTCGCAATTCGTAAAGTTCTCGTTTTACCAAAAATTTAATACGGTGGGAACATTATATTCTTTTCTTTGGACAAGGAGATCATTGTTGTATAGATATACATTTTTGCTTTGTTAACATTTTCATTTGGACATTTAAATCCTAAAAATCTCCGTACTAAAACCATTAAAATTCCGATTTCTTTAGAATATCCCTGAAAAAAGATTGTCTCAAAACATCGTTGTCACGTTTTATATACCGTTGGGTGCACCATAAACATCCCCTTTCATATGATACTAGTATTGTATACATTATCTTTAGCCAATGTACAAATTTCTTTGAAAAAAACTAAAAATAATATACTTTTTTAAAAAGGGTCCAGCTCACGTGATCTTAATGCTAGACATGAAATAGTTTGGGAATCATCAGAAAACAAACCAAAGTACATTTTGAGGAGCGGGCAAAAATCACTTTTTTCCTCACGTGCTGAAAAGGTCTCAAAAAATGGGTTTTGATGAGCTGATTCCGGCAACGTCCAATTTTTTTATACAATGATACTTACAGTCTCCTACAGCCGTTGAAGTTTCGATTCCTAGTGTATTTTGGCAAAAACAAAAGCATTTTTCTTTTGGTCAATATGGGCCTCAAACGACGCGTCATGATGAGCATAATTAGAAAAATTTATTTGAAAAATTTTGACAGCGCATGTTTTCACAGCGATAGTTTGTTTGAAGTCTTGATCAAGCATATTTTGCCTGTATTTGTCAATGTATTTTGCGAATTCGATTTTAATTACATATATTTATTGTACATATTTGATAGACTTTTTCATAGAGTAAATTGGGAATTTAATTGAAAAATTGGGAAAATAGAAGTATCTTGATCTTGAAGTATCAGATATTCTACCAAAATTTTGAAAATATATTTTTCAAGTCGTTTGATATTTTCTTTTAATATATTTTTCTTATATTTATTTTAAGTTTTTGGTTAATGTATGAGAAATTCATACTACAAGCTTACATGTCATGAACATTTTTCTAATTGAAAATATAATAATAGACAAATAGACAATTCAGTTTAACACACCCTCAATGGCATGACTAGTTTCGAACTGCGTGACAAGTTCATCATCAGATGCCTAACCACTGTGCCTGAATTGATACCATCGGTTCATCCTCAATCGTATATATACAAACTCAAAATTCAAATTCAAATAAATGTAACTGACACTAGCACGGTCTTCAAGAATGATATACTACGGAAAAATACAACAACAACAAATTCAAATATTTATTTTTGCCGAAATTCACTAAGACTCGCAACTTCAAAGGCAGGTAGGTGGCCATAAGTACCCTCGTATAAAAAATGTGTGAGGTTCCCGTAAACTGCTCATCTTTTTAGACCCCTCGTTTGAAATTCCACAAATCGCGGGTTTCAGTACACCCTAATGTACAATTTATACGAATAAAAATACCAAATTTATTTGAGTTCTAGATTTTATCATAATGATGTTTTTCAATTCATAAAAATTGGTAAAAAAAATCTAAAAAAAAATAAAAATAAAATAAAGCTAAACTAAATTATTACAGCGCAAATGGAAAAATAAGCAAATTATAAGGGCTATTGAAGATGCATATTTTAGATTTTAACATCAGTTAAAAACTCCAAAATATTTAGTAGGCATAAATTTCATTATAGATTTTTAATGAAATAATCATAGAGTAATGACTTATCATCATAGAGTAATGACAACTCTCTCAGTAAATTTATGACATTTGGATGTTGGAAGTATTGCTTTAATAATACCAGATAGAGGCAATGGCTCAAACTAACCAACAATAAATCTGCAACGGCATTTCGTTTTGTGCGTTAAAATTGTTGTGTAAACCACGATATATACGAGCATTAAAATATAACAAAAAAGTCGAAAATACGTTTAAAATTCACGTTTAAATTTCACATCACCTGGTGTAAATCAATTTACACCAAATAACTCTTTATTGCACCAACCGCACCACAAATAGTATGAAAGCAAGTGAATCTACGAATACGAAAGGAAGTAATCTACGAATTCACCCACATTGAAATTCGCATACATGAACAATTCAAATTCTATTGACGTTAACAAGGTATGTATGTCCTATTTATCGTATGAGTTATATTGATTATTAGTTTTATTACAAAATAGAACTTTTGCGTATTTGCATGGGTATTATTAAAAAACCACATGTTCTGTTGCGAAATCCTTCAACATTCTAAAGCTTATCATGACTCCACATATATAGAAAATCTTTGCATCACAAGGCCGCACACATATTTACATTTCTACTGTGATATCCTTATTTAACATACTACTACCACACCACATACATACATAACTACATTCTTGGGTGTCTGAAATCCTTGTGAAATCACCAACCACTTATTATCTATTACAAGGCTTCTAATTCATAATAGCACTTATTGACATGGCTATACTATATTGATGAATCTATGACACATAAATCGGGCATACAGACACGTTCAAATGCGAGTAGATATACCATCTGTAATCAGAACATGTAATATCATATTTTCAAGACATACTGTATGTATGAATTGTGTCATATGATACATATCTATGCATAGTCCTTCATATACATTTCAGGAAAAATTGTGCATGTATGTGTGTAATGTAATATAGTGTATAGTATATGAATGAATTCCATATGTTGGATGGGGGAGGGAGTTGGGTTACTTCAAAAGTTTAAGTTTATAAATAACCGTTTTTACAAGAAAATTTTAAACGAAAACATTTGCTACGGAAGATAGGTTTTGGGCAATTAACTTCTCTACAATACGATCCATTCTCTCCGAAATTGGTCGTTGTTTAATAACTACGCCATCGATGTTGGAGGCAGTCGATGAACGACTCACTTAAACTTGTTGGTCCATTGTGATAACACGGGCTAGCAAGATAGAGCACTAACCCCACCGAAGAACCATTTAGATTGCTCCAAGAAACTCAAGATACTGTCTACAATAAACTGAAATATTTCTCCCAAGTCTCTAAATAGATAAGATCCCATAATAGACAACAGCCGGCCGACTAGTGATAGACACGTCCATATAAGATGTTCAGTGGGTTTTTCCTCCTACTCATCATTACAGGTTCTAAAAAGTCATTTACCTCGACCTTTAATCTCACCAAAGGGCCACCAATCAGACAGTGTCCCGTCAAAACTGAAACAAGCATTGATACCTTCGGTCTGGCTTGAGACAGAATCTCATGCTATTCACTATCTGCCAGATTTGTCTTGCGCGTAAATAATCTGTACCTCTCGTCCTCCTCTCCTGCGTCATCACATAGGAGCGATCTCGGAGGATACGTCTACAAGTGGCACGACCCCTGGTGAACGTATACAAGCCCTTTAAGATCCATGTCTAGCTTCAGGGTCGCACTATGAGCGATATTGTTGACACCATCCATTTTCCTATGTACTTTACTAATTCCTGCCGTGCTGTCTCTGCAGGTCTGCGCTTGCAATTCGCATACTCTGCAACAGATACCAATCTTACACCCGACACTGTGCATCTATCAATCATTCCAAAGTCTTCAGTAGCAACGATGACAGGCTTATAGGCCTGAAGTCTTTAGAAACTGTGCGAGAGTTCTTTCCCGCTTTAGGAATATCACCATTCGTGTATCTCTCCAGCCTGTATATATAATATGTTTCCAAAGTCTCCTCGTTTTGAGAGTTGCCATGGAAATGGATATTCATAAGGAGATGGAGTGAATCACCATTACAGGATGTAAGAGTCCCAGAAGAGTCCATCAGGAAGCCTATCGTCATATTGCCTGACGCAAGTATTTTTCTTTGCCTCGATGCATCGAATGTATCTTTAATTGATTTATTCGATTCACGAGTTTCTTCTGGCCCGTCTGACTGTATCCTTACAACGCCTTAGCTCAACGTTATAATTACCCCAGTCCTGCTTATCTCTCTCTCTCTCTCTCTGTTAAATAGTCATCGGCACGACTTCCTTATATACGCAAGCTCTCCACTCCACCAGGGAGGATTATTTTCCCCCTGGGCTTCGTTCTTGGACAAGATATTTTTGGCGACATATTAAGAGCACTTCTGATCCTGACCGCTACATTATCCATGTTATCTACTCGTACGCACATTATTTCCACAGATGGTTTTGATCTGAAACGACTCTCGCAAGTCTTTTCATAGAGGGTCAATCCTCGTCACATTTCGATGAACTGCTTCAGGCTGGATCATGTTACAATCCAACTGGAATCCGATAAGTTTATGATCAGAGAACGAATTGTATTTCAGGACCATGGGATTCCCTTATAATCCCATACTCGTCGTCCATTGCAATGGTGACGTCTACTTCCTTTTGTCTGGAGCTGGTGACGGAAGTCGGCTCACTGGGTCTAATATATGTATATAGCAACGCTAGTACCTAGTTGGTAGTCAATAAGTGCAAACCTTCGTCGCCTTGTCGATAACCGCCATTATAGGGTTGTCGTTCTCTCGCACAACAGCCGCGCAAACGAAACGTTGCACCACCGACGGCCACACAGGAGTTGCTTTACACCTGTTTATCGGACAAAAGGGATTTGCCTGAGGTCGTCGTTTGCGTCGTTGTTGATGTGCCTTCTACCTTCTCCGAAGAACTAGCAACGCTGGACCTGACATCAGGTGGTGCTTCAATTGTGTCCATTATTAGCATCGGATGAGTTTCTGCCAACTCAAGGCCTAGCGTTTTGACCTCCATCCTCCATGTGATTCCCACGAGTGTAGGGTATTTAAAGTCCTCCGCACCAGAGCCCGCAGTACTTGGTGGAAGACCTATTACTCACTGAGGCACCCAAGTATCGGGGAACACCGCTAAAATACAGTCAGATACCCTCGAGTACAAACCATGGATTGGGGGTTGAGTAGATCTACTACTGCGATAAACCTCCGCACTGTGGTTCAGAATCAATTTCCATCGGCCAAAATTCAGTATAATAAACATTTTTAAGTTTTGCACAATTTGTGGACAAGGAGTCAAGGACTATAGCGATATATCAATCGCACAGTGGGGTATATTTCTGACAAATTTCCAAAGTTAACTACTTTTTGTTTTTTTTTTCGATTTCCAAGAAAACAACATTTTTGGTTTTTTTACTTTTTATGTGTTTTTGAAAATCGAAAAATGATGATCTCTTTTCTTCGAATTTCTTGAACTGTATCTCATTCAGTTTTAGAGATATTGAACTCAATTTATTAAAAAGGGTAATTGGGTAGATTTTAAAAAGACAGCTAAGTTTTGTTTTAGAGTTTTGACTTTGGACCAACATAACTTCTTTGCTTCAAAAGCCTTCAACGAATATGATACACAGTTGGATCTGTTCCCCAATTTCTCAGGGTAACATTTGCTATCGCCCGATTGAACACAAAGAAATGGTGGTAATTTAATGAAAAAAGTCTGATATTGTAGTGCCTATAAACGTGGATGACTATATTTTTCCGCAACAACTTTAAAAAGTGAGTACGCAGCTAAAAAGGTGATAAAAGGCCCCTTTCCCATTTTGATATTTTGTATACTAATCGGAGTTCATTTGCCGGAGAGATGTCCCAAGCATCCCAAACACAACGTTTAGCATATAAATCTAATTACTGCCGTTGAATTGGATACACGTGGTATTGAAATTCATCAAAAAGCTAACATTGGCGTTATGTGTTTATATACAAATTTGATTAAAGATTTGCCCATCAGGTGATTCTCATGTATAAGTGTACTTGTGCATATTTTTATACGGGAATTTACTTCCGCCGATTAACAGGTGATGGCGAGCACATAACTCTATGAGTCTGTCACCATTGCTGTTATTTAGAGTTCCAACCCGGTGTCTTCTCATAACTTACTGTAAGTTGTTTCATGTCACCAACTGATATCAAGGTCAGTGGATGCATGAAGTTTGCATTTGCGTGAAGATGCACACAGAAAGATCAATGTTGTGTGTGATTTTTTGAACAAATTCAAACACTGCTTGTCGACGTTTCTGTAATGATTTTGGCATTTGAGCACATGCATACAGGTTGAGTTATAGCAACTATGTTGGGTGCCTTATTGCCTAACATGCTATTCAGATTGCTCAGCCAATTGCCTTCCCACTTTAGCTACCATCAGACTCCCGTGGCCATGGGATTCATGACCTAATGCCGGAAGTATTGAGATTCTTGAGAATTTCTTAAAAAAATTTCTGCAATCTTTTAGGACCATGAGAAAGACCCCGTCCCCCAAATACGTATAAGTTATGTCAACGTTACAATATACTAAACTATTCACTATATGAGTTATATTTATTGTAACAGCATCCAAATACATTCCGATTTGGGTGCAACATGATGTCCGCACTGCATCCGCTTTAATGTACGCAATATCTATATTTTAGCATTTACACTATAAGACTTAAAAAACTGTCACCCTATTTCAAAATGTTATTTGTCATATATTTTTTTAAAAATCCTACTCATTTTTCCTTGTTGTGATTAAAATTTAATATGTTCTTTCGCTGCTTAAAATTTCGTGTACAATGTCCTCAAAATTGAATCTTAAGCTCGTAAACCCATTGCTTGATCTCCATGTGACTGAAAATCAGGATGAATCGAAGGAAATTCCAGTTCACCATCCGTTTAAATACTGTTTGCGATTTAAAACCGCCAAAGCACAGATTAAATGCAAACTTTCGTCGACCAATATATCCTTAAGGACCCAAGACTTGGAGAAGATTTTTCACAATGATGCAAAACCTTCCCTACAAACAGAAGATAATATAAACGGACTAACGTCTGCCCTTTCTAAAGTTCAAGTTCGAGAAGCTGAAAATTCTACAAACCTACAAGATATTAAAACGACAAGTGCCAGTTTGAAGGTTCAACCAAGTAATGATAACACGGTAATACCCTGCAATGGCACAGATAATAATTTGAACAAATCTCTAAATAAAAATCGGGAGTGTTTAAGAAATAATCACATATCCTCAAAGTCCTATAGTTCGAATTCTTCAAAATCATCTCGTAAAATAACCACGACGAGTTTGCCTACACAATTAAAGAAATCTACAATGCTAATATCGTCATCGTCTCTTTGTACATATGATAAGAAACAGTATTGCAAACCTCCCATTTGGAAATCGTCAACCCTTAAATCGTTCATTACTTCTGGAGTCGGCAAAAAAATTCAACAAACATCTCAGTTTGCATATGATCTTTCTCGTGACGAACTTAAGTGCATGAGTTCGTTGAAATGTGCCATGAAACCTCCCACCGAACAGGAGCTAAAAGTGCTAAAGGCTGGCCAACGTTTAGAGTATTTAACACAGAGATATACACAAGCTCCGGAATGTAAATATAATTATCCAGAGGCCACATCATGGCGTATTGGATGGATGCATAATCAAAAGAATTCATAAAACATTTAAAATATAAGGACAATATATAAAAGTCTAAACATTGGCGGAAGCGGTTTTACTCATAAGCAGATTGAAGATCAAATTTTTCGAAATTGATAAGATGTTTAGTTAGAGTCTGTTCGTAAGTGCATTACAGGTCGGCATCCGACGCGACGTTCGTAAATGCATCATCTGATGGACAAACTTTCTGCAAATTCGCATCATATATATGTCTGATGCACACAAAGACTAAAATCAAATTTTGTTTATTTTTTAATTGTTTCGTTGTATGTAAGGTTTAAAATAATTAATTTTTTATTTTATTTGCTATAGAGAAGGTAATTTTCCCGGACAATTTTATTTCATCGGGCTTTGTCATCCAATTCTCATATTTTATTCAATCAGATGCGCATCTAAAAAGCATCTGCATCAGCAGATACACATCAGTCATGCCAGATGCGCATCATATAGAGAGCAATGGTGCATATACGAACAGGCCCGTAACTATTCAATAATTCTTCTAACAACAAATGTTAATACGTTAGGTTGCCGAAAAGGTCAGTGTACCTTATTGTTAACCGTATCTGTTTGAGTTCTTGATTTTTCTACAAATTTAATTTGACGCCTATACATTTCTTTAAACTTTGTTCTTAAGTTCGAGAACAATTGTATCGAACTGTTTGTTGATCAGCTCCAGTTTCTTCACACCATTCAAACAAGCTCAGGTGTTAAACAAACTTTAAAAATATATTGTAGTTCCAGGAAATAAAACTATTTACAACCTTTCCGTTTAATAATTACAAAATGTACAATTTGTTGTTTATAATTGTTAATGTTCTTTATTATTCAATATAAATTATAAACAATACTTATGTACTAATTAGTTCTATGGTTCTATAGTTGTTTGCTGTAGGGGTTTTTAAGCACAATAAATAGTTTAATAAAACTTCAAGGATTCATACTTCTGACATACATATGTATTAAAAAATATCTTAGATTTGTTACGATCTTCTTTTCTTCTGCTTTACAATCGTTTTGTTTTGTGCAATTATTTTACAAATTAAACATGATCTCTAAGAAACGGATGACATATTTAATCACATAGAAATACGTATAAACAATGTATGCCTTAATCATTTACATAAATCCCTTACAGCTTTATGGATACTGTATTAAAGCAGTGATTCGGATTCTATTTTTTCGATTTAAAGTTGCAGTTAATAGAGCATTTTACAAAAGAAATATATAACAAGGAAAAAAAAAATTCTTTAGAAGATATTTAAAACAGCCTCGGTTCGTTTAAAATTTGATAAATCTGTTTGCAAAAGAAAATTATAAAAAAAACTTAAGGGAATTGGGTGGGAAAAGGAAACGGTTTTAAGGAATTTGTGAAAATAGATTTTTCTATATTAAGACCTTAACCCAATCTAATAAGATACAATTAAGTAGTTTTGTAAACGTTTGAGTTGAATAAAACTTAAATTGTTATTTAAGTGTTCAAAAGCTTAAAGGAATTATCAAACACTCTAGAGGTCCATTGTTGTTACGTAGACTAAAAATAAACATTAGCTACTGCAGGACAATAAACTAAACATGAATAGTAGATATTTTGTAATAGTAATTCGAATGTTTCCCTTAACCCTAGGTGTCGTAGGTTATAGCAAGTTATTATTTTTTACTTTTATCGCTGTTGTGTTTATTGTCCGTTTTAGTTGAAAGGTTAGTTTCATTAGGATTGCGTTTATCCTTAGGATCCTTCTCGAGTCATATCATTTTGTCTTTGGAATTAACTTGAGTCGATTGTGTTGTAGGTGGTGGTGGTGGTGGCATCCCTGAACTGATGTCGGTTTTAGGTAACATTTTCTCTTTTTGCTTTTCAGCATCTTCGAGTGACGCAGCATGTGAAGAGGACTGAAGGAAAATCAAATGAAAATAAATAAAACATTAATAATTGTGTTAAAAATATAGTCAATCAAGCTTTATAAACACTACTATTGGAATTTTCCAAATATCTTACAATGTAAAATAGTTTACACTCAACTAAGATTCAACCATTTGAAGGACTTCAATTGTTGCACAGTTCTCATTGCTGTACATTAAGTCAAGTTTAACTTTTTCTACAAGTTTAAAGCGTGTATTTTTTGAAATAGCTAAGGAACACTATTTTATGGATTGCATGTTCAGATGAGTTCGTGTATTAAACTCCTCTTTTAAGAACAGTTGTTGATAAGAAACTACCTCAAAGAAACTAACTAAACTAGGCATGATATACAGAGTTAGTGGGGGCAAATAACATACAAATTTAAGCTAAACATAAAAATTACAGCAGACAGTTGTCCGAGGCCTTCGGCCACGGACTGTCCCTGCAGGCTGTGTCAGAGACACGGCCATTAAGTTTAACGTAGAATACCCCATCCGATAAGACAGAAAACATATATAACAATAAATTCATTTGCTTATATTATTTATCATTTATTGTTATATATGTTTTCTGTCTTATCGGATGGCGTATTCTACGTTAAACTTAATGGCCGTGTCTCTGACACAGTCTGCAGGGACAGTCCGTGGCCGAAGGCCTCGGACAACTGTCTGCTGTAATTTTTATATTTACCAACGGCATTTGATTCAAGTCCGTTTAAAAAAAAAATATTATGTTCAATTTTTTTAAACTTAATTTAATTTATGTATTTTAATTGAAATAAGTTCTGCGAATGTTGAGAGGGCCGCCCTAATATTAAAAAAGGTTTACCTTATCGAGTCTTCGCATTAGCATTCGAGCGTTGTGTGAAAGCTTTACGCTTTACAATTCAAAATTAATGTTACAACAGCTTTATTGAATCTTTCGCAAAAAAGCTTTATTACGTTAGCTTACTGTTTGTTTCACTTTTTACTAGATACATGTTGCCAAGCAACATTAGCTTGCTTTTCGTTTCACTTTTTACTAGATACATGTTCCTAAGCAATGTTGAGCAACCAAAAACACTCAACCAAACACCACACATATGTTTGAGTGTATGTGTTTAAACAATTTTCATTTGAGAAATTAAAATACTAGAAATATATCAACCAATATGAAATGTATATCAAACGAAAGATAACATCTTCATTTACCTACAAAAAAAATTTTAAAAATATTCATCTAGCCGCTTCCTCAAATTCAATGAAATAAAGATTACAACAATAAAAACCTGACATGACTCCTCATAGCGTAAGGTAAGACGTATTCTACGTCAAAAATTCCCAACTAGCCCTTCCGAAGAGTTGAGAGTCCTAAATTTTCTAAGAAATCTTTACTAACATTAATATTATTTACTAACAAAGAATATTATTTATTCTCCCCTATCGTTAATAAAATTCCCCGAAAAAATTCCTAAAGAAACAAAGCAAAAATGGAAACAGTTCCAGGTGAATAACCAATGGTTTCTAATCGGATTTTTCCGCCCTTTCAACTTTACTTTTCTAGAAAGCAAAACGTTGCGGTGTGAAATTTATTCACATTGCTTCTATACTCACCTCTGATTTTAAAACGTTCTTCTTGTCCGTCAAATCCAAATTCAACGCCTTATCCGTTATCACACCAGCACAGTCCACAATTTCCTCAGCGCTACGTTTAGCTGCCGCCGCCGCAGCTATAGCGGCTGCTGCATCTTCAGCAGCTGCTAGGTTTTTGATTTCCTCGGCCAATTTCTTGACTTCTTCAGCTTCTTTTATACTTCTAGCTAAAGCTTTCTCAATTTTCTCCTCAGCTTCAATAATTTGTTCCTTATCTAGTAGAGTTATCAATTCTTCCAATTGTTTTCCACTCAGTTTCACATTATCACGCCCAATGGCTTCAACGACCTAAAAAACATACATGTGATGTAAAAAAAACTAATTCATATTGTTCAGTTGCACTTACCTTAAGGACTTCATCCACGGAAATGGCACCATCTTTGTCGGCATCCAGTTTGCTAAGAACATTTTCAATTTGTTTAAGTCTAGACTCATCGGAGGTTTGTTTAAGCTACAGAGTGTAAAGATACAATATTAGGCATTCCCTAGGTTTTGAGTGTAGTATATTTCTTCCCGCCTACCTTTTTAATTGTCTGCACTAATTCATCAATTTGCACAATATCCTGTTCACTCTGTTTGGCCAAAATCTGTGCCGTCTTCAAATCTTCGCCTGTTGAGCTTGTATCCAATTTAATCTTTTGTGTTTGTTCTAAATCCAATACAACCTTGTCTAGTTGACCAATCATGTTATTAACCTTTTTGAATAGCATCTTGGCGGCACGACTTTCATGTATGGGTTCTTTAACGACGTCTCGCACTTCACGCAACTCCTCCAAATCCTCTTTGTATTCCTCCAGCTCCTCTTTAAGATCTTTAAGGGTTTCCTTCTCGACAACCATTTTCTTGTCGTTTGATAGGGTTTTTAAAGCTTCACTAAGTAGTTCCACATCCTTTGAGGAAAGGGTCTTCTCCTCGTCGGCGATGGCTTTAGCGGCCACTTTTTCAGCATCATCTTTTTTAACTTTTTCGGCGGCAGTTAGAACAATGGGCTTGACTGGCTCCAAAACCGGTGCAGTGTCGGTGACATCGTGGGCTATATCGATCATTGCAGGCTCACGTTGTGGATCAACCACTGGTGCTTTGTCCACTTTTTCAGCTTCGATAGCTTTGGCCTGCTCCCTTTCCTCATCACGTTCTTCTTTGATTTTACGTTCTTCTTCTTTGATAATTTGGATTTTAGTTTTATTATCGATTTTACCTTCACTCTCTCCAATGGCCGCCTTAGTTTGCGTAGCCAAGGTGTCGGGCAATACGCGCAGAGTTTCCTTCAACTTGTCGGTGGTGATGCTATCATCAGAAATAAGCATCGTTCTCGAGAGCAATAATAATGTGGGAGGAACTTTTTCGTTTAGGGACAAATCTATCCACTCCTGCAATTGAGTATGCATCTTTTCCTGTGTTAAACCATAAGCCCTCATACCTCTCGCCTTACATGCTTGTTGCAATTCCCACAAGTTCAAGGAATTAACACCCTCCCGTTCAATTACACGATCGTCGGCAGCCAGCATACGTAGCTTAACGCGCAATTGAAACCGCAGCCAATTCGTGGTACCAACAGTGTTCAATTCGAGTACGCGACACAATGCCACCAATTGTTCCCTGGACAAGGAATCCAGGGTGTATTCATCGTCAAAACGTTTGGCAAATTTTATTATTTCCTCGTTGGTCACATATTCAGTGGGATTCTTGATCTTTTGAAAGAATAGATCAAATTGTTTGGCTTCTTCACTTTTGTGATCCTTCTGATGTAGGACAGCCATTTCATCCAGGGTCTTTTGCAAAAACTTTGCCATTTCCAAACGCACCTGCACCGACTGTCTCAGTTTATCTTCCCGTTCCTTGGATGTTTGGAATGTCGACGGCAACATGCCGGGGAAGAATTTTATAAAGAACGGCAAAAGTAATTCCATGAAAGGAACAATAATGAACACGGAAAAAGGTATCAAACGAAACACGTCCGATGTGGTGCGCACCAGCAGTTTATTCTCCCTGCGTGTCAATGTTTTGCCATTCAATACACGCCACACAAGTTTACGACAAATATTGACATCAACAAAGAGCAGACGAAAGCCATGATAATAGTGAACCACTTCTTCCCAAATACGAGTTTTCAGGGATTTCTTCACGGCTACTTGTTTCGGCAAATTTTCCGACAATTTATTATCAGTGGAGACGACTGCACCGGCTGATGTCGCTTCCGGAGTTATACCATTCGCTATATTATTGGCAGCTTCCTTCATGATTTCCTCCACCTTCTCCTTTTGTTTATTCTTAATTGATTGTACGGTTACCTCAACTTTCGATGAGGGTTGTTCGTACAAACGTTGACCCGAACGAAAGTGTCTCAACGAGTTTTTACTATAATATGCCGACACAGTATCCAGGTAGTCCGCCGATGATGCAAGTGGTAGATAATATTGGCCCGGTAATAGAGCCGAACGACCCAAGACTCGAGTTGTCTGTGCTCCATAAGGCTCTACGCGATATTTAAGGGCAAAATGTGAACGGTTATGAGTTGTAGAGTCTGGCAAGAAAGGGAAGAATCATAAAATTGATTAATTTTATGAATATATGTAAGAATTTATAGAAGTTATGAATGTGATAAGCTTTCTTTTATAGATGATTGTTTTGTAGGAGCGTTTTAACCAAACTATTTGGACACCAAACGTGCATTTTACGACAGTTAAAGTACTAACTTTTAATTTTGCAGTCTCGAGACGATTCTTGAAGTAAAAATCTTAAGCTTATAGAAATACTAGGATTTTTAAAGATTTAATTATATGTATTAATCTGGACTACCTTGAATAGTAATAAGAATTAAGGTTTACTTTTTTGTAAAGTTTTAGTAATGGCTGTCAGTTTCATTTTCTTAAAGGAAATGAACAGTTCAAATCTCAAATGTTTCTTATTTAAATGGGATCAAGTTTGTAGCATCAAATTGAAATATTTTGCTGTCAACCGTTAACAACCTACTTATCCGGCAACAAATCATTTAATGATATTGTATTGTTATCACAACGTTATCAGCCTCCCTCTTTGCCTTTTTGACTTTCTAGTTGATAGCAAAGTTAAGGTCTTATAGTAATATATAAATTTTGATTTCACCTTCATTCGTTATCTCTTTCGCTATACATACATATGTTTGTTTGTTTCGATTTGTGTTTTCTTTTACTACTGTTCCTTGTTATTTTTCCGTTTAGTATTGAAACGCTAACCATATGGTAATAAAAGTGATATTATTAAGATTAAACAGTACAGTGAGTAATACGTGTGAACAGTTGATTACGATAAGATCGAATTTCCAAAAGGTCTTAATTGCAAATGATCTAATCACTTATGTTGATTAGATTGAGCTGAAGCAATATTGAGATGAGGTAAATCAATAAGAATTGCTTTTATGATATTGAAATAATAAGCAAATGGATTCAATTTGAGATATTCATTAAGGTATCATCATCGAAATATTAAAAACACGGGATAAATAATGATAAAGATGTGCAAAAGCCTTGCTTGGCGCACCGACTAATCTGCTTCGGCATAACAAAAATCGGAAATGTACATATTATATTTATTATATTATTTATATTTGTTAATGAATTGTTTATGTTGTTTTCAATTCTTTTGTGTCCAATACACCTGATAAAAACATTGTTAATGATTTCTAACCAAAACTGCATTCTTTTCTTTGATAATGGTCAAAACATTCCCTATTTTAATTACTTATTTAGAATTTAAACACAAACACCTTTGGCCGAAGTTTTCAAAATGTTTACCAAAGTTCGGCTTCGAACCAAAAAACCACCTTCGGTCGAGCTCTATACCGGGCCTGTTATTTATGAAGTCGACCGTTTTATTTTTGGAAATTTTAATTCCAAATAGTCCAATGCATTTACATAATGGGTGATGATGATTTGATGGGTTTTCATTAATTTTAACTCTGTTCAACTAGTATTTCAAAAAGCTTTTAACATTTCCTTAGTCATGTTCGAAATACTACATTTCAAATTACTTTTTTCTATTTTCACATATAAATCTCACAAAATCATTTTTCGCTTATATTCCCGTACATTGCCCACTACCGTTCCACAAAGCAGACGTCATATGGTCTACAATCGTCTGTTTGTCTAGAGCTATTTTACTATTTGTTTCTAGCATTTTGTTGTGAGTGCACACTGCACAATTTAATTATGAAATTTATAAATAGACTAATTTTTCACCCGATTTTTCTTCACCAACAACGGATGTACTGTGACGAAAGTAGAATTGAACAACAGACCTGCACAATAATGTTGTTAGTTTGGTATTCAATATATTTCTAATCTACCTCTATTTAAGGCTATTACTACTATACCTGGATATAGGGGTACGATAATAATACTAGTTAGTTAGTTAGTTAGTTTGAAAAGAGGGGTGCGGTGTTGAGTGTTCAGAAGGAGCACTCTAAACCTTCCCATGTCATACTAACTTTTTGAGGAGAATCCATCATCGATATAATTTCTATACCAATAGATTGTGTGAAAATTGTTTGAAATTATGTACACATTAAAAAACAGAACTGTAAATGAATCATTCGATTTTGATTTCAATCCACAACGAATTAGTAAAATTTCGAATTAATTCTTTTCGCCAAAAAAAATAATTGAATGAAATTTGAAAAAATTCAAATGAATTTGGCAAAAAACACTTGCAATTCATTTCCAATTCAGGTGAATTTGCAAAATGATTTGCAATTCATTTCCAATTCAACTGAATTGGACAAAATGAATTGCAATTCATTTCCAATTCAAAAGAAATTGGCAAAATTATTTGCAATTCATTTGAATTGAATTCATTTTGAATTATACAAAACGAGAGTAATGCTTGCTGTCTTTTATATAAAAACAATGAGTTGGATAATAAAACAAGTCATGTTAATCTAGATTTATTTACACTAATCTTTTTTTTAAATCAATTCAATTCAAATGAATTGGAAATGAATTGCAATTCATTTGAATTGGAAATGAATTGCAATTCACTTGAATTGGAATGAATGATTACCATTTAGAACAAATCCAATACATCGTATATAAAACGCAGCTTATGCTTTACATATCTAATATCGCTTCAGGCAATTATGCATTTGTTTAAAAATACATATATATTCCTCTTTATCGTAAATATTATAATGATTTCTTCGGTTTTTATTTTACAAAAGTACATTAACCCACTTTTTGTGACAATTTCACCTTCGATGGGTTCAAGTTTATCGTATATGCTCAATCGCAGTAAGTACATTATTTACAAACAGCATCGTTTACAATATAGGACTGAATGCCAACATTTACATATATATTATTTTCAAATAGATATTTAAGTGAAATGAAAAGTATTAGTTCTTTAAAGAGATTAACAACAATTTGTTATTTATTGCACCATCGTCTCATAAATATATAGCGTGTAGTAGTATATCGTACTTTGGACTATCCGAGGGGTGCTTGTACAATATTCATATATCATAACACAAAATATGTTTTAATATTGACAGATTTAAGAGACAGCTTATTACAAAATGAGAGCTTTTCATGCAGAGTCGTACTATAAATTTGTTTGAATTTGGAATTACATAGAAAATTCACATAATATTAAATTCAAAACTGTCAGTTCGTCACACAAATCTCTCACATTTATGAATAAGGCGCGTAAATTGTAAAATCAGTGGTATTTTAACGGATTAAAATGGCTCATAGTGTATCCCTAATTAAACCGTGAAATCCTGTTTAACTCTTCTGCACAAATTCAGATTATACTCCTCATAAACAAAAACACACCAGTATAACGGTAAACTAATTTCTTTTTTATTTGAATACAAAATATACAAATTCAATATTTATTTAAAGAAAATAAGATTAATTCTGGCAGTTTACACACATAATTGCCTCGACAGTATGATGTTTGCATATACAATTTTTGCATGTATCGTTTGAGTTTTTGATATGTGGACAAAAAAAAACATCTTCGTCTTTTACCTAATTACCCAAGAAGCATGAGGGAGAATCTTGAGGTTGAATGAGCTTCGATGAACTGCGAGTATCGGCAACTACTGCTTCCTGGATCTTTTCCAAAACTCTTTTCGCAGAAGGACCATAGGGTATTCGCGAGCATTGAAGGATTTGAAAAACTGACTGAGGATATAAAAAAAAGCTGTATATTACGTGTAGCCATCCTAAGACATTATTTTATCCGTTTGTTCTTTAATTTTGGGTCATTGTGACCCAATTTGTGCAGAAGGGTTAAGGAATATAAATTTGGTTGAAATAAGATTTTAACCAGTTTTTCGCTTAATTTTCGAATAACACGTTATAGATAATAGAATACGTCGTACTTAAAGAGTTTATATGATACTTATGCGAACCACACATATTAATTTGTTTTATTTATTTATTTCTCTTCATATACATAACCGAGCCATTAGGCCTCATATGGTTACAAAATTTCTATCATAATTCCTTCAATGGATAAATATTTAAATCTTTTTATTTTTAATTTACCATAATTAGAGATTACTTCATCAGTTCAATGTCAATTTTTGGATAATAACTTAAAAGTAATTTAAAATATAAAATGTATTTGGGTAACATTCATTAATTGTTATAAAAAGATATAAAAAATAGCGTGATAAAAAAATCAATTTGAATTCAATATTATTATTTCAATAACCGAGCTTTAATGGCCATGTATGGTTACAAATTTCTACAAAATGATGATAAATAAGAATTTAGAAACTAATAAAAACAAAAAGTAAGCTTACTTTAAGCTCCCTATTAATATTTTGCAAGATGACAACAGCTGCATATCTCCTATAAATAAGTTTCCGACATAAATTTAATTTATAATTTAATTTTATTTATTTATTCATTCAATAACTCAAACTATATACAATAAGGATAATAGTCAGAAAATTACGTTTTTTAAATTTTTTTAAATTTTGGCTTGGTACCAAAAGTCACTAATTTTCATGTTGATGCAACTACGATTTGTGAATTGTACCTACATATATTTTATACTTTACAATGAAGTTGCTTTTGTTACGTTTTGTTTTGTTTTAATAAATGTGCCTAGTACAATGTTTGTACACTGTTTTCTCTTTTCTGTTTTATTTTATTCGAATAATCGATTAATCGAATAGTTTGATGGCGTTTTGTTCGGTTAATTGTCAGATTGAAATTTACGATTAACGATCAACCGATTAATCAAAAAACCCGATTAAATGGGTACCCTAGTACCTACACATGCTTGTTCGAAGAAATAATGATTTTCGATAACATGCTTTTGCTTCAATCTGAAACTCAAAGGCCAAGTGGTGCAATGAGTAGTGTGCGCGCCTCTTGTACTTGAGATCCTGGGTTCGATCCTTGCTCTGACCACCTTAAAATTTCTTTCGACGGCGATCACCTCGCATAGTGACGGCGACACTATCGAGTATTTAGCCATGAAAAAGCTTCTCAAAAATACCGTTCGGAATCGGTGTAAAACTGTAGGTCCCAATCAGTGAGTATAAAACTAGAAAGCGCACAGCTCACTGGTTGTGAGAAGCTCTCCCCGATTCCTTCATGGAATGTAATGGGAAACCATTTATTTTTTTTTATTTTAAGCCATTTGAAGGCATTCCATCAAGATATATATTGACATGATCGGATTACTGGATCAAGATATGCCCGGCTATATGTTGGACCTTTGGAGGCCCATACCTCGGGAATCGTGGACTGGAATCCCCCATTTTTTCATTTATTTTGTCCCCCCAAATTAATTAAGTCATTTATTATATCTATTGCAGTATAGATTAAATAGATTACCGTGGATATTTTTCCATATGGTATTTTTGTATATACATAGATAAATTGGCCTTACTGGACTGGAATGGATAAATAAATAAATCCCAAAAAATTGCATCGTATAAATGCATAAGGCCACACAAAAAGAAAATTCAAAGAAAGTTGCATGCGACTGTCGCTTCGTATACACACAGTCTTAGTGCATTCAAAATATAGCAGATATGAAAGTGAGAAAAGAAATAAAGAGTACATGGTAACCCTTCGAAAAAAGAAAACAAATCACGTCATAACAATGCGAATAAACGAAGAAGCAAACTCATGAAGCAAACTTTAGAGCAATGGAAAATTTTGACACAATTTATGCACCATTCAGTCAAGGATAAGAAATTGAAATGAAATCATGTTTATTTCCAGATAAAACTTACAATTCTTGGAGGGCAGCAGCGTTTGTGGCTGAAAGCCACATTTTCTGTAGCTACGCACCAATGTATACATGATGGAGGCTTCTCTTATGATACTCCAGGCGCCGTGTTTAGGGTTTCGATTTTGGGCAAGTTCTCCACTTTTGGTATATTATTTTATACTTTTGTGTTACAAGATATCGGTCACAAACAAGAAATTCTAAAGAAAAAATACGAAATAAGAACGTTATGACACGCAACACAATCGGTATCGTAATTATTTAATTTCTTTTAAACACACAAAGTAGACAGAGCAATAAACCGCTTTAGTTGTTGTTGTTAATCATGATCACTATTGAATTTTGCTTTTCTTAATCATTTAGCACTTCACACGTTGCTCACACTGACAAAATGTCATGTATTACACAATAGAACTTGAAAATTGCACAGGTTTGTTTTGGTGTTTCTGTCGATTTCGTTTGCGAATATAACACAAAAGTCGGCCCATGCCAGGCCAACTCACGGCTTAATTGTTGTTTCACTTTTACCACCCTGTATTGTGTGATAGTGCTTTTCAACAATTTGGTGGTCTCCGCACACAGACGAGGAACCTTTTTCCCCTTTTTTCAACGTGTCTGCCAACCGACAAAAAAATAAATGGATTTCGATAGCAAATTTTCTATACACTTTCATTTACTTTATTGATAAATTTGTAATTTCCTATTCGTTTTTCGTTGAAACTTCGCTAGTTATTGTGTTTATTTTTAGTATTGTGTGTTGCTTTTTCAAAAACTTTTGGCCGAATAAAATTATTCTGCTTTTATGACTTCGTCGTTCTCAGTAGTTTTTCCATTTTCGAAATCGTCTATTGTTGTAGCCAAGATGTATCTGTATAAGGTGATGGCACTAGACGGAGTTGTTGTTGAAGGTAACAACAACAGTTTAATTTTTTGACTTGTTCATTGTAAATATTTCGGCCGTGATAAATTGTATTGAATCGAGGGATTCTATGGCACGTCTGATCGTAAAGGCATTAGCGAAATGCTAGAGAACTAGAGACCAAAGAAGATAGGAACTAATTTTTTTAAATAGTGTTTATTGATACTAATGACAGCTAAATTATATTGTATGTTGTTTACATTGAACGAAAATACGCATTCCCTTTGATTTCTGCCCTTTTTATGTCCAATGAAAGTGTAAAATTGGTAAAATACAGCAGCAAATAAAACTCTATGAAATGGCCTACTGCCTAGTCGTCATGAAGACGTGGTGAAGATACAATTTCGGTTTTGCTGTGTTAAATAGAAAATCTGCATTTTGGCTGCGAAAGGTTATGTGTTATGTGATATATCAAATGGTGGGTAGAAGACGTGAGGTATGCTCTTATTGTTTTATAATTTTTATGAATATATTGACAAAAAGTATTGGATTTGACAGACTTTACCTGGCGTTTACACAGGACAGTTTTGCTCCGACAGTAGAAATACATTCAAACATTTTTACTACCCAACTTACACTTTTCTCACTTGCCTCGCCCATAGAGTAATCTCAGACTAGAGAGAATATTTGGCTCATCTGACGTTTCCTTTCACACTCTTCGTTATGCGGTCGGTGTGATAGAGATGTTTGACGAAAAGTGATATACACCAGGTGGAATTACAATAACTTCTTGCTTTAATTTTTCATGTCATTTTGGTGAAAAACTCTGAAATTTAAATGTGTTTTACACTTTTTTATTGACTGTTATTGTTTGTAAACATTTGTGTTGTATTTAACACAATAATTTTAACACACAAAACGAAATGCCGTTCTTATTTTGTTCGTTGTTTTGAACACATGGAGTAATCTCAGACTAGAGAGAATATTTTGCTCATCTGACGTTTCCTTTCACACTCTTCGTGATGCGGTCGGTGTGATAGAGAGATGTTTGACAAAAAGTGGTATACACCAGGTGGAATTACAATAACTTATTGCTTTAATTTTTCATATCATTTTGGTGAAAAACTCTGAAATTTAAATGTGTTTTACACTTTTTTATTGACTGTTATTTTTAGCATACATTTGTTTATTTAACACAATAATTTTAACACACAAAACGAAATGCCGTTGTTGTTATTTTGTTCGTAGTTTTGAACCATTGCCTCTATCTGGTATTAGTAAAGCAATTCTTTTCAACATCAAACGTAAATATCACACCAGGCCAAATGTCATAAATTTGGTTGGAGAACTAGTAGATCTACTATAAGTATTAATCTATGGCCTCGCCACTGTCTCTGATTTTTCAACGACAGTAACTTCGGCAAGAGATTTGACATAAGCGGCCAGATCATGGCTGAACTAGCAAAGGTTGGCGCAATAGTACAACTAATTTTGTTTATGACTCCATCTCTTAAATTCAGTGTATTTTGTTGTTGTACTTTTTTGTTTACTGTGTTTGTTCATATGGATATGTGTTGAATTTGACGGTTAGTGTCATGAAACAAAAACTAAATGCCTCTTGTTGGTTCACACAATTACAACAAATCCTACTGCGTCAACCTCTACTAATTCAGCCATCGGCCATTTCGGTGACGTTTCGTAGCAATTTGAGAAAAAAGCAAAATATCGCAAACGACTTTACAAATTGGGAAATATATTTGTATTTGAAAATTTTGCTAATTTTTATTGAAATATTGTTTGACAATACAAACATATAAACATGAATACATGTTTAATTTTGCAAGCTTAAAATCGGTACATCTTCTAGATGTATGACTCTTATTTTACCAGAATTTAGATACACTAATTCAATGCAATCAAGCTTTGGAATACATTTCTACCTTCATTTTTTTATTCTATCTCAGCTTCTTTCTCTATCACTATCGGAATCAGATAATCACTTAATTTTTGCTTGCCTTGATATATACTTATGTAAAATTGTTAGATTTAAGTGACTTTATGCTTCAATTTTTGTTTTCTTTTTGTATCCACTTGTTAATGATAATAATAATTACTATCGACTTGTATTAATGTATCTTTGGACTATAAAAGAATTATATGCTTATTGCCCTTATGCTGAACTTAATAAATAATAAATAAAAGATGCTTAACTAAGGTGGAAGCACTAGAAGTTGTTGGGAAAATTCAGACAAATTGAGAATCAAAATCAGCTGATTGTGAGTGTGCATTTTTAATGAGCTGCAGACACATGCCCACATGGCAGAAAGCACATAATTAAATTGTTTGTTTAGTGTTGGGACTGTCCGTGGAGGTGGAAAGTTTCTGATTGCCATTCACTTGGGAGTGGCCAGAAATGATTCCTTCATTGGGCAGTCCAAGCAGCTCACTACTTCCACGCAGTATGTCCTGGGCAATGGCTTTTCGGAAACCTCCGTTAGCTAGCTAGAGTGAGAAGGCGAAACAAATGAGCATCAAATCAGGTATAGTAGGTGACTGATGTCACTGAAGCTCATCAAACAATCGGGCATATTCTTTTGTCCTTAGAAGGCGGATGAGCCAAACATACGGGCCAACGGCGGATAGAAACTAAAAGAAGAAAATCCAGGTTCAACATATCGCATCCTGGTCAGCGTCTGATCCATAATGGGCGGCTGCAATCAAATATCCTGGCAGTAGGTAAAATGCAAAAACCCGGTGGGCTGGGTTTGCCTCCCGCCACCGTTCATAATGGCAGTGAAAATACAAAAACGAAACAGAAAACATAAACAACCCCTATTTGTTGACGACCCCCGCAAACGTTATAAGGACCACGATTTACGGATATGCACTTGGAATGTAAGAACTCTATATAGATCCGGTGCAAGTATCCAACTGGCAGATGTCCTCGAAAGTTATAAGGCTGACATTACCGCTATCCAGGAAATGCGATGGACAGGACATGGCTGCACAAGAAAAAGAAACTGCGATATATACTACAGTTGCCATGAAAAAAAACATGAATTTGGTTGTGGATTTGTAGTTGGCAAAAGACTGCGACATCTAGTCTCTAGGTTCAATCCTGTGAGTGAACGAATAGCCACAATCCGCATAAAAGCGAAATATTTTTATATTTCCCTAATTTGTGTGCATGCCCCGACAGAAGAGAAAGATGATGATGCCAAAGACATATTCTATGAGCTCCTAGAGGAAACGTATGACCGCTGCCCTGGCCATGACATTAAGATTGTACTAGGAGATTTTAATGCCAAAGTAGGAAGGGAGAATGTGTTTAATCCAACTATTGGCAATTTCAGTCTTCATGCTGACAGTTCCGACAACGGTATGAGACTGATTGACTTTGCCGCGGCAAAAAACATGGTCATCAGTGGCACAAGATTCCAGCATAAAGACATCCACAAGGCTACTTGGGTATCCCCTGATCAAAGAACTAGGAACCAAATTGATCACGTGGTAATTGATGGAAGGCACTCATCCAGTGTAATGGACGTACGAGTGATCAGAGGAGCTAACATCGATTCTGATCACTACCTGGTAGCAGCAAAGGTTCGCACAAGATTAAGTAGAGCGAAAATCGTACGAAACCAGACGCAGAGGAAGCTGGACATCGGAAAGCTGCAATTACCAGAGGTAGCCACAGCCTACTCAAGGAAGCTCTCGCAACTTTTGGCACAGAACCCACCCCCTCCCGATGACGATCCTGATGCGCAGTGGAAACCCATTTCCGACTCTATAAAAACTGCCGCAACAACCGTACTTGGTTTCGAAAAACCGCTTCGCAACAAACCGTGGTACGATGAAGAGTGTCGCATAGCAAATGACGAAAAGAACGCTGCACGTATGGTAATGCTTCAGTCAATTGCAACGCGAGCTGCAACTGAGCGGTATAGGGAGAAGAGAAAGGAGGTAAACCGTCTCTTTAGGCGTAAGAAACGGCAGTGGAGAAAACGCGAGAGTGAGAAAATTGAGACATACAGAAGGAAGAACGAAGCCCGAAAATTCTACCAAAAAGTTAAAAACGGAACTAATGGACATGGTTCAGGGCCCCCCTTCTGTAAAGACAAAGACGGAAATCTCGTCGCAGATGTGCAGAGCATGTTGGGAATATGGAGAGAGCATTTCTCCGCGCTACTAGTACCTGAGATATCCGATGACGATAGGACAATCGATCACAATATGGACGACGACGTCGATTGCCCCCCTCCTAACCAAGACGAGGTCAGAACAGCTATTGCCCGGCTTAAGAACAACAAAGCCGCAGGAGCCGATGGATTACCGGCGGAGCTGTTTAAGGCTGGCGGCGATGAGCTGATAAGGTGCATGCATCAGCTCATTAGCAAAATTTGGTTAGATGAATGCATGCCCGGCGATTGGAGTCTCAGTGTACTATGTCCCATATTTAAAAAAGGTGACCCGAGTATTTGTGCCAACTACCGTGGAATAAGCCTTTTATCCATAGCATATAAGGTTCTATCAAGTATAATGTGCGAAAGACTAAAACCAATTATCGCTGACCTGATTGGACCATACCAGTGTGGCTTTAGGCCTGGAAAATCGACAACTGACCAGATTTTCACGCTACGCCAAATCCTGGAGAAGACACACGAAAAACAAATCGACACCTATCATCTATTTATCGATTATAAAGCAGCCTTCGATAGTCCGATACGGGAGAAACTCTATGAAGCAATGTCTGAGCTTGGTATTCCTGCAAAACTCATACGCCTTTGCAGGATGACCTTGACGAACACCAAATCCGCAATGAAAGTTGGTAAGGATCTTACCGAACCTTTCGAAACTAAGCGAGGCCTCAGGCAAGGCGACACCCTATCGTGCGATCTCTTTAACATCTTAATGGAGATCATTATGAGAAAAGCTGCAGTCAATATGAATAAAACCATCAGCAGCAAAAGTCACATGCTGCTCGCGTATGCTGATGATATAGATATCATTGGGCGCACAATTAGAGAAGTTACTGCGGTTTTTTCGAGAATTGAGAAGGAGTCAGCAAAAGTGGGTCTGACGGTGAATGAGGACAAGACAAAATTAATGGTTTCAACGAACAGGGCCTCCACGTGATTAGACCAAAGCGTGAACGTTGATAACCGTTATAACTTCGAGGTAGTGGACGAATTTATATACCTCGGATCTGCCGTGAACAAAAACAACAACGTCAGCCTTGAGATCAAACGGAGAATTGTGCTTGCGAATAGATGTTATTTTGGGCTAAGCAAGCACTTTAGAGATAAAGCCCTCTCTCGAGTAACAAAAGTCCAGCTGTACCAGACTCTCATTCAACCTGTCTTGCTTTATGGCGCAGAATCCTGGGTCCTATCGCAAGCAGACGAAACATCTGTAGGAGTCTTCGAGAGAAAAATACTCCGAAAAATTTATGGCCCTATAGTGCACAACGGCGAGTATCGGCGACGCATGAATCATGAGCTGTATGAGCTTTATCCTGACATTGACATAGTTAAGCGGATCAAGATAACGCGATTGCGCTGGCTAGGCCATGTCAGTAGAATGGATGAAGATGAACCAGCGCGAAGACTTTTCGAAACCGAACTCGAAGGAAGACGAAAAATAGGAAGACCAAGACTCCGCTGGAGGGATCAGGTTGACGAATCCCTGCGTACACTTGGTATTGCCAACTGGAGAGATAAAGCAAAAGATCGAACTGGTTGGCGAAATATGTTATCTTCGTTTTGTAAGGTCCCTGACCCCCTGGGGTTGTCCGAGACCGGATAAGTAAGTAAGTAAGTAAGTTTAGTGTTCACCGATAAGTTCAACTTTAACACTTACAATAGCGTCTCTTTACGTATATTTTTTATTCAACAATGCAAACAAACATATGTAAACAACATTTGACAATTGAAGACACGGAACGCGAATGTAAACTAAATCGATCAGCTGCAAAAGTGCTTTCACCTTTTGAATTCGCCTTGGTATTAACGGATTGCACAGCCTCAAAGTGGGTTTCGCAGGGAAATAACGCTTTTACACCATCGTTTATCGCGCCCAGATTAGCGGAAATCTTATTCTGTAATCTTTCCCATTTACACCACCCAATTTGAAATTAAATTGACATTTCAGATGGCAACTCCGTGCCTAGACAAACTCCGCGCCGAGACAAAAATATCGAAGACTGCAGACCAACAGAAATTTAAGTTGGCGGCCATTGGTTTTGCCTCTTTTATAAAAATTTGAGATGTTTTTGAAATAACTGAACCTTCAAAATTGGATTTGGAGTGGGTAAAATCGGGTTAGTCAATCAAATCGGCTCACAGCTTAAACCAATAAGAGCCATTTATATCGACGGCGGCGTGAACAGTAAAAAAGTTTTGGTGGCGGCGACGCGTCGGAAAATTTTCTACCACCCTACAAGAACAGTGACAGTCATTTGACCGGTCAATTGACTGTCATTGTTGATGGGTATATCCATCAAAGTTTCTATCACATTATTAAAGCCGAAATGAAAAAATTGATGGAAACTTTTGTGTACGTGTGATTTTGTATCTCCCTCGAACTTATGAATTCGGTCGCCTATAAAACATATATCTGAGCTGCTCACTCTAGTGCTGTTCACTAATCAAAGATTATATGAGTATTAGTCATAGTTGATAGATATATCCATCACAGTTGACTAATCACCCTTGATGGATATACCCATCATAGTTGACTAATCAAATTTGATGGATATATCAGTCAAAGGTGAAGGGTATACCTTTTATAATAAAAGACGATGTTATTAATGATTTTCTGGTATATTTTTATATATTTTTAATATCCAATTGTATAATAAATGAGTGAAATACAAACAATGAATGACTAAGAATGAAAGAATGAGAATGAATGAATAAGAATAAGTGATTCAAAATGAATAAAGTAGTAACTGGGCAAAATAAAATACTTATTTACAATTTGTTTATAATAAATCTTCGGCTTCATCCTATGGTGGCTTCGTTCAATTGTCTTTTCGCGCATCTAAAATTTGAAAAGGAGATATATATATATATTAATAATAATAAGTATATATGAATGTATATAAATTAATAATTATTTAATCATTTATAGACAAAAAATGTACATACCACGCAGTCTGGTTGAACCACATAAGCATGCTTTTCCCACCTCTCATCCCAATTGTATATATCAAGCAGGCTATCCGTGAACATTGGGGGCAGACACTGCTGACATCCTCTGACGCCTCTTTCAGTATATTTTCTGTGAAGAAGTATGTATAAATATCAAAATATTAAAATATCGAACCATAAATTTTAGTTTGTTGTTATTGCTTGAGCAAAATCTGGGGTTCCCAATTTCTGCTCTACCTCTTGCACCGCTGTAATGGTCAGGAAAAGGAGCATGCTGCCGACTTCATCAATGATTTTGTCCTGAGTTTGGCCAGGCATGCCAGACAGAATCTTCCACTACTTTTTGATGGCTTTTAAATGCCTTATTTTTCATAATCATTATCTTTGTTTTTTGGATCACACAAGTTTATTCTTTTCCACTGTTTATTTTTATTCCGCCAAATTTAACGATAATGAACTTGTAACGAAACTTTTGTCGTTGCACTTTGTCGAGGATTCACAAATCTTACTTTTTACACGTCAACAAATCAAGTTTCCATCGACACTGACGGTCGAATGACCGAAACTATTCTTGTAGGGTTGTTTCACTCTTGCAAATGGAATAAAATAGTTGCAAGTGTATCAGTGCAAAAATATTGAATCACTGATTCACCTATAGTTTATTTCCACTACCCTATTTCGATGTGGCATACAATTGTTTTGTTTTTTATTGCAATTTTAGTAACCACGTGTTCAGTGAACGAATCCGACCCATAATTATCGACGGCGTTAAAGCAACAAAAAATGTATCGACGGCAACAACTGAGTTTTTATTAAATGTAATTTTTCGGCAGACGTTACTTTTAGGTTCATCTCGTTAGTTGTGTAATAAATTTAGATAATTTTTTAAGTAATTTGGGGCTTTTTAAAGCGGCTTAACTGATAATATCGGGTAACATTTTAAGTCGAAGCATGCCTTAGCGACGGCGGCGTGAACTTCAAGAAATTATCTACGACGGCGACACATCAGAAAATTTTCTGTCGGCTTCGTGTTCTTGCATATGTGCAAAAAAGAGTACTAAGTTCATTTTGCTGAGTAAAAACAGCGTTGTATACGACAATTTCAAGTCAATTTCAACGAAATTGTAGTAAATATCTCAATTTCGTAGTTGTCAATATATATGCGAAATTGAGCATTTTCAACTCAATTTCGGCCCAAATTGTGAAAGACTTCAATTTCGCGGCAGCGTGAATAAGGCATAATACAGCATTTACACCAAACAAGATTAATGTCTTGTTCACGCTGCCACGAAATTTACAATTTCGGATTGAAATTGTCGAACGAAATTGAAATCGTTCACACTGGCATTTGAAAAATTTCGTTGAAAACTGACAACTGTTTGTTTACAAACATTGATGAGAAATGAATGAAAACAATAAAATAAATGAATGGTACGTGAACTTTAACACGAAGCACTAATTCACTACGGTTTATATTTTATTTTCACTACTCGATGTCGATGAAAACTTAAAATTTCAATTTGGTGAATGAGGCGGCATACAATTGTTTTGTTGTTTTAGTAATTTTAGTAACCACGTGTTCGGTAACAAAGCCGACCCATAATTATCGACGGCGTTCAGCAACAACAAAAATTAATCGACGGCGGCAACTGAGTTTTTACTAGATGTGGTTTTCCGGCAGACGTTACTTTTAAGGCCTCAGGGGACGATCAAATTTTCTCAGCAAAGTTTTAAGTGTGTGCGTGCCATCGGCTTTGTCGGCTACACATACGCGTTGTTGTGTCACTTTGATGAAAAACAAAAAATTTTGATATTTTTCTTGGATGGGTTTTATTTTATCGTCTCCAATAAGTTTGTCAAAGTTTACATCATTTGTGTTTTCTTCTTGCAAAATTGTATACAAACATACGAGTGCCTTGAAGCATTATGGAATGTTAAAGTAGATGCATATTGTAACCTTTTTCTTTTTCATTTGCCTCTTCTTTTGTAACAAAATTGCTGTACATGTAAGCAATAAGAAATCATCTTCCGACGACGACGACATTTTATTACCGCACTTGACAAAACCAAAACACAAATGAACTTTGACGTATTTTAGTTGTACGTTTGCAGGTAAGACACGAGCACAGCGCACGCACACACTTAAAACTTTGATGAGATAGTCCCCTGAGGCCTTAAGGCTCATCTCGTTGGCTGTGTAAAAAAATTAGATATTGTTTTAGTAATTCGGGACTTTAAAAGCGGCTTAGGCGATAATATCGGCCAAGATTTTAAGTCGAATGTGCCTTAATGACGGCGGCGTGAACTTAAAAAATTATCTACGAAGACGGCACACCGGAAAATTTTCTGTCGGCTTCGTTCTCCAGCATGTATGCAAAAAAGGAGTACTAAGTTAATTTTGTTGAGTAAAAACACCGTTGTTTATGACAATTTCAAGTCGATTTCAACGAAATTGTTGTAAATATCTCAATTTCGTAGTTGTCTAAATATATGCGAAATTGAGCAATTTCAATTCAATTTCAGCGCAAATTGCGAGACTTCTATTTCACGGCAGCGTGAACAAGGCGTAACGCATTTTCGGGAGTATCGACTTTTTTTGTTATGGAGTTTGACATTTATAATCACGAAAAAGCGATAATCTTGGTTGGTGTAACTGCAGTTTAAAATTGTATAAATAATCTTCAGGGTTTGCGTGGTTTAACGGAGTTATCCTTCGAAATGCACTAAACTTGGTCGGTGTAAATGCCGTATTAATGACATTTCGTACGAAAATTTCGTGAGAGCTGAATACGGGAAGACGTAAGTCATAGTTGTTGTTCAGGTGGCAATGCATGAACTTTGTTTTGATATTTTTTCTTAATTCTTTTTGTTTACATATCGGACGCCCGAATTAAATCCTTTACAAACTTTCCACGAAAAATATGGCCAGTCGTCATTAATCCCATATAATTTCATATATACGGATTGATAACATAAAACCTAAATTACAATGGATGACTTAAACCCTTTGGCCGGCACCGCTCATATGTTGGAAGAGGTGGATAGTAAGTATACGAAAAACTACCGTTTGCGTATCATACTTACTGGACATGTGTATTTCAGAGAAACTTATGGTTTTACTACGAGATGGTCGAACTTTAATTGGTTATCTGCGGTCGGTAGATCAATTTGCCAATTTGGTTTTGCATAGGACGATTGAACGCATACATGTCGGCAATGAATATGGTGATATTCCGCGTGGAGTATTTATTATAAGGGGCGAGAATGTGGTGCTGTTGGGAGAAATTGTAAGAACCTAATAATTTTCCAAATGTTTATTTATCGAAATGGTGTCTTTACAGGATTGCGAAAGGGAAGCGAAACTACCATTGAAAGAAATTTCTGTGGATGAAATCCTTGACGCTCAGCGGCGAGAACAAGAACAACGCCAAGAGAAGCACCGTCTCATATCCAAAGCCTTAAAAGAACGTGGTCTGGCCGTGAATTCAGATATAATCAATGAAGATTTTTGTTAAGTTGTCTTGAAATCGAAATTCTTTTATATATTATAAAGATATTAAAATACGTACTAAATACTAATCAATGAACACAAAAACTTCCAACTACATCATAAAAACTGCCTACGTTGGCCTTTCATTTTCCTCTATATCAATGTATTTCTCTACTACTTGCATCATTTCCACCTTGGCCTTTATTTTATGTCGGCGTGATAGGTTTTTTAAATACGAAGCTAATACTTTTGAAAATAGCTCATCGCTATCAGAACTGGATTCTGATGTTATTACCGATCTTCTTTCCAATATAGGTGAACAACTCAGACCTTGCTTTTTCTCATTGTCACTTGGAGAAAATTCGAAATCCCTTACACTGGGCTTTACTTCCATGCTGGCTTTATGTAACAAATTGGATACCGAAGGTTGACAGGAAGTTGCATGGTTAACAAGTATCACTGAATCGTTGGAAGCTGTCAGTAAGGAATGATTAATATTATTAGCAAATTGTTACCCAATTCAGCTATATTTTTGTTCCCCACCTCCATACTCTTCATATTCAAGGTCCTCCACAACTGCTTGTGGTTCTTCAACATTCTTTCGTTCAGTTTCTTCTTTGTACGAATATTTGTCGCTTGATTCTTGGCTCGAATCCTCGATTTGTTCTATTTGACCATCCGACGCTATGTCCAACGTTTCAAACGCATACGCTGAATCGCATTCCATTTTTACAACTTTCAAAGGCACCACACTTCCCTCCAACACCCCTGGTCGTTTGCGCTCTCTTCTTTTCTTTACAAATTTTCTTAAGAAATCCATTCGTATAAAGAACTCATTCCTGCCAAACTCCGTGTTGTGCGGATTTATATACATTTGTTTTAGCTCTCTGGCATAGCGATCACGCAGTACAGTCCATCTTCGCCGTGCCTCCGAATCGGACATGCCCAGACTGTCGCCTAACCTTTGCCACTGGTAGTTTTTGCGAAAAACTAAACGAAAATCCGGATTTCGTGTGTCATACAGACAGGGGGACAGTTTTATTCGTTCAATTAATTCGATGTCAATTTCTTCCAATGCCCGGTGATTGGCTGTCATTGTCTTTAAATTTATGGACAATAAAACTTTTCAAAATAAATAGAAGCAACTGAATTCCATTATGTTTACGTACGTACACCCAGTCATGTCGCAGATATTTACGTCATATCGCGTAATGAATTTTGGCGTTGCCAGATGTTTAAGTTAAAAACATGTGATAAAGGTAAAAATGGTCTTCGACGCGGAAAATGATTGACAGCAACTGCAATTTTTTGTTAATCTAATTTGTATACATCTGCCTCTAGTTAAGGTGCCCAAATACCAAGTCGTGAGTTTTTGGTTGACGCGTAGAATTTCCGCAGATTAATTATAAATGTTTCGAATAGTTATTGTTAGGCTCTATAAGAGCAGATTCAATAAAAAAAAACCCACAGTATGAAAACAAATTATAATGCGCTAATGTATTCACACCCAACCATTTTTGACGCCCACATAAGTAAAAAATTAAAAAACTACATATGTATAAGAAAACATTTTCCTGCCACAAAAAAATATAAACAGTGTTGAAAAGTGAATATAAAAATATCAATGAGTGTTCGGAATCACGGGCGATGTGTTAACACATTTTTGTTATATTGTACCTGTTCCATTTCTATGAACACATTAGTATATGATACATTGGAAAATAATTTACTGTATAAGGTAGCAATCCGTCCCATTTTGCTTTATGGTTTTCCAATATGGTTTACCATTTCTCCATCTGTGGCTAAAGATCTGCAAATACACGAGAGGAAAATTTTAAGAAAATGTATTAATAAATTCTACGAGAATCGGACAAAACGTTACTCAAATGAATACATCTACCGGAATTCAGGAGTGCTGCCGTTTTTCACTTACGCTATGACACTACAGAAGAAATTTGTTGAGAAACTGGAAACTCATGACAATGGACTCATGAACGACGTCCGGCACAGAGAAGATGACTTAAACTGGCTCAGCTTCCCTTACCTTTCACCAGTGGGTATACTCAGCTCCTCCATGACAATCCTTTGGACGCTTATGCAACACCTAGCTTCTATGAGAAGGTTTCGTATGGCATACATAGGGTCTAATCTATTCGAGAAGACGTAAATTTTAATTTAATTTTTATTTAATTTTTGTATATGTTGTATATATTTCAAGTCTATACTTACCTTATACCACTTGTGCCAATACTTCTATTTTACTTACCAAACTGTTAATATATAGTATATTTATATCTTAAGTTTGTTTTGTACACCTGCAAGTACGCCCTATACTTGATTCTATTCAGCTCGTTTTATTGTAAACAATGTTGTCCTAATCTGTGAATATGTACTTATTTAGTTGCCTACATGTATATGTGTATATATATATGTTTGCACGCTCGTTTATTAACACTTCATCTGTGATACATGTTATTATCATGCTCTCTGTTTTGCTAAGATATTTAACAGATCTCTTTTGTTTTTTAGTTTTAGTTGTTATTTAATTTCCTTTGACAGACTTTCGCTCTGTATGTTAACAAAAAGGCCGCGAGCAAGCCTTGAAATCATTCATTATTTATATTGTACTTATTTATGTACATTCGCTATTTCACTCAAGCATGTGGCTTATATTCCTTTTATCGTGCATTAGAATAAAACGAGTATAGTTCTAAGTATACACTCTGTTAAACATGGTTTTTCCACTACTCGCTGTAAGAGAAAGAAGAAGACTCAATAAAATTTTTACTTACTTACTTACTACATTGGAAAATAAAAAAATAAAAGTTTTTGTGCTGAAGGCTCCTTTGCGATTGCACTTTCTTTTTGCTTACATCTGCGTTAACATTAGTTGTAATATTGTTAAAATAAATAAAGCAATATTTAGCTCACTGAAATAATTGTTTTTATTTTCTCATAAACAGAGCGACGACAACCTGCTTGTTTGAATGCTGGCATACGACACAACTGAAGAAAAGGCAATATTAAGCTCACTGAAATAATTGTTTGGTCATAAACAGAGAGACGACAAAAAGTATTGAATAGTATAGAGAACTTAAAAAAAAACCGTTTCCCATTACATCCCATGAAGGGATTGGGGAGAGCTTCTCACAACCAGTGAGCTGTGATAGAGAACTTATTGCACTCTTTTTCCGCTCTCATGCAGAGAGTCTGAGTAAAAGAGCATAAACGAGTCTTATTCTCTTTATAGAATATTTGAATATAAATGCACCATTTCAACAATGTTAGTACAAAAAACAATACAAAAAACATAAATATTTCAAAAGCTATCAATGTTTCACATCACAATTATGAATGGACCAAGTTATGGCAAAAAGAGAGTAAGACATTTTGAATCATTCGTCAGATGTCGCCAGTGCTTTTGAGTCATACAATTCGTTCCATGAGTTCTCTACACTATTCAATACTCTTCGGCGACGACGACCTGCTTGTCTACATCAATACCATCGTACTTATTTTCAGGCACAGACTATTGTTGTACAACAACCACGTATGTGATGCTAACGCTGTGTTGTTTGCATGTGTTCATTTTGATAGAATGCCCTACCCGTGCCTATAGACGTTAACATATCAAAAATATTTATAGTAGTTATGGAATTTGATACTTCTCCATCAGGAGCGGAAGATGCTTTCATTTCGTTAAGACGAGGAAGAAAATCGTGCGTAAGAGTTCCATGTCAAGGGATAAAACCGTGTACTCCTTTTGTAATAAACTTTTTTTTCTGAAAGAAGCAGAGACTGTGGGTGCATCCAATAAACGAGGATTGGAAAAGATATGGATAATTTTACACCCTAAAGGTGGGTACTATGTTTTTTCACGAGGAAAAAATAAGCCCAACCATTTTTTCCTCGTGAAAACACTACTAGTGTTGTGAAGCCGAAAAGAAAGTTGACTACGTGTTTTTGACTGTTTCCAACACAGAAACGACTTGTTTTTTGCCGCTTTTCAACACATAAATCGACACAATATTTTTTTTTGTTAGACATTTTGACATTTGTTTGTTTACGTGCTCCACCAAGGTTTGTACTTGTGTTCCACCTGTGGTGCTCAGTATCTTGCCAACTGTGTTGGTTTGGCCAACTTTCCAGGTAAGCACACTCATAAACAGTCTACTGTACTTTCGCTGAAACCCCCTTGTACTTCTACAGATTCGCGATCTGGTTGGAATTGCCACCAATGCTGCAGATGTCTACCATTGTTGCAGATTAACCAACAGACGGAAACGAAAGGACGGCAGCTGCTGACTTACTCAGCACAAACAACGAGCCCCGATTTAGACAGCTCGGAGGAAGACGTCCCTAGTAAAGAAAAAAAATTTAAACAGTGTGAAAATCACACATTGTGTTAATGGCGCAATACCAACGTTGCAGAGGGACTGGCGATGCTTAATCTAGATGTGTGTGAAGTTATCAACAGTATTCCATCCATACAATTTTGTGGAACATGTCTGTAATATGTATGTGGAACGTAACTAATTTTTCAAAACGTTCAACATTCACCATTGTAGCAACAATCTGTTCACAAAATAATTAAATCTTAACACAAAAAATATTTTTAATAAAATGCGATTTGTATTTGATTATTAGTATTTACTAACATAAATGTGACTATTGTGGGCGAACAGTCAGCACTATTTTCTGTGTCCCTCCATCACATAAGATAAAACAACCACTAACAACAAAATATATCTGAGTCCAGTATTAATATTTGGCATATGCCCTAATGGATATATTCGAGAGTCCTCCACAAGGCCGTCAAATATGGTCAAAAAGGCATAACGCTAAAATTTATATTTCTTCTTCCCTCCGATCATTTGGAAGAAAAGATTGGTATAAATGGACTCTTTTGGAGTCCCACATACACATCTGATAGGTGGTACTTTTGGCATATTCCAGAGTCCTTATCCACAAGGCCGTCAAATATGGTCAAAAAAGGATAACGCTAAATGATCGGAGGGAAGAAGAAATATAAATTTTAGCGTTATCCTTTTTTGACCATATTTGACGACCTTGTGGATAAGGACTCTGGAATATGCCCCAAGTACCACCTATCAGATGTGTATGTGGGACTCCAATAGAGTCCATTTATACCACTCTTTTCTTCCAAATGATCGGAGGGAAGAAGAAATAGAAATTTTAGCGTTATCCCTTTTTGACCATATTTGACGGCCTTGTGGAGGACTCTCGAATATATCCATCAGGGCACATGCCAAATATTAATACTGGACTCAGATATATTTTGTTGTTAATGGTTGTTTTATCTAAGTGATGGAGGGACACAGAAAATAGTGCTGACTATTGTGGACGAACATTAATTTTTATGGTACAGAACTAGTTCAAAACCGATCATTTAGAACTACTCAATTTGACTCTGACCTAGTACTGTTAAACTGCTGCACCACTAGTTTACAAGCGACACTCGATAGATAATTTCTCCCAATCCTAGGACATCGCAATGTTAATTTGTACTGTACTTTGTATGGACGAGTACTAGTTCTATGGTTCAAAAATACAAGTTCTTAACTAGTATTTTTTCCAGCTGGGTATGACACAACTTAACGAATACTTTTGTAGAATTTATTCGCCATTATTGTATTTACACATGAAAGGTATTTTTAAGTGCCTGCATTTGCTGCTGATGCTATGGTGATGGTTTTAAGGCAGCTTGTTGCCGATGATGATGGTGGTGATGCATGGAAGGCAGCGATGGCGGCATCTGCTGTTGTGGCTTTATTGTAGTATTTGACATCCTTCTGGGATTGAGTCAAAGCCAATAATTGTTGTTGCTACAGCAGTTGTGTTGATTGACCATAGTTTAACGACGATAATGATGCGGATAAGCGATTCCTATTAAAAGGAGCACGTCCCGAAACAATGTTTATGTTTATCCGTTTCGATATCACCATATAAAACTCCATCGAAATATTATCGATAATCTTAGCAAAACCTTCGCAGATAATTTTCTCTGAAACAAATACAGTTTTTGGAAGATCCAATTTCCAATTATAAGTTGGTATGTTCTTTAAACAGGCGAATGTTATAAATATTATTTATTTTTGTTTCAAACAGTTGCCGCTGTCATTTTTCTTCTAAGAAATCTGCTTGCAAACCAGTGTTGTTAAAAACAACAACTTTTCCTCGTGAAAATAACATAGTACTGTCTGGTGGAAAAATTTAGCTTGAATTTCACGACCATTTTTTTTATATGGATTTTCACCGTGAAAAGTCAGCATAGTACCCACCTTAATGCTAAAACTGCGAAATTTTTTTTAACTTCTTCCGAATGACGAGGGAATGTTTTATACAATTTTCAGCTTATTTAAGCAATACATAGAAAAAATACACACATTACCGAACTGTCATTACAGCTGAAGCAAGACTTAATGTCTGTATCTCTCGTACACCTTTCCTAGGATAAAGAGAACCGTAGTTTCCTAAAATATATTCCATATAATACCTGATCTTTCAGTTTCTAAAGCTTATAAGCTTTTCTTAAATCAATAAAGTTTATAAGTAAATTGTTCTAAAATGCATATTGAAATGCATATTTTGGATCCAAGCTTAGAAAGCCATAGTAAAATTTGCTAATTGTTTAACCGATGTTAAACTTAAACTTAGCCCTTTTTTGAGAATAATTGTTAGTGGAATTTGCATGGCCGATTTTACAGTAATTTATTAACTCTTGAACGGATAAATATTGCTCAGAACTGCCTGTCCTATTCGCCTTATTTAATCTGACTTTTCGGCATATTGACATATTAGATGTACTGTTCTGGAGTACACATGACGCTGTTCAGGTTTGGACTCATATTCAGCAGAGCTAGAACTTTCGTTCTTGGGGTCTTCAAGTGCAGAAAAAAAGTTCTTTGCGAATGACTAAAAAGGTTTAGAATCTTCCAGTTGACCAGGCCATATCCATTTGTTTAATACACATTCCCGCCTGCCTCATTGCTGTTTTCGCTTCTCTTAAGAATTTTGAATACGTGTCTCTTAGGCTTTTCCATCCATCACCTGAAATAAAATTAGGGTTTATAGTTATGTTTCAGATATTTGACTACTGAAGATAGTTTTCCTACAATGGGACATAGTTTGCGGGTTGGACTGTGGCCAAACAAGACTTCCCCGATTCGTTGAATTATCTTCCAATCTGTTCCAAACTTTACCAAATTTGCACAAAATTTGGCTAAATTGCTGGAGTTCAGGCGCAGCTCAAAACTTGTTAAAAAACCGAAATTTAAAGAACATATATTTTTTTTGTCGGACTGACCTATGGACGACTAGAAACAAGTATCTGTGGATACTAAAATGAAAGGTATTTTTATTAAAAATTTAATGGTGTATTAATTTTTGTGTGGCCGCATTTGTGGACTGTTACGATCTTTACTTTAGTGCCTAATAAATAAGAACACAGCTTATGTAATAAGTTTACGTTGTAACATCTTGCCTTAGCGGAGTTCCGTTTGTCAAACTGTTCTTCCATTTTAGTATTGAATTTTTGTATTTCTGGTGGTGGATCATATTTCAAAACATCCAGATCTATCCTCAACTTCCTCCCAAGGAATAATTCAGAGGGCAACAACCCGTTTGGTGCACTGCGGTTTGGTGAAGCTCGATAAATTTGTAAAAACGAGTGCATGATGTGGTTTGGGTTGCCTTTAACTTTCTTCAGGGAGCGCTTCAGAGTATCCACAAATCGCTCCGCCTGACCATTTGACTGAGGATGGTAGGGTGCGGTAAATTTGTGCTGAATACCGTGAGTGCCGTTATCACTTACGATCAGCCTGGGATTTCCGTATTGTGATATGAAGTCGATTAGGCAGTTTAAAATGGACGTAGATGTAATTGATTTTATTTGGTATACTTGCGGCCATTTTGAGAATGAGTCAATGATAACGAAGTAATACCATGCGTCGAGTGGCCCAGCTATGTCGATATGGATGCGCTCCATTGGATGTGTTGACAATGGCCACGATGCGAGTTTTGTTTTCGGTAAAGTTTTAGCCATCAATGAACATTTGTCACACTCACGTACAAACTCCTTGATGTTCTCGTCGATGCGTGGCCAGTACACGTAACTTCTGGCAAGGGATTTAGTGCGCTCTATACCCTGATGACCTTTGTGCAGTGCTCTTAAAATTCGCCTTCGAAAACACTGAGGAACGACCAGTCGATCACTGTACATAAGACATTCACCTACAATACCTAGACTGTCATTGCGTGAGCGGAATTGCTGGACATCACTGGAACATTGTTGAGGCCACTTGCCTTGTTGAGTGTATCTTATTACCTCTTGCAAAAGTTTGTCTTTTTGTGTTGCCTGGCGGACCATGTTGAATGTGACGGGTAGTTATGACAAACAATCGGTGGCAATGTGTAAAACATCTGCATCTATTTGCACTAAAGCAATTACGATATCTTCGTCCGCTTTGCTTGTTGAACTGATTAAGCGCGACAACAGGTCTGCTGCACCAAAATCATCTGTTCGAATATACGACAACTCAAAGTCATATGACATGAGTGTCAGGGCCCATCTTTGCAATCTATTCGCTGAGTGAGCTGGAATACCTTTTTTATTTGCAAAAATGGCCAACAATGGCTTGTGGTCCGTATGAAGAACGAAGTGTCGTCCATGCAAATATTTGTGGAATTTTGTTACTGCGAAAACGAGGGCCAATCCCTCTGTGTGAGCAAAAGTTCAGATGACAACAATTGCTTGAACTTCTCAAAATTTTGCTGGCATTCTAGTGTCCACTTCCACTTCGCTTCCTTTTTTAGCAGAGCATCCAATGGGTCACGTAAATTTCGCATTTGTTTTATAAATTTGCCGTAATAATTGATGGCACCGAGAAACGATCGAAGTTCACTGACATCCTTTGGCGGTGGTAGGTCTAGAATTTTGGCAATCTTCATCTTATCGGGCTTCATGCCAGTTTTGTCGACAAAATATCCAAGGTATGTACATGTTTCAGAGAAAAATGTGCATTTAGCAAAATTTACTGTCATGTTGTGTAATTTGAAACGAGTACATACCTGGGATACTGCCTTCACATTTTCTTCCTTTGTACGAGTAGCTACGATCACATCGTCAAGGTAGGTGAAGACTCCACTCATGTCTTCTAAAATGGTGGCCATCACCTGTTGAAATGCTCCCGGGGCGGATTTTACACCAGGTGCCAAACGATTGAAGGTGTATAAAACATTGTGAGTGTTGATTACCAGAAGTTTCTTCGTGTAGTCGTCGATTTCAATTTGCATATAAACATTGTTCAAATCCAGAATTGAAAAGTAAGAACACCCGTTGAAGTTTATGAAAATTTCATCTGGAAGTGGTAGGGGGAACGTATGTGGTTCAAACTGCGCGTTTAAGCCCGTCGAGTAGTCTCCACAAATGCGTAAAGCACCCGATGCTCTTTTTACTACCACTATTGGCATCCCTGGGAGTGAATGGGGTCATCTGTAATGGCGGGCATCCGATTTTTTCCAATTTTGACGGGAAATTATTGTTATATCGGACCCGGTGTCGTGTTGGAGTTTAATTGATGTATTATTAACTCGAACGGTTACAAATCTTCTGTTATGGCTCTGCTCTCCTCCGGTTGAAGCTATTGTTTTGATGTTTGTGTTCCTAGAATCGAACTTTTTGTTTTTGTTGTGCCTATTTTTGTTACCACCATTTTTGTTTGAGTTCCATTCCTTAGGATTTTTCGAAAAACAAGCACAGTAGCCTTCTTTGTGTCCTATTTTTCCGCACTGTGTACATTTGTGGGTCGAAAAATTGCAGTCTTTGACAAAATGCATGTTGCCGCATTGCCAGCACGGACGCTTTGGTTGAGTATGCTCACCTTTGTAATGTTTTGAAACCGCGTTGACTTCAATTTGCTTGCATTGGACCATTGCAATGTCCCTTTTCAAGCTTCGCAACCGATTTACTTCTGCTACAAGGCTATCAATCGTAAGTTTCACTGTAGGATTTTCGTTGTCCAACAATTGGAGAAGTCGTGCTCGGATTTCTTCATCCTTGTGAGACTTTAAACCTTGTACAAACATTAAACACTTAAAATCGTCGATTGTGCACTTGTCAAGCAAAAACAATTCGCAGTTTCTGTTTACTTTTGATGCGTAACTAATGATGTCGTCATTTCATTGTAAACACAAGCAAAACATTTGGCGCGTATACTGAACTGTGATTCTTTTTGTCCAAATAGCTTTGACAGGGTTGCCACGGTTTGTTCAAATGAAATGTCTCGTGCCTGCTTTGGCAGAATGTAGTCGCGGTATTTATCAAAAACATTTGTACAAACTTTTCTTAGTAAAAGTCGTACCTTCGCACCGTCATCTAAGTTATTTGCATCAACTCGAAACAATTCATCATATCGAGCATACCAGCTAGCAAAGGTGTTATTTTCTTCTGGCTCATACACAAACTCACGCATATTTTTGGCAAGCATGTCTAGGGAGGTCTCCACATTGTTGAGTATTGTGTTGGTTGAAGATCCTCCATATTGGCTATGCGCACTGGATGCTGATTCCATATTTTGTTGTGTTACGCTGATGAGTCGTTCCATAAGCTGCTGGTGTCTCTCAAGAGATTCTTGTTGTCTCGAAAGTAGTGTGCCAACTATTGATTCGAGCGACATTTTGTTTTTATTTTCACGACAAATAAGCAGATTCTAATGTACGCGTTTTACCATGTAAATAAACTTTTACCTCGTCGCCAACTGTTACGATCTTCACTTTAGTGCCTAATAAATAAGAACACAGCTTATGTAAATAAAGATGTAAAATGATTAATTATGTTTTATTATGGTTTAGTCAAGAGATACAAATTAACACGTCTTGCTTAGGCAAACAACCGGAAGGAAGCGAGCGAATTACTATCAGAGATTGATTGACATTTTATCTATCATCCTTGGTTTGACGTTTCTACTCTTCCTGGCTAGGGATGCCAACATGGACCAAGATAAACCCATCTTACCATATTATATTGGGTCTTAAAAATGGCATTGCTAGTCATTTTGAAAATCTTCAAGAAAAATGAAACACTCATGCACATTCTTTACATATCACTCTATGGTTATACCATAGAATACTACATATAAATTGTGGAGACATCACTTTTCAGCACTCTTCACTCAGATTCTGCAAAAACTGCAGTGAATATGAACAAGACCATCAACACGAAAAGCCGTATGTTTCTGGCGTATGCTGACGACATAGACATCATTGGGCGGAATTTGCGAGAGGTTACTACAGTATTTTCAAGAATCAGCGGAGGTGGGTCTTGCTATTAATGAGGGTAAGACAAATTGATGTGGCCGTCGGTGGTGCAATGGTTAGTGTGCGCGGCTCTTGTACATGAGATCCTGGGTTCGAACCCGGCTCTGACCACCTTCAAATTTCCTTTCGGCGGCGGCCACCTCGCATAGTGACGGCGACACTATCGAGTATCTAGCCATGAAAAAGCTTCTCAAATTACCGTTTGGAATCGGTGTAAAACTGTAGGTCCCAATCAGAGAGTGAAAACTGGAAAGCGCACAGCTCAGTGATTGTGAGAAGTTCTCCCCAGTCCCTTAATGGGATGTAATGGGAAACCATTTATTTTTTTTAAGACAAATTGATGGTGTCAACGACTAGACAAACCTCTGCACTTGAACGTCGACAACTGATTTAATTTTGAAGTGGTAGATGAATTTATCTACCTTGGATCCGCCATTAACAAGGACAATAATGTCAGCCTGGATATAAGTAGGAGAATTGTGATGCAAATAGATGCTATTTTGGGTTCAGTAAGCATTTTAAGAACAAAGACCTCACTCCACAGAGAAAAGTCCAGATATACCAGACTCTCATTTTACATGTCTTAGCATATATCTCAGAAACTTTTGTCATATTGCAAGCGGATGAAAAGTACCTGGGAGTATTCGAGAGAAAAATTCTCCGCAAAATATATGGCCCTGGTAAAGAAAAAGGCGAGTACCGACGTCATTGGAACCAATAACTATGTATATAATTTGTATTCTGACGTGGACATAGCTAGTCTGCTCTCTCTCTTACTCTCTTCGTTGGATATTTCAATACACGAGCAGTTTTCTGACGATGTTACAATATCTAACTATGGAAATTCCAACCATGTTTAAATAAAACAAAAGTAAAAATAATCAAAAATGTATGAAATAATCAAGTTATGACGCGAGAGAGAAATGCGTTTGAGTGAATCGCGTTGACTTTTTGGTTCTCTCTACAAGGGCTGCCAAATTGCGCTGCCTTTTTCTTCTCTACTTGTACATCCTCTTTGTTTACTTCGTGCAACGCTGTTTTATATCATCAAAAACGATGTATAAGTACACAGTCAAAATTTCTCTTCACCCAAATGCCAACAAACAAAACGAGTGAAACCCTAGTACTTCTCTACTCTCTCTCTTACTCTCTTCATTGAATATTTCAATACACGAGTAGCTTTTTGATAGTGTTATTGTATATAACTATACAAATTCCAACCATGTTGAAGTGAAATTACATAAACTATGCAAAAAGTATGAAATAAGCAAGATATGACGCGAGAGAGAAATACGTTTGAGTGAACTCCTAGTACTTTTTGGTTCTCTTTTACCAGGGTTGCCAAGTTGCGCACATCTTCTGGTCGTCTAATTGTAAATCGTCTTTGATATCATTCGTTTTTGATATCATACTACTCATGAAAAGTACGTTTATTTACAACCATTTTAATCAAGGACAAAAACGATGTACAAGTAGACAGTAAAAAATTCCCTTCACTCAAATGCCAACAAACAAAACGAGTGAAACCCTAGTACTTCTCTACTCTCTCTCTTACTTTCTTCATTGAATATTTCAATACACGATCAGCTTTTTGATAGTGGTATTGTATATAACTATACAAATTCCAACCATGTTGAAGTAAAATTACATAAACTATGCAAAAAGTATGAAATAAGCAAGATATGAACTCCTAGCACTTTTTGGTTCTCTTTTACCAGGGTTGCCAAGTTGCGCACATCTTCTGGTCGTCTAATTCTAAATCGTCTTTGTCAAGGACATAAAGCAACTATGGTATAGAGAAGAAAATTTATTCATGGAGTTGGATGGAAACAAAGAAAACGAGAGAAGCGCGTCGTTTCTCTTACCCTCTTCGTTGATTATTTCAATACACAGTTTTCTGATGATGTTACAGTACCAAACTATAGAAATTCCAACCATGTTTAAATGAAATTACATAAAGTATGTAAAAAGTATGAAATAATCCAGTTATGACGCGAGATAGAAATGCGTTTGAGTGAATCGCGTCGACTTTTTTGGTTCTCTTCTACTAGGGTTGCCAAATTGCGCCGGTTTTTAAATTCTTTATATTAACTTCACCTGTTTGTATACACGCATGCATGCCGAAAAAACTTTGGATTGATTTTTAACCCTTTTCCCGTGATCCAATCGAGCTGAAACTACGCAGGCAATCTAACAAAAATAGACTCTCAAATATGGGCAGGATTGTACACAGGGGCGTGGTACCTCCCCTACAAATCACAAATTAAAAACCCATTGGTTAGGTATACATATTCTAAGATCTGCTGCAAATATGGAACCAAAAACTATGTATATAATTTGTATTCTGACTATGAACTATAGAAATTCCAACCATGTTTAAATGAAATAACATAAAGTATGTAAAAAGCATGAAATAATCCAGTTATGACGCGAGATAGAAATGCGTTTGAGTGAATCGTGTCGACTTTTTTGGTTCTCTTCTTATAGGATTGCCAAATTGCGCCGGTTTTTAAATTCTTTATATTAACTTCACCTATCTGTATGCACGCATGCATGCCGAAAAAACTTTGGATTGATTTTTAACCCTTTTCCCGTGATGCAATCGAGCTGAAACTTCGCAGGCAATCTAACAAAAATAAACTATCAAAATATGGGCAGGATTGTACACATGGGCGTGGTACCTCCCATACAAATCACAAATTAAAAATTCATTATTTCTGCACCTGTTAACGGTATTTGAACAAAATTGGGTATGTTGGTTAGGTATACATATTCTAAGATCTGGGGGTGGATTCTGGTTCTGGTTTTCAGTGATAATTCTTGTACCTAAATTAACACTGGAGATTTTTTTCATTTCACAGAACCAGAATCGACCCCCTGCTGCAAATATGGGGTTTCAAAGTCAAATGTATTTTGTTTTGTACTTTTTTGTTTCCTTTTATTTCTGGTATATATTTGTGTTGAATTTAATAGTGAAAAATACCAGACAAAACAAAATTCCTTTTGTTGTGTGTGTTCTCATAGTAAAACCAACTCTTCAATGCACATTGACTTTCTATAAAATCCAGAATGAAACCAATGTGAACGCCAAAGGATTTGGTTGGCATTTCTAAGCAAAATCCAACAAATTTTTGCCAGCGGATCAAGTTTTAACATGGCTTCGCTGCATTCCCGCTAAAGTAATGTTTCGACGATTTTGTATGGGGAGACGCTTAAAATCGCTTAGTTCCCCATAGAAAGTGGTCGAAAAAATAGTTTAACAGAGTAAATGAATAAGCGTATTAGTTTAAATGTTAAAATTTTATGCTGTGTGTGAATTGAACCATATATATCGAATCTACTAAAATTTTGACATTAGCGTGGTGAATATTTATTCTCAAAAATTTCAATAGCCCCGGGGCTACTCAAAATGTTGACAAGTAGTCTACATTTTGACGTTAGTTTTTTATGCAGCAATTGCTTGGAAGTTTGCGAAACAGTAAACAATTCAAATTGTCAGTAAACAAAAGGCAAATTTACACAACGTCGAAGTATCAAGAAGCGTGTAACTTAACTGAATATGATGTTATTTTAAAATGCAGGGAAATACTTGTGGAACAACGAATAGATTAATTATTTACAGGAAAGATGACAAATATCAAAAAAAGTCTGTAAAATCCAATGCTTTGTGTTAATATATTCATAGAAAATATAAAACAATATGAGCATACCTCACGACTTCTACTTTCCATTTGATATACCACATAAACACATAACCTTACAGCTACCAACGTTTTGATTTTCTATTTCACACAGCAAAATCGAAATTGTGTGTTCACCACACAAAAATAAATTCAACGCAATTTACCTTCCAGCCTTAGAGCCTGTGCCAATCGGTATCAAAGTACTATGGTGAAAAAAATTTGTTATGGTGAGAAAAATTTCCATATCTACTGTGCCAATCGATATCTTTTAGGACAAGAGTAAATTTTGACAGCTTCATCATAAAAACCAGACTTAGTCTGTTTCTAGACGTGCAATTATAATTGCTGCAATGTATGAGTTCGTTGGAGAGAGAGGTAAGAAGAATGGAACGAGGAAAAAACTTGCGTGAACTCTGCAATTCTTTCAGTTCTTCTCATTCGTAATATTTTAGTAATGGCGGCTGCAGAATAATTTGACATTTCTTTTCATTTACTCATTCGTAAAAATTTCACACGAATAGTCTGCATATGTCTCAGATTTATACGAATGTCAGAAGCAGCAATAATAAAAACCAGAATTGCGTGTGTGTAAAAGCAAATTGAAATTCCAAAAGAGAATCATGAAGAATTGCAGCAATTATAATTGCACGTCTAGAACCAGACTTAAGACGCAATTGAAATATAATTTTGCGCAATGAATATGTTTAGAAAATATTTGCGATTGCTTTTACCAATTCTTTTGCGAATACGATCTTTACAATCCATGAATATATTCATTCTGTAAGATTTCTTCCAAATTGCTAGAAAATTTCATAAATATTGCCATCAAATTTCGTCGTGTTTCTTTGTTTTGTGGTGGTGCTGGACAAAAATTTGAAACGTCGTTGAATCAAGTCGATGATTAAAAGCAATTTTAAAAAAAAATATGTTATTACAAAATATACATATGCATGTACATGCGAAAAAACTGACAATACATTTATTAAAATTGATTGAGGCATCTTAATCCAAATTAGTATCTAAAAAACTTCACCGCAATTAACATATCGGCGGCGCCAGTTCGGTTTCGATTTACACCACTTGTTTGTACTCTGGTGTGTTTTTGTTAAATGTCAAAAATTTTATTCACCACGCAAATGTCATATTTTAACTAATCTGTGCAATTTGATACCGATTGGGACAGGCTCTTAGAATAAAATTGTTTAAAAAAATCAATTTGTTTTGGTGGGACAATGGGAGCTAAACTAGGTATACGCCGGTTATTTTTGCAAAAGGTAAGACTGGAATAAAAGTAATTGAAAAGAAACAGGAATTTATGGTTTCACCAGTTGTTCGAAAGTGTTAATTTTATCCAAAAAAAACCCGGTTGTTCGGTTTTCGGTTTTAAATACTCTACTATGCATATTGCTTTTGAATTTGGTACGTTGAAACAATTCCAGTACTTCAAGTCATTACGTTGCTCCAAAACTAGTACTTTTAGTACTACGTTGCAACACTGACAAAACAACACTGTCGTTGTCGCCATTTTTCTTTCGCTTCTTCTTCTTTTTTCTTTTTGTGCTTGCTGTGAAAAAAGTTCGCACGATTGAATCGTAGATATTTTGTTAAATAATATATACCAAAAAAAGGTGTTAATTCTTAGCTTAAAAAGTATCCAGTGGCTAGGATAACGAACCGGGCAAACAATTTTGTAGAAATTACTATGAAACTCCTAAAAATTGTGCCGTAGTTTATGAACTGAAACTGTGAAAAACGAGTGTAAGAACCGAGCCAGCGAAGAAAGAATAGAAAAAAAGTCAAATCAAGTGCTTTTTTAGACACCGTTCGTTCGATTGGTCTTCGTTCATTGAGGCTGCGGAAAATTTTGTCGGCAGAAACGGCACTAAAGGAATATCAACATACGCGGCCAGAATGGAGAACGTTGTAGCTTTCAATAATGAGGTGAGTAGCGTAAAGTCGTAAACAAATAGGACAGCTATATGTAACTGGAACCGCCTCCATAGAGTGGGGTAAATACAACGAAAGCGATGTATCAATTACATAAATAGTTTTTTTTTTATTTTGTGACCAATGGGTCCGGAGAAGCAGATAGCGATAAAACAGGCCACGTTTGTGGGTTGGAAGATCGGTGTCCATATGTTTATGTATGCGTCAGTACCATCCCCTGGTTAGGTTATATGCCGTTTTCATATATTGTCGAGAAAATGCATTTTTGCAATATCTAAATATTCTCTTAAATGCTTTATAATTTTTACAATTTCATTGATCGGTGTATAAGCTGCTGTGTTCACCGCCCTTTCTGTTAGCGAATTATTAAGTCATATTTTCAATGCATATGTCCAGGCGCTGTTAAAATGTATAATGACGCTAACCCAACAAATCACAAGCCATGTAATCCGAATTCTACCACTAGGAGCGCTTACATTTGACTTTCGAATTTACAAATTTTTAAGATAATGGTTTCAAATAAATGCTATTTTTTATTCAAAATGCTTTGCAAAACCGCAGTGGTTTGTTTGTACTCATTGTCTCTTAAGTCTAAAAATTTCTTGTTTTTAAATTTGAGTAAATTATCACTTCTGCGCGTTGTGTTTACGAGAAAAAATATTCTCTCTGTCAAAAACAAAACACAGCAATATGAAATGCTCTATATTAGGTGGGCATACTTATGTACAAATGCCTTAGTGTTAACTAACAGGCTTCTATTTGCATTCGTGCTTTATAATGTACATATTATGTGAAACGATTGCTCCTTCATTAGGAATGACTAAACTTCTTCTCTTTGCTTGGCTTCCTTTGTATCGTTACCTGGGTAAACATTAACGTTGTCACTTTGTTGTTCGCAAATTAAAAAAACATTTTTGGACAAAATAATCATGACGCCTATTTTTTTCAAATTGTAAATTTAATTTTTGCTTGCCAAGTCAGGGTAACAAAGTTCTACGTTTTATTTCAGCGCCAGGATATTTTGTGCGAAGAGTCGTTTAAAATTGAATAGCTCCCTATGTGGAGTGGAGGCATATATTATCCTATTTTTAAATTAGCGCTCAGTGGAGACGTACACAGGAAATAGCATATAAAATTGTCTAAAATTATAATATAAAGACACCTAAGTACTAAGGCATTGTGGCCGTCGGTGGTGCAATGGTTAGTGTGCGCGGCTCTTGTATATGAGAATGTGGGTTCGATCCCTGCTCAGACCACCTTACATTTCTTTCGACGACGGTCACCTCGCTTAGTGATGGCGACACTATCGAGTACTTAGCCATGAAAAAGGTTCTCAAATACCGTTCGGAACCGGTGTAAAACTGTAGGTCCCAATCAGTGAGTGTAACAACTAGAAAGCGCACATCTCACTGATTGCGAGAAGCTGTCCTCAATCCCTTCATGGGATGTTATAGAACACCATTTTTTTTTTTTTTAAGTACACAGGGTTTGCTAAGTTTAACAGTTATGCCACAAATTAATAATCTGATTAACGGGGTTTATTTTATAGCGCTTCAACCTTCTGTCTCTAGCCAGGCCCAGCTATCAAAGCCTGTTTCATTTCTTACGGGACACTGTCTAATTGGAAGACTTGGGGATAGACTAAAGGTCAGATAATATTTTAGAGAATTTTGTGAGAATTATCGAAGATAGGCGTATACAAGATCTCGAGATTCTAGGAGCAAACTTAATAGTTCTGTGGTGGAGCTTGCGCTTGATATCGTTAAGCGTCAATTAACTAATACGTCTGAGCCGTTCATCGATTGGCACCAACATCTAACCTATACTTTACTCAACTGTTTCCAACGAGTAAATGTGTAGCGAACAACGAAAATTTTTTTCCATGAAACAACAATACATACATTGTTACTAGTGATTCCCAGAATCGAGGTACCTTTAAGACCCGTCGAGGTCGGTTCTTATAAAGAACCTCGATTCTGTGTAAGACGGGTCCAAATGAACTGAAAACGGTTCTTTAAGAACCGAAAACGATTCTTCATTAACTGAGAAACGGGTTGAAAAGGACCGTAAAAAGGTTCCAGAATAAGAGGACTCTACCAAAGGAACCAAAAGTGTTAGCTTTTGGGTGAGACAACAAAAATGTATATTTTTATCAAACTTTATATTCTTATAATAAGGTATTTTACTTAAGCGTCTTTGGGACAGCAATTTGCTGAGAACCGGAACCGGTCCAAATACCCGGTTCTTCTCGGAACTGGACTCGACAGAACATTTTCTTAAAATACACGGAACCGCACATTACTAACTGTTACTTATCATTGAGAAATTCTATATCTAGAGTAGCCGCATCTCTCAGTAAATTTAAGAGATTAGGCGTGGTTGCATGTTGAAAAGTATTGCTTTAATAATACCAGATAGAGGCAGAGTCAAAACAACAAGAAAATAACAAGGGAATTTCGTTTTGTGTGTTAAAATTACTGAGTTAATACATCGAAACTATAAACTAACAATAAAAGATAAAAAACTCCAAAATGAACTTAAAATTCACAATTCTCAACCAAAACGACATGACAAATTTAAGTCATTAATTCTTGTAACTCCACCTGGTTTAAGTCAATGTATGTCAAATATCTCTGTAACCGACCTTTCCACGAAGGGTGAAATGCATCATAAATGAGACAGATGACACCTCTAGGTGTCGGTAGTCTATGGTAATATGAAATGGAATTATTCATGAAATGTAAATCAGAAAGGTGATAACTCTTACCTTTCCTATTTGCACTCCATTATATTTTTAACCCATAAGGTGTTAACTTTCGTTTCTTAAAAAAAATCGAAATGTTAAATTTCCGATTCCATACAATTGTCAAACATCTGTTTTGTGTACGAAATAACTTTGTCATGACAACTCTGTATGTAATTTCGTTTATGAAATTTCCGCATATAGCTGAGTATACCAGGCAAAATAAAAGTTGGCGAAATTTTCTTTATTTTTATACTCGTACTTTTTACGGGAAATAATATTTAATAAACACAGAATACGGCTTAAAACGACAGCTGTTTGACAACAGTTAGCATGTATTCATTCGCTTTGAAGCCACACATTGGACACAGTTTATTTCAAGATTTACGAATTTTTAATCGTCAAGCCCGGTACCAAGTTCGTTCGCGCGAAATAGTTTTTACCACTCATATTTTCCCATAGCGTCATTGGAACTAATTACAACTACTCATGGTTTTGTAAAATTTCACGAGAAATGTTGATAGTACTGGCCTTTGGGCTGAAAACACACTTTGATCACTCGCAATGTTATTTATTAATGAGGCAAGAAAATGTATTGCAAATGTGTTTTCTGGTACAGTTTTTGAGGTTTGTTGGCTCACGAGAAACAATGTATTGTTGTTTCATGATTCAAAATCAAACGTTTTGAATGGTGATTTAACTTATAAGCTTAGTTAATGAAACATGTTATGCTTTAGTTTCATTCTAAAAGAAGTCAATCATCAAAGCCCCCAAAATGACAATATTTTACTGTATTAATTTTTTCTGTTTGGAATATACATTTTATTTGAGACAAAAGTTATCTGTCGAGTGGCCTCCCATAAGCGAATGTTACTCTTGTTATTTTTCCAATGTCCCCGGTAAAATAATTTGTATACCACTTTATTTTAGCGATTTTAAGCTACATAATTTAACAGTTACGGGATAGATGGATTATAAACAATCCCACATTTTGCTTACCTTTTTATTCATGGTAGAATATATTTTAACCCACCTCGAAAAGTTAAAATTACTGATAGTCATATACATAGTTTAAAATTTTTTGAAAGCTATATCATGGAATTATATCTGTGCTGAAAAGGAAAAACAACTTATGTGCTTTGCCACATTGTTTAGTTGAGCGTGTATTTTCCACTTCAGATTAGACAAAAATCCCTGGGATACAACTTCCTAAGTATCAATCTAGTTAAACAAAAGCTGCATCTGGCGGTAATAATTTGTTTCATAAGAGCTGAAAAAAAATTCTTAAATTCGTTAAGCTCTCCATACGAAGTGTTCGAATAAATGATTTTGGGTGAACAACGAAAACGTGTCAAATAGGTTAGGTTTAGGACACGTGATAATAAGAGGCGGAAGATAATCACTACACTCGGAGATCGGTCATATATAAATTATAGTCATAAAATATAAACATACTTAGCACTCATCGAGTCTCTACACACTCCACAAATAAGAACCCTTAGAGATCAAAGGTTTACCACTCCAGATCAGCAGTTGAAGAGAGAACCCGGCAGGAGGTTAGTAGACAATTCATCAGACGATGGTACACAGTGCCTACTGTCAGATGAAATACAATTATTTGCGGGCAGAATATTTAAATGAAAGTCTTTAACTAGAGAGAAATCGTATCCTAACTATGTTTCTTATTTAAACTATTAGATAAGACTGTCGGTGTCTGCAATGGTAGGTGTGAGCAACTCTTGTACATTGTCGAATAATAAGCCATATAAATGTGTCAAGTTTCATGACTTAACAAACCGCTAGCGATCATGGTACAAAGATGCAGTAGTAGCAGTAAGTGTTGTAATTGTGGGCAACAACAACATACATTTTGTTTTTGTTGCGCACTTGGTTTCTGTCACTTTCAACACAAATGTAAAGTGAACAATAAAGCATAAAATCAAAATACATATGAATTTGACGTTAGCAAGTGCCACGGTGTAAGCCAGGGAAATCCTCCACTAGAATAGAATATTTTCACGAAAACTCTCAATTGAGAGAATGCAGTTGTCAAATTTCCATTAAAATTAAATTTGAAAAATCAATTGAAATTTAAAATATCCATTTGAAAATTAAAATACATCAATTGAAATTTATATATTTACAATCGGTTAATTATTTTTGAATTTTAACTGAAAGATTTTAAATTTCAATTGATGTCTTTTAAATTTCAGTACTATAGATTGGGTTCCCTAATTGTGTGCTTCTTTCTTTTCATATAATTTGAAAGGGGTTTTTATGCTGGCTACACAAGAGATAAGATTAGTAATTTTTTAATACACACGAAGGAACCAAAATTGAAGCAACAGTTTTGTATTTATTGAATATCTACTAAACAAATATACGCAGAAGGAAGTAAAATTTTTTAAATGAGTTTTTTAGTTATATTTTTATAGCTGTTACATTTCATGTCTCATACTTCTGGAATGTTCGTTTATAAAATGTCTCCAATTTTCATTATTGTCCATAGAAGCCATTTTCGTCTTTCTTTTATATTCTTTACTCCGCGATTCTTTACTGACTGATTTCAACGAAATAATACAGCAAAAACAGTAAACATTTATACAGACCATGGTACATTGTGTTTGGAAACACAAAATATCAAAAAAATATACAGTGTTGGAAAAAATAATAGGGACACCGATGTTTTTCTACTATTTTTTTTATTTTTTCTATAATATTTAAATATTTAAATTAATTAAATTAAAAGCGTTAAGTACTTCATATACGCTAACAAAAAATATCAAACTCCAATATGATTTTCAAATAAATAATTAAAAAATTGAATTTTTTGTAATATGGCCTTGGAAAAAATAATAGGGACAAGAATCAAAACGTTGCTATTTCTATAGAGTACTGTTCTATTTTAAATTATTAAAGTAAAATATTAATATTTAGTGGTAGATCCTTTTGCATTAATCACTGCTTGGCATCTGCGAGGCATAGATTCTACAAGATGTAGGCACGTTTCCATCGGTATGGAGTACCAAGCGTTCTTAACTTTTTCCCACAATTCCTTTAAACTTGTGGATTTCTGGAGTCCAATATTGCTTTTTAAGACGCCCCAGAGGTGTTCAATGGGGTTAAGGTCCGGAGATTGTGAGGGCCATTCCAAAATTGTTACGCTTTTCTCTTGGAGCCAGGTTTTAACCAATCTGGAAGAGTGCTTTGGGTCGTTATCATGCATGAACTGCCAACTAAGTGGCATTTCTTCCTCGGCAAACGGAAGCATTTCATTATTTAGAATGCCAACATAATCGACAGCACACATCTTATTCTTAATCCAAAAAATAGGACCCACTCCGGATGCAGAAAAACAGCCCCATACCATCATTGACCCGCCACCATGTTGCACAGTCTTTTTTGTGTACTTGGGATCATATTCTTTGTTCTTCGGTCGACGGACGTAAGTCTTCCCGTCAGAACCACACAAATTAATTTTTGTTTCGTCTGACCAAAGTACATTTTTCCAGTTTGAACGGTGTTCGTGTTGCTTGGCGAAAATTAATCTCTTTTGTATATTTTTTTTGCTCAACAACGGTACTTTCCTTGGGCTTCTTCCCATTAATCCTGCGTCCATAAGCCTGTTTCTTACTGTCCGACTGGTAACTGGTGCATTTAAACTCAGTTGTAGTTCCTTGGAAGACATAAAAGGGTAGTTTCTTGATAGGCGCACTAAATGTTGATCGAAACGGGATGATGTTTTCCGCTTTCTTCCTCTCGTTTCCATAGTGCGTTTTGAATGGATAGCATTAAAAACTTTGTTCCTCGAAAAGTTCATGATACTTGCTATTTCTCTAATAGATTTTCCCGCATTGTTTAATTTTTTAATCACTTTTTTCTCCTCTTCGGTTGTATGAACTCCGCGACCTATTTTTAAACACTAATTTGTCAATTTACAAAGCACATGTTGCAACAAAGCAAGCAAACGATTATTAACCGTTATTTTTTCTCTCCTCTCAGAGATTGAGCTAAAAATAAAATAGTATTCTATAGAAATAGCAACGTTTTGAGTCTTGTCCCTATTATTTTTTCCAAGGCCATATTACAAAAAATTCAATTTTTTAATTATTTATTTGTATTATATGAAGTACTTAACGCTTTTAATTTAATTAATTTAAATATTTAAATATTATAGAAAAAATAAAAAAAATATTAGAAAAACATCGGTGTCCCTATTATTTTTTCCAACACTGTATATATTTGACGGACCAAAAATGAAACACAATTTTAACAGGAAACATCGCTACACACAATGGAACATTATTTATTTATATCTATGGATTACAATCCTTACAGACTAGCTTAACTAAAAGTAATAAAATCCAAAATTTTTTTAAATCTATTAAGTGAAAACGGAAAAAATTCATTATTTCTCTAAGACACCGTGAGGGAGTATTAATGTTTATGCAGCTAAGAACATGAACATGGAACATGACCATGTTTCAATGTGTCAATGTTTACAAAATTAAAATAGAATTTTTAAATTTCGATTGATATATTTTAAATTTCAAATATAATTTTCAAATTTAAATTAATATTCTACACAATTAAATTGACATTTTTGGATTCAGACGACACATTCGTTGTATCTGAGAACACTATTTTTGATCCTACTCACTCACGCGTGATTCGCGCCCATCTCTACGGAGAGCGCTCTTTTTCAGCTTGAATAAATCTCGAGCGAGCGCAATTCTCAACCCTCTCACGATTCTGCTTCACCTCAATCAAGGCTGATCTAGTAGAGATTAACGCATCAGAACAGCTGATTTTGCTTTCTTACGACTCTATCTGTCAAATTCAGTTTATTTTGTTATTGTACTTTTTTGTTTACTTTGTTTGATCATTTGTATTTGTATTGAATTTGACATTTAGAGTCATAGAACAAAAACAAAATCCCTGTTGTTGGTGCCCACAACAAAAACTTATCCTACTGCGTTAACCGCTACTAGATCAGCCTTGACCTTAATCAAGATTTTAATAAGTAAAAATTAAGTACATATCAGAGTTGAATGAGAAGGTAAACTCAGTAGATAGCTAATTTATTTTTTCTCTTGTTTAGTTGGCTCTTCTGTCAGATTTAAAGGTTTTGTTTTTGTACTTTTTTGTTTACATTTATTTGTTGGTATACGTATGTGTTGACTTTGACATGAGAAGAGCCTTGTTGTTTGTTGTTGCCCAAAATTGTTGTATTTACTACGACTACTTGGTATTTTCACTATGGTAAACACCATGCTACCAGTTATGGTACAAATACAAGGTAGAGCATTAGCATTGTTGTAATATTTGTACGCAGAAATTGCCAAAATCAGCTGTTAAAAATGTTACACATGCACGTACAATTGTGAACATATCGCACCCTAACTACAAAAGAGTCATAACTCAAAATTTTCATATTTTAATTTTTTGCTTGAAAACAATAACCAAGGACCATTTCTATCCGCTGTACAAATCTGACGTCGTTTACTCTCCCCTTTAGTCAAAAAAGTCCCGTATGAATATGTCTATAATTCAGTATTTTCATACATATTTCTAGTTAACAACATCAGTTTTTTGGCTCTACTGAAATTTGAAAATTTTGAGTTATGACTCTTTTGTAGATAGGGTGCGATATGTAGATAACTGAAATCTGTTTTTCACTTATCGCACGTCAACTGACGAACGAATTTAGATTTTGGTTTTTGTACACTTTATTTTGTGTAAACAAAAGGAAAATTTAGGATAGACAAACTCATGATAAAATTACTCGTGGTAAACGCAGGAGGTGTTGTTGTCATTTGAAAGCAAAAACAGCTGGCATTTTGTTTGTGTTTCCCACTTTCATTGTATCAAACTCAGCCCATATGTATACCAAACAAAATGCACGTGACATTCCGAAAGTGTTTTCAAATGTAAACAAAGCAAATCAGCTGTGCTTGAATGGATCCATTCTGGACAAACACTGGTGAAATAAAATGACAATTTAGGCAATCAGAAAATAACAATAATCTGCGGTAAGGTATCTATTTCTGTTTTCCGCATTATCATTTAAAACGGGAAACCTCAAATGCTATGGACGCAATCATTTTGGAAACACTTGGTGTACAATTATAAACAAATTAATAGAACTTTACCACTTTGAATTTGTGTGTTAGTTTTTCTGTGCCCGCAATCAGCTGTATTCACTAAAATATGTAATAAGGCAGGGTTGCCTTCATTGTGCAAAAAATTGGTATTTTCCAATAGAAACAGCAAATTGAGTAAACTTAGGTTTTAAGCCGCTCCCAGGCTTATTTTTGGTACTTCCGCTTGGTCTTACGCCAAAATGATCCTTGTAGCGTGTATTTATATGAATCAATGCACAACGAAGTATTTTACTCATGCTGTGCTTGAGCCTCAAGCCTAGGCTTTGGTAAATTTTTGTTTCAAAGTACGCTTTTCTCTTTGACAGATTCTGCCACAGTGCAGCAAATGCTTTCGTGTATTTTTTAAGACAAATAATGAAGGGAAGTTATGCGACTTGTAAATACAATTATCAAAATAGCAGAAAATTAAACAAAAAAAAATAGTCTCACTTCTAAAAGGGTTTTAAGATACGTACATATAGTATAATATCAAATCTGGTGACCACGTTTCACACTACATTGTTTCCTTTTTGGGATGCACATTTTCCCAATTTATGACTATTAGATGCTCGTTTTATTTTTATAAACTTTTTAAACTGCAATTCTGTAGATCTACGAAAACCCTCAAATAATTTTTCCTAAGTTGTCGCCTCTATTGGACAAATCGTTTCACGTTAGAGTAGCCCGCGTTTTCAATAAATTGCCCTCTACAATGAGAGTATTTAATGTTTTACCTGGAGCGTATACAAAAAAAATATATCAATGTACTCAAGCTAAACCAATTTAGTTGTCGATTCCTTTATGTCGTCAACCTCAAATTGTTAAACACATTGAATTTGTATAAATATCATGTATCGTTTTATTAGTCTGTTGAGTATTTTGATTTAATTCTCTTTATATTAATTGCAATGACATTTTATTTTTGTAATTATAATCATTTTTATATGTATGTATATCAATTTGTAGTAGTATTTTGTAACCAAATATGGCCCAAAGGGCTCGGCTGCTATATAAGCATGTACCAATAAAGAAATGGAACATATCCGAAATTTCAGTGCCCATAACTCCGAACCTATGTATTTGCCCCGATTTTGTTATTTTACTTTTTTTTTTTTTGCTTAAAACAGCATGTTCTCCTATTCATAAAGCAGCCAAGTCCTTTGGGCCATATTTGGTTTCATGTTCTACCCGAGCAACCATTTTTTTTTTAATTTTTGGAGAGTAAGCCGTATAATAGACATAAGCCAAATAAATAAATAATTTTAGTTATTCAACACATAACATAACGTAACTTAAGAACCTGCAGAAACCAGATTTTTCTTATGGTTCCGTATGTTTGGCAAAGACGATCAAGAAGTAGACGACCAGAAGATGTGCGCAGTTTGACAACTCTCGTAGAAGAGAACCAAAAAGTGGTCACAATTCACTCAAATGCGTTTCTCTCTCGCGTCATATCTTGATTATTTCATACTTTTGCATAGTTTATGTAATTTTACAAAATCAGGACTGTACGGCGGATTTTCCTAATTTTACAAAATCAGGTCTGTACCGCGGATTTTCCTAATTTCTCGGAACTCTTCTGGCAAACAAATTGTGGTATACCATTCAGAAATCATGGTTCCACATTCCACTAATAGCTTTGTTGCAACATTAACTGTTTCTCGAAAAAACAGGCGATCATTTATTTCGCAGTGTTTCGAGCGCGAACAACTTTTGTTGCATTTAGTTCATCATGAAACATCCATACAGTCGACTGATGTTAAGTTTGAGGCTCATATGCATAGATTATTGGTCCGTCACCTGTAATAGACTTATATACGCCTGTTGAAGCACTACGATTGAATTTCTATGAGGCAAATACCAAATTATGAGGCATCTATCTATCCTTTTCACCGCTAAATGATGATACAGTATTAATGCAACATTTTTTTTTTGCCTTTTGCTCTAAAAGTGCCTTTTTGTGTTCGGTTGTGAAAAAAGTGCAAAGCTATTTCAACGGGTTTTGTGTTCTTTTCTGAGAATGTTGCACACAAGAAGTGCAAAAATTTTGAATTTTCTGCCCTCTCAGGGATGTGTCTGAAGTTGTGTTATTTGGTATGTAAACTTGTGGAAAAATGCCGGGATCCCAGAATTGGATTTTCCATTTTAATATTAAATTTCCTTTTTTCCAAAAGCGGAAAAAATTGGAAATTTGCCACTTTTGAAGTACGAAGCTCTTTAAATTGTTGACTCAAAGCTCTGTAGGGCTACAAAATACTTTTTATTTTTTATTTAAAATTACGATTTATTTTCTTAATCGCTAAAGCGTAAAAATAGAATACAAAAATGCATGTTTTAAATAACAAAATACTGCCGGGGGAAAAGTAATTTTTATGAAATATTCGCACTGAACTACATGTTAAGGCCACATTTTCATTTCACATGATGCATGCAATTTGTTGGTGTTTATATTTCGACAATGTTTGCAATTCAAAACCTTTTTCCAATTTCAGTAAACTACAGTATGCATTTCTTGTACTGTTAAATATGCCAATGTAGAATTTTATTGTATTTCAGATCAATTTTAATGGGCAAAAAATCGATTATGTATCTGCTTTTAGATCACACCAGTGTTATTTATAGAATAATTGAAAAAATTTTGATACGCGTTCGTCTTAATTTATATTTATTTCATTCATCTTTTTGTGTTGTTTAGTATTTGTTCACTGTCTCAATGTTTTTCTTTTTATTCTTCCAGCTTTCGGGCTTGTACGAAAGTAAACCGCCCATATCAAAAGCCAAAATGTCCGCAATCACACGATCGGCCATGAGGGCTATAAAATTCTATAAACACGTGGTACAAAGTGTTGAAAAATTCATATTAAAATGTAAGCCAGAGTACAAAGTACCCGGTCTTTATGTAATTGACTCGATTGTTCGTCAGTCACGCCATCAGTTCGGACCTGAAAAGGATGTGTTTGCTCCACGTTTTGCGCGCAATATGAAGGATACATTCGCGAATTTGTTTCGTTGCGCACCCGAAGACAAGAGCCGTATTATACGTGTTCTGAATTTATGGCAAAAGAACAATGTGTTCGCACCCGAAGTTATACAGCCCATATTTGATTTGGCCGATCCCAATCATCCCATATACTCAATGCCCCCAGTAGGGGGTGCAGGTTTATCAGGACCAGGCGGTTCATCGGCAGCTGACTCATCACAAGCGAATGGTATAAATACGTCCGGTGGTTCATTGGATGCTAGCATGGGCGGTGGAGCTCAGGCGGCAGATGATAAATTGCCAGGTGGATCAGGAGGTTTGGCGGATTTGTCGGTGAGTAACCTTATCATTCAACATTCATAGTTATATCTGGGCCTTTTAGTAAAATGTTATCTAACAAAATAAAAACATGTAATTTCTATTAATTATGCTTACCTAATGTGTGTGGATATGTGTAGTCTGTAAGTCCGCATGAAAGGTCACGTACAGCATCCAGCAGACAGTTGGAACATAAACAACATCAACATAGTAGCAAACGAACGAGTAACACCACCAATATGGCGGCATCAACGTCTAATTCAAAGTCTCGTGAACATTCCAAATCAACATTGGAATCGATTAAGATCCATCATCCGGAAACGTATAGCAAATATCAACGTAACTCTTCTCACGACTATGAAGATAGTCATCATATGGTCGACGACGACGATGGCAGCAGTATGGAATGTGAAACAACCAAAAATTCCAATAATATTTTGGATGTAATTCACGTATTCTTTTTCAAGTTTTACCGACATTTTGTTTTTGTTTGTAGTTGTGTTTTAATTTCAGTTACATATTTTCCGTCGCTGCGTCTGCAGAAGTGACTGTGTTATTTCGACACATTTTTTTACTACACAACTGAAAACACATTTTTGTTCATGGACAAATCCATTTCCGATAGAATTATAAATTATTTTGGTGAGTTAGTGAAGGGCCATCTGGGAAATGCGTTAATAACAAACAAGGATTCACTGAAACAAGTTTTCAGTAAGTCCTGGTCTGAAATAACGCCGTCTGAAACAGAGAATTTAGTGATATCTATACAGCATCGTCTGCAAGCAGTCATAGACAGCCACGGCAGGGCAATCCAACATAATATTGAAATGGAAGTTCAGTACTTCACATAATTTTTGCATATGTATTTAAACTTTTGTCCAGTCAATTTTTTAGTTTTTATAAGATTTGATAAAATAAACATCTTTTGTTTTTGATGGTGTATTTAAAGTTACATATAAGTAACTTTTGAGACTAGTGGATAAATGGGAAACAAAAAGCGTTGAACGAAGACCGAATTTTTGAAATAATTATCTTATTTTGTGTAGTTGTAAGAGCCACTTGAATTCCATGTATGCATTTAATGTTTGTATCTCTTTCTTCTTTTGTTGGTGTGTGTTTCCTTTTTTACGTTTTTGTTGGTTTTATTTGGTTTTTTTTTTGTTGCTGTTATTAAGTGTCTCATATTTTTGTAGCTGTTATTAATTTCCTCAATTTTGGGGTTTGATGTCTCTTTTCACTGATATACAAAGATTTTAAGCCGGAAAACACAAGATAATTCAAAATCGAATGTAATAAAAATACCAAAAATAATCCCTTCGCTTCAGGCTACATGATTTAACTGACTCGACGGCTGGCTGGCAACATTTGACAATATATCGTCAATTTGGCAACAATTTTTTTTTTTTTAAATTAGAAAGTTTTTCATTAAGTCAAATTGTATATCAGTGGAGTTACAACAAAAACAATGCTTACTTATTCAAAGAGATTAATAGTTTTTGTTCAATTTAATTTGTACTCCTAGAATAACAATCTAAAGCAATTACTGAACGATCCAAATGTCCTGCGGCAATTACAAACGTTACAAAATTTTACGAAGTTCAAACAGGATGATAAACAGCAACATTTGCGGATGCAAGAGGAAGCATTTGAAAAACATTTGCAAAGTGTTTTAAAGGTAAATTTTGAACTAAGTTATGGCCTCGACGACGAAGCCTTTTCATATATGTACATAACTACTTCATATACCAATTTCCCTCCCCCCAATTATATTTCGTTACAGAATACAGCTACAGGGTCTTCAACACAACAAGATTCAAAAGAGGTGGAATTTGTCTCTGAGGAAATGAACATTGAGGTATGAATCCCACATGTTTTCTTATTATAATTTAAATTGATTTTTTCCAATTTCCAAGCAAATGAACTTAAAATAATAACAATTTTAGTTGCTGTTTTGAGTTGATTTGTTTGTTTATTTTAACAAACAAAACCATCCATTATCGCAATAAATAGAAATTGTTGTTTTAATTTGTCACTAGACAATATCTCATTCAAATCACATTAACTAAGCAGACAATAATTTCTATTTATCTGTGCTGACGTGCAGTTGTAAATGTGAATGCAAACAGCTAAAAGTTTTGAAATTAAATAATACGTTGCCGAGATAAGCCTTCTACAAGAAAACCATATCTAATAAAGTAAATGCCTTACAAAATAGTATATGTATATCAATAACAAGGATTGTCACAGAATATGTATGCATCCAAAAGCAATGACAATGAGTGGAAATACAAATAACGTAACAAATGACTGGTGAAAAGTAGACTGCCAAACGTCTAATGCTGTACAGTTAGCCACATGAATGAACTGAATGAATGTCACGAATTGCAAAATGTTAATATCAAAATGACTTGTCGTATCGAATCCCAGGAATATACTCCCAATTGTATCATAACTAAAATTGCAAGATGATGAGAATTAAAAAAATCCTATCGAATTTCCTCCAAGAGTCCACAATATTAAATGTTAGTTATATTTTTAAAAACAAATTTTATAAACTTTAAATCAAAAATGGCATCGGAATTTCATTAAAAGCCATAAAAGGTAAGGTCTCTAAGAAATTCCGCCGGATCATCAACGGCATAACAACGTTTGAGTAGACAGCGGCTGGTAAGTTTTATAACTTATAATAATTGTTTACAATTATATTAAATTTCGAAACTTTTATAACGTAACGACAAAGAGAGATATATCATCCGTCGTAATGCCATAAATAAGAAATAAAATGCGTTAGAGAGAGAGAGAGAGAGAGAGTAGAAGAGACTCTAAAAATCGTCAATATTTCCCAGTTAACAAGCACACACGTCAACACCAAACGACTCTCAAAGAAAGCCTAAACCAAAGTAGAAATTTACTACTTAGCGTTTACATCAAGTACCAGCTCCCTAAAAAATCTACATGATTCAAACTATCCCCCAAATCCTTCTATTTATCCCGTGTCTTCCTACTTTCCTTCCTTCCTACCTTTCTTCCATATTTTCCTGTTTTTTTTTTTAATCGCATTAATAATTTTTTACTTTATATTATATTGGTTTTTCTTTTTTTGCAATCTCTTTTTTCCTATTCTTGGTTATAGGTAATCAATTTGGATGGCAATGATTCCCGTAGTCCATCTCCCGACCGAGAGCGCTACAAAAGACGACGCAGCCGCAGTCGTTCTCGTTCGCGTGACCGCGGTGCTCGCCGGCGGCGCAGTCGCTCTCGTTCGTCCCGCTCCCGAAGCCGTTCGCCACGTTCGAATCGTCGACGAAATTCAAGAGATAGAGAACGCAACACTCGTGACAAGGAGAAGGATCGTGAGCTTGAACGTGAACGCCGCAAGAAGGGTCTTCCAGATATGAAAAAGGACCATTTGAGTGGTAATTTTATGATTAAGTGAAAATCTAACTATATTTTGCAGGAAGCAACATTAAGCGGCAAACTATTTTCAAGCGCATTGAATTCAAGCCTTTAAAAATTAAATTGTTTGATTTCAGTGCTTACCTGTTCGTAATGGAATCTAGAAAACAACAAATTTCTTTCTACAAAAATTTTAAAATTTTTACAAAATTACATCTTACTGCAGCCAGGACATCTGGAGTCAGTCAGTCATCTGTATTTATTTGTTGTTTCTTTTTGTCTTTTGTAGAAACAAATCATAGTTTCCTTCGGAAGAGTAGATGTTGATCTCACACAAAATGGAATCAACAATATCTATTCACCGTAAGGTTATTAATGCTGGAAGGTCATTCTTCATCGAATCGAATACGATTTACACACGAACCTTATGTTATAAAAATAAGAATGACCTTTCAGGATTAAGGATATGTGTGTAGCCCCTTTTTAACATAACATTTATTAATTTATATATCTTTCTTTATTTAATTCCAGTGGATCTAAATACTATGACGTGCATTTGTTGATTGTGGTGTTTTAACCATATGAATCTCTTGAAACCTTCCAACGTATTGTTTTCGAAACAAGTTTATGGCATTACAACGCGCGATCTCTCTCTCTTTGTTTTTGTTATTGAATATCGGATTTTGTGTATTTAGCGATGTGTGCTAAAACCTGGAAGTGTGTCTGCATCAAAATAACTTATATACTCTCATAAAACACGCCTTTTATAGAAAATATTGTACTTAGCTGTCCTAAGGATAAGATATAATTATTCCAAGGTCGTCGGTGGTGCAATGGTTAGTGTGTTCAGCTGTTGTATGAGGGCAAGAGGGTTCGATCCCTGCTCTAACCACCTTACGTTTCTTTCGGCAACGCTCGGTCACCTCGCTTAGTGACTAGCTTCTTCTCAAAAACCGTTTAGAACCGGTGTTAAACTGTTAGTGCCAATCAGTGAGTTAAATCTGGAAAGCGTACAGATCAGTGATTGTGAGAATCTCTCCCCTATCCTTTCATGGGATGTAATAGGAATATATTTATTTCTTATCCTGTATGGGAAAGAAGCATCTTTCAGTCTCCGCGTGATATGTGTTTGTTTGGCTGTAGAAAATATTCTTCTTGCTCTGTAGACATGGTGCAACTAATTGTTCTTTGGAATAGATGCCTCTCTTTACATAATACAGACTCGCGTTAAGAAAATGTATGTTTTTATGGAATATTTCCACGGAAAACATATATAATTGTTTTATAGAACTAAATGATATGTTTTGTGGTACAAAGATAGCGTGCGCGACAATTTTACGTAAGAACGTCAAAAATGGCTTCTTAATGTTCAGCCGCCCGAATTCGGTGTAAAACTTTAGGCCCTGAACAGTGAGCATACAAAGCTGACTGATTGTCAGAAGCTCCACTGTTCCATATAAAACAGTTCAAATTTTAGAAAACATTCATTCGTACCTAATAATTCAGACTTTATTGGAAGACAAACAAATTTGTATATTTAATATTAAAATTTTCTTATAAAAAACCTTTTCGGTTGGAAGAATATTTTATAGAAGATTTGGCCACGATCTACAATGTCGTCATAACTCACAAATTTTGAAATGTTACTTTTTGCCTCAAAAACTATTTTATCCATTGTGAAAATCCATCAACATTTTCTCTCTTTCATCCGTTATGACTGTTTACTTTAAGTAGATTATATTTTGTTTCTTTCCTGTGACAATTTTATATTTGAAAACAATATTATTTATAATATAAAGGGTGGGTCATGTAAAATTTGGAATTTAATTTCGCTTTAAAAGGTACTAATAGACTTTTTTTTTCAAAATTATGATTTTATAGGTAAGGCCCATAATTGGCACTTATGAATGAAACGCAACATCGTTCAAATGGCTTTAACGACTTGCTGTACAGCACCCATTCGATTTATCCAATTTTTTCGGTACATTTTCGATTGTTTGGGCCTCTATAGCCCCGTATTTCGTAAGAAATTTTGTCATTCATCTCTAAACGGAAAATTTTGTTACAGAGAGTAATCACATATCTCTGATTCGCCTTATCTAACAATTGCTTTGTACGAAATAAGTTCGGAGTAACAACCGTGTACCAAGAAAATTAAAAGTGAGCGAAATTTTCGCTGAATTCCGGGCTTATCTGGTAAACGACAGCGTCGATTTTGTGATTTAGGGACCCAATGGACTCTGGACTATTTGCGAAACACTTATCTTTCACGGCGACCCAAAAATAATAGTCTAACGGGGTCAAATCGCTGCTATGAAGCGGCCAATTGACTTCCGAGTTTCGGCTAAATGCGGTTTCGAACACTGTGCCCGTCCTGGTGAAACCATACGTTGCCCATGTCACCCTCTTCAGCTTTAGGGAACAAACAATCGCTGAGTATGGCACGGTAACGTTTGTTATTCGAAAAAAATTATTTCTCAGTAAAATTATCTTCAGCCAATTAAGAGTAACAAACGCATCGGATAGTCACGAGGCGTCAGTTCTTGGACTTTAGAAGCGTGAGAAATGTTTAATTGCTGTGAGCGGTGGCGAGTTGGTTGCTGTTCGGGCACACTTTCAGATACATCGGCCTTATATTCCACTGATCGCACTGGTCCAAAAAGGAACACGCTTCACAAATTGATTCACAAACTGCGTTGATGTCACTCTATTTCTATCGAATTTACTTCTAAGATTTCTTACACTGAGTTGAAATCGCGGAACTTTGAAAGAAAGTTTTTAATATTTCCCAATTTTCATCAAGCGTAAAGAGACCCTTTTCGTAAATTTCTAGGCCTTAACTAATAATTTGTCACTTCATAAGTGTCATATTGGGCACATGCTTTGAAATAATGGGGTTCAAATTCCAAATTTTAAATGGCCTACCCTTTAGAACAGTGACCGGCAAAACCTATTCACCAAGCATTTTTGTGCTTCGTGTTTTCACATCGGCATACGCCCACGCATTGAACGACGTCGTATGAAGTCATTCGGTTGAGTGTTGCTTGTCGTTTGCATTGCACTTAGAGAAATGTTCCATAAATAATGGGAATACAATTTTTTTTTAACGACGAAATTTTGTTCCCTAAACCCGAAACTTTAGTGTGATTATCTCAGTGCATCTCACCTATTCAACGACAGAATTAAAATGTATGTGCTTGCCGGTCACTGCTCCAGAACCTATGAATGGGTTTTCGAGGAAAAACGTATGAAACTACCCCGATGGAAAATATGCAATATCTTATTATAAAAATGCTCCTCCTAATTATTTGAAATAATGTGTGACAATGGTTAGCGTGCGCGGCTGTTCAAAGAATTTAGTGATGAGGACGCTTCTAGATCGATGTCTAAAACTTGTAATGGGGAAGTTAATTTAAGATGTATAAAAATGTGCCACTCCATTCCTTTGAAAATACATGGATATTATTTAAGAAAACGTATAAACACTTCGCCTGTTTGCAATCAAAGAAATAAAATATTAAGCATTTGGAGGCAGAACAAAATGCGATTGATATTTGTTTAACGTAAACATATAATGGATTCCCTTGAGTGAGATTGTATTCTTTGTAACCAAACGGTCATTTTAAATACACAAAAACTGCACGTCATTTTACTAAGACCCACTGTCAATATACATGTACTATCTATCTACAGTGATGAAACATTTTACCTTCTGTCTGCATATTACTCATGTGATAATTTTTTCTGTTCCACAGTTTGCAGTACTACCCTCTGGGTTGGACATTTGTCTAAACTCGTCTATCAGGAGGAGTTATCCGACACTTTCGGTGAATATGGGGATATCGTGAGCATCGATCAAATTGTGCCCCGTGGTTGTGCATTCATTGTAATGAATCGTCGTCAAGATGCCTTCAAGGCGATGCAAGGCTTGAAGAGTCATAAATTGCAAGGTCGCATAATAACCATATCTTGGGCTGCTGGTAAAGGTGTTAAAAGCAAGGAGTGGAAGGACTTTTGGGACTTGGAATTGGGTGTTACATATATACCATGGAGTAAATTGAACGAAAATACCGATTTCGATGGTCTCGAGGAAGGTGGCATGTTTGATGAGGACACAATGCCCTCGTGGATGAAAGAAAAGAAAAAGAAATTGCAAGAAAAGGCAAAGGAGTCATCTTTGGCGAGCATAAATTTACCGGGCGCTCCAAATATTCCACCCCCTGGCAATCCTCCATTGATGTTTAATATCGATACAACACAACCACCACCCGGCCCTCCTCCCACAGGTGGGCCGCCACCATTGTTGCCTATGGTGCCGGGTCAATTTTCTATGGCTCCCCCAATGGGAGCACCTCCACGGATGATGGGAGCGCCACATATGGGAATGCCTATTTCTGGTTTGCACATGCCTCCAAATATAGTTCCGTCGCATGCTGCTATGATGATGATGCCTGGCTTTGGTATGCCAGGGCAAGTTCCGCCAGGAGGTGGACCGCCTCCAATGGGACCACCCCATTTACCCCCAATGGGCGCACCACATAGACATCCTGCTCAATATCCCCCACCCATGGGCGGAGTTGCACCTGCGGCACCTATACCATCTAGTGCAGGAAATGTCTCGAGTGACGATCAAATGGATATTGAAATGGACGAGGAAGACGGCGCCCCTTCAACTGACACCACAGCACCACCACCTGCTGGCAACAGTTTGAATTTTAATCAGCCACCCCCTTCGTTTACCACTGATAACTCTGCACTTGGTGGCCCTACTCCCGTTGATAACTTCGGAAGAGACCGAAATAGGGGTGGTGGCGGAGGTGGACCTAATTCCAGGTGGGGCGTTCGCGGTGCTGGAGTAGGCGGTGGGGAAGATGATAGTAATGAAGGTGGTGGTGGAAGATGGCGGGAAAATGGTGCAGGTGGACCTAATTTCGGTGACGGTGGTCGAAATAGGCCAGAATTTATGAGCGGTAAGTAGATAATAAGAACAAATTTTAATCCGAACGTAAGCAATTACCGTTTATTGCTACATACAGAATTCGAGAATCGTGGTGGATCCCGAGGAGGTGCAGGTCCCAACTTTAACGGCGGCGGAGATTTCCATCCCAACATGCAAAATCGTTTTAACCAGCCCACAAATCTAATGCAAATGCGTATACCGCCCCCAAATGCATTTAACCAGAGAGGTGGCCCTGGTGGTGGAGGACCTCCCATGTTTATGCGCGGTCAAGCAGGCGGGCCAGGCGGACGACCACAAGGACCAGGTAATGTTTAAGTAACAATACTTGCTCGCCAATCAAATACTAAAATACATACATCTATTTAGGTTTTTTCAACAGAAATAACGCGTTTGAAAGAGGAGGCGGTGGTGGTGGTGATATGGGAGGAGGAGGAGGCGGATTTGGTGGTCGTGGCCGTGGAGGAAGAGGGGGAATTGGTGGACGTGGAGGTCGAGGTGGCGGCATGGAAGGTAGAGGTGGCGGCATGGAAGGTAGAGGTGCCAGAGACAGGGATGGTGGCGCTGGAGGTCCCAACTGGAGCGATGATGAGGGTGACGATAACGGATTCAAGAGACGTGGAGGTGGAAACCGATTCCGCGATCGCGACGACGACCGTCATAATAATATGCGTGACAGGGGTGGTCGCGGCGGACGCGGTGGCCTTGGAGGACCTGGTGGTAGGGATCGCAACGATAGTGACCGCGACAGTCGAAGCCAAGGACGTGACAATCGCAGTCAAGGTCGCGACAATCGTAGCCAAGGACGTGGTGTTTCAGAAGAAGCTAACCGACGTTCATCACGCGATGAGAACAAAAACAAACCTCCTATCAGTGACACAGAAGAAGACTGGGATAAGGAGTTGGAGGATTATGAGGGAAAGAATGACAAGAAAACAACTACGCCTACAACACAAAATGCTTTCCGAAGTGGTGATGACGGCCCTACTACAACACAAAACACTTTCCGACGTGGTGATGACGGCCCTACAACAACACAAAACTCTTTTCGACGTGGTGATGACGGCCCTACAACACAAAACGCTTTCCGACGTGGTGATGACGGTCGTACAACAACACAAAATGCTTTCCGACGTGATGACGTCCCTACATCTTCTTCTAAAGCCGTCAGTGAAAACAGTAGACGCAATTCGGATACAGAAAGTCCCATGAAGGTGCAGGTTAAAAACAAATTTGTCGATCCAGATGAAGAAAACTGGGATGATGATGAAGATGATAACCGTCCTCTTCCAACTAATCCTCAAGAAGAAGCCAGAGTTGCAGCACCAACACCACCGACAGCAACAACAACAGAAAGCAATGACGATAAGTCTACTAGCAATGATAACAAACTGACTACCGACACGGTTGATAATAATAATGATAAAAATGTAAGTCCCGTTAGAAATGAACAGCCCGCACAGCCACCACCATCAGCAGCAACTGAGCCAAAAACGTTGGAAACGGCATCGCCACCAGCTCCAACATCTGCTCCCGCTGAAGCTACTGCAGGCGCTGAAACTGAAACTTAATCATTTAATGTATGAAGAAGCATCATAACTCTCATAGAGATTGCGATTTGAACTGTATATTTACTGATGGTATAACACGCATGGCAGAAGGAACCCAAAAATTACTCATCCACTGAGAGCCAATAATAATTTTTATTTATACGACTTTCGAACCTCTCCTTCTACACTTCCGCGTCCATACACACATACACATGCAAACATATTATATAGTAATATCTTTGTTCCCGTACGTACGTACTATTTCTACTATTTTTTTTAAATTTGAAAGAAATTTGTTTTTCTTTTCTATCGCATTTTTGTACAAATTTCTTTCAAAATTGGAAAAATAACAAAAACAAAAAGCAGCGAAAATAGTAAGTACGCGGGAACAAAACTAATAATAACGAAATGATACACAATAGTTGCAAGATATCTTTTTAAAGAAAACAGTTTCTTTTAAATAGTTTGAAAATTACGGATTTATTTGTTTGAAGTTGAATAACATTTGCTCAATTCAAGATTAATGTTTGCACACATAATGCAATATCAGCTTTGGAAAATATTTGTGCAACCACCACGAAATGCATGTCAACAACAGGGAAATACCCATGAATATCCCACGTTTTCTTTAAATAGACAACTTGACAAAAGTTCATTATAAAAATGAATATACATATATTACCTAGATAAACAAGTTTTAAGAGTTATTTTATTTCTACATGTGTCGTCGACACACAACTTCTTAGCTTCTTTTGATTTTAGACCCAATATTGATCATATAATAAAAGAATATTTCTAAATGTTTTGTAAAAAGATAGTAGATGATACACATATGTATGTACATGTAAAGGGATTATAAAATGTTGAATACTTCAAATTTCTTCACGAAGGGGTCTAATAACCTCCCAATCCACCCACTCACCCTAAAACCGTTAAATTGTTTTTTTTATGTTTTAAAATAAAATATCGATTGCTAACGGAAAACGACGAACATATTATATTTAATCACAAACTTGTATTGCGAACGACGCGACGCGGGCTCTTATCTTCAGGTTGGTTTCTGAAACTTATAATTTAAAGTATAAAAAGTAATTCCTTATTTAATTACATATAACTTCTAATTAATTTAAAATGTTAATGGAATAATAAATTTCTTTCCTGCAGAAACAGAAATTAAAACAAAAAATCGTAAAATTATAAATAAATAAAACGTCATAAAACATACAGTAAAGTAAGTATTGTTATTCATATAGTGTTCGTTTTCGTACTTACTATCAAAAGCAAGGTACGGGAAAACTCAAGTCGTGAGCCGGATCTTCAGTGGTTAGTTTGAAAAGATGGGTGCGATGCAATGATAAAAAGCACTCTGATCCTTCCCATGTCCGTAGACATACACTTAAGCCGCTGACCTGTTGTGCGCTCTTAATTTAAACTCCTAAGACACCATACCTTTCATAGGAATTAGGTGCTATTCACGAAATTCCTTAAGATATTCAGTCCATTCCCACAAGATTGGTCATGTCCGGTATTATACTGTCCGAGAGATACCTGGATCTAACTTGTGAAGGCAGGCCATTATCAAAGGAAATACTACATCGTACTCTATGCATGCCCTGCACTCACTATTCGCCACTAGTCCAATACGGTACAGGTGGGTCCGTAATCTCGAATGTCTAGTTAAGACTCCCATCATATTGCTAATTTCAGGCTTTCCCAGTTTCAGAAAACCTTTTGTCTTCGATCCATCTGGGTCTCCCCATAGGATCTTTGTCATTATGTCTACTGTTTCCTGGTTCCACAGGTCTCTGTGGGCCGATTTCGCCCATTTACCCAACTCAGCCTTCCTCACCCCAAAAGGCTTCGCACGTCGTTGCCGACTATTTCACTATGTCCTGGCACACAGATGATGTTGAGTCTGCCGTGCGTAGAATAATCGTTAATTACCTTCTTAACATCAAGGACCGTTCTAGATTTGACAATTTCCGATGGTATAGCCCTAATTGTCATTTTGCGTGAAGATATTCGCTTCAGCTGAGATTGTATTATCGCCGATACACTCCATAATCGCCCGAACTTCCGCTTGAAAGTTCAAAGAAAAATCCTAGACCCGTTCTTTCCACTAGCTTTGAGCCATCCGTGTAACAGCGGGTCCCATTTGGTGTTTGTCCATGGTCTCATCCTGTAAGGCGTCTCTAGATGGCGTTATAGTTAGTTTAGGATTTAGTCACATCTTGTGCGTAATCGGCCAAAGCCTCCATTACCAGTTATTGTTTCGACTTAAGTCCTCTGTTGATCCAGTCACCTATTGCCTGTAGTCGTTTTTCTGCAAGGGCGCCCTCGTATTTGATTCTATTCTCGATTGGCTGGATACATAAAATAGTGTCCGTGGCCCTTGTAGAGGTTGTCCCCATTGCACCGCTAATAACAATGCAGCACATTCGTTCAACCCTCGGCAGTATCGCTATATTACATTTCCTCAACTGCCGTCCACCATTCTACAGAAGAATATGTTAGTACGGGCTTAATTACGCTTCTATAGAACCAGTGTGTTATTTCCGGGTTGAGGTGCCATTTAAATCCTATAGCCCTTCTGCATAGCGACCACCCTCTGTAGGACTTATTGGCCCTGTTCTCTGTGGTGCTTTCAATTCAATTTCCGATCTAAGATTACGCCTAATTACATATTCAACCTTATCGGATATTTTAATCATATTTTCCAGGTTCACATTTAAGTTTCTTGGCTGTACACAGTTGTACGCTGTATTCATTGCTCTCACGGCCTCTGCATAATTGATCAGGATACTTTCCCCTAAGAAATATTATATATAACGTTGACTGGTTGAAGTCCTTCATCGGTAAAATTCCTTAGGAGACTGTGTATTGTGAGGATCCATAAAAGTGGTGATAAAATCGCCCCTTGTGGAGTTCCCCGTTGTACCCTGTCTAATATTTATGTCATAGGAACCTCAGTGCTCGGGCTCTCCTCGAAATTATTTATTTCGTAGGTGATTTTTGAATTTAGTGGTATTTTTCAACGTAAATGTTATTTGGTCAACCTCATGTTGTTCCATCCGGTCCCGCCGCTTTATTTGGGGAGAAGCTCTTTATACCTCTTTTGCACATTTTTCATGGGCCGATTCTCTTTCTCGAAGTGGGCAGCTGTCTTCGAAAGACTTTACCAGTGCTGCGTGGCCATTGTCACTTCATCGTCCAATTCGTCTCTACTAGAGTATTCGAGTTGAGGGTGATCTAGTGGGTTCCTAAGTTGGCTTCCGAACTTTGTCCAGTTTGTCTTGGTCCTGTTTCGAAACTTATCGGTTTTGGCGGTGGCCGTGTTATCCTGCACCTTATGTATCTGTGAATCGAGAATGAGTGCTTATTCGAAACCCTCCATTCTTGAATCTCATCTATAAGGTTTTAAGAACAAATTGTTATATCCAATACCTCTTCCCCAATTTTGTTCACAAAAGTGGCTTTGTTCCCAATATTCAGTGTAAAAAGGTCGTTAGTATTAAAAAATTCTACTAGGGCATGACACCTACGGTTACAGTTAGTACTACCCCACGACGTGTGGTGAGAATTAGCGTCACTACCTATTAATACTTCGGTATCTATCTGTTTGGGCCTCTCTACCAGTCATTGTAATTCCGATGAAGATGGTTGTGTCGGCGAATCATATGGAAAGTATACTGACGCCAGGTATATCTTGCCATCTACCTGTTACAGCACGGTTGCATCCGATGTTGACAACTCTGGGAAGAAGAGAAAACAAAGGTTTTTGTGGCATAAGGAACATTCTCGTCTTCGTATAGAATAGTTGGTAGTTAATACGATTTAATCCTCTAACTTTGTCTCGAGTGGTCCAAAGTTCTTGTATTAAAGCAATGTGTATTTTACCTTTACTAATTTTATCCAACAGAGCGTGGGTTGCTGTCTCGCTCCAGTGGAGGTTTATCTGGATGACTTCTAACATTGGTCCTCCTTCTTAAGCGATGTCTGTACCGGGCCTCCACTCGCTTAGTCCTTATTTGCATTATCCGTGTGTGTTGTCCCGACCGTCATGCCAATTGGCACTTTGCCAACTTTTATGTAGACAGCTTTGGCTAACCAATGGCCTTCAGTATGGGGTCCGATGCGATACATATACATGGTCGCATTTGTCAGCTTGGGGATGTACTTTCTCCTTACAAGGGTAGCTTACCGCCTTCCCAGGGGGCAGTAATGCCATCCACTAGCTTCTTCAGCGTTTCCGCGCAGTTTAGTGAGGCCAGCTGCAGCGTCAGTACCTCCCCTTTGAAACCGCTACTGACACCTTCATGGGTGGTCCATCTTCAGCCTTCATTACGTGGTCCATTACCCTCGTGTTGACTATGTCCTCCATATTTTGGTGCTGGTCTTTTGATATTATGCCAGTTGGGTTGTATTATGCCAGTCGTCCAGGTATTTAATTGTTAACCTCATTTTAAACTGGTGTACATTTTGATGCAACACTGTTAATTACTAAAAAGATCCAACCATAATAAAAACATAGACACAAAATCATCTGTTTGACAGACGGAAGCCAATCGAAAATTTTCCGATGCTTCGCCACCACCAACTTTTTGAAGCTCCCGCCGCTGCCGATATAATTGACTTCTTGGTTTGAAATGTGAGCCTATTTTATCGATTGGCCCGATTTGACCAACTAATCCAATTGTAAAGGTTGAGTTATTTCAGAAACATCCCAAATTTGGATAAAACTGGCAAACATCCCAAATTTGGATAAAACCGTCTTCAATAATTTTGTCTCGGCGCGGAGTTGGTCTAAGCACGGAGTTTCCATCTTAAGTGTCAATTTAATATAAAATTGGGTGGTGTAAACGGCAAAGATTAGAGAATAAGGTTATCGCTAACTTGGCCGCGATAAACTGCAGACTAAATGCGGCATAAACATCATAAGTTAAATTAAAAACACTAATAACCAGTTTTTAAGTCAGTGGTGATCTTAGTTAAATTGGGGTTAAACATCGAATTGTCTTCTTCAGTCACTGATTAAAAATGATTTAACCACCCAATGTTGGTTGGTTAACTTGCAGTCAGAACCATATGATTTTGACAATAACATTACTGACTGCCAAAATGAGGAATGTAAGTTTGTATAAAATACATGTTTATGTTCTGAGTATTTGTACATATACTTTGACCCTAGAACGCTAAATTGTTGCGCCTATGTGGTTTTTTATAAATTTTTGTTAAAATGGAAAGTTTCTGATAGCCATTCACTTGGGAGTGGCCAGAAATGATTCCTTCATTGGGCAGTCCAAGTAGCTCACTACTTCCACACAGTATGCCCTGGGCAATAGTTTTATCGGAAACCTCTGTTAGCTAGCTAAAGTGAGAAGGCGAAACGAATGAGCAGCCTGATTGGTTATGGGATCAGTGAAACATCTCAGGATTATTAGGTGACCTTGTCACTGAAGCTCTTCGAACTAGTGGACATATTCTTCTGTCCTTTGAAGGCAGATGACCCAACAACCAAAATCCAGTTTCAACTATGATCATCCTGGCAGTAGGTAAAATGGAAAGCACGGTGGGCTGGGTTTGCCTTCCCCTTACGTTTTTAAAGGCAATGAAAATACACATGAAAAGTAAACGAACGAATCCCCTGACAGTCGACGACCCTCGCAAATGTTATAAGGACCACGATTTAAGGATATGTACCTATACAGGACTTTCCAATAGGCAGATGTCCACGAAAAAAAAACGCTGACATCACAACTATCCAGGAAATGCGATGGTCAGGATATGGTTGCTACAGAAAGAAAAATTGCGATATTTACTACAGCTGCCATGAGAGAAAACACGAATTCGGGTGCGGATTTATAGTTGGCAAGAGACTGCGACACCTAGTTTCAAGGTTCAACCCAGTGAGTGAACGCATAGCGTCTATTCGCATCAAAGCGAAATATTTCAACATCTCCACACGCCGACTGAACGCTGCCTTGACCTAATGCGACTTTAGTGCCAAATTGGGAAAGGAAACATCTTTCGGCCAACCATCGGTAATCAGTCTACATGATACCACTTCCGATAATGGAATTAGACTGATGGACTTCGCCGCTGCAAAGAACGTGGTAGTTAGTAGCACACGATTCCAGCATAAGAAAATACATAAGGCGACTTGGTTATCTCCTGATCAGAGAACGAAGAACCAGATTGATTACTTGGTAATAGATGACGTGTGATTCGAGATGCTAATATCGACTCGGACTATTACCAGGTGGCTACGAAAGTTCGCACAATATTGAGCATGAACGATTGAGCCGAACACGGGAAAAGCTAGATATCGACAAGCTGCAAATACCGGAGATATCAAAATCCTATAACGAAAACTCTACTGCTAGAGCAGAATACTCCCCTTCCTGATGACCCAGAAGCGCAGTGGAAGCACATCTCCCATTCTTTCGAAACCGCTGCAAGAACTGAACTTGGCTATCAAAAACCGCAGAAGGATAAGCCATGGTACAACGAAGAATGTCGCATTGGAACTGATGAAAAGACTGCACGTATGGTAACGAAACAGTCAGTTACAACGCGTGCTGCAAATGAGCGGTACAAGAGGCTGAGAAGGGAGGGAACCAACTATTTAGGATAAAAATGGCAGTGGGAGCAGAGAGAGAGTGAAAACCCGCAATGTGCAGGATGAACAATGAATCCCGACAATTTTTCCAAAGGGTAAGAAGATCGGATAACGGGCTGCCCTTCTGCAAAGACGACAATGGGAATCTAGTGACCAATAAGCAGTGTGTGCTTAGAATATGGAGAGACGCTTTTCCACACTACTCCGCTCAGATTCTTCCACAGAATATTGAACCCCTCCCTCACAGCCAAGGCGTGATTAAAACGGTAATCTCCTGGCTTAAGAAGAATAAAGCCGCTGGTGTGGATGGGCTACCCGCCGAGCTTTTGAAGGCCGGTGGCGAAGGACTGCTAGCCCACATGCATCAACTTATATGCAGCATATGGTTGGGGGAATCCTGTATTCAAAAAGGGTGATCCGTGTGTATGTCCCAACTATCGCGGTATCAGTCTTTTATCCATCGCGTATAAGATGTTGTCGAGCGTATTATGTGAAAGATTAAGGTCAATTGTTGAAAATCTGATTGGACCTTATCAGTGTGGTTTTAGCCCCATACGGGGAAAATTGTACGAAATTGAAAAATGTCTGAACTTGGGATTCTAGAAAAACTGATCCGCCTCTGTACAATGACGCTGACCAACACCAAATCAGCTGTGAATGTGGGGAAAGACTTCACCGAACCATTCTGTACCAAGCGAGGATTGAGACAAGGAAACACACTTTCGTGCAATCTCTTCAACATCTTAATGGCGATAATGAGAAAAGCTGTAGTAAATATGAACAAGACCATCAACACGAAAAGCCATATGTTGTTGGCGTATGCTGATCATCGGGCGAAATTTGCGAGAGGTTACTGCCGTATTTTCAAGAATCGAAAAACGACTAGACAAACCTCTCGACTTGGTCCGCACTTGAACGTTGACAACCGATTTAATTTTGAAGTGGTTGATGAATTTATCTACCTTGGATCCGCTCTTGACAAGGACAACAACGTCAGCCTGGAGATAAATAGGAGAATTGTGCTTGCAAATGGATGCCATTTTGGGCTCAGCAAGCAGTTTAAAAACAAAGCTCTCTCTCGAAAGGTCCAGCTATATCAGACTCTCATTTTACCAGTTCAAGCGGATGAAAAACACCTGGGAGTATTCGAGAGGAAAATTCGTTGGAACCAAGAGCTATATCATTTATATTCTGACGTGGACATCTCTAGGCGAATTAAATTAGGTCAGTTGCGGTGGCTAGGCAATGTTATCAGAATGAATGAAGATGAGCCAGCGCGAAAGGTTTTTGATAATTTAACAAATTGTTTTGGCAAATAAATCAATCTATTTTGTTACATATTGTTTGAAACTTTGGCTTACTGAGTTGACTTTATTTTTGTGTGGTGAAGATACAATTTCGATTTTGCTGTGTGGAATAGAAAATCAAAATTTTGGCAGCTGGAAGGTTATGTATGTGATAAATCAAATAGAGAGTAGAAGACCTGAGGTATGCTTTTATTGTTTTATAATTTCTATGAATATATTCACAAAAAGTATTGGATTTTACAGACTTTATTTGCTATTCGTCATCTTTCCTGTAAATATTTAATATAATTCAATTCGTTTTCCCACAAGTAGTTCCCTGCATTTTAAAATAATATCATATTAAGTTAAGTTACATGTTTCTCGAAACCGTCTTTATACTTGCACGTTGTTTAGGTTTGCGTTTTGTTTGCTGACATTTTGAATCGTTTACTGTTTCGCGAACTTCCAAGCAATTGCTGCATAAAAAAACAAACGTCAAAATTTAGACTTCTTGTCAAAATTTTGATTAGTCTTTAGCGTTTTATTTTATTTTTGAGTAGTCTTTTGCTTTTTATTTCTTGACAGTTTGAATTGTATACTATTTCGGGTACAAACTTACAAGCATTATCCAATAATAGGTTTGTTCGAGAACGTGATAATTAGCACTAATTATCACTAAACAAACAAAATTAGGACGTAGAAAGAATATAAAATAATAAATTTATCATTGGAATTTTAGTTTTTAAGAGAAAATGTGATTTTTGAATGTCTTGTTATAAATCTTTAAGTATTTCTGTTGAAAAAGAAAACAGTTTTGGTGATTTGTAATGTTTTGTTCGAATTGCGTTTGTTGGTTCTTCCAATGTTTACATTGCATATCAGCTGGTTACATACAAAGTTCTTATTTCTTGCTAGTTTTTGCTGGATGTCGTTCGCGTACTTTTTGTGCTATTTTGTATTGAGAGAGTAAAATCATTCTTACTCTCCAGATAGTTTTTGCTTGCTATTTTTTGCTGGAAAAGTTCTCGAACAAACCTAATATTACATGGTAAAGTCGTTTAAACAGCTGATTTCAATTTTTTCATGCCATTATTAGCTTCAGTTGACAAACTCATGTATTTTGTTTTTGTACTCTTTTGCATTCTTGTGTTGTTGGTATGTATTTGTGTAGATTTTGACATCTGAAGCGAATGAGACAAAAACAAAATGCATGTTGTTGCTGCCTACAACTACAGCAATACCTGCTGTTATTGCCATGTAGTTATTGTACCATTCTTCCGAGTAAATGTTGCATAAAAAACGTAAAAATTTTGTAAAATTTTTACATTAAATACTCACCACGCTAATGTCAAAAGTTTAGCCAATCCAAATTATTGGGTTCGATAAATACACACCACTTTCCAAAATTTTGTGTAGCGCTGGGGCTTGTGAAAATTTTGACAATAAATACTCACCGCGTTAATGTGAAAATTTTAATCAATCCAAATATTTTGGTTCGATAAACACAGCATTTGTGAAAAAAAACTAATATTAGACGTGTTTTAGTTAGAAGCTAGCGATTATCGCTTTCTTGCTAGTAACTAAAACACGAAACTAGCGATAATTTATTATAATATATATAATCGTCTTGCTCTAACACATAGTTTGTAGTTATTCTTGTATATGTGTATATTCTTCTCCTTGTCTTTGGCTCATAATAACGATAAAATAAATAAATATTTTCCCATTACATCCCATGAAGGGATGGGGTAGAGCTTCTCACAATCGCTGAGCTGTGCGCTTTCCAGTTTTCACTCATAGCTTATTACTCGATAGTGTCGCTGCCGCTAAGCGAGGTGGTCGAAAGAAGCGTAAGTTGGTCTAGATCAGAGATCGAACCCACGTTCTCTCGCACAACGGCCACGCACACTAACCGTTGCACCACCGACGGCCACAATAATAACGATATCCAACACAATTTGCTGATTTTTAAATACTGTCAACTTTCTGCCTGTTTCAACCAGAATTACATATAATCGTCTTGTTCTATCGCATGGTCTGCAGTTATTCTTGTAAAGGTTTATACTATTCTCTTTAACTTTGACCTCACAATAACGATATCCACCACAGCTTTTCTGATTTTTTTCAGACTGGAATTGAATGGAAGCGGTAACTTCAAGTACCGCTTAATATCGCTTAGCTGTAAAATGCGAATGAGAACTACTGCTATAACCTGAATGAATAAATCTTGATTTCAAACGTCTATGTTCACAATTGTAGATGTATGTGTGACATTTTTATCGTCAGATTTTGACAATAATTCTGAACGAAAATTACACAATGCTAATACTAATATCATGGTAAAATTATCTATCGGGTAAACGCGTCAGTCCAGCTGATTTGTGGTTTTATCACATTTTTCCGTGGGTAAGCTGTCAAATTCGATTTTGTTTCTTTTTGTTTGTTAATAAAATTCAAAGAATTGCAATCTAAATGCAATTTAGTAGCACAGACTTTGTAAAAATTTTTCACATTTTGTGTACATAGTGGTTTTCATTATTCAGCTAATTTTGACAGCTTAACCACGGAATTTCTAATGCGACTACCTAATAGATAATTCTACCATGTTTGAAATCTTGCAAACACAATTAATTTTTGGCGCATAATATAATATGCAGTTGGTAACGTTATTAGTAGAAATCGTGCCGGCTGGCAATTCTCTTTTGTGTCGCCGTGTGCATGGTATTACTATGGCCGTGTGTGTGCGTGCTTCATTTCAAACAATTTTAGGTTTTCTTGATATCATCCATGGTAAAATAAGGAAGGTAAACTCGTTAGAACAGCTATTTTCAAATTTGTCATTGTAGTTGATCATTTCAGCTGTCAAACTCATGTGTACTTTGTTTTTGTACTGTTTTGTATGCCTGTGTTGTTGGTATACTTACGTGCATAGACTGAAAACTGAAGCGATTGAAACAAAAACAAAATGCCTGTTGTTACTGCCGTCTACTGCTGCTACTTGGTTATTTTACTATGGTACCATCAAGGCTGTTTAAGAAGGTTGTGGTATAAGAACAGCTGATTTGTTTTTTTTCATGTCGTGGTGCCAAAGTGGTGCACACTAGCTGTCAAATGCTGTTTACCTTTGTTTTGTGTCCATTGTTCGCAGTACGTTGATATTGACATAAACTACACACCAAACAAAAACAGAATGCTGGTTGTTGTTGCCTTGTTGTAATTTTTGTAGTATTGCTTATACCTTTTCAATCTGCCTTGGGTACCATCAACAAAAACGATGTACAAGTAGACATTCAAAATTTCTCTTCACTCAAATGCCAACAAACAAAACGAGTGAAACCCTAGTACTTCTCTACTCTCTCTCTTACTCTCTTCATTGAATATTTCAATACACGAGCAGCTTTTTGATAGTATTATTGTATATAACTATACAAATTCCAACCATGTTGAAGTAAAATCACATAAACTATGCAAAAAGTATCAAACAATCAAGATATGACGCGTGGGAGAAATGCCTTTGAGTGAACTCCTAGCACTTTTTGGTTCTCTTTTTCCAGGGTTGCCAAGTTGCGTACATATTTAGTCGTCTAAAGGTGGGTACTATGTTTTTCACGAGGAAAAAATACGCCCGAACATTTTTCCCTCGTGAAAACACTACTAGTGTTGTGAAGTTTAAAAGTACGTTGTCTACGTATTTTTAACTGTTTCCAACACAGAAACGAGGTGTTTTTTGTCCGTTTTCAACACATAAGACAAAAATTTTGTTGTTATATATTTTGAAATTTGTTCGCATGTTTATAGTTTTGTTGAAACTGATTTAGTGATAATTGTGCAAATAACGTTTTAAATATTAAAAAATAAAAAAGATAAGGTGTGAAGTCTTTCTATAACATATTTTATATTGATTTAAATTTGGAAATCTTTAATCATACTGATTTAGTGATCGTGAAAATACATTTCAGTTACCATGAGTGCTGCCACTAGTCATGAATACTGTAACGAGAAGCAGGCGGCCAAAGAATTCCTTTCAGCTTTACTGGAGTTAACATACAACAGCAAATATGTAATAAACAGTCTTTCCAATTTGGCCAAAATACACATCCAATGTGCACAAACTATTGCGGAAACTGTTAAGCAACACATTTTAAGAGTTCCATCAGATTGGAAGTTGCCATTGATGTACTTGGTCGACTGTATGGCAAAAACCTACAAAACATATAGGAAACTTTTTGAGCCAGAAATTGTTAGTATTTTCTGTGATGTTTTTAATAAGGTAATGGTTTATTTTATCCAATTGTATTCATGTTTGTGTATACGTATGTACATATATGCATTTTAAGGTTGACGAAAATACGCGACAATCATTGTACTCTTTAAGGCAAACTTGGAATGATATTTTCCCATCCAAAGTTCTCCACGAGTTGGATGAACATGTAAGAGAATTGGACGAAAATTGGCCTGTTTTAACAAAACCGGCATTACGGCTTACCTGCTCGGCTTCTCAAGAAGACGTATGTAGTAGTACCCTAATGATGTATAGGTTTAACCACTTTTTGTAATTGTTTTAGGCAAAAATTCTCGTAAGTTCAGGACTAAAATCTTCAGAGCACCCTCTATCAAGTGCATCGAAAAGAAAATGTAGTTCCAAAGAACTGCGTGCAAAACAAACACGTTTCACTTACAATACCGATAAAAGGCATATTCAACTTCCAAATAAAGTGTCAATAAATGTTATGGCCGCAGCGTGTTTGGGAGTACACCCATTCATTACCATTCTATACGCTGTTGAAGAAATGTCCACATCACGTGGCACAAGAAGTCCTTTCCTGAAGGAAAGAAAAGAAAAAGGACGTTTCCACACGGCAGTAAGTATAAAATAATAAAATCCATTGCACTGAAATAGCGGACACCTTACCCTCAGATTACTCGTCGTAGTCTTACTTATTATATGTATGTAGTACAAGGGTTGTAGCTGACAATATAATACGTTTTACGCTTTTTTCAATAGTTTGAAGACCTGTTAAAATGTGAGGTCAAGTTTAAAGAGAACTTTCACATGGATCGTGAAACATTTTTTTGCCTTTACGAGAAGGTTGAAAACATACTTGAACCGAAAAAGAATACACATCCAAATGATCAAATTACACCAAAAGAAAAATTGGCGGTAGTATTAGAGTAAGTGGAATGAAGTCGCAGTTTTAATCAACATATTATACATAGTTATAAAGCAAAATACTACGAATAATTATTCAATACACTATTTATTCTGTCAAATTAAATAAAATCTTATTTTTTCACAGGTTCTTTGCATGCGGGACTTTGCAGAGACATATTGCATCCGTCTACAGAATTAGCAAGCAACATTTTGGTAAAATCATAGATGAAGTATGCAATGCAATATGTCTGGCATTGACAGCTGAAATTCCTGCAATGTCTGCGGAGCAAATGAGAAAAACTGCTAGCACATTTGCCAAATGGAATTTTCCAAATTGTATAGGAGCAATAGACGGGAAACACGTTGCAATAAAATGCCCTCCAAAATCAGGAAGCATTTTCTACAACTATAAAGTAAGTATTTTTGCTTCTTACTGATATCAAAATTCTTATTAGTGATATTTATTAGGGATTCTTCAGTATAGTACTCATGGCCGTTGTCAATGGTGACTATGAATTCACGTACGTGGATATAGGAGCCTATGGTACCGAAGGTGATGCCAATGTTTTTAAAAATTGCAGTTTGGGCAAAGCAATTGCACAAAACATGTTACAGTTTCCTATACATGGAACTCAATCTACACCGTACGTTTTTGTTGCTGACGATGCTTTTCCTCTTCACCACCGAATAATGAAGCCATATAAACCAACAAAGAGTACACCTTTGGACGAAGGCGAACAAATATTTAACTACAGACTGAGTAGATCTAGACGTTGCGTTGAAAATGCGTTCGGTATATTGTGCTCCAAAAACTATTGTTTGTCGACGACAATGTTTTGTGGTCCTGATAGAGCCAAAAATATTATAAAGGCATGTGTGTACCTTCACAATTTCCTAATAAGGACGCGAAGAGAAAAATATTGCCCACCAAACTATGCTGATAGGGAGACCAGGACTGGAGAAATTATAGATGGAATATTTCGGAAGGAACTTCCAAGAGATTCGTTATTCCATTCGAATTTCAATTCTACATATAAAGGACGAGTGCATGACTCCGGCAAACTGGTTCGGGAGAATATTAAGAATTATTTTAATTCGGAAGAAGGATCCGTGTCGTGGCAGCGGAAAGTTGCCTTTTTGGAATAAATCACAAGTAATTTTATAAAACTTCCACTGAATTGGGTTATATTGAAATTTAATTATTTTTGTTAAATGCATTTCTAATTTGGTAGTGTTTTAAATTAATGTTAACTGCTGCATCTTTAACGCTTCATAAAATTACAGTACTGTCTGAAACCTCACTCACTCCCTCTGTCGCTAAGTAATCGAAGGCGTATGTAAACGCACATAGTATCATTCCTCCTTAAAGTGTGTATATTTCTCCAATTTCGCATTTTTCATGAAAATATTGAAATTATATTACGTAGTTTGTACCTATAATTTAATGAACAGTTTCGAAAACAAGATAATCCTTTTTACATAATCACATTTCTTTTCAGTGTAAATTTTCTTTCAGCTTCAATTTGCGGTCAGATTAATGTTTATTTCAAATAATGTTAACCGTATTTATTTATTGATAGAGATGGAATAACATTTATTTTGTTTATCGATTACAACTACCAGACAGCTGATTCGCAGTTGAGACTACATTATGTGGTAAGTTTTTCATAAACATTTGCAATTTGTCATAAAAATTAAATATTCTTATAATTGTAGAACAAAATTTGAGCGCATACAGAAGATTTTGTAACAAAGCCCTTGCCAACAGATATTATTAGTCGTATGTGCTGCCAAAAATTTATATTTACCCAGTGCTGCTGCATCCGTAAGTTTTCTCATCACTGAATCCATCTAGCCTGTGTAATCCAGTGCCCTAATACATAGGTAAAAAGCCAGTGAGCTTTCTAAGTATTTTGAGAAGATGTTTCATCGCAAATACTCGATAGTGTCGCCGGCGTCGAAGGAAATGTAAGGTAGTCAGAGCAGGGGTCGATCGCACGTTCTCATGCACAGGCAAGGTAAGATTCAAATTTACATGCATATTTCAATCATAAATACTTATGTACGTGTTTCTCATCATAGCTGTCGGATGGTACTGTTGTAGGGCATCAGGTAAACAAACTATTTGCATATTTTTCGATATTTATATACTTTAACTATAATTAAATTTAGGTCGGTCTTCATGCCAACATTAGTGATGATACTCGTCTACTCTACTGCACAACGGGTCTTCTATTACAAAAAGTTATAAGAGGAAAACTTTGTTACCCTACACTCACATTATATTGGTCAACTATGGATACGTGGTCAAACTATGGATTTTTTTTGCTAATTATACTAATTTGAACTATTCGAAAATTTAAACTATTCTAAAGTTCATTCCGATCCGTATTTGAAATGGTCCTATGTACAACTTTCGGATTGAACAAAAAAATTAGTAATATTTTCGGAAAATGTTTTATTTTTGGTTGGCAACATTTTATGTAAACATTTTTTTGGTTGTGAGGAAAAGTGGCAATATTATGGTAATTCCGCACAATGCATGTACATTCGTATTATTGTCGTTATATGTATATGAAGACTATAAGTCACGAAGGCTCTAATAAACGAAGGTAGAGGCAGTGGCACAAATTCAGCGTCATGACAATAAGTTGCAAAAACACTAACACTGAATAATCAAAAAACATCTACCTCAGTTAAAGTGTTTAAGACATTTAGCACTAAAAATACTTTTTACATAAAAGAAAAACAATAATACTATTGGAGTAGTGAACAGTATCATAACATATAGCCTATTCAAGAGAGTTAATGACAGCAACTATGGCAACTACTGCTGGGGGCAGTTTGGTATCAATTCGCAAAATTTGTACTTCGGAACTGCCATGGCATCCGCCTCTGTGTTGTATGTTTTAATTTTAAATTACTTTTAAGTTATTATCCGAAAATTTTAATTTAACGTATGAAGTAATTTTTGTAACCATGAGGCCCAATGGCGCGGTTATGTATGTGAAGAGAAATAAATAAATAATGTTTTTGTTGTTGTGCATAAAAATTCCTTAATTAATAATATGAAATCAAATCATTTATTCCTTTCCGCTATCTCAAGAGCAACCGAATAAAAATGCCAAAATTCGAGTCCTTTTTGTATTCGAAAATCGAGATAGATGTTTCAATCTTTCCGAAAATCGAAAGTAGAATCGGATATCGCTCCGAATCCGGTAAATGTTTCTTTCGAATCGAGTTATATAGTTGGGGCCAGGACAGAATGTGAAAGAGTATGACCGATAGGCGAATTGAAAAATCTGACTCAATTTCATTTGATTGCCACTAATGATGTTTAAAATAACTTTATGTTCAATAAATTAGTTTTGATTTGAAGAACACATAAATTTTCTTTATTTTTTATTTGTATTTACTTCGAACTGGTATGCAAACCATGTTATCTTCGTTTTGTAAGGTCCCTGACCCCTCGGGGTTGTTCGTGACCGGATAAGTAAGTATTAACTTCAAAGTCTTGCAGAAAGAACTGGCATAAAAAATCGTATGAAAATTGTCGTTAGCCCACTGACCGCCGACGAGAATTTAGTGGAACTGAAATAATCATGAAATAATCATGTTTTGTATTTCTCTATGGTTATAGCATTTATTATTAAAAAAATTTCCGTTCATTACGTACGAATCAATTTAAAATTCCTAAAGCGAGGGGTTTTATGAGTAGGTGCTTTCAGGTGAGAATAGATAGATTGTTGAATTTGCTTCCTTGTTCACTAGGAGTGTTGAACTTCACTAGACCTACGTTTCGCAAAAAGCTTCTTCAACACTGGAGAAATAACGCAGTAGCCGACAATGTTTATTTTTTTTTACAGTGCTCCTATGATATTGTCTTTATTTCATTTTGCCTTTGGGAATTGTATCGTTTAATGATAATTTTATTAGACCACTTAATTGATTAAATAATGTGTACAATGTTTTTAATATAGCCTGTGTAGTTTTTATTTACAATTAGATAAACTCATAATTACTTTCTTATTAACTACTTTTTTCATCTTTATTTAAATAAAACATATAATTGTTATATAATTTATTATTTAACGACAATATACAATGTGCGTTATATACATGGTAGTTCTTCTGCAATTTATTTCAATAAAATTATAAACGAAAAAAGTGATGGTTAATCCACCTTTCGTATTCAATTCAAAATTAAAATGTTCGAGCGTTTGGTAGTTTTTTTAAATTTTATTCTCCAATATTTCGCTGCCCTTTGGGTAGCATCGTCAGGAAGATAAACACAAATATTAATTGTTATTAATAATTATTATTTTGTGTTTATTAATTAATAATTGTGTTTATCTTCCTGACGATGGTACCCAAAGGGAAGCGAAATTTTGGAGAATAAGATTATTTAAAAAAAACGACCAAACGCTCGAACATTTTAATTTTGAATATAAATGATATAATAAATAATATATTACATACATACACAATAAACACAGTTTGTTTCAATTATAAAAAATATATGATGTGGTGCGGATGAGCCGTCAACGTTCACTACAGCATGTGTTCCTTTCTGCCTTGATGGCAAGAAATACACCAAATGTGCAGACCTTTTGTCATTCCAGTTTTACCTGTTCTTTAGTCAGTAGCGCTTGGAAATTGATTGGAGTCAAACTAGATGCTCGGGATTTTCAAGTCCTTCTTTGGTCAAGTTCCATCTACTCCAAAAGCACAAACGAAAGAGCTGGCTGCTGAAAACGCTATTAATTAATTAATATTTCAGAAATTTCTTCGGTTTTTCACAACCACTCACAGATTTGTTTCAATTTTAATCAGGTGATTTTGACAACTCAAGCGAATAGAACATGATACTAATACAAGGTACTAGCGTCAGCCCAGCTGATTTACTTTGTTTACATTTCATCGTACCCAGTATTAGTATTTTTGCATTGAGTGAAATTACATTTTCCGTTAAATTGTGACCGTGACATTCCCTTGGCTTTCGTTTGAAATTTGTAACGACGTGGTAAATGTCGAAGGCACTCTATTTATTTTTTCTTAATTGACAGTTCTTTTTGTCATTTATGGTCAAGATAGTGGAAGGTAAAACTTTTATACCGAATCGTTTACCTTTACCTTTACCTTAACTTTATTTGAGTAACACAAATATTATTAGTATTTATTAATTTATTAAAACAGCGTATAAAAGCTAATAATTTATTTATTTAACGTCAGGTACAATTCATATATTATGTAGCTGAATGCTATTATGAATAAAAAAAATAAAAATAGAACTTCAACTTAAAACAGATTTCAACTTAACAGAAAAGAACAGACTTCAACTTAAAAAAAAATCACGTTCAATATTACTAAGCAAATTATAAACTATAAATAAAAAATCAACTCAATATTATAAAAAAAAAATAAATGAATTCATGTTAATTGTAAAATTTCATTCAGCCAGACATTGGTCTTCATCCTCCAGCATTTCGTAGGCTGCTTTTATTGTTGCAGCTTGGAACTTCATTAATGCTGGGTTCGACAGCCCGTCCATTAATGAGCATAAATGGCTTATAAAACCCGAGTGCGCGCTTTGTTCTCTGCCTGCCATTTCCACTAATTTGGCCATACTTTGGGCAAGTTGACTGCCCGTTTCAGCTAAGCCACTAATAGAATTTGCCCTAGAGCTTGATGTACCTTTTTCTTTCTGGAAATTATTGACAAATATAATCTATAATGAGTTTTTAAACAAATTAGCACTACTTACGTATGCATACGATTTACTCGTCCCCGGAGACACTTTGTCGTTTACGTCTTCAAATATATTCGTTGAGTCAGTTCTGAAATAAAAGGTTTTGTATTAAACATAATTCAATACTTTTTAAATGCAAACAAGCACAGATTTTTTAAACGATTTTTCATTTAATGAAGACTGCGGTAACATATCACTCACGTTCTTTTGAAAGAAGGCTCAACTAAAAAATCGACGTCTTCCTGGAGCTCCCAAGGTTCGCACGAACTCTCAGATAAGAATTCCATATCCATGTCGATATCGAGATCACAGGCACTACCAGAAGTTTTCGATTTTTTTTATGCACAATTGTTCTATAAAAAGATGGGAATGAAAATCAAATGTTTTACATAGTTACGAATGACTATACCGTTGACATCAACTTCGTTGGCGACCCGTTCCCAAGCTCGTTTTAAGGCGATCCTGTTGCAATGCAACTTTTCGGTCTTATCCCAAATTACTTTGTTTTTCTCCACTGCTTTGCAGATTTTTTTTTTGATTGCAGAGTTCAACTTTATTTTACCTTTATTTTCCATAATTTTCTATTTTTTTAATTTAAATCCTACTTACTTTTCTTTCAAATACGTAAAAGTTGTCGCTGTCATTTATTTCTAAGATGGCTACTTGAAAACCAGTGTTGTAAAAAACAAAAACTTTTCCTCGTGAAATGAACATCCCTACAAGAACAGTGACAGTCATTTGACCGGTCAATTGACTGTCATTGTTGATGGGTATATCCATCAAAGTTTCTATCACATTCTTAAAGCCGAAATGAAAAAGTTGATGGAAACTTTTATGTACGTGTGATTTTGTATCTCCCTCGAACTTATGACTTCGGTCGCCTATAAAACATATATCTGAGCTGCTCACTCTAGTGCTGTTCACTAATCAAAGATTATATGAGTATTAGTCACAGTTGATAGATATATCCATCACAGTTGACTAATCATATTTGATAGATATACCCATCACAGTTGACTAATCAAATTTGATGGATATATCAGTCAAAGGTGATGGGAATAGCTTTTATAATAAAAGACGATGTTATTAATGATTTTATGGTATATTTTTATTATTTTTATATATTTTTAATATCTAATTGTATAATAAATGACAATGAATGATTCTTAGTCAAGAATGGGAGTGAATGAATAAGAATAATCGCTTCAAAATGAATAAAGTAGTAACTGGGCAAAATAAAATACTTATTTACAATTTGTTTTTAATAAATCTTCTGCTTCATCCTATGGTGGCTTCGTTCAATTGTCTTTTAGCACATCTAAAATTTGAAAAGGAGATATATAAATATATGTATTAATAATAATAAGTATATATGAATGTATATAAATTAATAATTATTTAATCATTTATAGACAAAAATATGTACATACCACGCAGTCTTGTTGAACCACATAAGCTTCCCTATCGCATGCTTTTCCAACCTCTCATCCCAATTGTATATATCAAGCAGGTTATCCGTGAACATTGGGGGGCAGACACTGCTGACATCCTCTGACGCCTCTTTCGATAAATATCAAAATATCGAACCATAAATTTTAGTTTGTTGATATTGCTTGAGCAAAATCTGGGGTTCCCAATTTCTGCTCTAACTCTTGCTCCGCTGTAATGGTCAGGAAAGGGAGCATGCTGCCGACTTCATTAATGATTTTGTCCTGAGTTTGGCCAGGCATGCCAGACAGAATCTTCCACTACTTTTTGATGGCTTTTAAATGCCTCATTTTTCATAATCATTATCTTTGTTTTTTGGATCACATAAGTTTATTCTTTTCCACTGTTTATTTTTATTCCACGATATTTAACGATAATGAAACTTTTGTCGTTGCACTTTGCCGAGGATTCACAAATTTTACTTTTTAAACGTCAACAAATTCAAGTTTCCATCAACACTGACAGTCGAATGACCGAAACTATTCTTGTAGGGTTGTTTCACTCTTGCAAATGGAACTCAGTATAAAATAGTTGCAAGTGTATCAGTGCAAAAATATTGTGTGTGTTAGTTTCCATCATTCATTTCTTGTAGGGATAGTACTGTCTGGTGAAAAAATTTCGCTAGAATTTCACCACCATTTTTTTTATATGGATTTTCACCGTGGAAAGTCGGCATAGTACCCACCTTAATTCTAAATCGTCTTTGCCATCAAAAACGATATACAAGTATACAGTCGAAATTGCTCTACACGCGAATGCAAACAAACAAAACGATTAAAACCTTAACCATTCTCTGCTCACTGCTTACTCTCTTCATTGAATATTTCAATACGCGAGCAGCTTTTAGATAGCCTTATTGTGTATAACTATAAACATAAACTATGCAAAAAGTGTGAAATAATCAAGATATGACGAGAGAAATGTGTTTGAGTGAATTGTGACCACTTCTTTTAGGAGGGTTGCCAAATGTCGCACATCTTCTGGTCGTCTAATTCTTGATCGTCTTTGGTACCATGTTTGAAATCATGGTAGAATGAGAAGGTAAACGCAGTAGACAGCTGATTTCAATTTTTCTCGTTGTTTAGTTGCCGCTGCTGTCAGATTCAAAGGTTTTTTTTTGGTACTTTTCTATTTACATTTATTTGTTGGTATACGCATGTGTTGACTTTGACATGACGAGAGCCTAAACAAAGACGAAATGTCTGTTGTTTTTGCCCACAATTGTTGTTGTATCTACTGCGACTACTTGGTAATTTGACTATGTTTGAAATCTTGCAAACCCAAATAATTTTTGGCGCATAATATAACATGCAGTTGGCAACGCTATTATTAGAAATCGTGCCGGCTGGCAACGCCAAATTTCTTTTGTGTGGCCGTGTGTGTTCGTGCTTCATTTCAAACAATTTTAGTTTTTCTTGATATCGTCGTCTGTATGTTCGGAGTTTCACATATAGAAAAAACTAACATATAACGCAAATACCCAAACGAAGTATCGCTTCCTCGCAAAAGCATTTGACAGTGATAAAAGTCCAAGTGAATCAGGGGCAGTCATGGAAGTTGGCGATGGTAAGTAGCGGAATATTTTATTCACAAAATTACATTGCGTCGTGCCGTTCATGGTGCAACGCCAGTGTCAGAAAAGTTTGCAATTATGCGGAAGATGTGGCAAATTGCCGCCGCTTCCATTTTGGGTGACAAAAAATATGTAATCAAATCGACAATTCACAGATTTTGCTAACTATCACTTCATCAAAGACAAGGCCTATACGGAGGACGATGTGTTGGTGTACAATGTTTTTGTACACAATGTACCAAAGAAGGTAGGAACAACTACATACGTGCTTGTGGCAGGAGTAGGTCAGGGATAATAGCGGAATTCTTTGAACAATACAAATGATACATCTTGGAACACATGAAAAAAAAGCCTTGGCATCTTTTTCCTACGAAATCAATTTATTCTTGCATAGGTATCTTCCTATTTGTTCTATATTATGCCAATATGTTTTCTGTAAAGTTCATCCCGGGCTTAGCTCCATCTAATCGATTATTAGTCAATACAGGTTTATTAGAATTCACATTTGTTTCTTTGAATAGACCTCAAAACGAGAATTTTCGGAGTATTTCAAGAAATTTGGAGATATTATCAGTGTGCGTTTGTTAAATGATCGCAACAAGAACTCATCCCGTCCATCGCAAAAAATGGGATTCGTTAACTATTCTGATCCCCTGTCCGCTGCCAAGTAAGCTCTTGTTCTAAGACATGTCATCCATTTAATGATCTTAAACACGTTTGACGATTTAATTTTTTTGAATAGAGTCTTACAGAATACACACCATTCGATACACAAGAGGCGTGTCTGGGTAAGAGCCTGTGATAGTTGGCATCAGCCAGATGCCCAGTCACCAGCTGCCGCAGATGGCGAAATCACAACAAATGATGCTTTAATATTAAATCTCAACGATGATTGTTTGGATGTTATATTCAAACATCTGGAAATGGAGGATCAAATTAATTTGGCCCGGTGTTGTAGCCGTCTAAAAGACGTGTTCGTTATGCGTGCCAAGGTCGAGTATAAAATATTGAATCTCGATTATCTCGAGTTTTTAACCTTGTGGGAGATACGACAATTCCTTCAAATGGCAGGACCACAAATTGAGAAGTTGGGAGGCCGTATTCCGTGCAATAATTTCAAACGTGTGGTTGAATTTTTAGGAATCTATTGTACGAGCGCGAAGACCGTTAGTATTACCAGTGGACGGTTGTCATTGAGCAATCTACGAAAGCTACTGAAGAATATGCACATGATCGAAGAATTACATCTGAACGATGTTGATTTGAAAGACGAATGTATTATTGCATTGAAAAAATTAAAAAATTTGAAAATTCTGTCGCTTGAAGAAAATTTTGATTTAACGGGTAACTAACAGCTGCAATATATTTGTATATATTTTGCGCCAAAGTTGGAGAATTGTTTTAAACTCAATAATATTTTTATTTTATTTTACAGGCAAAAATATTAAAGATCTTATCACTGTCGAAAGTCTATCCCTAAATGGTTGTAGACGGATTTCATCAGCGTCTTTTAGAATGATTTGTGAAAATCTTAAAGATCTAAAATATCTCGACATTCAGGAGTGTACGCACGTTAAACTATCTGATATTAAAGATATTGAAAAATATTTGCATAAATTGGAAACCGTCAAAGTATCATGCGATAATGGGCAAGTTGAGGCCATTGCATCTCTGCCAAGTCTGAAGCATCTACACTTGTACAACATAGAACCCTTTCGTCTCGTGCCGTCGCAATTCTTTGTAGAGTTGGCCAAACATCGGGCTGATCAGTTGGAGACCTTGGCTGTTCGTGCCTATAATAGTATAAATCGGGAAAAAACTTCCTCTATTGGTGAACTAAGACATTTGAAGGAACTAATATGTCCGAATAACGATAAGTTTGATGATAATTGTTTGGATAATATATCAAAACTTCAGGAATTAGAGCTGCTAAATATTAAAAATTGCAAAAGCTTCACAGATAAGGGTTTGTTGGATTTAATACAGAAGTGCCCCAAATTGAGCACTCTCAATGTGTCCAACTGCAATCAATTGGGCGAAGAGTTTGCCACAAAGGTTTTGGAATTGTTGAAATCGGAAAGAAAACAACGAGACCAAAAGAAACCACTGAAAATTATTGCTCACAGCTCGGGAATTCCCCTTTTTGCCGTTAATGTAAGTATAGTTTTTAACCACGGCGGGTCGAACTCCTAACATAAATCACGTTGCAACTACCACCTTTTAAGCTGCTGAATTTGCAATAAACGATAGTGACTGTTGCCACACAGATTAAACGCCTTATTCATAAAAGGTTGAGAGTGATTTGAGAGGTTTTGTATGATAAATTGTCTCTCAAACCTCCCATAACTTTTTATGAACAAGACTGGAAAACTCACCCTCGAGCGCTAAGGAATCTAAATATAGTAGTACATCAGTTGTAACAAATTGTATGGTATTTATTCTTGTTTTTTTATGTAGACACCAGCATTCGAGTCAGCGACTGATTTATTGTCAATTTCATTTGAGTATGAAATGGACGGTATTTATTTAGACAACCTTAGTGGCTCAGACAACGATATTGATGAATACTTTTATGGCAGTGATGGGGATGAAGACGACTATATGTACTTCTCTGATAATATGGACGACGATGATTTGGGTTTAAACGATGACCTTGATTTCGATGTTTTGCGTCGTTTTCTGTTTCGCTATCAACCCTATGCTGGTGGTAAGCTTAAAATAAACATACATCTATCTATCTGTATAATTCATACTTTTTTAATTGTAGACGGTCATGATTTAATGTGGTAAAACTATAATTCAGTTGGTGCAAGCGCAGTTTCAATATCTACGCTTTCGATTAACAGGTCGTTGCCGCCGACATTGTCTTTAAATTCATTCGTTAAATGAATTCACATGTTTTTCTTTGTTAATGTTTCATTATTTATGGATTGGACTTTTTTTTTAAACCTTTATTATATGAACCCCCTGAATTGTGGTCGGTCCGTATAAATCATATCTAATAAACTATCATACTTGATACAAATAGCTGTATTGTACTGTGAGTGTTAATTGGACAAGGGACAAGGAAGGGGAAGAATGCATAGCATAACGCAAACCGGAAGTTCGAGAGTGTCGTGTCGCGCATGGACTATTCAATAAAACATTTTGTATGAACAGGGAGAGTTATTTATTTCAAATAGTTGTAATGTAGATATAAATAACACAAAAACAAATCCATTTTTTTTATTTACTTTCAAAACCTAATTTTCGTTGTATAGTTGGAATATTTAAAGACTTAATTAATAGATTAATTAGTAAGAACATACTTTGTTAACGATATAAAAGGAATTTTTGATTTTATTTCTAGTGAAAAGGACAAAATAGTTAAGCAAATATGTGTACTTTATTTAATACAAGAAACAGTGAAAATTTATTTGGTGTGTGAATGACATAAATGTAATTGACATCTTAATTGCACTAAGAGAAAAGCCGGAAAGAAAGGATTATATTTTATATTATAATTTAAAAACTAGACATTTTACTTTTGCTATTTGGTCAAATATACAGCAGCATCTTCTGAGCAGACAACAAAAATGCGACTGAAAATCCTTCGTTACCGTTTTCTATAAGGACAAGCGCAATAAAAGTAGCGACACTGCCACATGACCTCAACCTTAACTAACTTTACTTAAACTAACATGTAAGTTTATTACTTGAGTTTTACCCTTCACTGTGTGTGATTATACTGACTATTATAATATATGCTGGGTCGTTTGGTAAAAATCCAAAAAAATATCATTTAAAATGGCTTAATGTCACTGTATTCAATCGTTGCTTAATAACTTGGCTAATACATTTACTAAAACCAAAATACATATCTTCAAAACAAACGTAAAAGAAAAATTTTTGTTTTGCTAGATGATAAATTATTGTACTCATATAAGGTATTCCTTCGTTATTATCAATCATTATCTCTATGTATTATATATGTATGTATGTATATCTCTATATATATATTGTTATATATATATGAATACACAACATTGTTTTTTTTTATGCATTGTAATCGGTTATTCAGTTTGTTACATAGAAATTATTTCGTACATTCATTCATTAGATTAAATATAATTGTTGCAGTTGCTGTTATATTTTGCATATTGTTTGGCTTAATAATCACTGTCGCCACTAAGTGCCTGATCATCGCCGGCTCCATGCTGCTCCTCTTCATCCTCGTCTAGCATTTCAATAAAAGCCCTGGGTACTAAACCCTTCAGTAGGCCCTGTTTGCCATACATGTAATCGGTGTTGATTGGAGAACACTCGCAGACCAAAATGACCTGGAAAATTGTTCGTCATTACTATATGTGAAAACTTTTGGATTTGCTGATTCGGTCTTCTTCACACTTACCTCATTTGAACCTAACGTCAATTCCGTATGATCTTTGGCATCATATGAACACAATACCCGTGCTCTCTTCATTTCGTCGGCATTAACACTAACGGGAGCCGCAGCATTTGGTCGAATTGACTTCTGGTTGTTAGCCCTATTGGTGGCAAATGGATTTCCGCTTTGTTCACCTCGAGTTTCATCGTTAAGTTCAATTGGTACGTATGGTGAAGGGCCTCCCAAACTTTGTGTTTAATAATTTTTGTTTTTAAATTGTTTTGTAAACGTTTCGATTTATGGTTTGTTTGTTTTTTATTTTTACAGATTTGATTTTGAAGTGGGGAAGTTGTGTATGAAAAAAGTAATGATTTCAAATGGATTATTATCAAATAATCATACAATATATAAATCTGTAAGCCATGTATAGAGGAGCATGTTGGTAGAGTAAATAACAAAGTATACAAGGTAATACGAGTAGTAGTAGTAGCAGTAAAGTTAGTAGTATATCTATATTTAAAATAACTTTAAGAGTAATTCAATAAGAATTATATTAAATTCTTAAACTAAATTCATGATTTTACATACGGATTAATGCCAAAAGAAGTAATCAATAATGCAACGTTAAAGTTATAGAGAAAACTATAATTAAATGTTAAATTTTATATGCTAAAATAGTTTGATATCCAACACTGTAGAGCAGACACTGCTGCTAGTTTAATTATTGCTCTACAGTATATCGGAAATTATTCGTTGTTTGGCTAAAGGAAAGCTTGTTTTTATTTTTTTTTTTAAATCATGAAAGGTGTGATAAATACACTTCGATAAATTTCCTGCATTACCGAGTGGGAAAGTTATGCCAATTCCGCTGCAAAAGAATATAATCCGAGATAAGAGCGTGTAGCTTTCGGGGCCTCTAAACGCCAAACATATTTATTAGGGATGTGCCATTAATTGATTAATCAGGCAACCTGACTAATCGACTTCCTGATTAATTGAATAATGGATTAATCACACTTTTTGATTAATCATATTTACGATGAATCGATTAATCATCATTTTGATTAATCAATATTCATGATTAAATGATTAATCTAAAATTTTAATAATTGCGCAATTCATGTTTTTTGGTTGTTTCAATTTGGGGTTTCCAACAGACTTCTTTACTGCAAATGTTTCCTTTTGTTTGCATAGTCCGAATTTGTATGCTTTCCAAAAATTATTTAAATGACTAAAATTATTCATATATTATTAATCAATATTTGATTAATCATAATTTTAATTATTCGATTAACTCATTAATCACCATATCGATTAATCAAAATTGTAATTAAGCGATTAATCGCACATCCCTAATATATACCTTTATTGTAAATCTATAAATAAAAAAACTACAGACGTATTTCAATTCAAAACGCAGGTGGAATAGTGCTGCCTACAATCACCGTAGTTCAAAACTGAAGTAGAAATCGGTTAAAGTTAAACTTATGTTGAAGATAATCAGTCTTGGACAACAAACAGATTCTTATTTTATTTGTGTTGCACGGGAAATTTGCGTATAACATATGGAATTAACATCGTTTACGGGACCGTTTCAACCAAATAAAGAAAATCAATATGATCGGGGAACAAGGTTTAACAAAAGGTTTATTTAATATAAAAAGCACCTTTAGTTGAAATATAATATAGAAATAGCGAAATTCGCCTTTAATCCTAATATTGTTGCATTCTCACTAAGATTTAAGCATCTGAATTTCAGATATTTTCTCTAAAGCAACCAACAATTATAGTAGGTAATTAATAATATATATTTAAATGGCTTTCTGGCGGTAAATCATGTGTTATATGTGTTAGTTTTGATTTGATGCCAATTTTAAAATGATTTAGAAAAGTTCTTTAAAAATTAATTCTATTCTAGTTGTTAATTGTTAACTAATTGAATACTGATATAATCGATGATATGCATTTAAATCGATGTTATGGCTGTAGTATCATATTGTAAATCAAATTCTTTAAGTATTTTAGAGGGATTTCTAGTATTGTTTTCATTACTGCTAACAGCATGCTGCGATGATGTCTGACTAATATCTATATTTTCTAAATTGTCTAAATCTACACTATCGTATTGACAATAAGAAGCTAATGACTTGACAGCCACATCACTGGTGGCATTTTCTATTGGTGCGATTAATTGTGGGCGATTTTGATTAGTTGTGGCAGATGATGACTGTTTGCGGTTGGTTTGGTTTGCATTGGGAGGCCCTGCATCAATATCCTCACTATTGATGCGCAGACGTGGCTGTCCAGGACGTGTTCTGCAAACCAAGTTTTTTGATCGTTTAAAACAAACTCAACACGTTTTCTTGTAGATTTGTAGTTGTCGTTATAAAAACAATAGTGCAAATAATATTTAAGTGCGTAGGATTAAAAACATTTAAGGAATAATTTCACTACTAACTAGCCATTAGACATTAACAAACAACAACAGGCATTTTGTGTATTTTTTGTTTAAATTCTTTCGTACTTACTTGGCCAATTCCCTCTGTAGTTGGTACATGACGTCATTGCATTGGTTGTAATATCGCACTTGGGTTTCAACAAACGCATGTAAGTGCCTCAGATGCGAAGCCTGTGAAGTGCTTATGCCCTCCAGTAAAGATTTAGTGATTTCTGATTGACGGTCGAAATCTGACTGGGCAACGCGTAAGTCACGCTCGGCCTGAAAATGTGAATATAAAATATGTGGATAGTATTATAAAACAAAACAAAAACTTTGCTAATCCGATATGAAAAAACTGCATACAAAGACACATATTTAATGGAACTACTTAGATGTTGGAGTTACCTGTTCCAAAACCGCTTCGGGTGAAACTCCATCTTTCTGTACAATTCCAAAGCAAAACAAGTAGCAAACAATGTTTTGAAGAGACAAAAGAAAAATAAGCCTACGTCAAAAGCAAGTAATGGAATATTAAACAAGCACAGTTATTGTTAGTTATTCTTAAAAATAAACTAGATAGACTAATGTACATATATAATAGACATAGAAATTTCGGCTCATTTGTATGATTTTCTTTTATCGGTTCATTAATATTTGACACTCGACAGTCAGTAATAATATGCCGTACAGATAGTCTTTCATAGAATTTTGAAATTAATTCAACGTTATACTGGCCCCATATGTAAATAAAAAATGGTTTCCCATTACATCCCACGATGGGATTGGGGAGAGCTTTTCACAACCAGTGAGCTGTGCGCTTTCTAGTTTTACACTCACTGATTGGATCTACAGTTTTACACCGGTTCCGAACGGCATTTTTGAAAAGCTTTTTCATGGCTAAGTACTCGCCGTCACTAAGCGAGGTGACCATCGACGAAAGAAATGTAAGGTGTGCAGAGGAGGGATGGAATCCACGTTCTCAGGTACAATAGCTGTGCAAATTAACCATTGCAGCACCTACGGCCCCATATGTGTTGACACATAGTTCTCTGCAATCTTTCAAAGAGGTTGTAGAGTGCCTTCGGGTGACATGACATCTCTGATATGTGGGATGAACCCAATCAATGCGTCTTTAGCCGCTATGCAAGGACCTTGATTTCCCGGCATACCCATATGGGCTGGAATCCATATAATTATAATCTTATAATGAAGAGTTAGATCTAAAGGCAAATAATAATAAAGAGTTAGAGCTACATACAAATAGTCTGCTTTGCGGTTTTTATAAATTGCCTGTGTGATACCGCTGCTATCAGTGCATATAAAAGTTTTCCCCTGTTGACTTATGTTAAAATTAATAGCTGTATGTATTTTCCTTAGCACTGGGATACAAATTCCTGTATTGGGATTCTGACATTTTTCTTATTATTGAGTAGGAATTCGATTCATTAACGTAAGAACCATGTGTATAGAGAATGTTGTTCCGTTTTATATATAGGGAAAACTAGTTGGACAACAGAGTTTTAAAGCAGAAATGATTGATTGCATCATTCTCGTTGTGCGCACTAAGACCAGCGTTTACAGGGACTGGTTACCGTTTACCAACATGAACATTAGGTTTGTTTGCCAAGGATATTCCCAATTTATCAAAACGATTTGTAAAAAAGTTGTGGACACCAACAAGGGCGTTGCACGTAGAAGACCTGAAGCTGTTCTGAAACATTTATTAATAGCGGTTTTACTTCTTCGTACATTACATTAGCGACAAACCAATTTTATTTAAAAGACAGCGAAGTGCCACCTTTGAGGAATCCACACAACTTGGCAAGAAAATGCATCATTCGGAAACAATTCCCGTATCAAATATTGTATCTAGCCTCGTTAATCTGTGTTCATTATTTATACTTAATTTTTAACGTTAATTACCGTCACGATTGTCCTTTAAAAAAGACTTGAAATTGCCCACCAATTTCCAATTTTGTGATTCGACTATCAAATTATATATGTATCGTACAATTTTTTGTCGTGGACTATGTGAAAGAATTGGAACTTCTTATTGATTACATATTCGACGATTCGATGATTTATTATATTTTATACCGCCCTTTATTTTGTTTTTGCACTACCGTCATATAACACTTTAAAAACTGTATCGATTTGTGACTCACCGCCTGCTGGCCCAACATACTTCTGGCCTTCTTAACACGACCCTTGCAAGCATCCAAATCAAGACTTTGTTAGGGAAAGCAACAACAATGTAAATTAGTGTCATCTCTTAATCATATTGTTATATTCACCGTTTGGTCTCCAAAATGCCACGCTCCTTGGTGATGGTCTTCATTTCTCCTTCCAAGAATTTTCGCAGAGGCGTTGTGAAACATATGCTTGTGGATGCTATGAAGTCTCTTTCACATTTACCCAATCTCTGCTCTGCCTGTCCGACCTTTACCAAGGTTTGGCCATAGGGTTTGTCCTGACCAAAATCTGCTCCTGCCTCAATCATATCCAAGGCTAAATGCTCCAGAGTGCTCAAACGTTGTGGTTTCGTCTTGTCCATCTTTTCGAAAATGAAATCTTCCACACGATTCTGGGGATTGGGTACCAAGACGGATTCAACATTTTTCACCATCTTCTCAGTCCAGGCCTTGGTGACATCGGCGCGTTCGGCTAAATTATGGAATTCTGTATCAAATTCGGTGCGTTCCGTGTGACCGAATCTCTCTTCAGTGAGCTGAAATCGAAAGGATATGATTTTAATATGTCCTCCATGAAAGTCATTTTTTTCTTTTCTAATTGTTCTCAACATCTAATAAAAGGATTCGTAACTAAAGACAGCAATGTCGCCCCTGCCCCACACAATTGCACTTGAACGCATATAGATACACATACAAACAATCTGATAGATAAGAAAACGTCTTAAGAACCCACATCCCTCTACTACATCAATCATCCAATCATGATATCGACATACCTGCACAACTCTTGATATAGAGGTGCCTGCCTCCTTGACCAGATTTTTCACATTAAAATTGGGTAAATTAAAATTCATTTTGTGTATTCGTTCTTTTCGTTTTCCTTTCTATATTTTGTTGTTAATTTAGCTATTATTTATTTTGCTTAACTATCGGATAGTTAGATAACAAAGCAGTAACGTGTGAATATCTTTAAGAAAAAAACTGAACTGTTTCCAGCGGATATGAAATAGTAAATATTGAATTTCCAATAAGACTGTGAAAATCAGAATGCAAGTGTGTAAGTAAAACACTCAGTATGTTATGTTTGTGTTCAAATAAAATGCCAGTAAGAGCTGCCAGCTTTTAGGGATATACACATTTTCCTATTAAACAATCCGTGTCATTTTATAAAACGCTAGAAGTCACTTCTCACCACGTCACTGATATTAGTTGTTGTTGTAAACACATAAAGTCCCGTATTCAGATCTTGCGAAATTTTCGTAAGAAATTTTGTCATTTATCTCTAAACGGAATATTTTGTTGCAGAGATTTACCTATCTCTAATTTACCTTGCAAAAATTTCATGCATATTTCGTCTTCGCACTCCATTTTATTTTTAAGATACGTTGTAGTTATGTCAACATTGCCAACATTTCGCTTTCAAGCAATTACCAAACAATTGTTTTCATACGAAATCATTTTGGCATAACAACCCTGTGATTGAGTTTGTTTGTGAAGTTTTCGCAAGGAGCTGAGTACCAAGCAAATGAAAAGTGAGCGAAATTTTCGGTTCAAGAACTGTTTGTTATTTTTAAGATTCGCACTTCTAAAACTACCAACCAAGATTATCGCTTTTCGGGATTATAAATGTCAAACTTCATAAGAAAAACACGTCGACAATCCCGAAAATTCGTTAATCTTGTTTGGGGTAAATGCCATATTATCGGAATGACAATTTCATAAATCCTGAACATGGAGCTTAAACTCCTATCAGAGACTTCCTGCGTTACATTCTAGCTTTTATGAAACATAAATAATTTACAAAATCCTGTACAAAAGTCATTCTATTTCAATTTTTACAATTTATTCGTATTCGTATGAAAACAGTTCACCATTGCGGACGATTATTGTCAGTGACAATTGTGATTGAAACGCAAAATTGTTGTGAATTACAAAATAAAATATTTCGACCAACTCGTCTCCACTAAATGTCATGTTAGACTATTAGAGAAATCGTTGGGTATGTCAACATTTTCATTTGACGAGAGCGAATGGAATAGTGTGAACTTGAGAACTATTTGCAGAAAACATTTTTTATATCGTCGCCTTGTTTCAAATGCTTAGGCGAGTTTCATACTCGTCATTTAAAAACGCACAAACAATTTTCATAACAATTGACATTTGTATTGCTCGATACATGTTGTTGATATTTCATACTACTACATGTGCGGAAATATTTCGTCGTGTAAAGTTATATTGGCGCAAAAATACCATTTGTTTTGAAAACAAATCAACCCGTCTCCACTGGCCTATTGTGTTTTTGTTGTTTACAAAGAAACAACATTAACATTCAAGCATGTTTGCTCTTCTATGTGTGTTTTATTAATAACCAGAAAAATGGATTTTATGCACAACTTTCTTTAAAATTATTTAAATAAAATAAATGGCTTCCCATTACATCCCATGAGGGACTGGGGAGAACTTCTCACAATCACTGAGCTGTGCGCTTTCCAGTTTTCACTCACTGATTGGGACCTACAGTTTTACACCGATTCCGAACGGTAATTTGAGAAGCTTTTTCATGGCTAGATACTCGATAGTGTCGCCGTCACTATGCGAGGTGACCGCCGCCGAAAGAAATTTGAAGGTGGTCAGAGCCGGGTTCGAACCCAGGATCTCATGTACAAGAGCCGCGCACACTAACCATTGCACCACCGACGGTTATTTAATTTTATAAAATATGCTGTGAAAAAATTAAGTTTATTTGATCATAAAGGCTATCCGAACGATATACATAAAATTATTGGTCCGTAGAATTATTCGTTTCTATTTGAATTCAAAAATGTAAGTGACAGGTGCCATGCAATACAGTAAAATTCTAGTTAGAATTTCTGGCGCCGAAAATAGCACCAGAGAGTTGTATTTTAACTGTACGTTTCATTGTGTTTTCTTCAACAACAAAGTAAGAACTGTGTTTTCAAAATTACGCTGTGATATGGGAAAGCAACTGTTTTTTTTTGGTCAAAAACTTCTTAAACTTCCTAAAACTGCAGTTACACCTACCAAGATTACCGCTTTTCGGGATTATAAATGTCAAACTCCATAAGAAAGAAACGCCGATAATCCTGAAAATGCGTTAATCTGGTTTGGTGTAAATGCCGTATAATGGTCTTATAGTTCACAGGCTTTTGTTTAGTAAGTTTTATAAAATTTCGCGCGAAATGTTGAAATTTGTACGGTTCTTTATTTAAAATTATTCCATGTCCAAAAATATATTTTTCGACCCTTTCCAACACTGAGCATGGCAACATAAATGTTGAGAAATGTGGCAACTCTAGGTTGTATTTGTTTGCAGTTTATCTTATTTGCTAATGTTGCCGGAAATTGTGTTATAAGGGAAATATTTCAATTGAAATGGGTAAGTTTTCATTGTTAATAGATTTGTATCTTTAAGAATTCATAATTAAACATATAAAAACAAGCACGGTTGCAGCAAACCCAGCTACAATTACATTCCATATGAAACAAGCAGCGAATGGTGCTGATCGAAACTGCGCCGCTGCTTAGCTCGAAGTCGGCACATAATTGCCGGCGGCGGTGGCATGTCGGCAGCTTAACTGCGTAGTAGTTTCAAATTCGAACATTAAGGGTAGTATTCTAAAAGTCCCGAAAGTTAACGTAAACGCAGGTGCCAACGCGAACGCCAAAATCAAAAAATGGTAGTTTATATATCACTTCGCGCTTGCGTTTGTTTACGAAAGCTGTCAGTGACATATGCGATTTATAGAGTTGCCAAACTAAAATAAACATTGATCAGAAAAAGTTATCTTGAGTGAAATGCTCAGAATGAAAAAGATTAAAAAATGGAGCTCTATTTCAGTAGATCAACAGATTTTAAGACTGCTATTATTTATAATACTGCAAATACCAACAATATTCACATAAAATGTGTAAAAAACCTATGTTATTTTGGGCTTCAATGTCCAATAAACTTTACCATCTATATTAAATTAGTTGTCTTTTCAAAAACACGTGCCATTTGGCGGTATGTGTTGATTGTAATGTATTGGTTCATTTGTTTCTTATTGTCAACATCAACTGATGTCTATAATTTTTAAATATAATTATAATAGTTTTGCAACGCATTATTTATTTGAACGTTCCATTTCTAATTTTATTATTTTAAATAAGAATTTCAGTGCGTAAACAGTATAATTTTGAATTATTTAAAAAAAATTTGAGCTCTATCCGTCGAATGCATTTCAGCCAAAATTGGCAACTATTTATAAGCAATGAAATGCAAAATACTTCCATCTGCCTTTCCTCGATCGACATTTGTAATTTTGTAATTTCTTCAACTAACGCGAAGAACTGTGGCGTGTTCAATTTGACAGCTGAAGTGATCAAAACCGTTGCGCTGCGTTTTATAAACTACCGATTAAATAATTTAACTCAACGCAGGTTGTCACCGAACAGCTGTAACGTTTTATGAACTACCAAAACGACAAAAGTAACGCGAAGTGACTGATTCACGACTTATAGAATACCACCCTAAGGCTGATTTACACGCTGTTTACACTTATCCTGAAAAATGTGGAAGGGGGTAGTTTAATTAAAAAAGGTAATTAAATAAAGCTATAGCGAGGTAGATATCACTTTATAGAAAATAAGGTGGCGAAATCGAAAAGTTTTGATTTCTCTTCCCTTTTACAACAAAAAACAATCTATAAATACATATATTTGTTTAGATGCGCGCTTCAGAAATTATAGCATTTACGACTATATTGCATTCATTCATTTATGGTAAAACACCATTTCTAAATTGGAGATAGAGGATAAGTCTAGATAGCACGTAAGCCACACTATTTTCAAATATAAAGCCGTATCACAAAGTGAGCGATATTTTCAACAGGTGTTCGAAATGGAAGCAACAAATTGTATTTTGTATATTATTATTCAATTCAAATATAATAAATATTTACAATAGAAATATTCTATAGATAACATTTTAGTCAGAAATGCATTTTGTGTGACAATTTTTTTCATGCGCCATCTAGTTCTCAATTAGTCTTAATTCGAACAAAATTCTTGCTGGAGTAATTTCTGTGCCAAACCTCAACTAGATTTTTGTAATCGAAACCGAAGAGCCGTTACATGGAAGAATTATCTATCAGGTAAAGTCGTTTGGACAACTGATTTAATTTTTTCAAGTAATTTTTCGTGTCCATTGTCAATCTCACATATATTTTGTTTTTGTATTGTTGGTATACAATTGAGGCTGGGATGAATCCTGACCAAGTTTTTATAGAATCAAGACAAGCTAAATTTAGGACAACATTCTGACAAAAAAATTTGAATCTGGAATCATGAAATTTCCGAAATATGTTTGAAATTGGAATTATTAAGCAGTGAAAAAGAAGTGTGACACTAAATCTTAGTATTCAATATTTTTTCGATCGGCTTCCGTCTGCCAAACTTTCTATGTGTATTTTCATTGCCTCAGGTGGCGGTAGGCAAACCCAGCCCACTGTGGTTTCCATTTTAGCTACTGCCAGGATGATCATATTTCAGCCGCCCATTATGGATCCGACGCTGACCAGAATGCAGTGAGTCGAAACTGGATTTTGGTTTCTTAAATTTTGATCCGCCGTTGGCCAGGGGTGTTGGCTCATCCCTGCCTTCAGAGGACAGAAGAATATGCCCACTAGTTCGAAGAGCTTCAGTGACAGGGTCACCTAATAATCCTGAGACGCATCAATGATCGCATAACCAATCACGCTGCTCATTCGTTTCGCCTTCTCACTTTAGCTAGCTAACTGAGATTTCCGATAAAGCTATTGCCCAGGATATACTGTCTTGTCCCCATTGCATTTTATTCTATATACAATATTAATTAGACTTATCCTTTTCCGGTCACTTGTATATCGAATAAAATGCAATGGGGACAAGATTGACGTATTCCAAAAGGACTCAATTGCAAGACCGACACTGACCGATGCATTCACATCGATTACCTTCAAAAGGGAAAAGCAATAAACGGCGAATATTATGCCAACTTAATGGACCGATTTAACATTGGATTTAAAAAAAAAAACGACCCCAGATGGCTAAGAAAAAAGTTGTTTTTCATCAAGATAATGCACGGGTGCACATGTGTGGAGTCTCAATGGCAAAATTCCATGAATTGGACTACGAATTGGTACCTAATCCACCATATTCTCCGGATTTAGTCCCCAGTGACTATTTCCTATTTCCAAACCTAAAGAAATGGCTCGGTGGAAAGAGATTTAGGTCCAACGATGAAATTATTGATCAAACAAATGCTTATTTTTTGAACCTCGAAAAATCCTATTTTTTTGGAAGGGATACAAAAATTGGAGAAACCTTGGACTAAGTGTGTTGAGCTGAAAGGAGATTATGTTGAAAAATAATTTTTTTTTGCAAAAAAAAAAACGTTTCATTCAAAAAGTGACGGACTTATTGATCCGCCCTCATACTATCGATCAGGTAATCTCGTAAGCTCAGCTGGTGTATTTTTTCCGTTCCGTGTTTAACCTGCCAAATTTTGTTTTGTTTATTTTGATGACATTTGCTTTGTTGATAAAATTCCAAAGAATTTTAAATAAGACCCAATTTAAAGTGTAAACGTTATATCAAGCTAAACGAGCTGATTCAATTTTTCACAGTTTGTGCACATCATGAAGCTTGTTTTTTTATTCCCTGCTAAACTAATTTTTCGACGAATTTGTATGGAGTGCCGCTTATAATCGCTTAGTTCCCCATACAAAGTCGTCGAAAAATTAGTTTAGCAGGGAATAAAAAAACAGGCTTAGTGTTTGTATTAATCAGCTGATTTTGACAACGTAAGCACGCAATTTCTAATGCGGCTACCTGATAGTAGTTGTATTCTAGTGAAGAATTTAAAATTGGATGTTGTATCCGAAGGTGAATGTAGTTACGTTCATTCTTATACATTCATAGGTAAACACTATTCAAATCCATCATCAGTCACAAAATTCTTCAATTCTTACAGATATAACGGCACCTCATTCAATATCTACGAGAAAGATGAAAAAAAACTGGTTTTCCTTATAACAAAAAGCCCTAAATCATTCTGGGTTATTATATGTATACAAACCATTCACTGCTCGATTTTGTGAGAAAGTTTAATGAACTTCTCTTTTTCAACACAGCCCGAAGATACAAATCAATAAAACAATTTAACTCAAAATTGGAATGTCGTTTAGAAATTGTTTGTTTGTTTTTTCTTTTATTTTTTTTTTTACTATTTTGTTTTATTATATTAAGTTGGGCCAGTTACTTTAGCGTTTTAAATTGGATAACGAAAACGTGGCTTTAAGAGTTTGAACTTAGACTAAATTTATAAAATGTATACCCTTTATTAAACTACCGCTATGTGTATCCAAATCACGAAATTGTATACCCTCAACTTTGGAGGAGAATAGACTACACGGGTATTCGGCTCCCTGGGTTTGGGAGGGATGCCACAGAAGTTTGACTTGGTATTCGACATCGGGTGAGAGAACAATACCTTTTGGCCATTTTACATTTAAATCACAGTTGTATTTAGTCAACTGTTTAGTTATCGACTGAGTCCATATCAGGGAAACATCAAAGTCTGGAGCAGTAATTTCAATGGTAAAGTTTTCCATATAATCACTGGGTACGCACATGCGTGTCAAGTGCGGAGTCAGACGACTGTGTAGTGTTAAACCTTGCAGTGAAATGAAACGATTCGACTTAATGTATGTAGACCACTCACAGTTGTCATAGTCAATGGTGAAGGGCCGACAGGCTTTGTAATAACATCTTTCTATAGCTTGGAAATACTGGGGCTTAAGGCTATCAGCGTCCTCAATCAACTCATTACATTCCTTCAAGTTCAAGTCTTCAATAATGCTGGAACACTCGGTTTGCTTAAGGCCCATTTCCAAACATTCTTGCTGGCACCATTCATAGATGAACCAAAGTAAATTCTGGGCTGGTATTTGTTCTTTACACAGGGATATAATGGTCTTAATGCAATCCTTGGATACGTGATAGTATTGCGATTTCAAATGGGCCACAAATTGGGCCTCTTTCAAACAACATCTTGTGAAAAAATTAAAACAGATTGTCAGTAGGCTGCTGAGATCCAAACAAACGCTCAATTCTAACGCAGCCAGGATATTAGTGAACCTTAATTTCATCTGTATGGCTTCCAAGCATTCCAATTTCAAACCATTTAAAAGATATTTTTCAGCTCCGTAATACAATTCAATGGTTTCTTCCAGCGACAAGTTACGGAAATCCACCGACGCTTTGTACACGTACAAAATCAACAATTTGAATATGTCACTGCTCATATCTAAAATCTCGATGACATTTTGTTTTTCGCTAATGGGTCCATAGAACATGGCCTCGAATACTGGACTGGCTGTGGCCAAGATCAATTTATGACATCTGACTTCGTCACCTCCCAATAAGAAAACACAATCATAGTATTTTTCGCTAAGTAACAACTGTTCATAGCGGCGACTAAGAGTTAGCGAGAGATCTGAACTGTTTTTAAGACTTTCTATAAGAAAATCACTTTTTGCACTTATCGCTTCCGTTAGGGTGGCCATCTGCAATGAGAAAGTTTTTGGGATGAGAAATTTGTTGTAGGTAAATTTTATGTAAATATAGAATTATGTGTTAAAGCACATGTTTATGATAATTAGTATGATTTTGTGTTTCTTTTTTTGATATGTATTTGAATATAAATTATAATCATAGAGGGCTCGTCTTTGACTAATAACCACACTCACATTTGACTATATTTCTCATAAAGACGTGCAGATAATCAACTTTCTACGCCAAGAGATTAAAAAGCAATCGCGTGGCTTGGAACTGCGGTTAAAATATTGGTTTAGTGATTTACAAATGTTAAATAATATAAACTTTTAAAATATATTTCAATTCGTAATATCTGGTATTTAAAAACAAGTTAACGTTTTTGTCTCTTAAACCAATTGTAAAATAATTTACTATCTTTTGTTTTCTATTTTCGATATTAAACCGGATCATTTGAAGAATATTACAAATGTTGCGATTATACAACGTCATACCGTCTGTTGTTGTATATCTAAGGGTTTAGATCTGATGATTCAGAACTTGTCGAAATTCCTGTGTATCACATACATAACTTTTTAAATTGTTTTTGGTGAAATATTTAGGATGTTCACCATTAGTTTTTTAATCCCCTTGATGTTAGGTTACGTAGCAGTGCATACCAATGAGGACTGTTTTGATACCACGGAACGTCATATTCCGTTGAAATTGTAAAATGGTATGGTTAAGGGGTGTTCAAGACATATGATACCTCATCTCTATATTCCAGGATGTGGCTGAACTAATTAGTACTCTGCAGAAAGATCCTAGGATCATTCAGTTTAACTTCTTGAATGTCTGTTAGATCCCATATGAAAGAAGATCCTAGATATTTTCTCCTACTCATACAAAAGGTCGGGCGAGACAACGTCGCCCTCTACATCCCCACAGCATCTGCAGTAATCATGAGCTTAGATTCCAAGTCTAGACGCATGTTTCCCCTTTAAACAGTGTCCAGTGATCACAGTTACTAGCGTAGAGATATCTTGTCTACGAGTAGATATCAGGTTTAGCTTACGATTTAGGTCACAACTTGGCCATGTCATTCCCACATGCTTCATATCCAGTGGAACAGATAAGGTAGTTCCTAATCTTGCCAGCTCATCTGCTCTATGGTTCCCTGGAACATTCCAGTGCCCCGACACCCATAGAAGGTGAATATCGAACTACTTGGGCATCTCGTTTGGAGATGCGCGGCAATTGTGGGCAGTTCTTGAAGTCAGAAATACAGAACAGTAGCCTGACTGAATAGTTGTTAATACCCGAGGCGGTGACGACGTTTCGTCCCAGTCAAAAACCAACCTCTCCGACTTCTGCCTGAAAGACACTACAATGATCTGGTAGTCTTTGGGCAAGTTCTACACCCAGCTCTTTAGAATAGACTCTAAACCCTACCCTGCCATCTTGGACAAGTTTCCTCTCAAAGGTTAAAGTTGCCGCAGATCTTCTACAATCAACCCATGATACTGCATTCATTTGCCTTCCTAGCAAATATAGTCGTAACAGGTGGAGGATAACCTCCAAACCGGAAGGGCACCCGTGATACACACCATTGCCATTGCCCAGACTTTTGTCAACAGACTTAGTAAGTGGATTTTTACAGTACCGGCAACCAAACAAAAATGAGTAGCCTCTATCTCACAGTATGTCGCATGACGATGTTGCAATACCCGTTCAAGCACAGCATCAATCTTTCCTGGCACATCAACCGATCTTAGACTTTTTCAAATAGGCGGTATTATGAGTAATCGGTGGTAGAAAATCTAGTTAACGGAACTACACGCACTACTCATTTTGCACTGTACCGACTGATCGGAAAGAGAAAATTCAAGACTGATCAGCTTCCTAGAAGTACGAAGCCATGTAAATAAACTGTTTCCTTTGAAGTTGCTGTGTCGCAGAAGCAAGAGTGGTATAAACGGGATTTAAAAACTGGATGTTACGAATTATAGGTAACCTCGAGGCGAAAATTCTTTTCGAATAAGCGAGGGGACCAAAATGCATTTCTTTTTACGAATAATCGCGATTTTTGCAAGGGATCGGGAGCTTATTATGACTAAATGGGGTTTACGAATTAGCGTGATACGAATAATCGGGATTGCACTGTACCAGTTTTTCACAGTACTGTAGGATGGTGTATCGTCGGCATATAAAGATTCAAGTTCATCAATTCACTCTTCTCTTGAGAATCCACGTCGAAAGTTGTGAAAAATAATCGCATGAAAATGTTCTCGTGTTAATTCCATTTTTTGACTGAGATGAATTTTGCGAGTCACTGAAACCGGAAATAATGCTCGCACGTCAACACGTTCTGAGTACCGATATATGCAGTATTTTCTAATAAAATATTCTATAGATAGCATTATAGTTATTGAACTAAATCGTTTCACAGTTCGAGCTAAAGCGCCTTGATTGGAACAAAGTTGTTGCTGCAGTCGAAGTAGAGAAAGTTTTGCACAAAAGTTGAACTACGTTGTTGTACCTCAAACGAACTGTTATTAGGCGTGTTTTGGTAACAGTTATGGCATAGATTATCACTTATTTTGTATGGAGAGCTAATCGATATTAAGCGGCACTTGAAGCTATCGCTTCCATTTCAGTCCTAGGCAGCCAAAAAGTTTAGTCCTGCCCTAAGCAGGCAAGAAATTTAGTTCAGTCCTAAGCAGGCAAAAAATTGGATGGAAATCAATACTGTGAGTTCCAAGATAAGGAGACCAACATATCAATTTGCAATAATACCTACGAACTATGCGTTAGAGCAAGACGATTATATGTATTTCCGGTTTAATTAGGAACAAAGTTTCCAGTATGGAAAAATCAGCAAACAGGGTTGGATATCGTCATTATGAGTTCCAAGATAAGGACATTAAAGACGGCTCTATGTCATGTCATATTTTTGCACAAAGAGGAAGTTACCCATCAATCCAATCCATTCAAGTTTTTACATGTTTGTGCATACATACTACATATTTAATTTTCACATTCTTTCTCTTGCATCAGAAAAATGTTTTCATATATTTTTTTTAATTATTTGATTTATGTCGGCGTCATAAACACTTCGGAATGCGTCTGCGAAAATTCTACGCGTCTAAGAAAAGTCGCACGCTCCGGTGTGTGGGCGCTAGGGTAACCATTCAATTAATCATTATTCGGTTAATCGATTAATCGTGCTATAAAATTAACCGAACATTTTAATAATTAAATTTTTCGATTAACGATTAACTCGAACAAATCAGTGCGATTAATCGATTAATAGAATATAAGCACGTGTTTATGGCAAGCAGTCCGTCTTGAAACAATCCTAGAATGTGGCAACTCATATGACAACGATTTGCGAACAAATTTCATAACTTTATACACATTTCGAATAGATTTGAAAGTTTGTTGAGAGAAAGCGTCACACAGTGCTTTGGCTCATAGAAATAAATATAAAAAAATTGTCTCAAAATTGGTTAAATGAAATTACAATACCCACTGGTCACTTTGTATGGGGGGTATCAAAATGCCATGTCCGGTTCAGCTCAACTATAAACAATAAGGATAATAGTCAGAAAATTACGTTTTGCAAAATTTTTGTAAAAATAAAAAATATAGTTTCAGAGCGACCCTACCCTTTGTATGGGAGGTACCCGAAAGCGTGGCACTTTTGGGTCCAAACTTTGAGATTTTTTTAATTTTAGCTTGGTACCAAAAGTCACTAATTTTCATGTTGCTGCATCTACGATTTGTGAATTGTACCTATGTATGTACATATACTATTTTATACTTTATAATGATGTTGGTTTTGTTTTGTTTTAATAAATGTGTCTGGTACAATGTTTGAACACTTGTTTCTTTTTTGTTTAATTTTATTCGAATAATCGATTAATCGAATAATTTGATTGCGTTTTGTTCGGTTAATTATCAGATTGAAATTTTCGATTAACGATTAACCGATTAATCAAAACACCCGATTAAATGGGTACCCTAGTGGGCACCTTAACTGACAAAATTTCTTAGGAAAATGTACTGGCCTTTATTGCCTTTAAGATGGAACCAAATCTGATAAAATTTAAAATCTTGACTCCGCTTAAGAATCAGATTCCCCCTCCCTTGTTTAAAGTCGGGATTCTAATTTGTTTTTTAATTCAAAAATTTTATTGGTGACTAATGGTGTGGCTGACTTGCACATTTCCTATTTATTTATCATGTAGTATATTTAGACAGCTGCAGTTAGTACGGCTAACTTCCCATAAGCAAACACTGTATCGTCACCTAAAATCCAAAATGACGTAACATCAAAATTAGAATATCGGAAATTTTATTGATTACAATATAAGTATTTGATTATATTAACGATTCTACACAATTTCAAACTTCTACGTTCTAAAACATTAATTTTTCATAAATCAAGTTGTTTTTTCCTAACTATAATTTTCTAAATAGTTTTAATACATAAATATTTTTAATACAATATTTACAATTGACAATCTACATATCCCTACAAAATGTCAAGTCTCTACGTTAAAAAATTCTAATTTTATTTACAAAATTCGAATTTCATGTCGAAACAGTTGTTGCCTCTCCTGTTAGTAATGGAAATGTTGTTACGTCTTTTTGGATTTTAGGTGACAACATGTGGAAGTAGACTCTATTAAACTTGTACATTCGAAACACGATGTAGGTGAATTACCTACATTCATAAGTACATACATATGTATGTATCTACTTCAGTACTTACATACGAGTATGTGATTATAATTTCTAGGTACCAGGTACCTAAAATACATTTTGACTTTGAAATAGAAACAAACACGTGAGTGCTGCTTTGTCTAACATTAAAAAATCATTGCAAACTTTTCTTATCATGTTGTTGGTGAATCGTGTCGGATTTAAGTGTTTCCCTGTTGTCGAAAGAGACTCACTAAGTCACTAGATTAATGCGATTTTAAAACCAAGTGTTTGTTTATATTATTTGACTTCTTGAGAATTGTTAATATATGTACATACGTATGTATGTATGTATATTAACAACCTGTTTCAGTTGCCGGCAAATAAATAAAATATAATAAAAACAAGAACCACAACCATAACAAAAACAAAACGATGACAATATAATTTTGTTTTCAATCCCAAAAGATAACGAAATAGAAAATCAAAATAAACTTGAAAATAATTGTTGTTCAAACCACAATACTAGTAAGTAAATCCCAAGATTAGCAAGAATTCATTGAGATATACAATGCGATATGTACCTACATACATAGATACCCACGAGTGTAACGTTAAGGTGACCAGGTTTTATTTTTAAACGCTCAGCTCTAGGCATGGGGGTATATACATACATACATAGTAGTGGAATAAAGTGGATACAAGAATGTGGATGAAAGAATGTGAACAAGAATTTGAAGGCTCGTATACGTTTTTGCAAAACGCATACAAACTGGACATCTGATGACTGGAAACGAGTGATATGGTCAGATGAAACAAAAATTCAATTTGATGGAATTTAATATTGTTGGAAGAGGCACCATGTCAAGCAAGCACAGTGGTGGGAGTGTAAAGCGGCTATTCGACGATTAAGCGCGCCTTGAGAGTACACGGCTTGATGAGGAAAGGTGGTTGCTATTAAACCATCAAACGCGGCATGTCAAGCATCAGTTTAAAAACGAAACTGAACAGTGAAGTTTACATTTATAATAAGCGTGTTTTTGTTACACCTCTTGCTTATATATTAGCTTGTTTTGTATGAAATACTTAGCGAAGACTTACCGAGATCTTAGCGACGCGATTCATTTTCGCTAAGTTTAAAACAAAACCAGTACATAAGTTTCAGTCGGGTGAACCGACTTAATCATACCCTCACTCTAAGTCATCCATTGCTTGGGAGTTCTGTTAAAAACGCCCATCTCAAAGGTGACCATATTCAATAACAGATTGGCATTGCACTAAATATTATTGAATACCCAAATTAGTTAGTTTCCCTTCCAATATTTATATGTGAGGCATGGCAAGTTGTTGCCAAAATTTTGATCAGTACAAAATTTTATTAAGAACGGTTATGATTTATTGGAATATCGAGTCGGCAAACCGCAAATACGCCCATCTTTTGTATGGGAGGTACGAAACTGGGCGTGACACAATAGTTAGTTATTAATTACACAGTAGCTTTTAGCAAAATGTTGTCTAGTACCGAATTTTATTAAGATCGGTTGCAGTTTATGAGAATTATCGTGTCGATCAACCGGTCATCCGGCCAACTTTTATATGGGATGTACCAGCATGGGTGTGGCAAAACAGCTCATTTTCTATAGGAGAGCTTTATTTGACTAAATATTGACTAGCACAAACTTTCATAAAGATTGGTTCGGTTTTGCGGGACTTCTCATGCCGAACACCCAGACGGTCTAACAACTTTTGTATGGGAGGTACCACAACGGGCGTGGCAAAATGCGCCTTGTTTTAATCGGTGATTGGCGTTTGATAACGTGAAGCCTTATACCTAACTGCATTAAGGTCGGAAGTGTTTCACGCGATTTATCGGATTGACAATACGGTCGAACACCCTGTTTTGTATGGGAGGTACCAGAATGGGCGTGACAGTCTCGCCCATTTTCTCCAGTTAAGTAGGCATTTACAGATTATTAACCGGTGTGAGAGTTGAAGCTAATCACATCTACCAGAAGAAAGATTTGAAAGAAATATGATTTTGTACTAAATGTGTAGATTTGTATGGGTGGTACCAGAAGGGGCGTGGTCACAACGCCCATGTTCAATTCCAAACTCAATATTGGCAAATAATAGTCACTGACAAAATTTCATTGTGATCTGTAAAGATTTACGGCAGTTATCGTGTTGACCAGCCAGACAGACGGACATGGCTCACACGTCTTAAAAAGTCCTAAAACGAATTTCGTCCGAAGATACCAGGGTCTAATATGGCTCCTTCTATGTGTTACCATCCTATGGTGAGGGTATAAAAATTTTGACATCTGTTACCGTTTTTAACCATTTTTCATATTTTTGAAAGAAAGAATAAAAGAGACGATAAAAGAATTCAGAAGCTACATACAAATTACTGACATAATTGGATGCTCAAAGAAAATGTTGGAGAGCGGAATAAAATATAACCCCAATCCAGGAAACAGACGGTAAAACCCTGAAAATTACAGAACATTTGGAACCAAAAATATTGCGCCACGTAGAGTTCGATTTCTGTTACCCCTTCCGCCCTTAAAAGGTAATACGATCGGGATGTTGACACCTCTACATTAAGAAAAATGGTAACTAAAAACAATTTAAAGGCAAAATATGTCCGAAAAGTTCCATTTCTATCCAAACGGAACGTTCAAAATGTTGCATTTTGCCAAGGAGCATGTGAAATAGTCCGTACGCAAATGGGGAAATATTTCGAGGACAGCTGAAACTTAAGTGAGATTGGGTAATTATGATAAGAGTAATCTTCCTGTACGAAGACCTTCCAACACCGAATTCAGGCCCCAGAACACAATCCAAACAGTTAAACGTGGTAGCGGAAACATAATGGTACGGGGTTGTTACTCTTACATTGGGGCAGAACCTTTATTCCAAATTGAACAGACAATGGACACTGCATATTATACCACTGTATTAAAAAAACATCATGATGCCTTGTGCTAAATGGAAAATGGCGCTTCGATGGGTGTTTCAACATAATATCGACCCCAAACACACATCGAAGCGAGCAAAAGCTTCGTTTGAAAATAATAGTGTCATAGTTTTAAGATGGTCTATGCAGTCGCCGGGCTTAAATCCTATTCAGAATTTGTGGCGGGACATTAAAGTGTCTATCAAAGGAATAAACCAATTTAATAAAGATGAGCTTATGACACTGGTACAATCGGCGTGGAAAACATGACTTGTGGAGACTTGATGATTCAATGTCAAGGCGTTGCTTAGCTGTGATAAAAAATAATAGTTATTTCATAAAGTACTGAGATAATATAAAGGATTAATGAAACATACATTTTATTTGACACAGCTATTTATTCTAGTTCAGATGATGAATCGCGATGACTCTAGTTTAATTCACAGGCAAAACGGGGCATTTTGAAATATTTTGATTTATACCTAATGATTTAATTTTAAATTGCGATATTAATGTTCTAAAATGTTATATCTAGTTCTTAATTGAACAATTAAAAATAAAAGTTATAAACAAAATTTAATTTTTCTACATTTGTTTTTGTTTTGGAAATGTTGATTAGTGTTGATTCTATTTCATCGCACACCACTGTACATTTGATACGAAAATAGTGTAACACAAAGAAAGACCCTAACGGCCTTATTTATAAAAAATTTTGATAGGTTGGTTAAAGGCTTAAGAGGGCAATGCCCAAAATCTGCAAAATTCCTCTGTTGAACGGTGTCTAAGGTTGAACGTTTAACTTTTCTTTAAGGCCATTTTAACCGCAAGTGAACACAAAATTCATTTGATCATATTTAACACGTGTCATACGTAAATATTTATACAATGTAAACACAGGGAATTCTTTTGTCTGCGTCTTTTTTAAACTCCGATCGTAATGTCAAGTTGTCACCTTCGTTCCGATTTTGAAATTGATCGAACTAAAATAAACTCGTGTTTACATGCTGCTGCATATAAAATCAAAACATTGAAGCAACAACCCATTATCTGGTTTTTGTATTTATAAAATAAAATAAATGGTTTCCCATTACATCCCATGAAGGGACTGGGGAGAACTTCTCACAATCACTGAGCTGTGCGCTTTCCAGTTTTCACTCACAGATTGGGACCTACAGTTTTACACCGATTCCGAACGGTAATTTGAGAAACTTTTTCATGGCTAGATACTCGATAGTGTCGCCGTCACTATGCGAGGTGACCGCCGCCGAAAGAAAATTTGTAGGTGGTCAGAGCCGGGTTCGAACCCAGGATCTCATGTACAAGAGCCGCGCAAACTAACCATTGCACCACCGACGGCCACGGTTTTTGTAATGGACTACCGAAAAATGCATCCAATTAGATATAAATTGTTTAACCTCTTCCATATTTAATACGCTAAAAGTATTAATTCTTCTTTTTATTGAGTATTTATATTTTCATTAATGTTTACAATTTTCCAAAAATGCATTGATAAATTTAAATACAAATACTTTAAATCAGTTTAACGGTGATTGGTTATCTTGTATTTACCGCACATAAGACAGGGTTGTCAGTCAATTACCTGATCACTAGATAAAATAGTGTTTATGAATTCGATACTTAATAAACCTTCAGTAAATCTTAAAGCTGTTAATAACTGAAGAATCTTTTAGAGCTAATTTGAGTGTATTTGACCCAAATTCGTTATAGGATTGTTTAAGACACAATAACAGCCGTAACTCTTCACCTATCACTATGATTTTGGCAGTAATTATTATTTGTCAAAACTTAGTTTGGGATAGATTAGTTTGGGTACTGCCACGCCCTTTCTGGCACCTACCATGCAAATCGACATATGTAGTACAAAATCTTGTTTTGTCTAAAACTGTTTCCCGTTACGTGTTATTAACTTCAACTCTGGTGTTGGTAAATGTTCTACAAAGAATTACTTAACTAGAGAAAATTATCAAATTTACCACGCCCATTTTGGTATTTCCCACACAAACGCTATCCGACCGGGCGGGTGTTCGGCACAATAACTTTCATAAAACACTACCGATCAAAATTGAATTTGGTTTTTATTTATCGCTGCAAATACCAATAACTTACTGAAGATGTCCGATTTTGACATTCACATTCTTGTACCACCCATACAAAATTTTGACCACGGCCATTTTGGTATCTTCCATAAAAATGTATAGCAAACAATTGGTGGTAGGCAAGAAAAACCCCCAAAAACACAACGATCTCAACTAAATTTTGTATTGCACAATGATTTTCCTAATGTAAATTTGCTAATGAATATTGTCAGCAGGAGGTTGGTTTATATATGTATATATATATAACCTCCACCAGGTATCCAACTAAAACAATTTTAAATAATTAATATAGAATAATATATCTCAGCTTCTTAGTGATTTTAAATTTTTTTTTTTGAAAAGAGAGTGGTACCGCACTGCCTGAGATTACACTGTGTGTAATTTTTTAAGTCATGGCAAAATAACCATATACGGACACCACTACGTGATAAAAGACTAAAAAAAAAAGACCCGTGTTTCCCAATTTTTCCCAAAGTCATGCACTTTTTTATGGGCACTAGATTTGGGGCCTCGGTATCATTTTCGTAAAAATGTGATCATTTTCTCAGGCTCATATCTTGCAAACCGTTCAGAATTTCGATTTACTCTCTGAGGCAGCTCTTGTCATAAAGAGCAAAAATTGCGAACATATAAAATCAAAAAAACTTCACCTTCCAGATCAAAATCGCAAAAAACTTAAAAAAATTCGATTTTTTTTAACCTTTTTTCCCGTGTTCAGGTCCATAGGAAGGAAACAATCAACTACAAAAATTTACCTAAGATCTCAATAAACAAATTTCTAGAACATATAAACTTCCTAGAGATGATTCTTAACACTGCTTAGGTAGCACGCAAAAGTGAAAAATTTGCCGAAAATTTTTTAATTTCATTTTTTTATGAACAAGACAAGAGCTACAACTTTGCCTCAGAGAGTAAATCGAAATTCTGAACGGTTTGCAAGATATGAGCCTGAGAAAATGATCACATTTTTACGAAAATGATACCGAGGCCCCAAATCTTTGGCGGCCCATAAAAAAAAAAGTGCATGACTTTGGGAAAAATTGGGAAACACGGGTCTTTTTTTTTTAGTCTTTTATCACGTAGTGGTGTCCGTATATGGATATTTTTTTTCGTGTTGCACTGTGTTATTAATGTTTTGAGTTCAATGGGCGGTGCCACGGCCCTTTGTCCAAATACAATATCAAACCCTTAGGAGTAGTTACATAGAGTTACAATTTCAAACGCATAAGAGGGGCGTGTCAAGTCCATTTTTTGCGTATCAACATAAAAAAAATTCCTTACTCAAGTTATGCATTCAAAAATCATTAATTTATTACATGTAAATAAAAAAAAAAACAATTGTATTAAAAAAAAAAATAAAAAATATTTTTTTTGCTGCATAAAAGTAATATTATAGACTATATTCGTAATGAATTTCGTTATTATCCTGTATCCAGTTTAAATGATATTTACGTTCAAAGTTTGAAAAATATAGTTCCTCAATTAAGTGATTGGCAGTGTACCTCAATTAACCGGTTTCAAATATGTGTTTTTGCTTTAAATCGATTTTAGAGAAACATTTCATTTTTCAAATGCAAATGTAGGTCAAAGTTCATTTCATTCCATTTCGTTAATTTTCTGTTTGGTTTATAAATGCAGGCTGTAGCCATTTTTTCCACAAAACACTTGCATTCGGAACCACTGTGCACTGTAGTTCTAGAATCTGTACATATTATGTTATATGGAAATCAATATTACAACATTTGGCAAACGCAAAAAGTTTTATTTTGTCGATCTTTGTAATTTCTAGGCTATTTCATGATCGTTTTGATTTCCTTAAACGCGTAAGACGATCTATCTATGAACAGAATAGACGGCGATTGATTGCATTAATGTGAAAGTCGTAGATTTTTTTGAAGTACAGGATGACAGAAATGCTGTTTATGAAAACATGTGCTTCTACATTTGCTTATGCCTAAGCGTTAATGTATTTTCTTAAAACTACACCCTGCGCCAGTTTTTTATTTATTCGGTTTGTATTTCTATTAACAGAAATATAGAATGAAATTTGCTTGAATTAAATATTATCAGTTCCTTAAAAATTGTAATGTTTTCTTACCTTTCAAAAAACTTTTATTGCGATTTTGATTATATTTTGTTTTACAAATACCAAATCCTATGTAGTTCTTTAGTTAATTTATATTTTTGCTCACGTCGTCGATATTTGTTAATGACGTCGATAGCATTCAGGTATTTTGTTGTTTTATGGTCAATTATAAAATAAATATTGCGCAAATTATTTGTATATTCTTTACGAAATGGGGTGACACAATTGATTACAGTACAACTTCATGATTTTTATTTAATTTTTGCAACAATTTTTTGAATTTTTTACTTCAATTGTCGCTAAATATTTTTATACAGCTCAAGTGTTTGTTGACTTTAAAATATTTTTTTTTGTTTTGCGAATTGTTTTTTTTTAGGTGTTTATTGAACTTGACCAATACATTGTGTTCACGATGTTGCGCCAGCTGATCTTTCCCGTACAACTGAATTATCTTTCTACGAATCAAAAATAAGAAAATTGTATAATAAAAGCCGTCCAGCGTTCTACACTGCACGACACTCACTGAAAGACAGACTAAACTTACTGGCAAATGTTTGTATTTAAATACCGATACTTTAGGTATTCTCATTTAAGCTCTCAGTTCTTGCAACTTTTGTATCTCTTAAATACGTATCGTTATACCAGTGTTGCCACTTAGCATTTTTATAGCAATTCTAGCATTTTTTCGGCTGTTGCACGCCAAGTACCTGAGTGTTATTGGAAAGGACGAAAAAGGCGTACCCCTATATAACTAATAACATTTTTCAAAATTACGATTTTATTGGTAATTGACATTTGTGAATGACGTTTTTATTGACTTTTGTGTATGAAACACAACATCGTTCAAATGGCTTCCACGACTAGCTTTACAGTACCCCATTTCATCTACCCAATTTTTCAGTACATTTTCGATTGTTTGGGCCTCGATCTCGTGAACGACAGCGTCGATTTCGTGTTTTAAGGTTATGCGTACCAGAATAGCGGGTTTACGCTGGCTAGCACTTATCAGTAGAATATATCAGAAAGACGAGGTGGAATATTGGCTGCGAAAGCTTGGTGTTACCAACTGGAGAACCGAGCTGGTTGGAGAAACATGTTATCCTCATTTTGTAAGACCCTTGACTCCTCTGTGTTGTTTGAGGCCAACTTAGTAAGATATATATAGTTGAAAATAACCATTAGTTCAGAGTTTTTTTTCTTATTAAACAACATAAACAGCCATACATTATAGAAAAATGTAATTTATCGGCAAATATGATAATAATGAATGGTGAAAAGTCAAAAGTTGGAAAAATTACCCAAAAAGTGCTAAAAACCATTTGGTATATTTTTTCAAAAAAGTGCAGAAACCAAAAAAAATATGCCAGCATTACACTAAAAATGTTTAAATGGCAACACTGCTACCGCACAACTTGGTATCAAGAGGGCAGAAAGAACAGATACCGACTGAAAGAGAATTGTTGAAAATATATGGATCAGTGTTGATAAAACTACAACGGTAGTACATATGCATATACGTTCATAACAACCTGATACTGTATTTATTTCGAGTACTTAAATCTAACAAAAATTAAAAATTAGGACGAAATTTAAAAAGTAAGGAGTATGCATGAGTGTTTCAGTTCGACCAAATTCTCGTCGAAAGCACTGGGCTAATGGCAGTTTTGATACAGTTTTTATTTATGTTAAAATTTGGATGTAATACAATTAAAAATAAAAGGAAATTGTTGTGTTCGTTCAAACCAAAACCCATTTATACAGTTCAACCAAACTCTCGTCGAAAGTCACTGGACCAGAATTTAGTCGTAATACAAATAAAAGGAAATTGTTGTGTTCGTTCAAATCAAAACTCATTTATTGTATATAAAGTTATTTTAAAAGCCATAAGTACCAATAAAAATCAAATTTAAAGTAATTTTTTCAATTCGCCTATCGCTCATTATCCTTCAAATTCTATCCTGTATCAAATTGACGGCTAGGAGATCGAACACCTATTTCACCAAAACCCCATGAGAAAATAAACAAAATTTCACATTTGGTTCCAGTAGTAGTTATATGTAAGAAAGCGAGTGTAAATTCTCGCACAATCACACATGACAATTTTACGACTTCTCACGATCACGTATAAAAGCATATCACGCACGAGCTATTGCGACGCTTCTATTTTCAAACAGTGTTCATATTCGTTATCTAATACTGTGAATATTAGGCGTGACATTTTTAAACATTTTGTGACTATTTATGAAGATAGCTCACTCTAAATATCACAAAAGACTAAAACGTAGTTTAGCGGGTCAAAAATAATACATGCCTGTTATAAATATGTAGACACATTTGACGACCATCTCTAATTCCTTTGTTACAAGACTGATACGTACATATGTTTCTAGGTGTATCTGAACAAAAAAGGAGAATATCCCAATTTTTAAAATTTACTTAAAGAATTTTTGGAAATAGGATGTTAAATCTGAGTGTTGGGTATTTGTTGATAACATGGTGTGAGTGTGTTTCGTTAAATTTCAGTCACGGACGATCATGCACGCGATTTAAATTGTAACTCATGGCTTCATGCCTACGCCTACGGGATAGAAGGAAGACTCCGTAACAACTCTTCACCAGCTTTTAATAAGCACCCACTTATTAATGCTGCCGTATTTGGGCTAAACAACAACCCAAAGAGATCGAGACAAAACAAACATTTGGTGTGGTTTATGGGATAATGAAATCATCGGCCCCTATTTTTTCAACAAATAGTGAGTGCATAGTGCACGCAAGTTCGTGAGACTGGCTTGCTGGTAGACAACAGTCACGGTCCCCATTGTTGTACGTTGCGTATCGGCGAGAATATGGCTTCTGTGGCTGAGAGTGGGCGACTCAATCATCGACACGCCATAGATCATAACAACTCATGATTTCCGACCCGTTGTGAGCTTAAATTTAATAAATTAATTTGGAAGATCTTTGGTTTCACTAGGATGGCGCACCACAGCGCACACATCCCATCAAACAACCGATCTTTTGCGTTCTAAAGGCCGTCTTAGACTAAAAATACCTTGAATATGTGAAAAATATAATTTTCGGAGAGCAAACAGAATAGTGCAAATTTGAGTAGAATAATTTGCAAAACAAATTTTTACCGATTTGTTAGATTTATCTAATTCCCCCACCATATTGGACATCAGAATTTAGCCAGGTGGGATTTAAAATAGACATTAAAAGAAAAGTTTGGAGCCGTGTAGGCCAACCAATTTTTGGACCAAAAACTAAAATTTTGTACTGATGGCGGGACAAATAATTGTTTGACAGGAGCACATTTATCTACCTGAATTTAAATGTTGAAGTGTTTTCCCCATTATAACCCATGAAGAGATTGAAGTTTTAATTGTAGCCTCATTGTTTGGGACCTATACTTTTACACCGATCGATCATTTTATAATCCTGTCCTAAGATTAATAAAACTATAATAATATGTATGTTCAAACAATCACTTTGCAGTGAAAACGAACCACTTTCACATAAAACGGACTGATTTTCAATCAAAAAAATTCAAATTCCTCGGTAGAAAAAATCTTTTATAAAAAATCCACAATATTTAAAATGTGGATATGATTTTCTTATATATTTATTTGCTAAAATTTATATCTTTAAGAAAAATTTTTCGTTAAACTTTACATTCCTCAGTTACATAAAAAAAGGTTATTACAATTTAACGCAATTGTATAAATTATACAATCACATTTTTGTTGAAAAATTAATATTGATAAATTGTGGCAACTCCTGCATAGCTTTAAGACCCGTATTTAGTTTTTGCGAAATTTTCGTAAGAAACTTTGTAGCGGAGAGTTACCACCTATCTTTGATTTACCTTGTAAATATTTCATTTATAATACCTGTATGCACTTCATTTTATTTTTAACGCATGCGGTGTTAGTTTTGGTTGTTAAAACTATCGAAATGTTAAAATTCCGGTCCCAAACAATTATCAAACAATTGTTTTCGTACGAAATAATTTGACGTAACAACCCTGTAATTGATTTTGCCTAGGAAATGTTCGCAAAGAGCTGAGTAAATGCAAAGTGAGTGAAATTTCCGGTTCGTGAAATTTTCGTACTTCTTATGGCAAATTTCATAAAAACTGAATACCGGGCTGTATGTATTAAAAATAGTTTTTAAATTATGTCAGGTAAATTCATGGGATACGTAATACGTACTCATGTGATCTGCTTATTTCTAAGATACATCACATATAATAAAACTCTGTGGGCATTATCTCTTAATTTGTTTACTCCAAGTATGAAATCTATTTCATTTCTCGGCACTTTGCACGCAAAACATATGTTGCTTTGCAGATAAAACAGCTGTTTTTACAATGTGTGAAATTAAAATCACGTTCGAATCAAAAACTTTCGACACTTTCATCACAGTGGAATTAAAATCTCAATTGAATTAAAAACTGAGTCACAATCCGAACACACTTGAAAGTTACATTTTACAAGATTTATATAATAATCTTGCTCTTGGAAAGCCTTATTTATACCTTCTTTATAGTTTTATCATCTTAAATTTTATAGAAATTCGAGCACAAGTACATTTGTTTGGAAACTCTAGTTCTTGATCAGGGGTCTATAAATAGAGGACATACAGTTGATTGATTATGAGAAACTCGCGCCAATGCCTTCAAAAGATGTAATAGACAATCAAGCTGAATTATGGAATTGGAGCTACAATTTTGACATGTGCGTGAAGATAAATTCGTATTTAAAATAGCAAAGACACAAACCAATTTACTTAGCAGAGCTCTGTTATGCAACTAACAGAGCTCTGTTACGCACTATATTTTATAGTTAAATCGGCAGTTTATTGATTTTTTCAATTAAATAATCGATGCAGAAATTTAAAATACAGTAATTAATGAAAACACACTCCAAGCTAAATATATTTGCTGCACAAACTAATATATCTGCAACCAAATCCCAAACATTGGTATTTAAATATGTCACATATAATGGGACTATTAGGGCAAAATATGGTGATATGAAGAACTCTCCACGAACCAAACATATGCCAGTCGATAGTCCTTAAGGAGTGTCTTCGAAATATAAAATGTAGAATTTCCCAAGGACCTTCAGAAATCCAGAATTTGAAATTTTCTGTGTGGGGTCCCTGTGCAAGATTTTGGCTCACTGTGGTCAAACGAAGAATTCTCCAAGAACCAAATATATGCAGTTGGGTAGTGCTTGACACATCCTTTCAGAATATGCCAACCACATATTTCAGAAGACCTTCAGAACCGAAAATTTTTAATTTTGAATTTCATATACGAAAACAGTTTTTCGCCCACTGTGCCCAAACGAAGAATTCTCCACGAACCAAATATATGCAGTTGGGTAGTGCTTGACACATCCTTTCAGAATATGCCAACCACATATTTCAGAAGACCTTCAGAACCGAAAATTTTTAATTTTGAATTTCATATACGAAAACAGTTTTTCGCCCACTGTGCCCAAACGAAGAATTCTCCACGAACCAAACATATGCCAGTCGATAGTCCTTAAGGAGTGTCTTCGAAATATAAAATCTAGAATTTCCCAAGGACCTTCAGAAATCCAGAATTTGAAATTTTCTGTGTGAGGTCCCTGTGCAAGATTTTGGCCCACTGTGGTCAAACGAAGAATTCTCCAAGAACCAAATATATGCAGTTGGGTAGTGCTTGACACATCCTTTCAGAATATGCCAATCACATATTTCAGAAGACCATCAGAACCGAAAATTTTTAATTTTGAATTTCATATACGAAAACAGTTTTTCGCCCACTGTGCATATTCTGAAAGGATGTGTCAAGCACTACCCAACTGCATATATTTGGTTCTTGGAGAATTCTTCGTTTGACCACAGTGGGCCAAAATCTTGCACAGGGACCTCACACAGAAAATTTCAAATTCTGGATTTCTGAAGGTCCTTGGGAAATTCTAGATTTTATATTTCGAAGACACTCCTTAAGGACTATCGACTGGCATATGTTTGGTTCGTGGAGAATTCTTCATATCACCATATTTTGCCCTAATAGTCCCATTATATGTGACATATTTAAATACCAATATTTGGGATTTGGTTGCACATATATTAGTTTGTGCAGCAAATATATTTAGCTTGGAGTGTGTTTTCATTAATTACTGTATTTTAAATTTCTGCATCGATTATTTAATTGAAAAAATCAATAAACTGCCGATTTAACTTTAAAATAAAGTGCGTTACAGAGCTCTGTTAGTTGTATAACGAGCTCTGCTAAGTAAATTAGTTTCTGTCTTTGCTATTTTAAATACGAATTTATCTTCACGCACATAATTTTGACGCCACTTAGAATTGCCAGATTGTAATCGATTTTAAAAGCGATTTTCTACATGGTTCATTTATAGTAGTCCTGTATCATCCTTGATGCAAAAACTTCTTTAGCTCTCCCTCTCTATCTTTGGTATGTATTCAGAATATTCTCCCTTATAACTATTTTTAACCATCATCCATTCATCTTCATTGTATCCCATAACCGTTTACTCTGAAATCTTAAAACTCCTATTAATTTTTTCTGGCCATCTCAGTTAGTGTTGGCCATGTGTTTGGTGGTACATATGCACGTTCTGTTGCCGGTATTGTGTGATAGTGCTGAAGAAAACCTTGAACCTGTTTTTTATGCTTCAGTGAAACTAATCACCTGCAAACATTTCTTGTATCTGCTTGGTTGGCTTAATATCATTCCAGTATTTTTGTGTGTGTTATGTGATTATTTCGTTGTCATGGCCGTCTGCAGTACCACCAATAACAACCTGTCCTCCAAAGGTATCATCTTCATTGTCTGGAGCAGGAAGAGGAGGGGAGGAGAAAGGCCATAATGTAAACCATACGTTGTACGTATCTAGAAATTCCTAAAGAACTGTTAGTTATTTATAGAAGTAATGATCATTACCGCCTTGATTGGTGAAAAGGTTGGCATTTGCCTAGAAACAAACTCAATGAACAGGAATAGTTGTAAAGATTTCTGATTTCTATTTAATAAAATGTATGTATATAATAAGATTAATTCATTAACAAATTGTGGTGTCTCTTTACGCTTTTGTTTAAGGTCATTGACTCAAATCATTTCAAGACTTTTGGGTGATTTTAGAAGACCATTGAGGAAACTAATAATATAAATTGGGTTCCTTAATAAATGCGTATTTTTTTGGAGAGGTTGCAGTATTTTTAGCTATCGTACATATAAAGACATGTTTGGACTGCACCGCTTGCTTAAATCATGGAGAGCTAAGCGATATTAATGGGTTGATTATGGAAGGCAACCAAACTTAAATAAAATACAAAAACAAATAAAAATTAAAAATTAAATGTTTTGCCGTCGATATCAGAGTTTTGACACTTCGGCAACTGTAAATATTGTAAACAAATAATAAATCTAAAGTGAGTTTGAGAAATAAAAGCGTTTTTAAGGAAAAACAAAAACAACTTTTTTAATTACAAAGACGATGAGTTCAGTGGAATTATTGTTTTGATGAGAAGACAAAGTCCAAAACGTGGCGTCTATTACTGCCCAAAAAAATCTACTTTTGTGCCGAGTAGATCACATCATTTTAAGTAAAAAAAAGTAAAATAAAATAATCGGCGGTGACCCCTATTTTCGGAGTTATGGATTCCAAAATTTGCGCGTGCTGGATGGAGGGCGTTACATTTGTGGAACCATCTTAAGTGCTCAAGGTAATGTAATTTTCGAGTAGATCACGTCAAAATAAGACAAAAAAATTAAATAAAAAATGTATGTAACTTGCATAGTTATCGAGATATTGAATGTTTCATTTTTAAAAATTATCGAATATTTTTAAAAAAAAAAATTGACCCACAAGTTATATTAAAGTTTTTGTTATAAAGATTTCTGCGTGGCCGGGCTTAGTGGTATTATCCTCTGGTGCTTCGCGGCTTCGGCATAGTATTGCTTCTGTTATAAACTTGTCATGGCCCAAATTACGTTGTCGGTGGTTTTAAAGGAAGACCCACTATAATAAGGTAAATTGTGGTTATCTGGGTCCACAAATACCGCTCCACAAAAATAAAAACACCATTAAATTTGTAATCAAGAAAATTGATTGGTTCATGAAAATTTCGTTATTTTTTATACACGTACTTCTTATGGCAATGAAAATTTCATAACAACTGAATACCGGGCTTAAGACAGGGAGGAGCTCAGGTGGTAGCGGAAATCATGGATCTGCATGGCACGTTCTTCAAATCATTAAACTTTATATTAAATTAATTGCTAGTCCGCAAGAATGTACATTAGGTTGTACTGAAAAAGGCTTTTTGGAATTTCAAATGTGAGGGTGTCTCAAACTACGAAATGAAATATTTATATAAAATACAGCAAATGTAAAATAAAACAAAATATGCATGATAAGGATTTCAAAATGACATCGTGAAAAGAAAATTTTGAAAACATATTTTTCTATATATGTTCATCATGACACGTAGTTTCAGCCCCATATTGCCCAAACAAATTATTTTTTTCGAAAATGTACTAGGAATCGAAACTTCAACGTCCAGTAAAGATAGTACCTTCGTATATAAAAAAATGTTTAAATTTCGGAGTTACTACAAAATTCGTAATTTCCCCCAAAAATGCACTGTTGTCGCAATCTTTGTAACCAAATAGATCACATACCAAAAATTATCACCGTTGCGTTATAAACGGTTTCGTCGAAACTTTCGGTAGACTGAATCTCAGTTGAAAAATGTGAAGAGAATTGGGTTTTGTAACTGAAAAAGCCTAAGTGGTCTTCGAAAAGCCCAGTGAATCACCCACATATATGCATACTAGTACTTTATTGAACTTATATCAAATTCTCACTTCCTTTTCAGCCTTTGCATCAGCATCCCCCACTACAACAAAACGAAGATTTTCTCATATACGTCTGCTAATGTTGCTAATAACGGTTCTGAATACCTTAGACTTGAAATCCAATAGCAGCATAACAACGGACCGCTTTCAAGATGATATAAACTACTGCACCAAGTGTTTTAAACCTCAGTTAAACTCGTGTCAACAATTTCTTAAAGAAATATCTAATGATAACGACATTTCGATATGGCAACTTTTAGCAGTATTGCCACAAAGTTTCTGCAAGAGAACAACTCAAGTGTTAACACTGAAATCCACCCGAGATAAAATCATAGCAAAATACTTGGCTAATTCTAAGGAACATTTAAATTGGTTACCGGAGACTGAAGAATTAAAACAGTTTTATCTAAATAATGAGCGTTTAAATGGCATGCAGTATTATCCCAAGGAAAGAACTGAGGATTTTATCGCTGTCGTTCAACCATTCCATGATAGACTATCCGAGGAATCTTTATGGCTGTATATGCTAGTCAACTTTCAACCATTATTAATGCCAATCTTATATAAACTTGATTTTCCTGTACCCAAGACGTACGAAATTTGCGGTTTTACTTTATACCAAGAATATGCGGGATTGAATTTATACCACATACCAAGAAGTGATTTCGTAATCAAATTAAATATAGCCCAACAGCTGCTAGAGGCATCGTTAATGTTCTCCTATGGATTTAAAAGCTTTCGACTGTATATAACCGATTTAACAGCTGATAATATTTTATATGATGTAACTAAAAATCGTTTGACATTTGTAGATTTGGATACCATATTCGTAGTGGATTCTTCCCGAGTTAAATACAAATCTTCCACACACAGACATGAATACATTGAGTGTTCCGGATGCTTTGCCTATTCGCCGGATGAGATCACCTCTTACAATGTGAGTGACATTAACATCTACGCCGCCTGCCAATTTCTGCGAGAGGATCTTTACAGGGATGCAACCAAAGGTTTTCTGTATCCTTTACCAGAGAATATTTCTCGAAAATATCCCTTATTTATGGAACTACTAAACCTGTGTGTTGATTGTCCTCAAAAAACGTGTTGGAATCGTTTTACAGTTGCCAAAGATTTAATACATTTATTTGAAAGTATGTTACAAGATTTTAATAAAATCGAATATAATTATGTTATTATCTGAAATATTTGTAAATTTATTGTGTTCCTTTTAGTTTTAACGTCCACAGTTGTTGAAATTGACATTTAAAATTGCACAATCGTGTGTGATCTGTATTTCACTTCGGACGATTTAAATTCGTTTTTTTAGAAGATACAATTCGCACGAAATAGTTCCAAAAAATCATGAATCTTTTCTCTTTTAACAAAGTTGTCGATTCGTAGGAAAATCTGAACAATTTACATTAAAACTAGTAGAGTTACAAATCCACCTTCTGTGAAAGTAGAATACTACTGAACATCCACATTTATTGATAATTCAATTATTTTATTTATTTTTAAAGATTTATACAAAAGTCAAATATTCAATTCTAAAATGTTTTATATTATAACACATAGTTAATTTTATTTTCCAATCTTAAGCATAATATGATTTCAGCAACCATATTGTTTTTGACCTTTCGAATTATTTTTTGTCATATTATGATTACAGCGAACATATTGTGTTTGTAGAGAACATTAATGATTGCAAAGAATATATCGTAGAATGTACTTATATATATAACTACAAAAGAGTCTTAACGCCAAAGTTTCAGATTTAAATTTTTTTTCTTAAAAACAATAACTAAGTACCATTTCCATCCATTGTAAAAATCCGTCGTCATTTTCTGATCCTGCATATTATTGAGAATTTTCATACATTTTGTAACGTAGTAAAACTAGTTTTTTGCCTCTACCGGGACCTTTAAATTTTGAGTTATGCTGCGATATGAACACATACATTTTATTTTAACTATTCTGTTAGTTATGATTTAAGTACATTTTCCAAGTTATTCTGAAGTGGTAACGCTTTCTTCCAAAGGACTATCCAGTAGTTGAATATCATTCCTTAAATCTTTTATTTCGCTCATGATACTTTTTGACAATTTTCCCTCTGGAGTTTCTGTTGGTTCATACAGTAGCATACGCACGGATTCCTTAAGCATCGCCTCACATTTTCTCAGGTAATCCTGCAGCTCTTGTTGGGTTAACTCCTTTTCTCCAAATTGTAATCGATACAGTTCTGCTGAAGCATTAGCTAGCTCATACAAAGCGATGCCTTTCAAACGTGATATACCCGGTAGTATTTGGTGCAGAACCATCACCAGTTCTTGGCACAAACGCACCTTTCTCTCGTACAGCCTACGACCTGGTCTCTGGAGACTGGTCATTATAATGGATCGTAAAATACTGGCTATATTTTGTTTTATATCAATCATTATATAATGATTCTGATGCAATATAGTTGATAGTTTTGCTAAAAGTATTTCGTAACGTCTCACATCATCTTGGGCATGGAAAACTTCTTCTTTAACGCGTTCCAAAATATTTTCTACTTGTTCGTTTCTTAATGTGTGATTGCAGGTGAAGCATTGCCACGCTTTCTTGGTGGGATTTTGAACAATGTAACCATCGCGATTATTGGCAGCACAAGGTGCACATATAAGGCTGCTCATGTGAGAGCCCAACTCTGTGGGGTCTTCGCAGCGGGGGCAAGTGCAGTGGAAATATTTCCCTTCGTGCAGGATATGACGCCTTTCCACAGTACCCTAGGAAATAAGAAATAAAACGTATTACTGTCTTGGCACTAAACAATACTTATAGCAACAGTAGTGGCACTCAAGCAAAAGAAGGTGGATTCTAATTGTCGAATTCCTAACTTACCTACCCATTATATTTTATAGGTGACGCGTCACCTACTTTATAGCTCCCCTCTGACTCAATTAAAAACTGGCAAAAAAAAACTGTACTCGAAAACACTGACAGCATTGCCACATCGAGATTAAAGAACACTTCGGAAAAAATCCCTCTGGTCTTGTAGAAGCCACTTAAGCCCCGTATGCTGTTCTTCCGAAATTTGAATTTCAATATTTAGTGAACCGAAAATATCGCTCAATATTTTGTTGCTTGGTACTAAAGTGTCCAAAACAGAAACCGAAAAACCGGTGAAACAGGTTATAATGCTTTTCATACAACTTTTTTAAAATACGCATTCCAAAATGGAATATGATTTAATTTAAATTTAAAATTAAAACGCGATTGCCACAATAAAACAGAGCTGTAAATTAAATTAAATTAAATTAAATTAAATTAAATTAAATTAAATTAAATTAAATTAAATTAAATTAAATTAAATTAAATTAAATTAAATTAAATTAAATTAAATTAAATTAAATTAAATTAAATTAAATTAAATTAAATTAAATTAAATTAAATTAAATTAAATTAAATTAAATTAAATTAAATTAAATTAAATTAAATTAAATTAAATTAAATTAAATTAAATTAAATTAAATTAAATTAAATTAAATTAAATTAAATTAAATTAAATTAAATTAAATTAAATTAAATTAAATTAAATTAAATTAAATTAAATTAAATTAAATTAAATTAAATTAAATTAAATTAAATTAAATTAAATTAAATTAAATTAAATTAAATTAAATTAAATTAAATTAAATTAAATTAAATTAAATTAAATTAAATTAAATTAAATTAAATTAAATTAAATTAAATTAAATTAAATTAAATTAAATTAAATTAAATTAAATTAAATTAAATTAAATTAAATTAAATTAAATTAAATTAAATTAAATTAAATTAAATTAAATTAAATTAAATTAAATTAAATTAAATTAAATTAAATTAAATTAAATTAAATTAAATTAAATTAAATTAAATTAAATTAAATTAAATTAAATTAAATTAAATTAAATTAAATTAAATTAAATTAAATTAAATTAAATTAAATTAAATTAAATTAAATTAAATTAAATTAAATTAAATTAAATTAAATTAAATTAAATTAAATTAAATTAAATTAAATTAAATTAAATTAAATTAAATTAAATTAAATTAACTTAAATTGAATTGAATTGAATTGAATTGAATTGAATTGAATTGAACTGAATTGAATTGAATTGAATTGAATTGAACTGAATTCAACTAAATTGAATTGAATTGTATAGAATTAAATTGAATTTAAATTAATTGAATTAAATTTGACTGAATTGAATTGAACTGAATTGATTTGAACTAAATTGGATTGTATTAAACTTAACTGAACTGAAATGAAATGATTTGAGTTGAATTGAAATGAATTGATCTGAATTGAATTGCATTGAACTGGATTGAATTGAATTGAATATTATTTTGGTGTTTGAATATCAAATTTTACAACTGTATTTAAATTTTACGGTGTCGGTGGTGCAATGGGTAGTTTGCGCGCCACTTCTACATGAGATCCAGGGTTCGATCCCTGCTCTGACCACCTTAAAAAAAATTTGTTTCGGCGGCGGTCACCTCGCATAGTGACGGCGACACTATCGAGTATTTAGCCATGAAAAGGGTTCTCAAAAATACCGTTCGGAATCGGAGTAAAACTGTAGGTCCCAATCAGTGAGTGAAAAAGCGCACAGCTCAGTGATTGTGAGAAGCTCTCCCCTGTCCGTTCATGGGATGTAATGGGAAACCATTTATTTTATTTTTATTTAAATTTGACTATCACGTTTAATTTTTAAATTTAAATGTAAATCATATTCCAATTTGTAATGCGTGTTTAATATAAAATTTACAAGTTTAATTCATATTCACATTAAATTTATCGATAGCAGGGAAAACGTTACGGCGCTATGTCGGAGCTTGGTACTCCTGCTAAACTGCCACGCCTTTGTAAAATAACTCTGAACGACACGAAATCCTCAGTGAGGATTGGTAAAAATCTTTAGTACAAGACGAGGACTCAGACAGGGCGACACTTACTAGAGATCATTATGAGGACAGCTGCAGTCAAAACGAATATAAGTATCAGCTGTAAAAACCACATGCTGCTCGTATCAGCTGTAAAAACCACATGCTGCTTGAAGGAAAGGATGATCATTGATAACCGTTATATTTTCGAGGTAGTACAAGGGTTGTTATTTATATTTCTGCCAAAAGAATGAAAAAACAAATATTGATGATCGAAATTGCATTTATTGTGTTTCAAAATATTCTCCACGAAGATCAATGAACTAATTCTCGAAACACTTTTGCCACTCCGAATGAGATAACTTCAAAAAATGCGTTTGAACGTATATCAGTTTTTTCACAGTACTGTAGGATGGTGCATCATCGGCATATAAAGATTTGACTTCATCAATGCGCTCTTCTCTTGATAATCTACGTTGAAAATTGTGAAAAATAATCGCTCGAAAATGTTCACAAGTTAATTTCCTTTTCTGTCTGAGAGTCGCTGAAAAACTGAAATAATGCTCGCACGTCAACACGATTTGAGTACCGGATTGCACCGGGCAACACTAAAAATTTCATAGCCCAGAAATGTAAATGGAAACCCTCGTAGACGAATTCATTTACCTGGGATTGCAAACAGGTGGAAGCACTTCAGCGATAAGACTCTCTGTAAAGATACATAGATTCAACTTTACCAGGCTCCTACAACCTATTTTGCTTTATAGCCCAGAATTCTGCCTTATATAGCACGCTGACAAAACATCACTGGGAGTTTTTAAGAGAAACATGGCCCCAAATATGTAGAATAGAGTACGGTTAGTATCGACGAAGTATGTTTAGCGAATAAAAATGACGTGATTAAGCTGGATAGGACATGTAAATAGAATGGATAAAAATTAACCAGCACGAAAGCTATTCGAAGATGAGGCATCGAAAAATATAGCGGCAAGGCTCCTCTGGGAATACCGGCGGAAAGATGCCTGCGAGAGCTTGGTGTTACCAACTGGACTTTAAAAGCTAAAGATCGCGCCGGTTGGAGAAATATGTTATCACCGTTTTGTAAGACTCCTCCCTACCCTCTCTAGGTTTTCTGTGGCCGCCTAAGTGAGTACGTATCATTTTTTTCAATATTGTTGCCACAACAAGTATCTCATTACGAAAAATTTGAGACTCACGTTGCAAAAAAATCTAACTTTTTTTAAAATACAGCTGGGTCGAAAAAATTTTCTTATTCGTTCTTTTTTTTTAATTTTTGGAGATGCTATTATGTCACTAAATTCTACAATTTTAATTTTACCCGGACACCCTAATGTATGTATGATTTATTTTTAAATAGATACCTATATTTTTGTTCCCAACTAATTTTTCAATATCCTTCGTACATCATATGGACTTACCAATAACACATTCGTATAGCAATTGCTAACCATTTCTCCAATGTCAATATTACGATTGGCATACATTTTCAGACGATACTGATCATCAATGGCCACATTGACATTTGGCGTGCACTGGTGATTTGCCAACGAAGCATTCTGGTACAAACCACGCAATGATGCTGTATCTGGTGCTCTAATCTCAAACATGTTAACATCGAAAGCACCACAAATATGTTGCAGGAAATCCTCCGAGATACGATCGGCCACTTTAAGAAATTTCAGTATATTTGATTGCATTAATGGCTCAATGATCTTCTGATTATGGTCCTGCCATATAGCGGTATTTCGACGTTTCTCCATGTGAGATTCCAATTTCATAAGGTATTCAAAATGAGGTTGCGTCTCTGGATTTTCATGGAGGATTAAACATTTCAAAATACCATAACAATCGGGATTCTTTTTCAATAACTCAAAACGGACAGTAGCGGAAGATATTGAAGAAATGGTCGCACAATCAAATTCATTATGTTGCTGACAATCCAAACACAAGGGAGATATTTTACATTTGCTGGAAATCACAAAGAGAGTTAAGACCTTTACTTTCTTGGTTGATTCACACTCCTCCAACTCGTCCTTACCCACCTACAATAATGCAGGGCATACTTGAAACAATTGGTACATCTTCTGTCTCCCGTTTGGGATAATATAATAAGCGGGTTTTCCACAAGTATAGTTTCACCGGCCTTTATCACTTCCACAACTTTAATAAATCTATAATTTGGTTAATTTTTCCATTAGCACAATTCCTTTTCCTTTTGGTCTTTGTATCTACCTTCCGATGGTATCATTTTCATCTATTTGCCACTTTTGAGAAAATTGGTCGGTCATGATAAGCGTCCGTGCGTCTTGGTCTATTATAAAACACTTGATTTCTCTCGCCTGGTTGAGATTAATATGGCAGGTGTCACTTGCTAACCAGCAGTGATATAGTCCGTCAGTCTCATGTAATAAATTTGGCTACTGCGAAACGTTTAATTACAATGCAACGATTTCACCTAAATACAAAGGAGGAGAGCTATGCACTCTATAGTCAGCAAGAGTGGAATTGATTTCAAGATTTAGTACTTATGGGCAATAGGAGTGTCGGAAGAACTAAAAAGGATACAATCAAAGAGTTGCACATTTTCTATTTTTCGACCTACTAATCGCATTAAGAACTTTCCACAGATTCCATACGGTTATGTATTGAGCAGCTATTTCAAGACAGTCCAAAGTTCGTATTAGCGCGCTCGCGAGTGGTATTATGACTCGGGAGCAAACAAAGCTGAATCTGGCCAGCCGGTAGCCGACAAATTGAAATTTGCGAGTCGGATCGCGAGACGGGAGCCGACAGGTTGAACTTTGGCTCCAGATTCGCGAACTGGCTTGCAAATTTGACTTCAAAATACCACCAAAGTCCCTGTCGCCAGTCGAGAGCTGACAACTTCAAACTTACGGACCGGCTCGCGAGCTAACAGGTTATACTTTTGTTCTTGGCTTGCGTTTGAGCCAATGCGAACCCTGAAACAGCGTCTCTGTCACTTTAAAAGTAAACCATCGCACAGTGGGCCATTTCGTGAGATGACATTCAAATAATCCATCAATTTTGATGGATTTGGTATTTCGATGTACGTCTGTTCGAATATTGAATAGAAGGGACTTTAAGCTTTAATTTCTGATAGTAATCATTAAAATTGAGTTATGAGATCAAAGGTTATGACGAACAAATGGAAAACATTTTCATGTTTTGTGCGTTTTTAGAACAGAAGTGAAATATTACTAATGAAAGAAGAAGAAGAAATCTACGTAATAAATTCGACAGAAATTGAGTGCCGTCAACGCAGTTTGTGGATCAGTTTGTGCAGCTAGTTCGTTAATCCGGATCCTAATTGGACGAAATAACTCGTGTACGTGCTCGTCCAGTGGAAAATATTGCCGCTGTAGATGAAAGTGTGCTCGAATACCCATCAACTCGTTACCGTTCGCAGTAATTGAACAATTCTCGCACATCTTTGCGCAAAATTTTGCATAAAGATCTCGGTTTATAAAGTCCAATTAGTCCAAGAACTGAAGCCTCGTGACCATCTGATGAGTTTTCGCTTCGCTGAATTGTTTGAAGAACGTTTGGCTGAAGCTGGTAATTTTTGACCGAAAAATCATATTTTCCGATGAAGCTCATTCTCACCTCGGGGGCTACGTTAACAAACAAAATTGTCGCATTTGGGAAAATCCACACGTCATCGAGCAGAAGCCGATACATCCGCAACGAGTGACTGTTTTAAGCGGGTTTTTACATGGTGGCATCATATGCCCATTTTCCTTCGTAAATTAGCAAGGAGCCGCCGTTACCGTCAATGGCGAACATTGCCGTGCAATGATCAGCGATTTTTTGTTCTCAAAAGTTGAAGAGGATGACATGGACGACGTATGGTTTCAACAGGACGGCTCTACGTGGCTCACAGCCAATGTTACAATCGATTTTTTGCACAAAGTTCTCGAAATCCACATAATCAGTCCACTAGCTAAATGTCACATGGTCGAAAATAATAATAACTTTGTAAAATACACTAAGTGCAAAAATTATCACACATAGAAGAAGCCAGAATTAACGAATTTTTAGGCATAAACCATTTTATTGACTATATCTGGAACATGGTTGGGAAAACACAATCATTATCGTGTACAAAGTTGTAGTTCACTATATCAGAACTGCAAGAATAAGCAAAACTACATTTTTTTTTTAAATTTACGTATTTCAATACGTATGAAATGTTTAATTTGTTCCCCCAAATGCCCACAAATGTAATCAATTAGCTCATTCCTGATACCCCCACCTCGAACGTAAGCTAAGCGAATGAATTTCAGTCACTCGCATTCTTCAATAGAGTTTCTCTATGTCAAAATTTCCGTTCTTCGTTCGCAAAGGACAGTGTTGCCAGGACGTAACTTTAGGTGCTTTTTGATACTTTTTTTTTGGTCTCGACACTTTTTTTGAGAAAAGGTGCTAAGTGCTTTTTATCACATTTTTGAAAGGAATGCATATTTTTTGGCCCCTTTTGTAAAATAGATCTTTCTTATTTGGCACTAACATCACCCAAATTTTGGGTTTGTTTACTAGAATAGTTCAGCCAAATTCAACACAAATTTAGAACACCAAAAGTAAACACAAAATTACAAAATAAAATTTTAAAATTAATGCTCCCTTTTTTGCATTTAGCATATGTTTTCGGTTATTAATGCAGAATAAAACAGACAAATGCGAATTTAGGAAGAAGCTTTGATATAATACATATTTAACACCTTGTTTTTCATTTTGCTTCCATTTTTTGATCATTCAGCACATTTTTTTAACACCTGGCAACACTGATTCGATATAAAGGAACCAACATTTATTCAAGTCGCAACATTCGTTCGACGAACGCCAACGAAAGCTTTCCTTTGAAATCGAGGAACAACAGTTTGAAATCATTCTCTTTTTTTGATCTGCCTAGAAACTAAAACTGTTTAAAAATTAGAGTAACGGTATTATTTTTATTAAAATCGCGGCAGCTACACGGTGCTACCAGGCGTCAATTCTATTCAACGATATAATTTTCACATAAAAAATACATGAATAACTTCGTTCAAAGTTATAACAGATACAAACCCTGTATAAGAGTCGCCATTACGTTTAATTGAAACTATTTTTCCCCAACTTAAATTCCCATGACGTAATTATTGTACCCAATACGTGTAGGGTTAGTAGCGAATCAACCTTTGTGCTATTTCCTATACTAGGTATTATTTTTGGCCAAATTCAAAACAATTTGTTTTCGTTTTTTATAATTTTCTTGTATGTATGTTTCTTTTATTCACGCTAATAGAGAGAACATACGACATTGATTTCTTGTTTTATCATTCGACTTTTGTAATTTTACTCCCGTTTATAATTGTCAGAGATTCCCAAACGTTCTCATATGTAGATGTAGGTGTGTTATACCCACTGCATTTGGGTTTCATTTCAGATAGACAAGTTTAAATACTTGTCCCAGACCTTTTTTTGTATAAAAAATTTCCTGTGGAAAAAGGTTGTCCCAGACAAACTCTCCTATAAACAGAGTTGCCGCAGAAAAACTGTACTAAAGAAAGAGTTGCCCAGCCAATGTCTTCTCTAGAAAGAGTTGCCCAGGACTAGAGGTGTGTGTGTGGGTGAGTGAATTTCACTCACGAGGTCAAAAAAAATGTTCATACACGATCACGCACTACAACTTTTTAACCTTTCACGATACGCACGACAACTCACAACATTTTAATACCAAACATTATTTACCCAATCGACTCAATTTTATTTGTCTTGTCTTTGTCGACTTATTGTTAATCACTACTTATAATTCGTTTGTTACACTACGAATCGTGCGTGTGATTCGTGAACGTGAATACCAAACATTTTAATCACGCACGCGATTGAAATTTTGAATTACGTGCACTCACGATCACGTGATTGAATTAAATGTTAGTCACGACCACGCATGACTCACGCATAAATCATTTATCGGAGGTGTTGTCCCGGACAAAATCTTCTACAGCAAGGTTTGTCCCACACCAGCTTCTTTTTATAGAAATATTGTCCCAGACAAACTTTTCTGCAGCAAAAAAATTGACACAGAAAAATTTATCTATAGAAAAAGTTACCCCAGACAAACTTTTTTTTATAGAATTGTTGTCCCAGAAATACTTTTCAATCCTTTTTATAGAAGAATTTGCCGTAGGCTATAAATCGCCCCAGACAAAATTCGCTATAAAAACATTTATCCTTGACAAATTTTCGCCAAGAGAACGTTGCCCCAGACAAACAGAGAAAGCTAATTCAATTCTATTCAATTCAATTCTATAGAAAATTGAGTTGTCCCAGTCAAAATTATCTATACAAAAAGTGCCCAAAAAATTTTTTTATACAAAAACTTTTCTTACACAAACTTTTCTCCAAAAAAAATCCAAGACGAGCCATTTTATAGTAAATAATGAGCTGTCCTAGACAAACATTCTTTAAACAAAACGTTCCAGATAAACTTTGATATGGAAAAAGATGTCCCATACAAACTTTTCTATGGAGAAGTTTTCTAAACTTATCTATCGAAAAACCAACCAAACTAATCTAGAGAAAATACAAACTTTTCTATAAAAGAAAAGGTTGTCAAGAGAACACTATTTCACATAAAAGGGGTTTCTCTAAAAAAGTTGTCCCGTACAAACTTTCTATAGAAAACCTGTCTCAGACAATTTTTCTATTAAAAAATTTCCCCAGACATTTCTATAAGAAAAAGTAGTCCCACATAAGATTTTGTATTAAAAACGTTGCCTTAGACAAATTTTTCGGTAACAAAATTTTTTTGATAGAAAAGGTTTTCTTACACAAACTATTCTGTAGAAAAGTTGTCCCAGACCACTTTTACTATAAAACAAATGGTTGCCCATTACATCCCATGAAGGGATTGTGGAGAGCTTCTCACAACCAGTGGGCTGTATGATTTTTAGTTTCCTTCTTTCCATCTCCAGAGAATGCATTTTTCAATAGCATCATTCCAAACAACTGCTGATGAAGATCTGTGACTAGATCTGAAATAGCTATAATGTTTACCAGGAATCATAGGAATGCATTTGCAAAACTCCTTTTTGAAAACTATATATCTATTAATATAGATATAGAATGGCCTTGAACTTGAATAATGAAAGAAAAAAGTACCAACAGAAAGGCCAAAGACATAACAATCATCCCTGATGAATTAGATAAGTCTTAGTTCAATCAAAATTGTCCTAAATGAACTTTTCTTGTCCTAGACTGAATTTTCTATAAGAAAATGTTGTCGCAGTCAATCTCTTGTTTACAAAAAATATTTTTCCCCAGACAATGCTTTTCTGTAGGAAAAGTTGCCATACACAGTCTTTCAAATTGGTAATTATGGCTCCGTTTGTTTTGTATAGAATATACCATTAACTTATATACAACTTCTTTTGACTTAACCACTTTATTTTCCTTACCAATAACACATTTGTATAACAATTTGTAACCACCTTTCCGGCGTCTATATCCTGATTTGCATATATATTCATACAATATTTGTCATCAATCGATAATTGAGTGTTCGCGCTACAATCATGAGACAGCAGAGCTCCATTAATATATACACCCTTCATGGAACCACTATCCGGGGCACGAATCTCAAAACCATTAACATCGATAAGAGCACAAAGGCGTTGAAGAAACTCTTCATTGGGTTGGATACAGCTGGGTAATGAATTCATAATGCCCGCCTTTAATATAGGCCCAACAATTTTCTCATTACAATGGTTCCATACTTCAGTACCTCGACGCTCCTCCAAATGAGTCTCGGCTTTTAGCATTAAATCAAAATAATGCTTGGTATCAGGATTCTCTTGGAGTAGTAAGCACTTGATAATGCCATAGCATTTACTGTAGGCCTTTAATAGATTCCAATCTACATTAACCATTGAGGCGAGTAGTTTACATTCATATTGATTGTGTTGGGTACAATGTGGACATAAATTAGTAATTTGGCAAATTCTGGAATGGTATTAAACACAAAGTAAAAGAAACGTGACGTGAAGGTTTTCGATATAGTTTTTTTTCTAAAGTGGATTTAATTTTGAATATGCAGTTATGTCTTGAAACGAAAAAGTATAATAATAATACGTTTTATATCTTTTTATAGAAAAGCTTTATTAAAGAAACTTTTTCCATACTCAACTTTTCAGAATTATTTAACCTACAACAAAATTATTCGTCTATACATAACTTAGGCCAAGTCTTATGCAACCCCTTTTGTATACAAAAATTGTCCCACGCATACTTTTTTATACAAAGTTGTCTCACGCAATCCTTTTTATGGTAAAATTTGCCTCACGCAATCCTGTTAATGGGGAAAGTTGCCGCACAAAATTTGGGTAGAATAAGTATCATTCAAAAAAATTTTTATCTGTGGAAAACGTTGCTTCGGACGAACTTTGTTTATAGAGAAAAAGTTGCCTCGGACAAACTTTTTTATATAAAAATTTGCCCCACGAAAATTTTTGTATGAAAGAATTGGTGACCAAGATATGCCTTTCTATAGAAAATATTGTCCTAGACAGACTTTTCCATAGAAAAATTTGTCCCAGACGTAATTTCTATAGAAAATATTTTCCACGAAATGTTTACCTATAGAAAAGCTGTCTCAAGTATATTTTTCTATACGAAAAACTACTCAATAGAAAAGCAGCCTCGGAAATATTTTCCTATAGAAAAAGTTGTCTCAGACATATTTTCCTACAGAAACGGCTGCCCCAAATACTGTCTCGATCAAACTGTTGTATAGGACAAGCTATTTTTTATTTATGTTATCTTGGACAGGCTATTCTGTAAAAAAAATTGTCTCGAACAAGCTTTTTTCTCTTCCTATAGAAAATAATGTCCCAGACAACGTTTTACCGTTAAGGACTAACATTCCTAGGGAACAGTTGTCGCGGAACTAACTTTTCTATGAAAATATTATCTTAGACAAACTTTTCTATAACAAAAATTGTCTGGAACAAACTTTTGAATAGAAAAGTTGTCTCAGACAAACTTGCCAATAGAAAAGTTGACAACATTTTTAATAGAAAGTTATCTCGGGCAAATTTTCTATAAAATAATTGTCTTGGATTATGTCTCCGACAAATTTTCTATGGAAAAAGTTCTCTCGGAAAAACTTCTATGACAAACTTTTCTATAGAAATAACTGTCTCGTATACACTTTTCTAAAGAAAGCGTTGTCTCGAACAAACTATTCTATTGACAAAATTGTCTCGGACAACTTCTATGGAAAACTGTCTATGAAACAAGTTCTCTCGGACAAAACTTTCTATGGAAATGTTATCTCTGGTAAACTTTTTTTTTAAAGAAAACGCTTGTTACAAACATACTTCTCTAAAGAAAATATTGACTCGGAGACATATTTATGTAGAGAAAGTTGTGTCGGACAAACGTTTTTAAGGAAAGTTGTCTCGGTCAAACATTTCTATAGAAAAAGTTGTCGAAGCCAATCTATTCTATAAAAGTGATATTTCGGGTCAACTTTTTTTTAAAGAAAGAATAGTTTTGGGCAAACTTTTGTATACAAAAAGTTATCTCGGACAAATTTTTCTGTTGCAAGATTTCTCTGCCAAACTATTCTATACCAAAAAATTGTCTCGGTCAAACTTTTCTATGGCAGAAGTGGCCACGAGCAAACTTGTTTATGGGAAAAGTTGAGAAATTTTTCTGTAGTGAAAGTTGGTTTCGGATGAACTTTGTTTTAAGGAGAAGTTGTCTCGGCAAATCTTTTCTATAGTAAAAGTTGGCTAAGCCAAACTATTCTATAGAAAATGATGTAACGGCTAGACTTTCTTTACAAAAAATTGTTTCGGACAAACTTTTCTATAGAACAACTTGCCTCTAACAAACTTGTTAATGGGAAAGTTGTCTCGGACAAAGTTTTCTATGGAAAAGCTATATCGGACAAACTTTTCCATATATGTATAAGGTTTGTTTCGGACAGACTTCTCTATAGAAAAAATGCCTCGAAACATTTTTCTAAAGAGAATGTTGTCCCGGACAAACTTTTCTATAGAAAAAGTTGTCTAAGGCAAACTATTCTATAAAAAAGTCGTCTCGGACTATAGAAAAATTTGCTTCGGGCAAATTTCTGTATAGAAAAAATTAGGACCAATTTTTCTGTAGGCAAGAGATCTAGAACAAACTTTTCTGTACACAAAAATTGGTTTGAAAAAACATTTCTATCGAAGAAGTTGCCTCGATCAAACTTGTTTAGCGAAAAAATTGTCACGGACAAAGTTTTCTTTGAAAAAGTTATCTCGGTCAAACTTTTCTATAGAAAATTTTGTTTCAGAGGACTTGTTTCTCCAGGACAACGTTTTCTGTAGAGAAAGTTTGTCGAACAAACTGTTTTAAGGAAAAGTTGTCTCGGCCAAACTTTTCTATATATGTATATGAAAGTTGTCTATTTTTATATAAAAAGTTGTCTAAGCCAAATTAATCTATAGAAAATGATGTCTCGGACAAAGTTATCTGAACAAAAAATTTTTATGGACTAACTTTTGTATAGAAAAAGTTGTCTCGGACAAACTTTTCGATATCGCAAGTTGTCTGAGACAAAACTTTACTATAGAAAAGTTGTTTCATATAAACTTCTCTGTAAAAAAACTTGTCGCAGACCAACTTTTCTGTATATGAATTTCTCTCGGACAATCTATTCTGTGTTAAAAGTTGTCTCGGACAATATTTTCTACAAAAAAGTTATCACACAAATTTTTCTATAGAAAAAGTTTTCGTACAAATTGTTTTTTGTAGATAAATTGCTTCGAACGAAGTTGTTTGAACGTTGAACGTTTCTATAGAAAAAGTTGTCTCAGACCCTGATTGGGACTATGGAAAAAATCCCCTTTTCTATGCGATTTTTTTTAACTAAAAATATTAAGATATTAAACATATTGAAGTTATTGAGATATAATTATAATTTGTAACTTCAAGTTTTTTGACGTGTAACGTTTCATATTATTTTCAAATTATATTTTGATTTCCTTCGACATGCAAATGACTACAAATATTTCATCATTACATAAATTACAAGTATATTATATCGATCACATATACGTATAATTGATTTAAATTCTATTTTATTGCGATACTTGAGTAAAAAAGAGTTGATCTAAATTTTGGCCTGAGATTACTTTAAGAAAAGTTCATTGTATTTTTAAATTCATGAGGATTATGCAATGCGATGTCGTTTCTATCCACTGGGAAGCTAGAAGCCTTAAAACCTAATCCACTTTGTGACCTTAATACAACTGTAACTTACGTGCAATAACTTTGAGCCAATTTGAAACAATTATTACACCGTCTCTCCCCATTGGCTGCCATTATAATTATGGGTTGCTCCAGAAGTACAGATTCTCCTGCTGTCAACTTTTCCTTAGCCTTCACATATCTGCATTTTTTTTTGCATTTTAAAAAATTTTAACATTTGTTAATGTTATTTTGAAAATGTTGAATTTATCGATGGTGATTTATTTCTTTTTACCTTCCTAATTGTGCATTTGTCTCTATAATGCATTTTTTATTAAACGATTCGGTCATTTGTTGTACGATTTTAAATTTAAATTGTTTGATTTGTTTCCGTCAATTGGTGGTGTTCCCACGAACGAGTGGAATAGTATGCTACTCAATCTGTAACGAAATGACCAAGGCAACCGCTTACATTGTTGGGCAAACATAAATAAAATTGGAGAGAAAATACATTTATTATATACATATATGTAGTAAATACATACATAGTATGCCAATAGGCAGATTGCACTGAATACAGTGTTTCGGGACAAACATATAACTAGTTACACTTTTCTTTCAGATCGCAAATGCAAGCAACAATTGTCAGGCACTTTCTTAATATACGAGCATTTCATGATTTTCTCGTTTCTTGCAGTTTTTTTTTTGAAAGTGAGTATTTTTTTGTTGTAGTAAAGATTTTAATGTGTGTTATAACTAACCTGACCAAGCATCACGCTTTTCCATGTTTCATCCCGCTTTGGATTTTGATCCCGCTTTATGAAGTTTTTGTCGTTAGAAATAGTGAAGTACAATTTATCTTGGAAGTTATATTTTTTAATACATACATATATAATTTTCAACAGTCACAAACAGGATTTGAATTCACATTGCCAGACGATCGTTTCGAAGTTCGTGAACTTCATCATCAGAGGCTTACTTGTAGGTCTGTTAAAATATGTCACTCGTTAGTTAGTTAGTTTGAAAAGAGGGATGCGATGCGGAGTGCTCAAAGAGAAAGCACTCTAATCCTTCCATGTCAGTAGACATACACTTAAGTCGCTGATTCGACCCTTTGTGCGCTCTCAATGTATCACTAGCTGAAATACTTTAATAGGGTTTTTGGTCGTTTTTTTCCTTCAGATTAATCTAATATATCTCATTTTTCTACCGTTGGATGGGTCACAAAAGTTATCAAGAAATAATATAGATTGTGTCGTATGAATAATATAATGATATCTTAACAATTTAATATTACTCATACTACGTTGCGTACAATATGAATTCTGTTGGGATGTTATCAAAAAGTCAAACAGTTTAGAAAAATTTCCTCAAAAAGTTGTTTTTTCGACTAATTGTAAAGTAATATAGATTATATTTACACATAACCACTTTTCGATGTCTCGTACTGTCTTGGATCCCACTTTTTTTGAACGAAAAATCTTGTTTAGAAGTTACTAAGTAATTAGTAAGTAATTAGGTGGCCACTAACAACCCAGAGGGGTCAAGGGTCTTACAAAGCGAGGATAACACCAAGCTCTCGCAGACAATATTCCACCTGGTTTTCCACCGAAATCTTAAAAACAAGATGGTGTCCCATAACATCCCATGAAGGGATTGAGGAGAGCTTCTCACAATTAGTGAGATTTGCGGTTTCTAGTTTTTGCACTCACTGAATGGGACCTACAGTTTTACACCGGTTCCGAACGGTAGTTTGAGAAGCTTTTTCATGGCTAAGTACCCGATTGTGTCGCCATCACTAAGTGAGGTGACCGTTGTCGAAAGAAATGTAAGGTGGTCCGAGCAGGGATCGAAACCACGCACACTGAACATTGCACCACCGACGGCCACAAGTCATCCAATTTTTCGATATCCTTCGAATACGTTTCGCACTGGTTCATTCTGATCTATCTTATTGACGTGGCCCAGCCAGAGTAAACGGGCTAGTTTGATACGCATAACCGCCGTCAATACTCGCCGTTTTCTATTATAGTACCATATATTTTTCGGAACATTTTTCTCTCGAAGACTCCCAGTGATATTTCATCAGCATGCGATATGACCCAGGATTCTGTGTCATACAGCAAGACAGGTTGTATGAGAGAGACCGCGAAATAACACCTGTATGTAAGTACAATTCCCCGTTTGATTTCCAGGCTGACGTTATTGCTTCTATTCACGCACAGTTATCGACGTTCACCCTGTCTCCCAATCGGGTGGATGTTCTGCTTGTCGAAAATACTGCAGTAACTTCTCGTAAATTTCGGCCCATGGTGTCTAAATCATCAGCATACTGGAGCAGCATGTGACTTTGGTTGCTGATAGTTTTATTCGTGTTGACTGCAGCTTTTTTCGCGATGATCTCAATTAATTTATTAATTTTTGTAATAAATCTAATATTTTGTAATAAATAATACAAAAAAAATGGGATGGGATGTCACCTTGCCGGAGTCCTCGCCTCGTACTAAATGCTTCAGTCGGATCTTTACCAATCTTTACGGAGGATTTCTTGTCGGACAGTGTTATTCTACAAAGGTGTGTCAGCTTAGTAGGAATACCAAGCTGCGACACAGCTTGGTACAACTTTCCCCGTATCGGGCTATCTAAGGCAGTCTTATAATCTACAAAGAGTTGGTAGGTGTTGATTTGCTTTTCATGGGTTTTCTCCAAGATTTGTCGAAATGTGAATATCTGGTCGATAGTTGACTTTCCAGGCCTAAAGCCACACTCATAAGATCCGATCGGGTCTGCAGAAAATGGATTTATTCTTTCACACATGACTCTCGAGAGAACCTTCTATGCGTTGGATAAAAGGCTTATTCCATGATACTCGGGTACTCGGGCCCTCTTTTTTGAAAACATGACACAATATGCTAATAATCCAATCGTCGGGCATGCATTTGTTTGCCAGATTTTGCATATGAGCTGATGCATGCACTTTTCCAACTCATAACCTTAAACAGCTCAGTCGGTAATCCATCAGCACCCGCGGCTTTGTTGTTCTAAAGCCGGGAAATTGCAGTTCTAACTTCGTTTTGGCCAGGAGGGGCAGTCGACGCCATCGTCCTGTATTTGCTCAACACCCTCATCTATATTGAAGCCTCTGGGAGAAGTGATCTATCCATATTCCAAACATACTGTGCACATTTGTGACTAGATTCACGTCCTTATCTCTACAAAAGGGGGCCCTGATCCATTTCCGTTGTATTGTACTTTTTGGTAGAATTTCCGGGGCCCATTGTTCCTTCTGTAAGATTCAATTTTCTCACTCTCGCGGTTTCTCCACAATCGATTTTTCTGCACATACAATACCTGCTGGCATTAAGCACGGAGGTTTCGTTGAAGCAGCTGTTCGACCTTCTTGTTGCAAATTTAATACAAGAAAGCATTTCAAGGAGAATGAGCGATAGGCAAATTGAAAAAACGGGCATTAAATTTGATTTTATTGACACTTGTGACTTTTAAAATAACTCTATATGCACTTAATGAGATTTGAGAAAACACAAGAATTTTATTTTATTTTTATTTGTTTTTACAGCTTTTTAAAAATGTTAATTAATTGAATTAAATCTTTGAATTGAATTAAATCTTTGAAAAAAGTATAAATTGTATAAAAAATTGTATAAAAAGCATAAATATATATTTTAAACTGAATACTCGTATTTATATTTGTTTCATACAAATTTACATTTTAATTTTATACATGTACTTATATTTATTACAAATTAAAAAACCCCGCTTTTTGGGCCAAAAGTCCCGCTTTTCTATCAAACAGTGTTGGTCAGGTTATGTATAAGTGACATTGAAATTTCCCAACAAATTAATATTACTCATACGCTGTGAACTACAGATTTTGTTCTCCTGTGATTTTGAGCGTAATACTCAACTGAAACTGAATTTCAGGTTTACATTTTTACATTAATGGTTTACATTAATGTGTATCCCTTTTGTTTGCTGAGTAAAACTATTTTGAAAACCTTATTAATAGCTCGTTTTTGTTAAATGACTGCTGATAATCAATCTTTAAAGTGATTTGATTTGGAACTGTCACATATTTCTTGACCTTAATAACTATCAGAATATACATTATTGGTTGAGGTTGTGGAAAGAGTCTCCAATGCGTGTTGTCCGAGTAATGGATAACAAATGGCAAACATGTAAACATGTCATGGCCTTTTAATTTCAGCTGAGTACTACCAATCGGAAATATTTTAGACCGTATGTTTAAGTTTAGGTTGATTTTTTATACATGGACTTCATATGGAAACCTGCAATTCAGGATCATTTGAGGGCTGCTATATAAATGGAAATTCAGTCACCTATGAAATAAATGGATTTAGGTTATATTAGTGGCTGTCACTATTGACACACTTAGTCCAATGAGGACCGTTGTGACACCACGGGACGTCATATTCCGTCCCCATTGTTGAACGTGTTTCCAGGATGTGGCTGTAGAAGAGACGTACATTGGTCCCTGGCGAGCCAAATGGTACTCTGCAGAAAGGTCCTAAGATTTTTCAGCCTAACTTACTGAATGTCTTTTAGATCCAACATGAAGTAAGATCCCAGGTTCGTTCTCCTACTCATGTAAAAGCACGGGCAGTAGCATATGAGATGTTCGACACTCTCGTCTTCCTTTTCATCCTCACCACATCAGCAGTAATCATGAGCTGAGATTCAAAGTCTAGACGCGTTTCTGCCTATTAAACTGTGTCCAATGATCACACCTTCTAGCATAAAGATATCAAGTTAAGCCTACGATTCTGACCATAACTTGGCTATACTTGCTTGGTGATCTTTGCGTTTTGAGCATCCCTAGAATATTAATGTACCTCCGCACCCATATAAGGTGAATATTAAAATGCTTGGCCATCACATTCCTTGAAGGCAGTACTTGAAGTAAGGAATACAGATGGCAAAGATTTTATAACAGTCTGACTGTCAGAGTAGATGTTGATAGCCCAGGCGGAAATGACGTTTTGTCCCAGTGAAAGGGCAACTTCAACGATTGCCATGACTCTGCTTGAAATACACTGTAATGGTCTTGTAGCCGTTGTGCAAGGACTAGACCCATCTCCTTAGAATAGACGCTTAATCTTACTTTGTCATCTAGTTTGGAGCCATCAGCGAAGAAGCCTAAATTCCTTCTATAATCCGGTATGTGACGTTTTTAGTCCTGCCTGTCCGGGATATGAGTAGAGAAGTTTCTCCCAAAGGTAAAAGTGGGTGTCATATATTCGACTTCTATTGTGGATTGTCGCAGATGCCGTAAAATCGACCCAGGACCATATGGGCGAGTGATCCATTGCGAAGAATATCTTAGGCGGATTGCCGACGTTGCAGCCATTTGCCTTCCCCAAACCCTCGGTAGGAGTTCGGAAAAGGGCACCCGTGATACCTACCATTGCCATTCTTTGGACTTTCGTCAACAGACTTAGGTAAGTGGATTTTCCCAGAACCGGTTTCCAAACGACAATGTCATAGAGGCTGTTTTTGGCGATAGGGTTCATCGTCTTCCGATTCCTTTTTTCATCGTTCATCGTCTTCCGATGACTTTTTTACTAAAATATGGGATAACTTTCTGGCCATCGGTGGTGTAATTGTAGTGTGCGCGACTCTTGTGCATGACAACGTGGGTTCGATCCCTGCTCTAACCACCTTAAAATTTCTTTCGACGGCGGTGACCTCGCTCAGTGACGGCGAGTATTAAGCCATGAAAAGGTTTCTCAAAATACCGTTCGGAACCGGTGTAAAACTATAGGTCCCAATCAGTGAGTGTAAAACTAGAACGCGCACAGCTCACTGGTTGTGAGAAGCTCAACTCTATCCCTTCATGGGATGTAATGGGAATAAACATATGTCTAATTATATAAGGTAGTGATTCTTCATATGCCATCAATACTACATACATATATTTTTAGACGCATGTCTCTCTCAAAGAAAGCTAATTGCAAGGCACTCCTTTGAAACCATTTATTTGAACCATTAGCTGGCAAACTCATGTTCGGGGGTGGCTTTCCGATTTCCGAAAAAACATTTGATTAATGTTATCAATAAGCGGGCACCATTATATTTGTTGTCCTCATAGCTTTGTTCGTGATTACACGACAGGCTGTCGCCTTGTAGGATGCCTCGGTGGATAGGAAATAGTTAACTGATCAGCGTAGCAGGGATTCCGAGGTCAAATATGTTTCCTCACACAGACGTATTGTTAATGTCTGTTTGTAGGCTCAAACGGATCTCGATTGTGAACGAAAAATCTATTCTGTTTTGTGTCAAATTTTTTAAAGAACTTTGTCAATTTTGGGTGTCACATACTATACAATAATAGCATCGAATATTAATCTTCGTTTATTTAAATAATAATTTTGTTATTGTTAATGATAAAAAAAAACTTAATTGTTCGTTGTCATAGAATTAAATTAAAATATCTGCAAATAATGATGGTGTGACCAGCAGGAGAGAAAATACACAGAATCCAACCGGTTGAAAAAATATATAATATATAAAATATATAATATATAATTTTTTGTAAGACCCCTGAACTTAACTGATTGTTAATGATTAATGTAAAAGATTTGCTCACTGTTAGAAAAGACGAATGATTAATTTAAATACTATAACGTATAAGTAATCGACATTACAATTTTCATAAACCATTCGACGCAGAGTCATGCATATTTTAAATTTATTTACTTTCAAACTTATTTAAATTGTCTTCAATTTGTTCTTACTGGATGCCAATGCGTTTAACCAAGTGACCCTCTGGGGAATTGGAGCGTTCAAAGGATAACAAGTGTTTTGATTCAGATGCTATTTCTCGAGCCACTTGCCACTTTGAAAAATCATAGAAAACTCTATGTAGCGAATTTTTGGGTAGTGTAAAGGGCAAAACTGGTAAAAATGGATAGTACTATACAGGAAAAATATCAACTAGTTCATTTGCGCCAGTATGTGCTAACTCGTGTCAGAATTTCAGCATGTTTTATTTACTTTTTTGACTTTGCTGTCAATTTTCTCGATTTTTGTTAAGCCCTTGTCAAAGCCATACTTAAAGATTATTTCAACGTTAATTTTGAGTAAAAGTTTTTTACGGAATTGAAAAATAATGAGCCTCTTAAGAGTTATGATTTTTTAAGTGAAAGTCTAAATTCAAAACTCCACGAAACAGACATGAAATCGAAATTGGCTCCGGCGACAGTTTTTTTCAAATCAAAAAAATTGGAAAAAATAGGTTCTAAGCTCAGAAAAGTCCCAAAAATCGAAATCCGAGGGTGTTTTTTGACGTTATAAGCGTTTTTTAGCCGAATAAGCAATCGACATTACAATTTTCATAAACCATTCGACGCAGAGTCATGCATATTTTAGTTTTATTCGATTTAAAAAGTAATTTATTTTAAAAATTACATTTATTTACTTTCAAACTTATTTAAATTGTCTTCAATTTGTTCTTGCTGGATGCCAATACGTTTAACCAAGTGACCCTCTGGGGAATTGGAGGGTTCAAAGGATAACAAGTGTTTTGATTCAGATGCTATTTCTCGAGCCACTTGCAGCTTCTCCTAAAAAATAAATACAAAATAATATATTCATAATCATTTAAGAATTCCCTTAACTTTATAGTCTCAAAACAACTTACACAATACATTTCCCTTGTGATCTCTTTGCTACGGAAATCCATTTCCGCCAATTCCAAGAATGACAGCAAATACTCATACAAAGCAATGGCATAGAGCTTTGAATAACCCGGTATCACCGTTTTTACCACTGGTAATATTTCCTCACACAACTCAAGGCGGCGTATTAAAACCTCTTTGCTAGGCTCTCGCATGGAACCGATTAGTATAGCTCTCAGTATGGTGGCAATATTTTGCTTTAAATCAATCATAAGGAAATGATTTGGATGAAAATCTCCGGCATATTTATTCAAAAGCTCTTCATAGGACATAACATCACCATTCAAATTGGACACGTCTTCTGAAGCCTGGACTAATAGTTTTTGTACTCCAGACGGGTCCATTACAGCCTTACAGTCCATACACTCCCATTTGCCATGAGAAGATATCGCAAAGCCTTCGGGACACTGTTTGCACTTGATGGAACTCATGTGAGTATTCAATTCGGTTGGATCTAAGCAACGGAAACACTGGCACTCAATATGACGGGTCATGCGTAAATGATGTTGACGTTGAATAGTGCCCTTACAAATGAATATAATTAATATCACGTACTTATAAGCCGGGAGACGATCTACTTACCATTAATGGATTAGTAAAGGAATTATAGATTATCTCTCCTGCTCTTATAGGGACTGCTGCATAAATCTTCATATTGAAATCATCATCAATGGCCGTAGCTGTATTGGGTACACAATGATGTGGCATTTTAGCCGCATGCACATAAAGGCCCTTTAATGAGTCTCCCGTGATTTTACTGGATACCTCAAATGCATTGGCATCTAAAAGTATACACAGTTTATGCAAAAAGTCTGAATCCTGCATATCACCCTTAGATGTTTGTATATTTTTCAATGCATCCATAAGACCGGAGTCCATAATTGGTTGGACAATGCTAGTCTCATGATCCATCCACATTTCGGTGTCACGATAAACATTTAACTTGAATTTGTACGGAACAAGATGGATACATTTATCAGATGTTTCCGGATTTTCCATGGTCATTAACAGTTTAATGATAGAATTCAGGGTGTAGGTATTAATCAGCAGATTCTTGGAGATCGCCTTGGGTACATTTTGAAAGAAAACACACTCAAATGAATCATGGTCGGTGCAATCGATGCATAAAGGGAAAAATTGGCACTTTCTGAAAAAAAAATAAAATATATATATATTAATAAAATAAAATAAAACTATTCCGGATAATTGATATTAATACAATTTTTATGAACAAAATTACCCACAATTGCCGTCCAAGAATTGAAGGACAACCAGAAGAGTTTCAAGAGCTACCATTACATCTAGAGAAAATAACTGTTTGGTGTGTTAACTGTTTTAGGCTGGTGGAATCTTCGGTCCATATTTCTTCTAAAATAAGATCGGCCGTAACTTAACTTTAAATGACGCATACTGCTGCCAGAAATTGAAACCCGTGATAAGCAATGTGATTGCCTCTGACTAGAGGTTAACCCATCAAAATTGGGTGGTTAAAGTGTTGTTAAATATTGATAAACATTTAACTTGATGGATGATGAATAAATGGTTTCCCATTACATCCCATAAAGGAATTGGAGAGAGCTCTCACAACCAGTGAGCTGTGCGGATTCTAGTTTTATACTCACTGATTGGGACATACAGTGTTACACCGGTTCCGAACGGTATTTTGAGAAGCTTTTTCATGGCTAAATACTCGATAGTTTCGCTGTCAATAGGCGAGGTGATCGCCACCGACTGAAATTTAGGGAGGTCAGAGCAGGGATTGAACCCACGATATCATGTACAAGAGGCGTGCACACTAACCATTGCACCACCGACGGTGCAATGATTCGATGTTTACCACAATTTATCTTCAAAACTGAAATGACCACGGACTGAAAAACTGGTCATTAAAAACTAACTCCCCGTATTCAAACCGAAAAGTTAGCCACCGGTTATCATCTAAGTAACGATTTTTAATTAATACGAATGTATGCTAACTTTTAACGATCAGCTGTCGTTTCACTCACAACAACCATGACTATTAGGGTTGCTTTTCTCTAAAACATACATGTTAATATTAGACTTAGACAGTAGTTAGGAAGCTATTACAATTCTAGTCAGACACTCGTTGTACGTAACGACTTTTCGTTATGAATACTGGGGTACATTTTTTACAATTTAATTTCACTCATTTAGTTGTTATAGATTTTCCTTTTTTATTGCCACTCAAAAACGACCCCGACCTTTTGTGACCTACCCCAAAAACTATTAACAACAAATACACTTAAGGTAAGATTCGACAGCTCTGAACATTTTCAACTATTTCAGCACATACTACATACATACATACATGCATACGTGGGAACATTGCACCATTTGTTGACTCTACACTTACTTGCACATGACAAATGAATCTTCACAACATTTTGCACATTTCATCTGTTCACATTCCCAATGGGTCGTTACCAACAACGGCGTCTCCTCGATCAATGTATCACCGGCTTCCACATCAATGGCCGCTATTAAATGTCTAGTTATGCGGGTGAGATGTTAATTGAATTGATAATTTGTTAAGTATTTCAGATATTTGATTTGTTTTGTAATATTTAATAGCAAATTTTACCTTCCCAACTGTTCATTAACTGCAAATTCTACCTTTTCACTGAAACTTTGCATTGTGTCTGTCGCGTCACTTTGTGGGATTGTGGTGGGAGTGAGTGCCTGGATAGGTTTTTTTTTTTTATTTTTCCTCTGCTAAGAAAATTTTTGTCTAGTTTATTTCTGCGTACAACTTTTTTTGCCGTAATGTTTACCCCTCCGTGTACTGCGATCAATTAAGAGCAATCCATTTCAGTTTCGTGTGTTGAAGTTGGGCCAAAATACACATCTCAATTTTATAGTTTCATTTGAATTTCATGTGTACGTTGTTGTTTCCCTTCTTTTTCTTTTAATTTTCTTTAAACTGAACAATCAGTCGACCGGCAGGCAGCCGACAATTGGTGTTGGGTTGTTGTTATCTAAAGGAACACTCTCGGGTCTAAGTAATAGGGATGCTTGGGATTATTTAAGATGGAACTATTTCTATGTCTAAAATACATTTTATGTATAGAAAAGTAAAATGTAAGTTTACATAGAAATTAGTATGTACGAGGGCAGTTTGGTAAGTCCCTGACTTATTGAATAAAATATATTTTTTCTTCCCTATTTTCTTGTTATTTTATCGATCTGTAAAAGTTTATGATTTTTCATCATAATTCGGTTCAAGATCGTTTTCCTATTAAAAATAATTTTCAATAGAAAATGGTTTTAACAAGAAGCAGTGAAATTGATTATTCTGGTGGATGGTTGGGAATATAGCTATATCGACGCCCACCAAGGCATGTCATCAGCTCCCTTCCCCACTAGTATCACACATTATAGAGATAAACAATACTCAAATTATCGAGAATTGCTTCAACAACACCTACTGGTGCGAAAACATCCAAAACAATACTTTATCGAAAACATCAATATTTCAATATATTTTTTCGGCAAAACAACGTTTTATTTCTCATCATAGCCTTCTTTTAGCTTGCTACATTTAGTCCAACGATTTTGCAATTGTTTATTACTTCCAAGTTATAGGTTTCTCTATGTCCTTAAAATATGCGTTTGTTAGAGTGATGACCTCTACTTACCGGTATCAAACAACTCTGGGGGTTCAGGGACCTTACAAAGATATATCGACCTTTTGCCTTATCTCTCTTGTTGGTGATACCAAGTGTACGCAGGGATTCGTCAACCTGATCCTTCAGCGTAGTCTTAGTGTTCCTATTTTTCGTCTTCCTTCGAGTTCGATTTCGAAAACCCTTGGTGCTGGTTCGCCTTCATCCATTCTACTGACATGGCCTAGCCAGCCTTAACTACGTTTTTCGTACGGAATAAAATAAATGAAATTGTCAAAAAATGTTGTTTAAGAATTTGTACGCAGCACTTAAATAACCATAGAGAAATGGCGTATAGAGAAACGATTTGACTCTGTAAATTTACGAAGTTTGGTGTGTTGCATATGGACGTTGCCTGTTGAAAAGTGGGAACATTTCGTTTTGTGCGTTACAATTTACCCCATCACACATATACTAACAAAAAAAAGATAACAAAGTCCAAAATACGTTTAAGTTTCACAGTTTTTCATCAAAACGACAAGAAAAATGTAAGTCAACAATTTTTGTAATTCCACCTGGTTTAAGTCAATTTACGTCAAATAACTCTCTATGTGAAACGAAACGTCAGATGAGAAAGATGGCAGCTCTATATGGCATTACTCTATGTAAATAATCCTATACCGAAGAGATATAAACGGGTTATGCATCTTCTGTAATAAAAATAACTGAATATGAATACCACTTCCAAAAAAGGATTTATCCCAAAGTCCCATTTGTTCTGATCTGATAAAATTTTGCAAAATTTTGCGCATAACTGTTTTTTAAAAGGCCTAAGGAAATAAGGCGGTTATACACCTTCCCTGGATCATAAAATCCCTCAAACCGGCTACCTGGAAAGAAAATGTCAAGCTAAATCTATGCCGAACACAGATAAGTCTATGGCGAATCCAGACGCTTTTATTCGCTCAATAAAATAAACGTCATAGGTACGATGGAAAGTAAACATTGGATGGTGGGAAATATAGGTTCAATAATACCAGATAGTGGCAATAGTATACAACGATCAACAAAGGAACAACAACCGAATTTTGTGTTTTTGTGGCAAATTAGTTGTGTTAAATACAATACAAATGTATACCAACGATAAAAGTCATCAAAAAGTGCAAAATACATTTAAATTTTTCAGTTCTACACCAAAACGACAGGAAAAAGTTAAGTGAACATATTTTGTAACTCCACCTGGTGTAAGGTAATTTTAAATGTAATTGCTCTCATTTCCACAAACCTACGATGAAGAGTGTGAAATGAAACGTCAGATGAGAGAATAAGTTTATCTATGTATGTATTATTCTATGCTCGCTCCGCTCCGTTTTCTTAAATATCGACGTTTAAATACCAAAACCTCATAAGTCAAAAATTTGCCATTTTCGGATTACTGATGATATGTGTTGAAAATATTATTCTGCATATACTGTAACTTTGTAAAACAGCATTAAATGCTTGTTTCAGAATGTCTTTCGGAAATGAAAATTACATCAATAATTTAAAAATATCCAATTACTTTTGTATTTTTTAGTTTTTTTCTCCTGAAAAGCATAGACTAATACATGCATAGATACATTTATTCTCTCAATAAATTAAACGTCATAGGTACGGTGGAAAGTAACAATTGGATGGTGGAAAACATGGGTTCAATAATACCAGATAGACGCAATAGTAAACAACGTCCGACAAAGGAACAACAACCGAATTTCGTGTTTTTGTGGCAAGCTAGTTGTGTTAAATACAATATAAATGTATACCAACGATAAAAGTCAACAAAAAAGTGGAAAATACATTTACAATTTTTCAGTTCTACACCAAAACGACATGAAAAATTAAGTGAACATATTTTGTAACTCCACCTGGTGTAAGTTAACATATTTTGTAACTCCACCTGGTGTAAGTTAATTTTAAATTTAATTTCTCTCATTTCCACAAACCTACGACGAAGAGTGTGAAATGAAATGTCAGATGAGAGAATAAATATATCTATGTATGGATTAGCCTATGTATCTATGTATGTATTAGTCTATGCTGAAAAGTATGAAATTTTGACTTATGAGGTTATGGCTTTTAAAGGTCGATATGTTAAGAGATTGACATGTACATACATTGTACATATATCCAACAAAGGTTATTACAAGTAATTCCAAAAGAATCACATTTTCATTAATTCCAAAGGGGAAGTATGACCATATTTTCCACTTACGAAGAAGGTTTCTTAAATAATTTCTAAAAATGTGGTTATCAATGGTGCAATAGTTAGGATAGACAGGGGTCGGCGGCAGTCCAGACTGTTTAGTCTATTATGATACCACAGGCTAAAGAGATTAAGAGCAATTCTTCTTCATCGGAGAACCAACCCTTAAGGTTGCTGCAAGAAACTCAAGATTCTGCCAACGCCAAAAGGTCCCTAAGGGAGTATAATCCCACAGAATATATCGGGCTGCTGGTTAGTGTTGAATACGTGTAGAATAGATGTTCAGTGGATACTTCCTCATATAGTAGTTACTTCCTCATATAGTTTGCCCTGACAATATTTGACAGACAATATCCCATCAAAACTACCACGGGCACTAATACCCTGGATCAGGCTAGAGATAGAAGGTTGATGGATCTCTTCTTATTCTATGTGCCAGGTTTGTCTTAGGTATCCACAATATCGTATGTGCCCCACGTTTACCTTTCCAGAATCATCACACGCGTCATCTCAGTATATGATTACAAATCGCTGGAGGCACCCGAACCCGTTCCAATTGATGTGGAATTTGTAACGTAGCCTCTAATCTTGCCAGGTCATCCATTGAGCAGTTCCCACGCATCTCCATGTGCCCTGGCCTACCGTACACCTGGACCACATCGTTAGGAGATCTGCGGCTATCCTGGGCAGAGGTTGCGTTCAGAAATAGTGAATCCAGGAACTCCATAGCCGCCAGAGTAGCAAAGAAGATATTGACCCCGATGACTGCTGGACTATCTTCAGCCAATCAGTATCTTCCCAACTCTGCTACGTTTCTGTCTGATACACGCTACAATGATCGAGAAAGAGACAACACTATTTCGCCAGACTAGACTCCATAAGTAAAAATCCCTACTCTCCTAAGTTTCTATCTGATAAACCATAGACTAATACTTTTAGTAGACCTAATAGTTCTCCCACCAAATTTATGACATTTTGGCCTGGTGTGATATTTACATTCGATGTTGAAAAGAATTGCTTTACAAATAATAACAACGGCATTTCGTTTTGTGTTAAAATTATTGTGTTAAATACAACACAAATGTATGATAACAATAACTGGAAGTAAAAAAGTTTAAGCCACATTTAAATTTCACAGTTTTTCATCAAAACGACATGAACAATTAAAGACAGAAGGTATTGTAATTCCACCTGGTGTATGCCACTTTTCGTCAAACATCTCTCTATCACACCGACCGCATCACGAAGAGTGTGAAATGAAACGTCAGATGAGCCAAATATTCTCTCTAGTATGAGTTACTCTATGTGATAAACGCTACAATGATCGAGAAAGAGGCAACACTATTTCGCCAGAGTAGACTCCATAAGTAAATATCCACTTCCATTTCCCTTCAGATATTTTGTATCATAGAATAATACATACATAGATAAACTTATTCTCTCATCTGACGTTTCATTTCACACTCTTCATCGTAGGTTTGTGGAAATGAGAGCAATTACATTTAAAATTACCTTACACCAGGTGGAGTTACAAAATATGTTCACTTAACTTTTTCCTGTCGTTTTGGTGTAGAACTGAAAAATTTAAATGTATTTTGCACTTTTTGATGACTTTTATCGTTGGTATACATTTGTATTGTATTTAACACAACTAATTTGCCACAAAAACACAAATTTCGGTTGTTGTTCCTTTGTTGATCGTTGTATACTATTGCCACTATCTGGTATTATTGAACCTATATTTTCCACCATCCAATGTTTACTTTCCATCGTACCTATGACGTTTAATTTATTGAGCGAATAAAAGCTTCTATGGTATGTATTATTCTATGTTTTGTATATTTTGAAAGCAATTTTCTTAGTATTTCCCTTAAACTAGAATTTTCTTAGAGGTGGCAACTAGCGCACATGCTAGGCAATTTGTCATATGTAAACATATGTAGTATATACATATGTATGTATAGACTGTGTAAAGTGTGTTCTTTTTGGTTTAATGTAGATTTAATGCATTGGTTTTTAGCAGGGGCGGATTTCGATGAAAAGGCATCACGGCAAGCTGTTAGGGCACAATCTTTTAAAAATATTCGTTTTAAACACCCATTTCCACTTAGCGTGTTTAACATATTTTGTACTGCATTTATCTGATTGTTTATGAAAGCTGATATTGGTCTCAAACCATGTTAAACGGGTTAAGTAAGCTAACGGGAAACAGTTTTTAGGATGTGTGGGAAGTTAAATTCGTATTTACGCATCTAGCAAATACACAATACACAAACCAACGATTTAGGCACTTATATATATCAACGGCATATGACGTCAAATGAGTTTAGAAGTGAAAAAACATAGCTATCTTGTTTATTTCTATTCATATTTCGTCGAAATTTGAACATAAATACAAAGCGTAACAAAGCTCCAATTATCCCGGTGAGTTTCGGCGGAAATGTTGCGGAACTGAAACATATTAGTCTACGTTGTCACTCAGGGTGGTTCACTGAAATTCTTGCACATCGCCCATTTTCTCTTACATTCTAAGCGTGTTTTTATTTCCAGCTAACTAATTTGTTGACGACTTTGTGTGGGGGGATCCGCTTAAAATCGCTTAGCTCCCATATAAAATGGTCGAAAAATTAGTTTAGCAGAGAATAAAAAACAGGTTTTATTGGGTATGTAATTTCCAATTAGGTGGTCGCTCAGCTGTTTTATCGAACACCTCTGAGTGGCATCGTAGAGTAATATATAAATAATGTTAATGAGTGTACCCGACACACTAAATTCTGGACGACAGTCACTGGGCTAATGGCAGAAACTGGGTAGAAAGGGAATAGTAGGACTATCCAAAAAACGGAACGTAGGGTGTTGACACAATAATTAGTCATAACGAAAAGTTAGCCCCCGCCTAACATCTGACTAACACTTTTTTTAATCCATACAACTTACATTCAACAAAACTGTGCGCAACAAGTGACTACGAACCGAATGAATGCATGCTAACTTTTGACAAACAGCTGTTCAAGACTTCAAAATGCTGTCAAAATTTTACAAATAATTTGTTTAAATTATGCATAATGGTCAAAACATAAATTACCCAAATACACTAGGAATCGAAACTTCAACGGCTGGTAGAAGACTATAAGTACCCTCGTATAAAAAGTTTAACGTTCCTGCGAGCTCTACAATACGCATCTTTTGAGAACCCTCCCCAGAGTTGAAATTCCAAAAAAAAATGGTAGATAGACGGTAGATGGTTTCTCTGGTGCTTGTTGTCAGAAAAAAACACTCGTCCACTGACGCGATGCGAAACTGTCGCGAAAAAAACCCTAAAACTTCGTTCTTCTTTGGCTTGCTCTTCGCTCAACCGACGACCGTTTTTGTTCGCTCGATCGGCTCATGTGTTCACTGGAGACCCTTTACTTCGTAAAAACTCAGCTAACGGTCTTCTGAGCATGCATGTGCCCAAGCATGGTACAATAATATCTTCATGGTAATTGCAGCGCGTGTTGTTGTTGTTGTAGGCAGCAACAACAGGCATTTTGTTTTTGTTCTATTCGCTTCAGCTGTCAAACTCTACACAAATACATACCAACAACACAAGAGTAGAAAAACAAAATGCATGTGAGTGTGACAGCCGAAGCGAAGAACCTCATGAAAAAAATGAACACAGCTGTTCTTACGACTTTACCATGAACATATTATTGGACCATGTGCCCAAGGTTGCTTCTCTTGAATGAGCAGGCCGGGCAAAAAAATTTGTTTGAGCATATTTTGCGAGCTCTGATTATAAATCATTTCTTTACTAGCCCTAAATAATATCTAAGTTAGAGCGTCCATCCATTGACTAACTTTTTATTAACATTGTGCATTTTTTGTTAGGGCATCAAAATCCGTCCCTGGTTATTGCTATGGAGCTACAACTCATGACATTTGGAAAATTTGTGTTATTTTTATCAATTTGAAAAAGCGTCATTCTAAACAAAAACACAAGGTAGCATAATTTTCAAACAACTTGCTTGCTATTCCGTTGCAAACGATTATATATTAATGGTTCATCTGTAGTTGGCGTCACCAAATGCCTCATTCATTTTTTTGACGCGACACAAAGGTCATGTGCAGATTAAACAATAAATTATGACGGAGTCAACAAGATTGCTAAGTGCCTTGACTAAATATGACTTCGCGCAATCTTTTTGTGGGATCGTTCTATATTTTAGCTATCTTCGTCCAGGATATTCTTAAGTTAAAGCCCACAAATAAACCAATTAATAACTATAATTACTTAAATTTTCTTGTAGTTTTTTTATTTTCTTTTTTGTTTGAAGATGTAATTCCTAGTATAGAAAACAAATATGTAGAAATAATCAATACATTTTTCATTTGTTGAAAATTAAAAATACTCGTTTTTTAGTTTTACTTTAAAAAAACACACACATGTGTCTCCGTCATGAGTTAGACGTTTTTATGGATTAAGTTGTGTGATTTTCAAGATATTTCGAAACCAAAATTAAATATAATTTGCAAAGTATTCAGCGACAAGTGTGGTGTATTCTTTGAGTGGTGAGATAAAGTTGGTGTGTGTACAAGTTTCCGTATTCGAAGTCGTGTGTTTTCAAGTAAATCGTGCGGATGAGAGTATGTTATGGTAAACTAAAATTAAACTCAAAAAATAACCATACAAACACAGAACTATGTGCTATTGTTGTTTGAATTTAACTTTACGATTGCATTTTTATAAGTAGTTGATCAAAAGAGGGCGAGGGCGATGTGGCATTCACTTTCATTGCAATTAAATTGGTGTCTTTCAACACATACCTATACAGCAAGAGGTTTTGGGATGTGTAGTGCTTCCAAGGTCAGGGATAGTTACAATTTGCCTTTTATATTTTATTAGAATAAAATGGCTCACATTGTTCGTAGGAAAGGAATAGATTTCCTACGACTTTTATATTCTCTTCGTAATCTAAAACCATTCTCCTTTGCGCATATTCTACTTAGGAAACGACGTTCCCACTTTGTAATGAGGTCATTGTAAGTAAATATTAAGCTTTTTTTTAAGATTATTGATCACGAAAACAACAAGCGTTTACATCCTAGAAAATTATTTCCTATTCGTTATAAAAACTATATTATTCCTAGAATAAGGATGTATATTAGAAAATTAATGAAAAAAATTAAATTTTCACATAAAAAACAATTCAATTGGTTATATCGCTTGATTCTAAAGGAAAGAAAATGTTTCATCAATGCAGAATAATAGTTTCTTGAAAAGTAACCTTGGGAAAAGTAAATATCCAACTGTTTCTTTTATAGGTTAAAGTACCATGTTTCTCAAATTGACGCTTTCTTGTACAAGTGTTACAAAGCTACACATATCCTTGTCCATTAATAGTGACTGCCACACCCGCTCACTCACTCTTCCTTGGATCTGTGTGTGTGTGTGTGTGTACTGTACTAACATGTAAGTGTATTGTTATTATTATCCTATATATAGATATTATTTGTTTTTCTTCTGAGTTGCTGGTTGGTTGTTATTTGTTTGTAAGAATAACTTCTTTCTTTTTAAAAATAGATTATCAAATCTCCTTACTTTTCTTTCTTCATATCTTCTCCTGATTCTCTCATACATGTATGAATGTATATATATTTAGAATTCTTATATTATTATTATTAAGAATATTTGTTTTTGTCTAAAATTAGGGTTTGGGCATTCTTAAAACTTTATTGATTTTAAAAATTGAATTGATGATTTTTGTTGTTGTTTGTGTATCATATTGTTACAAATATTGTTTATATTATTTACGTTTACCGCTAGAATTTGTAATACACCTAGCAGTTTTTTGTACTCTACGTGCTTTCCTGGTTTCATGCGAAGAAATGGTCAGAAGACTGTTGACATCCTCTGTATTTCTGCCGCTTTCCTGATCATCCTCAATAACATTTCGTTGAATGCTCTCACTCCCACTATCCTCGGGCTGTTGTTCGACATTTGTGAGATTTTCTAAAGTGTGTGTAGCATTCATATCGACAAAGCGTTGTGATTGAGGTGATACTATGACACTTTTGTGTTGTGCTACATTGCCAGAAAGTGGAAGTGATAATGATGGAAATGTAGAAGGAGAAGACGATGCAATTGCACATCCTGGGGATGAGGATGAACCATAGAACAATCTTGTCGAATAACCAGCAGCTGCTATAAAAGCACTTGCACCGGTCGAAGCCTCATTCATGTCTATAAATTCTGTTAACTCTGTTTCGTTGTCTACAACGTTTGCATTATTCAAATTGGACGTTGCTTGGTGTACCAAAGATGATGTGTTATTAGCATTAACAACGCCGCCACACGTCGTAGCGTTGTGCTGACGTTTAAGATTCTTTGACCCCGTATTAACAGCTAAAAGCTTTGCTGTAGTAGTTTCGTCGGGGAATACAAATTCATTGCCTAATGTCATTGTATTGCATCCACTATCATTCATGCTAGCATCACTTTCAGCATCAGTATCGTCATCCATATTAAGTATAATGTCGTCTGGTTTAACACCTTGATTAACGAGAGCCTGATAATCTTCGGCTTGTAGTGAGGGCGTCACTTTATGGCCACACGAAATACAGGTGGGAATTGCGGGACTTTTGGAGCGCCAATATTGCAATTCGGTTTTGCATTTGTTAAGTTCCTTTGGAAAAACAACGAAACAAATAAACAAATGGTCAAGTTTCAAAGGCAAACGTAATAAGTAAAAACAAAATCAAAACACCCGTATTCATAACGAAAAGTTAGTCACTCACTATCATCGGACTAACGATTTTTAATTCATACCACTTCAACTAAACTGTGTCCAACGTGTTGCAGTGAAGGAAACGCATACATGCTAACTTTTGACGAACAACAATCAGGGTTTCATCTGGCTAAATCAGACATGCTCATATTAGAGTTAGACAATACATACGAAACGTTTATGAATCAATTCTTGGCTTTAGCCTTAAAAATATTCTAATTAGACACTCGTTGTACGAATCGTGCATCCATCGTTATGAATACGGGGGTAAGTAAGTGGCAAAAGAAATTTAAGATATTTTCGCACGGGAGCTTAGTCGAGTACTCTCTCTAAATACCATATTAACGTTTAAATTGGGCTTGTAGTTTTGAAGATTTTTTTTGTAACTTCTCACCTGCAATAAAGTAGAAAATTTCCTTGACATTTCCTCATTTTTCTTGTCGTTTTCATCCATTCTATTAGCATATTCCATGGCCTGCTTACGCTGCTCGGCTAATAATTTCTGTTGCTCGGAAATCTGCTTACCTTGTTCGGCTGACTTACGTTTACATGTGCGTAATTCATTGCGCAAAACCGACAGCTGGTTATTGTAGATTTTCATGCCTTGTTTAATTTTTCTAATACCTTTACGCAACACCATATTGCTTTGTGGTGGTGAAGGTAAATTGGAATTGCTATCTGATAAATCCGAGGTAATAACCAATGCTACAAATGAGATAATACATAAGTGTCCTAGACTTTTTCTTTATTTTAATGATGTCTTTACTTACGTCGTTTCGTTGTTGTGGGTAGCTTAAAGAAGTCCTTGTTAAAGTACGCAATTCCAGGCAATGTTGGTTCTATACGATCTCTGAAATATTCCATAGCCATTGTCGATAGATCGAAAAGTTCATCTGTGACACGAAAGGGTCTTTCAACACAGGGAGTATTCCTAATATAATTTAAAATCGTGTACACTTCATCAAGTATCTAGAGAGCAATAAACATGACACAACACGCTTTAATCGTACAATGTTTTTTAAGTTAATATGAAGAAAAATGCAATAACTTACTGCTCCTGGAAAAAAACAGCAATGACCACGTTCGATATGTTTTCCAAATGTCATTTGTAAAAGCGATAAACGCATATAACATGTCTCTATAATATCACACTCGCATGCAAGTGGATGACTACGACGCGCCGATTCCCTGCGTGGCATATTAGCCTTAATTGCTTGAAAACGATTATACGTCTTGGTAATCAACTTGGAAAAGGTGGAGTTTAAATTATGCATGCAAACATCATTCATTTTGTGAGATATCTGTAAACGAAACGAGACCGAAGAAAAAGAATTAGAAGATAATAAAACAATACAAATTTAAAATGAATAATCCTGATTATACATTTAACTTATCTAAGAAATCTTCATTGCACTACCACGATTTAAAAGTACTTTCTATTTAAACCTGCGTTTAGGGCGCAGTCTTTTGTATGCCTACATTAAACTAAAATACTGGGTGCCTGTTTCTCGATGCCGAACGAAGGTTTTTGATTGTAATTTAAAAAAAAAAAATATGGTTTCCATTACATCCCATGAAGCGATTGCGGAGATCTTCTCGCAATCAGTGAGCTGTGCGCTTTAAAATGAATAATCCTGATTATACATTTAACTTATCTAAGAAATCTTCATTGCACTACCACGATTTAAAAGTACTTTCTATTTAAACCTGCGTTTAGGGCGCAGTCTTTTGTATGCCTACATTAAACTAAAATACTGGGTACCTGTTTCTCGATGACGAACGAAGGTTTTTGATTGTAATTTAAAAAAAAAAGTATGGTTTCCATTACATCCCATGAAGCGATTGCGGAGATCTTCTCGCAATCAGTGAGCTGTGCGCTTTCTAGTGTTTACACTCACTCATTGGGATCTACAGTTTCACACCGGTTCCGAAAGATATATTGAGAAGATTTGTCATGGCAGGTACCCGGCAATGTCGCCATCACTCAGCGAGATGAAATGTAAAGTGGTCCGAGCAGGGACCGAATGTGCAAGAGCCACGCACACTACCCGTTCCACCAATTGTTTGTAACCTAGTCGAAAGAAGTTTGAAGTGGATTTTCACAATCTTTTTATTTCAAGTCTATAGAAAACGCAAAAGTTCTATATTTCCAATGTGGTGCATTTGCGATCAAAGATAAAGCCAGAGATCGAGATCGAGGAATATGGCATAAGTTTACATCTTGATAATATTAAGAGCAAAATGACAATTTCTAGCTAGTTTTAGAAAACAGTTTATGAAAGCCTGATATTTGGCATTTTGTAGCTCCAAACTAAGAAAATTTCTTAGTTAGCTCCTCCATTCGGCAATGCTTGGTAATAAGATACATTAGTACTGCTGATTCCGACGACAATGTTTGTTTTTCCTTCTGTCTACGTACACAAAATATAAAAAAAACCTTCACTGATATCATTCCACACAATATGTGTTGCATTGCTTTCGGATTACAAGAGTAATTGAAAATTTGGGTTTCATAATGCATATAATGCAAAATAAATGTATTCAGACACAAAATATAAAAAAAGGAGTAAAACAAAAACAAATCTCAGAACATGTTTGACAAAATGTTTTAAAAACTTTTATTGGTTTTATTTTGAAATTAGATTTGTATTAGATGAAACTTAAGACGTCTTGTCCAAAAGAAGATACCAACAACATGTGGGCAACAAACGCCACAACTTTCTGTTGTACATATACATATATATGTAAGTACTTTCTGTGCTACAAATTTACCAATTATATTCAAGTGTTTAATTACTGAATATCTAAAGTAACAGTTACGAATATGTAAAAATATATTTTCTGTTTTACCTCGTCGAAAACCCAGACTGGAAGTTCAGATTGGGCCTTAGGTTACCTAGAAGGGCTGTCCCTATTTACACACTTAGTCCAATTGCAACCGTTGTGATACCACGAAGACGTAATATTCCGTCACCATCGTTGAACCTGTAAGTTGACTTAGTATAGTTAAGGGGCATTCAATCTATATAATAACTCATCCCGATATTGCAGGACTTGGTTGAAGAAGAAACACGTACATTACTCCCTAAGTCATTCAGCTTAACTGGCTGTATGTATGTCAAGGTCGTGTTAGACTATTGGTGTAAACTTCATTTGGTGTAAACTTGAGAACGTAATTTCGACAGATCTGTTAGATATCTCTCATTTTTTGATTTTGCTTAAAAAATTATGCGATCAAGGTTGCATTTTGAATGAAACGAACAAAAACAAAGAAAACCTGATATTGACGCGGATAATGAAATCCAAAGAAAAACAAAACTGCAATAAAAAGTTTTATTTTGTCACTTTTTACAAATGTTTGTTTATTCTTTGTTCACAATTTGCTTTTCTGTATTGTATTTTTTTTTTATTACTGTTCTGTCCAAATGGAAGAGGGTTTCATTCCATTTGCACTAATAGTCTAACACGGGCATTAGATGCAACATGAAGTAAGATCCTATATATTGTCATCAACTATAGTCTCATACAAAAGCCCAGTCTGTAGCACATGGGTTTCGATGCTCCCGTTTAGGCCTTACATTATCAATATTATTACTTATTTACAGTGCATTTACTCACCACACGCAATTGGGCAATTTTTTTAAAACCAACATATGACAATATTTTGTCCATCAGTTCTACTGGCAAATCTAATAGATTTATTGGTTCTGATTGTTTCTGATCACTTTGTTGATTATGTAAATCCTGCTGCAGTGCTCCCACTGCCGTTATCTGACAACCATTAGCGGTAGCGGTAGTGTATGACTTAAACGCCTGCGTTTGTCTTAAACTAGTTGGTGCTGCAGTTGTTATTGTATTGGTGAATCCCACAGAGGCAGCTGGATTGTTGGAGGACAGCAAAGCGTCTGCTGATGGTAATGACGAAGTTGGAGTCATAGTATTGACTAAACTTGTCTGGATTGTTTGTGATTGTCTAGTAACTACCGATGGACGCAGATAGTTTCCTTCCTCCACCGAGGATGACATGGCATTTACAATACCTCCACTACTGGTGGACATTTGTCGCGTAGACACCATGTTTCTTGGACGTTTTAATTAGAAAATTCTTGAGTCTTACAAAAATATATATGAAAACGCGTGAGAAACTGTAAAAATATATCGGTAGACGGCTTTACAGCAGCTGCAATCAAGTACTAAATCTGTAAATAAACCAAAAACAATGCAAATATTAACATTTTAAAATGGTAGTATTAAAATTAATAAGATTATAATCCTAACTTGAAAGGGTTCGTATATTTTTGTATTTCATTAACCAATGGGAGCTACAGTTGTCTTACATCTGATACTGATATGCAAGTGTTTATGGAATTTTGGCTGGGGAAGCAATTATATACGTACATTTAAATTGCTACATAGATTTATTGTAATTTAGGGATTAAAACAATGAATGTATTATCCATTCAGGTATTAATTGCATTGTAATACCTTTGGCCTTGGAGGCTTTAGTATTACTGTATGGAATAAGCCAGTTCTGAGCTGCGTTTTGAGAGGCCTCTCATGGATAATTATGCCATAGTGTGGCCGTCAGTAACGGGGTGACCGCCGTCGAAAGAAATGTAAGGTGATCAGACCAGTGTTCGAAGTCACGTTCTGATGTACACGAGTCGCGCACACTAACAATTGTCCCACCGACACTATTAAAACATTACGATGGTTGCCATTGTGAATTATCAAGAGAAGAGTGCATTGATAAACATTCATCTTTATATCGTCACATCAGTGTTGGTGTGATTTAGTGAAAAAAAATCCCTGAATTCGAGAAAATGCCATTTTAAGTTCAAAGTAGGAATAACATAGACGTGTAAACAATTTATTCCTAAAAATTGCATGATCCGAGATCATATTTAACAAAATGTTAACTGAATTTACAGACGGTTGGTTGAAAGACATTTACCCTGCCAATTTTAGCATTAAAAGCACCAAAAACAATCTTAATGTTATTGCCTGGCCAGCGGTCATGGGTTTATTATAGGCTCTCAAATAACATGTCCTTGATCTTATCGTCCTTATCTTCCGTCATGACATGTATACAAATTAACGAAATATTGAGGTATTTTCCGTACAGTGCTAGACATTAGAGAACTAGACGTCGTATAATTCAGTTTGTATATATACGATTGATGATCAACTAATAGTATGAATTCAGGCACAGTAGTTAGGCATCTGATGATGTACTTGTCACGGAGATCGAAACTAGTCATGCCAGTGAGTGTGCTTAACTAAATTTCTATTATTCCAACAAAAACCAACCTGACCCCCCCAAAAATATTTTTTTTACTTGGAATGCAAAATAATTTTTTGTATTTATTTTTGGTAAAGTGGTTAAACCCCCCAAAATAAATTCCTGCGCACAGCCATGGTAGTAGATATCAAAGATATTCCATCTTCTACTGTCAATCAAAGAGGATAACAGTAGTGGCAGTCATATAATTGTCGAGGGCGTGTGCCATTTGGATACATCCGAGGGGTATATCCGTAAATCGTCGTCCTTATAGCGTTTGTGGGAGTCTTCTACAAATAGATTCCTATTTAGTTCTCGTATTCTGATTACCATTGTGTATGGTGGCAGTTGGTCTGCATTTTACCTACGTGGATTTATAGTGCAGCCGCCCTGTCGTTATGGATCAGACGCTGACCGGAGCAGCCTTCTAAGGAAAAAGAAATTACCTAAAAATCCCATGAGCTTCTGTGAAGGTTGTAACTTGATAATCTGATACTCACGGGTATGACCATACCATTCAGGGTACACATACAGTAGCTCTTCATAGATTTATTTTTGTTTCGCTTCGCTTGTTTCATTTTTGGTATACCCGACATATCTGAAGGCCATCAACCCACCAGTCGTGGAGTCGTCCATGGTTTCCCATTACATCCCATGAATTGATTGGGGAGAGCTTCTCACAATCAGTGAGATGTCAGCTTTTTAGAATTTACACTCACTGATTGGGACCTACAGTTTTACACCGGTTCCGAACGGTATTTTGAGAAGCTTTTTCATGGCTAAGTACTCGATAGTGTCGCCATCACTATGCGAAGTGACCATCGTCGAAAGAAATGTAAGGTGATCTGAGCAGGGATCGAACCCACGTTATCATGTACAAGAGCCGCGCACACTAACCATTATCAGGTGGGATAAATTCTTAAGCCCCAGTTCCTTGGATTATGAATTACGGACCCCATAGTTCGAATATATAATTTCTCCTATCGGCACGAAAAGGTATTTGTTGGTAAGCTTTTCGGTATGCCTTCAAACAGCAAACGTATGTATATTCTGGATCTGTTAACATATTGCGTGTAGGTAGATACAGACAATTTTTACAATTTTTCTAGAAAATCTCGAAACTGCTTGTAAACCCTATTTTCGCCTGCGATTTTCTAATAACCAGAATATATTAAACCCATTAGGACATAATCATCAAGCCCTCGCGGCCACTGGCAGCTTAATCACGCAAAAATATGTGCCGAAATCTTGTAAATTCCTAAAATAAATGGGTCCATTCAGGGACCGCTAGAAACAGACAGTTGTAGGTACTCAATTGAGAGATATTATTACATGCTCGCCAGTGTCAATCTAGTCCTCTCTCCTCCCCAAAAATCTGCGATTTTGTCATCCCCTTTTCCCTAGGGCCGTTGAATTCCTCGATCCACACACCAAGGGGTCTCCTTGTGATGCTTCTATATTTTTCATCACAGGGTTCCTCCCCTTCTCTCTTTGCTACCTATCTGGTACACACCATTGTTTGTCTTCTCTTTTCCGGTTTGTGCATCTGTATATGTGCGTAGATGATGTTGCCTTTTGGTATGATCCTGCGTAGTTCTGTCAGTTCGTGAACCTATGCGATAACCACCATTCCGTTTGTTTTCCTGTGTTGTTGTACATGTATTACCGATGTTCCGTAATAAGCACGTACCCGCATTCCATCTTGTCAATGAGACTATTGTGGGCCGAAGTCCGGCCAAACATAAACCATTATTATATACATTTTTCGAGAAAATCCCTAAGCTCGGCCGAATGCCGGCTACGATCAAAACGTACGAAGGCAGGCCATGATTACACCTATACGATATGCAAAAATAGGGTTCTCAGATGTCCTACGAAATAAGCAGTCACCCTTGCATTTTGCCACGTGGACGTTTTTTGGTCACAGTGGGTGACAATTTTTTGTAAAGCTTTTATTGCTCTTAATTTTAGTCTAATTTCGTTTTTTTATCCTGGCCCGAAGTCCGCCAATTTTAAAAAGCCTTTTTGCTAATAATTAGTTTAATATCGAGCAAATTTAAGACATTTAGCATTTTCCTAATTTAAAAAGAAGCTCCCAATGCGATAACGATTCCTGGACAAGCTTCCTAACGACAATGTTTCCATTAGAAACTTATCCCTACACTATAAAGTTGTTCAAAACCTATTATTTTTGAAAGCAATGAGATCTATCAATGGTGAAATTGTGGCAAAAGTTCAGGACATGGCGCAGGCAACAAAAAAAATTTTTAAAAATAAACCAAAATTAAAGAAAAGGTACAGAATGTGAGCAAATGGAAAAGTAGCCCTCGCAGGGACCTATGTTGCTTGTACTGTTTTGTAGAACTTGTGGAAAATCGTTAAATTTATATAGCATTAACTCGCTCAGGCAGGGGGGTTAAAATTCCCTCTGTACCGTAAGTCGATGTGTGGCAAAATCGGAAAAATCACTCGATACTTTTAAAAAAAAAATTATTTTTCTGGATGGTTACCATAACCAATCTCATGGTTACTGTACGCACAAAAGTGGACTTATATGGACTTACAGACATCCCACGAAAAAAAGAATGACACCACGGAATTCGTGACACAAATACCTTTCGTTGAAGTACCCACACTAATCCATACCCAAATGTCCCTGGGTGTGACGGTTTTTTGGACCCTGTGGGCTCCATAGGTCCGTGCGACGGCTAGTTTTCAATTTTCTCACATTCTTTAATATTTCTTTAATTTTGGTTTTTTTTTTTAAAAATTTTTTTTTGCCTGCCCCTGGTCCTGAACTTCAGCCGAAATTGTTAAGTTCCTAGATATGTGGGTAAACTGAATTTGTACCAAAATTTATTTTTCACTTGTCCCATTATTTGCCTTCGCAGATTCAACTATATTTAGCACCAGTTTTAGCGTCAAATATAACAGTTGAAAGTTATCCCAAAATAATCGTCATCTACTAGTAAACTCTTCATAAAATTTGGCATTTTTCTTCCACAATACGTCGTGTATAATTCCTCACCAATTCAATATTCATGTTTCCAATAACTTTATTGCCAGTAACTTGATCCCAACGATTACTTTTTTTCTGTAGCCGAACCGATTACTTTGTTCTATTACAACTCCAATCATTGCAACTTTTTCCACTTTCTGGCCAGGCATTTTGATACAGACAAATATTTATCGAGTTTATATTGAATTAATGACGAATCCTAATTTCTGTTAAAAGGATTGTTTAACATATTTGTTAATAATATATCGTTTCTACTAATTCACCTTCTTTCCTTTTGCTTCTCCTTTTTAGTACTGTCTTTTTTTACTGTCGTTATGGAGGAATTCCTATTCTAATGTATTTCTTCTCCGTTGCTGTCACTGCCGCTGCTGTCGCCAACGTTAATGTCGCTGCCTTTGTTCGCCGCTGCTGCTTTTGGTTGGCTTGAAATTTTAATTTTCAACATTTTTTCTATTAATTGCGGATTTTTAACAATTTTCTTAAACAAATTTTTTGCATTTCAATTTTTTGTGGTTGTTTATCGTTTCTTAAACAAAAACTCCCTTAAATTATACACTAACAAATACACTTTTTTCTTTAAAATAAAAAAAACTACTACTCGTTTGCTGTTTCCTTTGCTGACTGCTGCTGGAGGAATATTAATGGCCGACTTTGTCCGTTCGCGATAGAATGTAAAATAAAGTGTCGCATACACTAGTGTTGCCACACTTTCGATTACTTTTCAAGTGGATTGATGATAGTAGTCATTTGATAAAAGGAAGCGATTGCACAAGTAATCGTTTTGTATTGCATTTTGATGGAAGAAAGTGTAAACTTATCAATCATAATTACAAAAAACCTTTATTTTCAAATTAATAATAAATATTCGAATTTAGAACGTGCTTCGGGTATAATAATATCTGCAAAGAAATAGAGGTGAAAAATTGTAACATATGCATATTAAACTTGTTTTTTAATTTTACTTGTTTGCACAATTAAAATTGCTGTGTGTGATCACACATAGTCCGAACAATAAATGTTGAACGGCGTTACCATCAAGTAGACTTGAATCGAACTCGTTCACTAGTTCTCGAAGTCATTCATTTAAGGTGCGCGGACATTACAAACATTAAGATACTCACCATATCGAACAGGTGCCTTATGTTCGTGAGGGGTATGTCTGGTGGCCCTTCATGATGGGTAATGGGTAGTTAACTATCGGAGTACTTAATCTTAATTCTAAGTTTTCAGTGGTGAGTTAATGTAATGCCTTATTCACGCTGCCGCGAAATTGAAGTCTTTCGCAATTTGGGCCGAAATTGAGTTGAAATTGCTCAATTTCGCATATATTTTGACAACTACGAAATTGAGACATTTACGACAATTTCGTTGAAATTGACTTGAAATTGTCGTATACGACGCTGTTTTTACTCAGCAAAATTAACTTAGTACTCTTTTTTGCACATATGCAAGAACACGAAGCCGACAGAAAATTTCTGATGTGCCGCCGTCGTAGATCATTTTTTGAATTTAAACGCCCGAATTACTACTAAAAAAATTACCTAAATTTTTTTTATACCACTAACGAGATGAACCTAAAAGTAACGTCTGCCGAAAAATTACATTTAATAAAAACTCAGTTGCCGCCGTCGATATATATTTTTTTTTGTTGCTCTAACGCCGTCGATAATTTTGGATCGGCTTCGTTCACCGAACACGTGGTTACTAAAATTGCAAAAAAACCAAAACAATTGTATGCCGCCTCATTCATCAGATTGAAATTTTAAGTTTACATCGAAATAGGGTGGAGAAAATAAACTATAAACCGTGGTGAATCAGTGATTCATGTTTAAGTTCACGTATCATTCATTTATTTAATTGTTTTCATTCAGTTCCTAACAGAATTTTGGTTATTATGCCCAGGTACTAAAATTTTACTAATGGCAATATTTGTAAACAAACAGTTGTCATTTTTCAACGAAATTGCTCAAAAGCCAGTGTGAACGATTTCAATTTCGTTCGACAATTTCAATCCGAAATTGTCAATTTCGTGGCAGCGTGAACAAGGCATAAGTCGCCATATTGTCACCTAATATGGCAACACTTGTATTCTTATTGGAGAATACGTGTGTCTTGGGATAAATACCAAAACAACAAAGGGGAACAAACAAAATGGAATTATGTAAAATAAAAAATAGATGCATAAAATCGAAGTAATTTTAACAAAAATGTGTAAAAAACTATATAGGCGCTACAATGTAACGATCTAGACTCAACGTATGTGTACAAATACGCAAATCTGAAACATGTATTTTATACAATCTTCATTTCTCACTTTGACAGTCAGTAATTTGATTGTCAAAATAATATGGTTCTGACTAGAAGTTAACCAACCAACATTGGGTGGTTAAATCATAGTTAAACAATGACTAAAAAACACAAATCGATGTTTAACCACAATTTAACTAAGAAACGAAGATCACCACTGACTGAAAAACTGGCCATTAATGAACCAACTCATGGTGGAAATATATGTTAGTAGCGTTAGCCCCGCTGATTTCCTGTATAAATGTCAGAGTCGTTTGTGTGAGTTCTTTTCTTTTGATTTCATCTATCTATATTCCCAATTGTACATGAATGTGTGCCATTTTTATGAGGTGATTTTGGCAATAACCTGGTACGAAAAATACGACCATATATTTGTACCATAATAACGACAACACGCCTATTATTACTATTCTTAATCAAGAGATAATCGCTAGGTATTAACGAAAACACACCAATTATTACTATTCTTAAAGGTTTTTTATTTGCTGTAAACAATTTTTGCGACGAATGTATGGGTAGCTGTTACAAAATGGCCGAAAAATTAGTTTAGCAGGGAATACAAAACATACCTACCATAACATATGCTTCCTGGAAAATATGATGGGGTTTTATTCAAACTCATAAATCCCTCGTATGTATATCTCGTAAAATCTGTATATGTATTACGAAATGTCAATCACTTTCCAAATTAGAAGTTCTAATTTGTATTTATGAGAAATACGGAATATAAGAAGAATTTAAGAGATTGAATGAAGTCCCATATTAAAATATACATATTTGATTATATTCGCCAAAAATAATACATTTGAAAAGTTAGTTTCCATAATTATAATTGGGACATCCAATTAACCATTTGTTCCGACAATGGTAGCCCACCATATCAACCCTGTTGCATGGTACAATAATCTACGTGGTAAAGTTGTTCGATTTAATTTTTTTCATGTGATATTTCGCTTCAGCTGTCAAATTCACATGAATTTTGTTTTTGTACTCTTTTGCATTCTGGTGTTGTTGGCATGCATTCGTGTAAAGTTTGATAACTGAAGCGAATAGAACAAAAACAAAATACCTGTTGTTGCTGCCTTCAACTACAACAACGCATGCTGCTATTACCATATACCTATTATTGTACCATGGCTTCAGTCATGGTAAAATACGTAAAGCGGTAATAGTAGAATAAGTAAGGCAAACTCGTTAGAACAGCTGATTTGAACGTTTTTCTTGCTTAGGCGTCTTCACTTGTATTTTGTTTTTGTACTTTTTTGTTTGCTTTTACTGTAGATACACACATGTAGCAAATTTGATGGATTAGTGACACCAAACAAAATGCCTGTTTTACATCGTTTTTGAAAATGTTCAAATCAGTTGTTCTAACCATAGAATAATACATACACAGATAAACTTATTCTCTCATCTGACGTTTCATTTCACACTCTTCATCGTAGGTTTGTGGAAATGAGAGCAATTACATTTAAAATTACCTTACACCAGGTGGAGTTACAAAATATGTTCACTTAACTTTTTCCTGTCGTTTTGGTGTAGAACTGAAAAATTTAAATGTATTTTGCACTTTTTGATGACTTTTATCATTGGTATACATTTATATTGTATTTAACACAACTAATTTGCCTCAAAAACACAAAATTCGGTTGTTGTTCTTTTGTTGATCGTTGTATATCTGGTATTATCTGGTATTATTGAACCTATATTTTCCACCATCCAATGTTTACTTTCCATCGTACCTATGACGTTTAATTTATTGAGCGAATAAAAGCTTCTATGGTATGTATTATTCTATGGTTCTAACAAGTAACCATGGCTTCAGTTGTCAAACTCATCTGTATTTTGTTTTGGTACTCTTTTGGATTCTTGTGGTGATGGTATGCATATGTGTATAGTTTAACAGCTGAAGCGAATAGAACAGAAACAAAATATCTGTTGTTGCTGCCTACAACGACAACAACGCCTGCTGCTATTACCACGTAGATATTATTGTAACTTTACCTGTTGTCTGTTATGTAAAGTAGATGCATGGTAAAATAAATAAGGTAAACGCAGTAGGAATTGTTGTAAACAGGCAACAATCTGTTCTAATCTGTCAAATTTCTACATGTGTGTATCGACTGTAAAAGTAAACAAAAAAGTACAAAAACGAAATACATGCTAATTTGACATAGAGAACACCTACGCAAGAAAAAGTTCAAATCATCTGTTCTAACGAATTTATCTTGCTTATTTTTCTATGAGTAGATGTTTGTATTGGCCGTCGGTGGTGCAATGGAAGTGTGCGCGGCTCTTGTGCATGAGAACGTGGTTTCGATCCCTGCTCTGACCACCTTAAATTTATATCGACGGCGGCCACCTCGCTTAGTGATGGCGACACTTTCGAGTACTTAGTCATGAAAAAGCTTCCCAGAATACTGTTCGGAATCGGTGTAAAATTGTAGGTCCCAATCAGTGAGTGTAAAATTAGAACGCGTAACCTTGGTAGGTGTTAATGCCGCGACTCACTATCCTAGATAGTGGTGCTATTTATTCAAAAAATAATCTGACAGAATCTTATCACACTTGAAGAAAATCGCATCACACTTGAAAAAATCCGATCAAAGTGTGTTGAGATGCCAGACCATCACACAAAAATGATGCAAAACCATATGTTTTCAACATCACGTTGGTTCTTTGGATTGTTTTTGATGATATTTTGATTTCGTTTGTGTTTACAACATACTCACTTTAATATTTTTCGACATATTCATTTATGTATTCTTTTGCACAACTATTATTTATTCTTTTGCACAACTACCTCACGAAAACTGAAATAATTTTAACAGAATAATAGCGCGTCTATTTTTGTATCAGCTGGCGTTAATGTTATCCTTATCAGCTGTCTCCCAAAACACATCCCTGATTGCAGAGAAAATAAAAATTTTTTGCAACTTTTCAAAACATGATCAAATCTAACAGACCTGTCAAAATTATTTTCGTTTCTCTTTCATACTTATTCGCATACACCCTGCAGCGGTGGCAGTAACCAGTGATCGCAAGTAAGTACTTCAATAGTATACGAAAAGCATGAGTACTTACTTTTGATACCACTGGTAATTCCAAAGTTCCACTTTTATATGAAAAAAACACAAACAACATAATTGCGAGAATCCAAAAAAAAGGTGACGCCAAGATATATTTATAGAGGTAATAGCAGGACTACAGCTGACTACATCTTAATGTAATGCCAAACTACTACTTTGCTGTGTTCGTTGTGTACAACAACTGTTGCTACTATCTCTATAAACACATATATGTATTTTGGGTGACGCTAATACGATTTAGGAGAAAGAGAGAGAATGCAAAAAGGTGCTGCTATCCCAATTCTAGTTGCGGCTGTGGCATAATTTTGTTTGGTTGCGTCAGTTATTATTAAAAGTTTACATTTACATTACATTTTATTACATTTTTTGATTTGATTAAATGATTAAAATCCAAAAACATTTACTTCATCGTAATCTAACAAAAACAAACTTATATTCCATATAACACAAACGAAATGACTGCTAAGAGGTAATGACTTGGGTATCAAGTGACTACCTCCTATGACATCCCCATGTTAAATTCGCCACTCATTAACATTGCCAGTGGTTTGACCGGTAAGTACTGGTGATTATTGGTAAGTAGTCAAATCACAAATCATTCAAAATTTACCCCGACTGCTGGGCAATCCAGAATATCCTATTTTTTCAGCACACATACGATTTTTGACAGATCCAAAGACTAAATCTAAAATGAAATAATTGCAAGGTAAATCAAAGATATGTAGGTGGTAATTCTCCGCAGCAAAATTTTCCGTTTAGAAATAAATGACAAAATTTTTTACAAAAATTTAGCAAGAACTGAATACGAATAGGACATGCTTATATCATCCGCATAAATTATAGCTCCCATAAGGATACAAGTTTGCAATTTTTTTTTTTTAATTATTTATTTATTAAATTTTACATAATAATTTGTACACATTAATATGTGCCTCAGCGCCCCTTGGGCATTTTTGAGGCTAACTATTTATCTTGGCATGCCGTTTTATATCCTTCAGTTAACTATTAATCCGTTGTAATGTTTTCGCCTCTCTGAGGAAACACTCGAAACATGTGACGACATCAACTGTACTTGGAGATTAGTTTATAAAGTAGTTATATGATGATGTATACTCTCATGAATATTATAAATTACTAGCTGACCCGGCAGACGTTGTCCTACATAATATTTCAAGCGATTTTTATGGGAGGTACCACGCCCCTTTGTCCAATTGGACCGAATAGTAAACCTAAACCACCCAGGGCGCCACCCAAACGCATACAAAAAAATTTATTCAAATCGGTCCAGAAGTTTAGGAGGAGTTCAGTCACAAACACACGTGCAGTAGAATTATATATATAAAGATAAGGCATGTTTTTGGCGGGATTTGGGTTTAAAATTGTCGTGGACCCATGCTGGTGATTTGATTATAACGAGTCCGAAGACGATGATGGTACAATTTAATGACGATTAACAACTACTTAATGATGGAGTTTGGCTTGAAGTAACTTAATCCATCCTCAGAGGTTTCCTTTATGCAATTTTATTGTAGATAAGAATAAAGGAACCCTTGATAAAATTTTTTGATTTAAAATAATTTGATTGGAACTGATTAAACCGGGATTTAAATATGTGTTGAGACACTTTGCAGCATATGATGAAACACCTTATAGCCTATGTTCAAGACACTTTCTGGAACCTCGTCGTTAGCAATGCCTTATGGTCATCTGGTTTTCTCTTCTCTCGAATGTGGAAGAAATTCAATAATGATAAAACCACAATACTAGTTGAATCGAACAATCTATATTGATTTTCTGATTGTACGATATAAAAATTTAAACTTTTGCACTCTGATTCACTGATCAACATATGTACATAGATTTCATGGCTTAAGTTACACGACACAATTTTAGCAACGAAACAGTCGTTTTCTTCGGTGTACAAGATTGGAAAAGGGCAAAAGCAAACAGTCAATCGACCATTGGACTTAGTGCCGATACTTTCTCACTCATACACTAATCGATTAGTCTTTTCAAATGTAAACCACTGAGTCCAATCATATGTTGAGGAATGTATCATGGACAAGAACCAAATTGTGTTAATTGGGGTACTCACTTCTAATGTCTTATTAGTATGCTTTCGTTCAAGTATTTACATGCAGTAAGCAACAGATAAATTTTTTATTCTAAAGAATTTGTCCTCTTATTCTTTTTTCTTCCCATTTAATTTTTATTTTTTTTAAATCTGCAACAGATGGAATGAGGAAAAAATTCAACTAATTTAAAAGTAGGTGCCTTTGGTATGTGAATGCGATGGATACCTATGTTAGGTAAATATGAGAGGTACCTACAGCTAAGCTGAGGCTTCCATGGGGGTCAGCGTGGCGGGGAGCTGGACGACCTGGTTAGCTACGAAGAATAAGCTGTCCTCGGCCAAGAGTGCGAGAAAAACAGGGTTCAAATGTCCGAAAAAGATTTTGCGGTATGCCAAAAGTTCACTAAAGCGAACTGCTTTTATTGCGAAACTTAAAGTTTTCTTCTTAAAATCTTTTGATGCACACACATACCAACACGACAGATGTTATATTTCACCGTCTTTACAATTTTGTAAATGCAACCCAATTATATTAAAATTTTCCAAAAAGTAAAATTGCATCTCGTTTTTACTTCATGTGCATTGCGAGAGGTTAAGGAGTTAGAGGCACAGGTTAGTGAAAATATGACATTTGCGTGGTGAATGAAATTTCACTAGCCCATTTTTGACAAGTGGATGGAAATTTTTGACTTTTAACAAAACACACCAGCGGACAGTGAAAGTTGTGTAAAGCGAAACCGAGCTGCCGCCGCCGTCGATATGTTTAATGTGGTGAGGCGCCGCCTAAATTTTTTAGATACTAATTTGGATTACGATGATTCAATCAATTTTAATAAATATATTTGTCAGTTTATTCGCATTGACATGCATACATACATATTTATATTTTGTAACAACATAATTTTGTTTTTAAAATTGTTTTTAATCATCGGCTTGATCCAACGCCGGAATAATTACGAAGAGCCAAAAGAAACTGGTTGATGTTCTTTGGTGAATAAATAGAAGATACACACGATTCGTCCAGGCTAAGGACAATACTGGTGTCAGGCAATACGATGATAGGTTACCTGGAAGCCCTTCTGGGCAGTGGTCAACCTGCAGAGGTGATTCGCCCAATCTCCTCATATATATCCATTTCCCTGGCAAATCGGGGACATCACTTCAGGTGAGCCTTCCCCTCTTAAATCAGAAATTGTCATTAAAATTGTTATTGAATCCACGCTCAAATCCACGCTATCGGCAGCTTCAAACTCTTTAATTCTCCCAAGCCCGACATGATATCACCAGCGGAACTTCAGACTGTGAACAAACTGTTGATCACATACCTGATAAAGTTATACATCGCGTGTATAACATTCAGATACATTCGTAGAGGTTAGAGGAATACAAAAGTGGTGTTTATATTCAAATTGGGAAAGACCTCTCCAACTGATCCAAAAGACTTTAGACCTATAAGCATCTCTTTTATTTACTTATCAGGCGGAAATGTTGTCTATTATAGAAGTGACGGACTGGCTAAGTGATAATAGTCCAGCAGTCATTGGAGTCAATGTCTTATAGAACAGTCAGGTGGTCAAGTTCCTAGAATCAGTATTCCCGAATTCAACATCTGCCCAGGACTTTCGCAGATCTCTTAACGAGATGACCCAGCAGTACGACATTCACTTCATGTGGGTGCCATGGCACAGGGGAACTGCAGAGCGGATGAACTGGCCAGAACGTTACAGGTTCCACAGGAATTGTAACGTGTTGACATATGTACATGACTTGTAATCATATTTTGCAAACCGCTCATATATGCTGATGCAGGAGAGATGCACGAGGAGCACAGATTGGGTACACTCAAGAAAGCAGGGGATCCATGAACCTTCTGCCTCTAGCCAGGCCCAAGGTATCAAGTTTTGACGGGGTACTGTCTGATTGGTAAATTGTAGAAGCTGTAACAATGAGGAAGAATCCACTGAACATATTCGTTGCCCGTGTCCAGCACTAGCCGGCAGGAGGATGTCTACTATTGGATACTACATATGTAGTGGCCTTGGAGAAGTATCTCAGATAGGTATAGACTAGAAAATAAGCTTCTTGGATCCAACTAAATGGTCCCCGGTGGGGCTAACGCTCTATCTCTTTATCCCGTGATATCAAAATTGACTCATAAGGCCCAATTTCAACGATTAACGATCAAACATTATTTAAACTCTGAATTCATTTTGTAGGTTAATAGTTAATTGCTGTTTAAACGGCCAAAGTCGGGCATTTCAACTATGATCAAGTGACCATATGATTTTGACAGAAAACAAAAAGAACAACAAACACAACGTTTATTTAATTGTTAATGTGACCAATTATAACCACCATCCTAGTTGAAATAACAATAGAAACGTATCATTTAACTCGTAGTGCAGTTAGAACTTTATTTTTGCTCAAATATTCTCCAATTTCATTAAATATTTTGTATTTTATCACTTCATTTTTGTTTTGCAAATGGCGTCAGTTTGATGCATTGTAACGATTAGCGGATAAATGTATGAATATCGGTTATTTTTCGTAGCATTTGCCACTGTTGCCACATGGTAGTTAGATTATTTGACAAAGCACTGAAAAACTCTTTTCGTATTTAAAGTCAGATCAATTATAAATCAAAATCAACTGACTACCAATTTAAACATCCAGTCAAAAATTGGGCCAACACCTAAGCTAACGCTGCAGCCACACATGTAAGTAATCACTTTCATGAAATGTGAAAAATTCTAAAAACTTTCTGCAATACTTTGCCTGGCCACACTTGTAAGTGAAATATTATTTGCACAATGTCATCCGAGGCAAAGAAACAATAAAAATCATTCGCCTGGTTCTTAGTTTTGTCAACAAATGAGGTTTATAATTACCGTAAATGTGAAAGTGACTTACACGATAAGGCCATTAGTTACCCTACAAGAACCTTCACCTGGGGTAACAACCTTGTCGCGATGTGGGGGCTTAAGTGTGGCCGAGGCTGCCTAAGTGTGGCCTTGGCTGCGCGAACTAAAGGTTACTCCGGGGGGAAGTTGAGTCTCGTTGTAGGTCTATCTGTTGATCAGGCCTACTTAAATAACGAATGTCAATGAAGCTTCCCCCGACATGGCGATTCTTGCGATTTTGCGCCATTAGAATATCCAACGTTGAATGCAAAAACACTTTTAAGGTCAAGGTGGTTGGAAGCAGTGCCGAGGACCTAGAATGGCCAGTTAGTGTTTAAACAAACTGGTTCCTAACAGCTCCCTCCGACGCCAGGGCACGGGTCGGTAGTAATGAAATATGTTGCCCGGTCCAACTCACGCCGTCACTGGGGTGGACTGTATTATATTTACTGGCATACTCGTGGGACTAACATGAACAAAAAAGAACTAATGAAAAAACTAAAAACAGGAAAACAAAACAATGATAACAACACTGCAAACGAAACTGATACACGAAACGATACTAATACGACATTTGAAACGGAACACAGGCTAATCCACGATAGCATTGTGAAACAACACCATGAGATCGTTTCGATGATGATGAAAACGCAGAGTCGGGTTCATCATACTCATGGTTCTACAGGGGGTGGTGTCTTGACCCCTGTAGTAGAGTCTGTGGCAAGCACACAAAAAGCCAATGGCAACCAAAACAAGGATGATGACGCGGACGAAACCAAGCGGGGCTGCATAAGCCCTCAGCCTTCAATAACAGGTGGTGACTCCAACTCTGATTCCCAAAGTGATAATAATGAAAACAACATTACCATTTTAGCAACTCCAAAAAATGACGAGGTCCATTTCTATTGATGAAGTAAGCGAGAGCATAGCGAAGCTATCCACACAAAAGAAACGACTCTCGGGGGCTCAACGCAGGAAGATTGCAAAGAGGAACCGTTCAGCCAAACAAGCCGAAAAACAGGATGTTCCTAAGGACCTGTCGGTGCCTCCCTCGACCTCAACAGAGGCTGAGAAGAGAAACCGATCACCGGAAGAACAGAACACTGTCAAATTAATGGCAAAGAGGAAAAAGTGTTCCCCGTCATCTGGTAATTCGGAGACGCCCAAACCCCATATTACCCAGGGGATGCAACAGAGCTCCAGGGACAATAGGAGCAAAGCCGATGCGATTACCGGAAAGGCGAGCACATCAGCCAAATCAACCGACAAGGAAAGGGCGCGTAAACACGAACCCTATCCAACTCGGAAGAGGAAGCTGAATGCGAACACGGGCAAAGAACCGCCATCCTACGCAAAGGTAGCGAGAAGGCAACAACTGGACGATCTCTGCTATGCAGTAATTGACAGCGGTAACCCAACTGGCTCAATACCGGATAACCAACACCAAATCGTGGAGAACCTCGTCAACACGAAGTTAATGGACCACATAATGAAGGCCGAAAGTGGACCTCCCATAGAAGTTGTCAGTAGCGGCTTCAAAGGGGAGGTACTCACTTTACAGCTGGCCTCACAACGCTGTGCGGAGACTTTAAAGAAGCTGGTGGATGAAATCTCTGCCCTCTGGGAAGGCGGTAAGCTAGCCCTCGTAAGGAAGAAGGACATCCCAAGGCTGACGAAGGCTACTGTATATATTAAAGGATGGGGCAGCAAGTTTGCATCGGACGCCATACTTAGTCATTGGCAAGCAAAACGCAGGACTATCCGTGGACAAATGGGTCGTTTTCCACAGGGAGGAGGGGCAGGAGGGCACACTCCTTGTGATCGGAATAGACCCGGCATCCATGGCTGGTCTTGCCAAGACTAAAGGTATGGTGTTCTTTGTGACCAAAGCTGTCTACATCAAAGTTGGCAAAGTGCCAATCGGCATGACGACCGGAGGAACACAGCCGGAGGATGCGAAGCATGACGAAGTGAGTGGAGGCTCGGCGGAGCAGACACCGCAAAATAAGAAGGAGGAAGTGGCCGAAGGCATCACAAACTCCCAAGAAGACCGGTTACTGGAGGACCAATGTTAGAGGTCATCCAGATTAACCTCCACCGGAGCGAGACGGCAACCCACGCTCTGTTGGATAAAATTAATAAAGGTAAAATACACATTGCTTTAATACAAGAACCTTGGACCACTAAAGACAAGGTTATTGGATTAAATCATATTAATTACCAACTATTCTATACGAAGACGGATTCCCGTCCGAGAACATGTATCTTATGCCATAAAAACCTTTGTTTTCTCTTCTCCCCAGAGTTGTCAACATCGGATGCAACAGTGCTGAAACAGGGAGATGGGAATATATACCTGGCATCGGTATACTTGCCATATGATTCGCCGACACCACCACCTTCGTCGGAATTACAGCGACTGGTAGAGAGGGCCAAACAGACAGGTAACGAAGTATTAATAGGTAGTGACTCTAACTCTCACCACACGTCGTGGGGTAGTACTAACTGTAACCGTAGGGGGCATGCCCTAGTAGAATATTTGAATACTAACGACCTTTTCACACTGAATATTGGGAACAAAGCCACTTTTGTCAACAAGATTAGGGAGGAGGTGTTAGATATAACAATCTGTTCTGAACACCTTATAGATGAAATTCAAGAATGGAGGGTTTTAAATGAGCACTCATTCTCGGATCACAGATATATTAGATTCAGGATAGCACGGCCACCACCGAAACCGATATGCTTCCGAAATAGGACCAAGACAGACTGGACAAAGTTCGGAAGCCTACTTAAGAATCGACTAGTCCACCCTCAACTCGAATACTCTAGCAGGGACGAACTAGACGACATAGTGACAAAGACAACGCAAGCACTAGTAAAGTCCTTCGAGGACAGCTGCCCACTTCGGGAAAGAAAATCGGCCCAAGAAAAACCCTGGGTTACAGGGGAAATACGAAATCTAGGGAAGAACGTCCGTAGACTTTACAACAGGGCCACGCGTAAGAAATCACCAGTATACTGGAAGGACTACAAGAGAAGTCTCGGTGAATACAACGCAATAATGAGAAAAGCGAGACGCAACTCCTGGAGACTATTCAGTGAACAGGTGGATAGCGTCAACGATATGTCGAAGATGAAAAAATTCCTCTCTAAGACCCACGTACAGGCGGAAACGCTAGTAGATGACACGGGAAAGAGAATGAATACAATGGAACAAACACTTAGGCACCTGATGGATACACACTTTCCAAATGGGAACGCGGAACCCACAGGGGAGTGGTCACAAGATGAGAATGTGGTACATCAGTCGCCAATCATTACGGACCAAATGGTCCAAAAAGCTATAAAGAGTTTCTCCCCATATAAAGCGGCGGGACCGGATGGTATTTTCCCGGCTATCCTACAGCATGGGGTTGACCAAATAACAACCCATCTGGCAGGAATTTTTTCCGCATGCTTAAAATACGCCTACACACCGAGAAACTGGCAGGAGGCCAGGGTAGTATTTATACCCAAACCTGGAAAAGCAAGCTATGCAACGGCAAAGGCTTATAGACCAATTAGCCTCACCTCGTTTCTACTCAAAACCTTGGAGAGAATAGTGGACGACATGGTAAAAAGTGGAATACCGAGCGATATGCTGAAGTTTAGACAACACGCCTATGTCAAAGGCAGATCAGTGGACACCGCACTTCATGAGGTAACCTACTACATAGAGCAATCTCTCAATGACAAACTATACACACTCGCTGTATGCATAGACATTGAGGGTGCGTTCAATAATGTCCGGACCGAAACACTTATCCAATCCTTAGACCAGTTTATGGTGGACCGGACATTAAAAGACTGGATCAACCATATGCTAAGGAATAGATGGATAAGCTGTGGTTCCCATGATGTAAATATTAGAGACAGAGTGTGGAACCCCACAGGGAGGGATTATATCACCACTCCTATGGGTCCTCACTATACACAGTCTCCTAAGGAAACTTACCGACGAGGGACTTAAACCAATCTGCTACGCAGATGACGTTATAATACTTCTTAAGGGAAAGAGCCCAAACCAATTATGCAGAGAGGCCGAGAGGGCACTGAGTATAGCGTATGAATGGGCACAGCCAAGGGGCTTAAATGTAAACCCGGACAAAACGGAAATATGTCTATTCACAAGGAAGACGAAAATCTCAGATTATGAAGAGCCACGATTCTTGGGAAAGACGATTAAAATATCCGATAAGGTTAAATACTTAGGAGTAATCCTAGATCGGAAACTGAATTGGAAGCACCACATAGAGGAAAGGGCTAATAAGGCCTACAGATGCTGGTCGCTATGCAGAAGGGCTATAGGGTCCAAATGGGGCCTCAAACCGACTATGACACACTGGCTCTACAGAAGCGTAATCAGGCCTGTACTAACATATGCTTCTGTAGTATGGTGGACGGCAGTTGAGAGGAAATGTAACATCGCAACACTGCAGAGGGTTCAGAGAATGTGCTGCATTGGTATCAGCGGTGCAATAAGGACAACCTCGACAAGAGCCATGGAGACTATTTTATGTATCCAGCCAATCGAGATTAGAATCAAATACGAGGCTGCCCTTGCGGCAAAACGCCTACAAGCTACAGGTGAATGGATCAACAGGGATCTCACGTCAAAACACCAACGGATAACTGGGGCCTTAGTCGGGTACACTCAAGATACGTGTGAATCTGACCGAATACCCGAGATAAGGGTTAAGGCGAACTGCGTGACCCTAACGCCAACTAGAGACGCCTGGCAGAATGGGACCCTGACACCAATGCCAAATGGGACTTACTGCTACACGGATGGCTCAATGCTAGGAGAAAAAACGGGTCTAGGATTCTTTATTGAAAATCCAGCAACCGAATCCCACCTACGCCTCCCGGATCATAATACGAACTTTCAGGCGGAAGTTCGGGCGATTACGGAGTGTATCAAATGGCTCGGCGATAATACAATCCCAGCCGAGGCAAATATATTCACGGATAGCCAAATGGCAATAAAGGCAATATCATCAGAAACGGTAAAATCTAGAACGGTCCTTGACTGTAAGAAGGTGATAAACGACTACTCTATGCACGGTAGACTCAACATCATCTGGGTGCCGGGGCACAGCGGGGCAACGAGAAAGCGAACCTCCTGGCAAAGAAAGCCAGGGAACTCCAAACGGTAAGCCTAGATGGAGCGAAACCCTTTGGGGTGACGAAGGCTGAGTTAAATAAATGGGCGGAGTCGGCACATATAGCCCAGTGGAACCGGGAATCAGTAGGCAGGATGACAAAGATCCTATGGGGAGACCCAGATGGATCGAGAACAAAAGGTTTGCTGAAACTGGGAAAAGCCGAAATGGGCAAAATGATGGGAGTCTTAACGGGGCATTCGGGATTACGAGCCCACCTGTACCGTATTGGACTAGTGGCGAACAGTGAGTGCAGGGCATGCATGGAGGACGATGAGACGTTGGAGCACTTCTTATGCCACTGCCCGGCCTTCACACAAGCTAGATCCAGATATCTTTCGGATAGTACGATACCGGACATGACCAAACTTGTGGGTACGGACTGGAATAAACTAAGGAATTTCGTGAATAGCACCGAATTCCTATAAGGGACATAGTGAAGTAGTAGGATAATCTTAGAGCGCACAACAGGTCGAACTTAGCGGCTTAAGTGTATGTCTTTACTGACATGGGAAGGTTTAGAGTGCTCCTTCTGAACACTCAACACCACGCCCCTCTTTTCGAACTAACTAACTACCCTACAAGAACAGTGACAGTCATTTGACCGGTCAATTGACTGTCATTGTTGATGGGTATATCCATAAAAGTTTCTATCACATTCTTAAAGCCGAAATGAAAAAGTTGATGGAAACTTTTGTGTACGTGTGATTATGTATCTCCCTCGAACTTATGAGTTCGGTCGCCTATAACACATATATCTGAGCTGCTCACTCTAGTGCTGTTCACTAATCAAAGATTATATGAGTATTAGTCACAGTTGATAGATATATCCATCACAGTTGACTAATCATACTTGATGGATATACCCATCACAGTTGACTAATCAAATTTGATGGATATATCAGTCAAAGGTGATGGGTATACTTTTTATAATAAAAGACGATGTTATTAATGATTTTATGGCATATTTTTATTATTTTTATATATTTTTAATATCTAATTGTATAATAAATGGCAATGAATGATTCTTAGTCAAGAATGGGAGTGAATGAATAAGAATAATCGATTCAAAATGAATAAAGTAGTAACTGGGCAAAATAAAATACTTATTTACAATTTGTTTTTAATAAATCTTCTGCTTCATCCTATGGTGGCTTCGTTCAATTGTCTTTTAGCACATCTAAAACTTGAAAAGGAGATATATAAATATATGTGTTAATAATAATAAGTATATATGAATGTATATAAATTAATAATTATTTAATCATTTATAGACAAAAATATGTATGTACATACCACGCAGTCTTGTTGAACCACATAAGCTTCCCTATCGTATGCTTTTCCAACCTCTCATCCCAATTGTATATATCAAGCAGGTTCTGGGGTTCCCAATTTCTGCTCTAACTCTTGCACCGCTGTAATGGTCAGGAAAGGGAGCATGCTGCCGACTTCATTAATGATTTTGTCCTGAGTTTGGCCAGGCATGCCAGACAGAATCTTCCACTACTTTTTGATGGTTTTTAATCATTATTTCATAATCATTATCTTTGTTTTTTGGGTCACATAAGTTTATTCTTTTCCACTGTTTATTTTTATTCCACGATATTTAACGATAATGAAACTTTTGTCGTTGCACTTTGCCGAGGATTCACAAATTTTACTTTTTAAACGTCAACAAATACAAGTTTCCATCAACACAAACAGTCGAATGACCGAAACTATTCTTGTAGGGTTGTTTCACTCTTGCAAATGGAACTCAGTATAAAATAGTTGCAAGTGTATCAGTGCAAAAATATTGTGTGTGTTAGTTTCCATCATTCATTTCTTGTAGGGAAGTTTCCATCAACACTGACAGTCGAATGACCGAAACTATTCTTGTAGGGTTGTTTCACTCTTGCAAATGGAACTCAGTATAAAATAGTTGCAAGTGTATCAGTGCAAAAATATTGTGTGTGTTAGTTTCCATCATTCATTTCTTGTAGGGTAATGTATGAGAAATTCATAGTACAATCTTACAAGGTCGGGTTGGTTTTTGTTGGAATAATAGGCAATTCAGTTAAACAAATTCTGGCATGACTAGTTTCGAACTCCGTGACAAGTTCATCATTAGATGCCTAACTACCATCTTGCTAACTACTGTGCCTGAGTTGATACCATCTGTAGATCATCAATCGTAGGTATATACCATGGTTGAAATATGAGGTTGTGTTATAAGAACAGCTGATCGAAGTTGTTTCATGTCGTTGTACAGGGTTCTGTCAAATTTTAACTAATTTGTTTGTTTAATTAGTAAATACTTAACAGATTTCAAGAAATTCGATATAAATCCAGTTTAACCACATACTAATTTTGTTAATTAAATGAAAAGTTGTTTGTACAATTAAAGAAAGATAGAAAAAAATTGAAAAATCAACTGAGTTTGACAGATCTCTGTATTACTAATACATACACACTCCTCCTGCTACCACCTAATAATTCCATCATGGTATATACCATAGATAAAGGAAATAAGTAGATATCCCACAGGCGTTGTCAAGTACTGCCACTAGATGCTGTGTTGTCGTTTTGTAACTTTCATTGACGTTTCTCATAACATTCACTGACGTTTATTCAGCAGTGTGGGACATTTTTTCAATACAAAAATAGAATCATTTTTCAGGTTGTGCTATTCAAAGAACTAATTTAGTTTTTTTCATGTCGTTGTGTTCCCCACTTCCAAGTTAAAATTTGGTTATTTTGATCGTATCTTTTTGTTTACTGTTATTTTTGGTGTTCGTTCTGTTGAATTTGAGAGCAACGGACCACAAAACAAAAACAAAATACCTGTTGATGTTGCCTACCATACCTATTGTTAGCACCTGTTCTAAATACATCTTGCAAGGTATATTTTGTTTGGAATTATTGCATCCAGCTCCATCTAGAAAATATCCCATTGAACAAGAAATTTCCCAAGGCATGTGCGATATCTAGTTAATTCCTTTATCTATGGTATATGTATTTCAGTTTGTATATACCATAGATAAAGGAATTAACTAGATATCGCACATGCCTTGGGAAATTTCTTGTTCAATGGGATATTTTCTAGATGGAGCTGGATGCAATAATTCCAAACAAAATATACCTTGCAAGATGTATTTAGAACAGGTGCTAACAATAGGTGTGGTAGGCAACATCAACAGGTATTTTGTTTTTGTTTTGTGGTCCGTTGCTCTCAAATTCAACAGAACGAACACCAAAAATAACAGTAAACAAAAAGATACGATCAAAATAACCAAATTTTAACTTGGAAGTGGGGAACACAACGACATGAAAAAAACTAAATTAGTTCTTTGAATAGCACAACCTGAAAAATGATTCTATTTTTGTATTGAAAAAATGTCCCACACTGCTGAATAAACGTCAGTGAATGTTATGAGAAACGTCAATGAAAGTTACAAAACGACAACACAGCATCTAGTGGCAGTACTTGACAACGCCTGTGGGATATCTACTTATTTCCTTTATCTATGACATATACATACAATTTACATGTGCGAATTAGTATCGATCGAAGATCCATAACACGCATGTGAAGAAAACAGAAGAAAAACAGCAGAAGATTTCAATCGAGCAGAATTTCATTCCATTCCGTTCCAGACTAAATTGTAACAAAATCAAATTAGAAACAAATGAAATGACACAAAAACAGAAGATTTTTGATGGAATGAGAACAAAAAGCAGAAGATTTTACAAAATGTAAACAAACAAATTTGTTAGCAAAAGAAAAATATTTTCTAAAATTGTTTTCATCGCTAATATAAATTAACAAAAATAAAATGTGAAATGATTTGTTGATAATATGAATAAAATAAAGTATTTTATTGAAATTAAATAAAAAATTGTTTTGTTAAGTGAATATGGGCAAATTTTAGTTTAATTATTTTGTTCTGCAACACGAAACGAAAGATTGTGTAGCCCTTCGGAAAATTAGAATCCACTCCGGAGACACGTACAAATCGAGTGCTTTGTTGGTCATTGGCCAGAAAATTAAATTGTGTGAGCTATAGGGTGAGAAAGTGCAAAACATCTTCATAAGAGTGGCCAAAAAATGCACTTGCATTTCCGACCACCAGCAGCGAACACCACATTGTGCGTTCACTCCGAGTATAAGGATCTCTTCGGGAGACATGTACAAATCGATTGGTATATGTCTCATTATCCAGAAAGTAAAGTTGCGTGAGCTATAGGGTGAACAGTTTTGAAAAAGTGTGAAATATTTTCATATATGTGGCCAAAGTACGCATTTACATTTTCGGTCACCAGAAGCAAACAAAAGATTGTGTACTAACTCCGAGTATAGGGATCTCTTCCGGAGACATGTACAAATCGATTGGTATATGTCTCATTATCCAGAAAATAAAGTTGCGTGAGCTGTAGGGTGAACAGTTTTGAAAAAGTGTGAAATATTTTCATATATGTGGCCAAAATACGCATTTACATTTTCGGTCACCAGAAGCAAACAAAAGATTGTGTACTAACTCCGAGTATAGGGATCTCTTCCGGAGACATGTACAAATCGATTGGTATATGTCTCATTATCCAGAAAATAAAGTTGCGTGAGCTATAGGGTGAACAGTTTTGAAAAAGTGTGAAATATTTTCATATATGTGGCCAAAGTACGCATTTACATTTTCGGTCACCAGAAGCAAACAAAAGATTGTGTACTAACTCCGAGTATAGGGATCTCTTCCGGAGACATGTACAAATCGATTGGTATATGTCTCATTATCCAGAAAATAAAGTTGCGTGAGCTATAGGGTGAACAGTAGCTCACGCAACTTTATTTTCTGGATAATGAGACATATACCAATCGATTTGTACATGTCTCCGGAAGAGATCCCTATACTCGGAGTTAGTACACAATCTTTTGTTTGCTTCTGGTGACCGAAAATGTAAATGCGTACTTTGGCCACATATATGAAAATATTTCACACTTTTTCAAAACTGTTCACCCTATAGCTCACGCAACTTTATTTTCTGGATAATGAGACATATACCAATCGATTTGTACATGTCTCCGGAAGAGATCCCTATACTCGGAGTTAGTACACAATCTTTTGTTTGCTTCTGGTGACCGAAAATGTAAATGCGTATTTTGGCCACATATATGAAAATATTTCACACTTTTTCAAAACTGTTCACCCTATAGCTCACGCAACTTTATTTTCTGGATAATGAGACATATACCAATCGATTTGTACATGTCTCCGGAAGAGATCCCTGTACTTGGAGTTAGTACACAATCTTTTGTTTGCTTCTGGTGACCGAAAATGTAAATGCGTATTTTGGCCACATATATGAAAATATTTCACACTTTTTCAAAACTGTTCACCCTATAGCTCACGCAACTTTATTTTCTGGATAATGAGACATATACCAATCGATTTGTACATGTCTCCGGAAGAGATCCCTATACTCGGAGTTAGTACACAATCTTTTGTTTGCTTCTGGTGACCGAAAATGTAAATGCGTATTTTGGCCACATATATGAAAATATATCACACTTTTTCAAAACTGTTCACCCTATAGCTCACGCAACTTTATTTTCTGGATAATGAGACATATACCAATCGATTTGTACATGTCTCCGGAAGAGATCCCTATACTCGGAGTTAGTACACAATCTTTTGTTTGCTTCTGGTGACCGAAAATGTAAATGCGTATTTTGGCCACATATATGAAAATATTTCACACTTTTTCAAAACTGTTCACCCTATAGCTCACGCAACTTTATTTTCTGGATAATGAGACATATACCAATCGATTTGTACATGTCTCCGGAAGAGATCCCTATACTCGGAGTTAGTACACAATCGTTTGTTTGCTTCTGGTGACCGAAAATGTAAATGCGTATTTTGGCCACATATATGAAAATATTTCACACTTTTTCAAAACTGTTCACCCTATAGCTCACGCAAATTTATTTTCTGGATAATGATACATATACCAATCGATTTGTACATGTCCTCAGAAGAGATTCTCATACTCGGAGTTAGTACACAATCTTTTGATTGTTTCTGGTGACCGAAAATGTAAATGCGTATTTTAGCCACACATATGAAAATATTTCACACTTTTTCAAAACTGTTCACCCTATAGCTCACGCAAATTTATTTTCTGGATAATGAGACATATACCAATCGATTTGTACATGTCTCCCGAAGAGATCCTTATACTCGGAGTGAACGCACAATGTGGTGTTCGCTGCTGGTGGTCGGAAATGCAAGTGCATTTTTTGGCCACTCTTATGAATATGTTTTGCACTTTCTCACCCTATAGCTCACACAATTTAGTTGTCTGGCCAATGACCAACAAAGCACTCGATTTGTACGTGTCTCCGGAGTGGATTCTAATATTCCGAAGGGCTACACAATCTTTCGTTTCGTGTTGCAGAACAAAATAATTAAACTAAAATTTGCCCATATTCATTTAACAAAACAATTTTTTATTTAATTTCAATAAAATACTTTATTTTATTCATATTATCAACAAATCATTTCACATTTTATTTTTGTTAATTTATATTAGCGATGAAAACAATTTTAGAAAATATTTTTCTTTTGCTAACAAATTTGTTTGTTTACATTTTGTAAAATCTTCTGCTGTTTGTTCTCATTCCATCAAAAATCTTCTGTTTTTGTGCCATTTCATTTGTTTCTAATTTGATTTTGTTACAATTTAGTCTGGAACAGAATGGAAATGAAATTCTGCTCGATTGAAATCTTCTGCTTTTTTTCTTCTGTTTTCTTCACGCCGATATCCATAACATGGTACAAAGAAATGGTAGAAGCACTAGCCCAGCTGATTTGAACTTTTTTCTGGACTGAGTGTAAGTTTTTCTCTTATGTCAAAGTTTGTTTACATTTGTTTGTCTGCAACCCCCGTTCGCCAGCAACTGCTGTTTTTGAAATATTTCTCTGCAAAAATTACATAGAAACGTTTTAATTTTCACACTTATACACTTTCAATATATCAAATAACACTCAATCATTTTCTAAATGGCACTTTTTGCAAATTTCTTTACATTTTCATAATTTTTCTATCAGCTGACTTGACACAACACAGACACTGAGCAAAAACAAAATGCCTGTTGTTTTTGGCTTGTTGTATTTGTTGTCGTACTGCATCTACCATTATATTTCTACCATGATCCATAAGTACCACCACACACTGAAAGGTCCACAATTCCTACACAAGAACAGAAAGCTTTTTTCCTACACGTTCTTCTAGTGTTTCTCTGAGAGTCTCGAGCCCCTATACTAGAGTTGGGAATTTTAGTTCATTCAAGTGAGCGCTCTTTTTAGTTCAGCTCATCAGAATGAACTAGTTCATTCATTTAGTTCGCTAGTTCATTGTAGCATTTCAGCTTAACAGATCATATGAGCTGTGAACTAAAGAGCTCATTTAGTTCAATCGTAGCCAATAACCGCGAAAATGGTATGATTTTTGCAGATTTCTAGTGTTTTGGATACTGTAAAATTTGTTTATACTAAATCGCCCTATTGAAGGTCGACTTAACGATTAGGCTATTCCGTTTCTGAAATATTGGTGTTTCCGTAATCTTTTTATATTTTGGAACAAAAGTGGTGATTAGCGCCGTAGTTATTGGGTAGACGCCGGTTACATATCCAAAGATTGCAACATTAGGCACCTTTGTGCAAATTAAGTGAGACAAAGAGAGCATGAACTAGAAAATGGGGAAGAGAACTGCACAACTGAAATACAAAAAACTGGTGAAACAAGTGAACTACTGAAACAAAAGAGCGGAACAGTGTGAACTAGTTCATCTAGTTCACAAGAGTGAATCGTTCAATTGACCTAGTTCGTTCGTGAACTACACAACTCTACCCTATACACCATCCTCTTTGATAATTCTTTTAATCTAACATGCCATTCCTAATAGTTTTTGGATTTTATAATCTTTTAATCTGAAACTACATACATACATATAAGCTGTTGTAGATTTAAATTAGAATATTTTTTTTAATAAATTTTCATATACTACATACTTGAAGTAATGTTTTTGAAATAAGTAAATTAATAGAAGGAGTTCACGTAGAAAAGGCGGAACTATTAGAAACATTGATAATTTTAAACAGTTAATAACACTCGTGCTCGCAGATATCACACCAAACATGTTTTTCAGTCCAAAAATAGGCCGTTAATTTACTGCAAATCTCCAAATGAGGGAGTTCCGCTCCAATGTGAATGAAGCAATATAAACAAACTTAATTTTCTTTAAAATGAAGTAATTTAAAATAAAAGTTGTATATACATAATATGTACATTACACTTTACTGATTTTTAGTAGAAACCACATAGAAGAGCAAAAAATATTGAATGTTTGTCTTTTTGTATACAAATAATGACACCCAAAACACAATAGGTTGGTGGTGTTTTAAAAACAGTTCATGCTTTTGCGCCAAGGGAGACGGCAAAGCTGAAACGTAGTTACAGCATAATTTGTTCCGAACAGATCTAATGTATACGCAAGCACTTGGATACTAGTAAATTAATATACAAATTTAATTGGCTTCATAGTTGCCTATTTATTTTTTTACCGATCGAATGTACCAGAAGTTTTCATATTAGAAACTTTTTATCGTACAGGTTACGACAAAAAACGTATATTGTCGTAAGGGCTTCAAAAATGTTCTGGGAACAATTGGTTTACAATGTAGACTTTGCTAGTTATTTTAACTTCTAAACCATTTCATCTCTTATCGAAAGCCCCGCATCGATATAATCAGGTATTAAAATCAAAAAACAATTAAATCGTGTTCTTAGTTTTACAAATTATCTTTTAACATTAAGATAAAACGAACTTAAAATAATTCTCTTTAATCTAATGATTGTTGTGTCCTTCCTAATTCCTTCGCCTTCGCACTCTTGATATACGCCAGGCGTTAGGTTCTTCGTATTTATTATATAATGGCTCCAGTCTTTGATTCTTTTTGAATTTACTCAATTTTGTTGGATCAGAGAATCTAAAGAATGAAGGCGCAAATTCAACCAACCACTTGGGATCGATAGTTGTCACTTCTCTCATATATTCCTTAGTGGTTTGCACCAACTCATGATAGATTACCCATTCGGGTTGGCGATTGAAAAGAGCACTGGATGGATGTATGTAAACCACCTGAGCGTCGACCAAAGTGCGATAGCCTTCTTGAGGATCTTTCTTGGCGGCATTGCGAAAGAAACCCGAACATATGGCCTTCTGTATTCGCACCGAATTCTTTCCGGCTGATACCACATCCAGTTTGTGACGATCCATTATGCCCAGCAATTGCTTGCGTACATCTTGTGATCTTTTAAGGGTTCGAATTTGAACAAAGTTCTCATAACACCAGGCATTGGAAAATTTGTTATTCTTCCAACTATTATACACCGCCAGCAGGGTAAGATGATCTCCCTCGATTTGATTAAATTTAGCTTTTTTCTGATCAGCCATTGCTTGTTTGTCTTTCGGTCGGTAGAAGACATTCTGAACACTTAACATGGAGACAATTGTTAGTATTTCATCGGAACATTGTAAAGCCACCGACATGATGAGCATTTTCGATAGATTTGGCTCCAATGGGAATTCGGCCATTCTTCGGCCTAAGCGTGTTAAAAGTCCTTCATCGTCTAAAGCTGAGAGAGAGTGCAATTGCTCCAGTGCCATTACAAGAGACTCTACGGGAGGAGCGTCCATGAAATCGAAATGAAGTAAATCATTGATGCCCATAGTTTTCAATTGCAATACCGTTGTAGCTAAATTAGTACGCTGTATTTCCGGCACGGGTGTGGGCAACATTTCGTCTCGATAAGCGCGTTCAGTATACAGACGGTAGGTTTTTCCGGGACCTGTGCGCCCGGCTCGACCAGCACGTTGTTTAGCAGCAGCCTAGTACAAAAAACGAAACAGTATAAAAATACATTCCAATAAATACAATTTTCTTTCGTATGGTATCGTGCTAACATCTAGTATATTGCTCTCTAATCTCGTGTCTTACCTGTGATATGGGAGTGACAACCAAAGAATCCATGCCCGTTTTTGAATTGTAAACTTTTTGTTTGACAAATCCTGGATCTACCACATAGAATATACCGTCTATGGTCAAGGAAGTTTCTGCTATATTTGTAGCTATAACTACTTTACGGCTGCCAGGTGGTGCCGGATCAAAAATGCGCGTCTGCATTTCTGAGGGCAGGGCAGAGTACACCGGGAGTATAATTAATTCCGGAACGTCAGGACCCAAACTCTTCATACGTTCATATAAAATCTCGCAAGCTGTGTCAATTTCCTCTTGACCAGTTAAAAACAATAAAATATCTCCAGGAGGTTCTCTTAAATGTATCTGCATGACCGTTATAAGTGATGCATCCAAATAATCTGTCTCTGGCTCTTTGGTGTACAAGACTTCGACAGGGAATGTACGACCGGGTATAGTAAATATGGGAGCTTCAAAGAAGTATTGCGAAAATTTGACAGCATCCAAAGTGGCTGAGGTTACAATCAATTTTAATTCCGGTCGCTTTTGGACAGCAGTTTTCAACAGACCAAACAGCACATCGGTGTGTATGGTCCTTTCGTGAGCTTCGTCCAACATAATGACTGAATAGGTCTTCAGTTCAGCTTCTATAAGACACTCGCGCAACAACATACCATCTGTCATGTATTTGATTACAGTTTCCGGGCTGGTGCAGTCTTCGAAACGTATAGTGTAGCCAACCTCTTGACCAAGGCGGCAACCAAACTCTTCTGCTACTCTCTTGGCCACCGACATGGCTGCCACACGCCTGGGCTGGGTGCAGCCAATTTTTCCTCTATTAGTAAAACCGCATTCAGCCAAGTATTGGGTAATCTGGGTGGTTTTTCCAGACCCTGTTTCACCAATTACAATCAAAATCTGGTTGTCAGTGACGGCTTTTATCAGATCATCTCGTAGTTTATATATAGGTAACGATTGCCTCTGCTCCACTAGTGTCATGTCGGTTTTCTTGCCAAAAGATGACTTCTTTCCACCGATGACGTGTTTCTTCCACTCGGGGACTTCCATGGGAGCTGCACCCATGCCTCTTACATTGGCTGCCAGAGTTCTACCAGAATCCTCATCCGGCAAAGGATCTATCCAGTTTTTGCTCAAACCTGTGGGAACTGCATCCATGTCTTGTTCTCTTTGTAACATTTTTTGTTCCCTTCTCTCCTTAGAAAGGGCAGACTGCATCATTGCAGCTTGGGCCAAGGAACCATCAGGATTTTTAACAATTCTCACGGGCGAAAGGTCGTGTAATGCTCGTCCATGCCCCGATAAGAAAGGTGGTTCCTCTTCAACAATTTCTATTTCAATGTCCTCCTCGTCATCCTCATCTTTGTGTACTAATCCAGTTTCTTCATCAAAATCGGGCAATTCACTCCGATCTAAGACACCTGAACTTATCATTTGTTTAATTTCCCAACGTTCAGGACTTGAGATACGTGTTACCCGTTTTCGGGAGTCACCTTCATCATTTTCGCCACCTCCTTGTAAATTAAGAAGTGAAGTACCTCCAGCAAATGGCCGATCAGGATTTCGGTCTCTTAGCTCACTGTCTGGCGGAGGAGCGTGGGATAGGGGATTTATGTCTTTGCCCGTGTCTTGATCAACTTCTTTCATAGAGAGTGATACCTTTTGACCCGCAACGGACATAACTTTAACTTTGACATTCGAATTTCTGTTCACTACTTCTGTAACATCAGTGACGCGTCCCTCCGAGCGCAACTGAGAGATATGCACCAAGCCTTCCCAACGCTTGCGCAAACCGAACAACTGCACAAAGCAGCCGAAGGGTACAATATTCGCTACTTTTCCTGAGTAAATCTTTCCCGGCTCTGGATCATCGGCCATGGGAGCAGGAGGTGGCATTTTTTCGCGTTTGATTTCGCGAGAACGGGATCTTCTGCTACTGCGACTTGACCTATCTTTGGAACGGGATCTTGACCTCCTTCTGCGTTCGTGTCGATCTCGTGACCGAGACCGTGAACGTCGGTGTTTCCTTTTATTTTCCCTTGATCTTGAACGCGATCTGCGGCGATCACTACGATGGCGAGAACGCGATCTAGAACGCCTGTCTCGATCACGATGGCGCTCCTTGTCCCTGCATCTTGCACTCTCGGTGTCACGATGTCTCTCCCGGCTTCTATCCCTCTTGCTCTCCTTTTCCCGATATCTGTCACGAGATCTCGACCGTGATCTAGATCGTTTTTCTTCTTTCTTTTTAATCTCTTTGACTTCTCTTTTTCTGGGCCTTTCCTCGAAACCTGGAGCCAGAGCCTCTAATTCTAACATCGCATCATCGACTGCCCTCACATCAACATCTTTGACTTTGATTTTTATCTCTTTTTTGTTTTTCTTATCCATATCGACATCGCTTTCAGTATCTGATGAACTTTCATCCCTTTTACTGAATTTGTCATTGGCCAATGCCAATCCAGGAAACATTAATGCCAAATGTTCTGCCTTGGAGGATTTCTGTAGAATTTTATCGCCGCCATGTGATACGTCGTTCTTGTGCCCTCCCGCAGAGGGTTTCATTAATTTAATGATACGTTGAAGATTATTTATCAAGGAATCGGGAAATTCTGCCCCATTGTCCACCAAAGCTGTCCGAAATCCCTCAAATGTAGGATTCTTTGATTCCAGTTCAATAATAAATTCTGCCAAATCTTTGTCATTAATACCCAAATGGTTGTCCAATTCTGTGCACAATTTGGATACCAGGGATAAATGTTCTAATTTCTGTAACTCGTCCATTTTTTTACGAATCGTTTATACTCAGTTAACACATTTTTCTAAATAAGTTGTAGCAACAGCAGATACAACGTTTACAAACAAAAGATAAAGGAAAATGATGTGCAGAGTAATCAGCTGTATACTGAAAACGAAGTTGCCAGATTATAATTACTTGGGTTGTCAGGCAAAAGCTGCCATAATTGTTTTTAGAGATTACATGGCGTTTACACGGGCCAGTTTTGCTCCGACAGTAGAAATACATTCACACATTTTTACTACCCCACTTACACTTCTCTCACTTGCCTCGCCACTGTCTCTGATTTTTCAATGACAGTAACTTCGGCAAGAGATTTGACATAAGCGGCCAGATCATGGCTGAACTAGTAAAGGTTGGCTCAATAGAACAACTGATTTTGGTATCTTATGACTCCATCTGTTAAATTCAGTGTATTTTGTTGTTGTTCTTTTTTGTTTACTGTGTTTGTTCATATGGATCTGTGTTGAATTTGACGGTTACAGTCATGAAACAAAAACTAAATGCCTGTTGTAGGTTCACACAATTACAACAAATCCTACTGCGTCAACCTCTACTAGTACAGCCATCGGCCCTATCGGTGACGTTTCGTAGTAATTTGAGAAAAAGCAAAACATCGCAAACGACTTTACAAATTGGGAAATATATTTGTATTTCAAAATTTTGCTAATTTTTATTGATATATTGTCTGACAATACAAAAATTTTTTGAAGCTCATGCCGCCGTTTATATAATTGACTCTTATTTGGAAGGAATTTAATGTAGCAACAATTGCCCTATTTTTCCCTGATAGGGCATTAAACACTGATAATTAAAACAAATTTCCGCGGCGGTCCATATTTCCCGAAATATAGGCCTCCAAAGCTTGAATTTATAATCGGGCATACCTCGTCCATTTATTACCCGATCGTGTTGAAATAGATTTCAGTATTAAGGTGGTTTTTCATAAAAATTTACTATTTTCAAAAAAATCCCTAGTAAACTTATTTTCTTGGCAGACTTCGATAATATAAAATTGTTCAACCTATTTTCTAAGGTATATTACTCACGTGTAGCCCTTCAAAGACCGGAGATATGAAAGCATCCGATAACTCGGTAACTACGCTAGTTATCGAAAAAGTTACTTATGTTTCTATATATATATATATGTTTTATAATTCGAAAATATCATTAAATTTGGAAGTTTTTACTTTTTCCACAGGTTCTTTACCAGTCGATAACTCTTAGTTGGCGAGTTATCGAAAAGATATTTAAGGTTTTTCGGTTCTTTTTAAGATTTGTATAAGAAAATATCATAAAATGTAAAATTCGAAAGTTTTTATTTTTATCACAAGTTCTTTAACAGTCGATAACTAAGCTAAGGGTGGTGTTTCGCCAAAAATTTATTCGAAAAGTCAACGAAAAAACTTTGAAATTTCACAGAAAAAATAACCATAGGTAATATTGCCTAGTTTGGGTTTGGTGATTTTTTTGTATGAGGATAAGAAAAAGTGTAAATTTTGCCAAAATCAAAAGTGCAAAACACACTACTAACGACAACGCTGAATTTACATATGTATGTTGGCAACTCTACTTTTTGTTATTCGAATGTCAACATAATAAAGATAAAGAGATAAATACCACAACTGCGAAGTTTTTTTTCCTCAGAAACTAAAGAAGATCTTCAAAAACGGACTATTGCGATTTAACTCTTAAAATCCTCAACAATTTGCAATTGGAAGTACATAGTTTAGTTTTAAGTGCCTCAACCGATTATTTTAGTGATTTGGAACAGAAATATGAGGTAGTAAACGATGTCATCATTATGTCTAGCTGCCTTCAGGGCGACGTCGTGGAGGTCGCCAACTGCATAGTTTCGGAGTAATGGGATATGGGTGTAAAGCTATTGATATCAACGCGTTTTTGTATAAAACAAGTGAAAATAAATTGAAAAAATTATTCCATACTATACTTTTTTTTACTGAAAATAACGTGTTCTACCGACACAATAAATTCTTTTAAGGCTTAAACCTAGAATAGGTCAGAAACTCGCTTCGGCTCTAAACTATTACCATTGGATAGAACTTTTAATTTTAAGTAAAAAAAAATTAAATAAAAAAATCGGGGCAACGCCTATTTTCGGAGTTGTGGGCCCCCAAAGTTCGGACATACAGGATGATAGTACGAGTGTGGTGCCGTGTTATGGGACCGATTGCACAACTTTTTTGTGTAAAACGAGTCGAAATAAACAAAAAGAAATAAATACATTTTTTCGATAACTGTCTTAGTTATCCACATATCGGATTTTTAAAAATATCCAGAAAATATTTTTTTTTTTAAAACAATCGAGTGATTTTTCGGATTTTGCCACACATCGACTTCAGGTACAGAGGGAATTTTAATCCCTCTGCCTGAGCCCGGCCAGATGGCCGGGCGACTAATTGCAATATAAATTTAACGATTTTCCAAAATTTCTACCACACGGTACGGGCAACATAGATCCCTGCGAGGGCTACTTGGCCCATAACTCCCAAAATAGGGGTTCCCCCCGATTTTTGTATTTTACTTTTTAACTTAAAATAAGATCCCTACACCCAAAAAAAACAAAAAAATTGGACGTGCCGATCTATACTAGGTCTTTTCCTCTTTTAATTTCTGGGGAGTAAGACGTAAAATAGACATAACCAAAATTTCATCAAATCTGAAACTCTGAAGCGGTGAAAACTCTTCTTATTTCACAGCTTCGCTGAAACAACGACACCGTGGTAATTTTTTTAGTTCCATAGTGATCGTAATCTGGCAACTTTCGGTACTTGCGTTTTGTGACATAGATGACTGACAACTGCAAACATATGTTTTGATTGCATTTTGGGCCAAGTATTTTGAGGCTTGAGAATACGAGACATACAAAAACATAAAACAATTTGTTGTTTTTTAATTTATCCAAACAAATACGAGCACATCTTTTGGATTTTATTAAACAAATTTTGAAAGAGAAACTCGTGTATACAACGTTATATTTTGCGTACTAAATGATGATGTGTCATTTATAATAGAAAGAAAGCAAATCCCCAGAAAGAAAAAAAAGATGTGCTATGGATCCTTTAATATTCTTTGTGGTATTGATTTCCATATATGGTGTTTTGTTCTTCTTTGATCGCTTTTTCAAGGTATGTGTTGTGTAGAATAGTTTAATGATTCGGGTGTAATTTTTGTGTTTGCATCTTTCCAGAGCTGTATGCACTACCCCTATGATGCATTTCTTCAGAATACTGGTTTAACTGTGCAGTTTATGCGCCTCAAGTGGCATACGACAGCGTTCAATCGTTCGGTCTTGCGGCTGGGTAACAGTGGCGGTTCTTGCTGTCGCAGTTGGTTTACAAAATCATTTACTGTTGGTGTTCTGATAGCTTTGTCATTGGTGCCCGTGGGTATAATATTATTGTTTATAACAATATTTGGCGGAGGCTCTCAGCAACAGGATGGTGTCAGTGGAATAGCGACCACAGAATTTCCGGCCAGAAGTCAATCGTTTAATGTTGAAATTCTGTTGCCGGGTGTTAATCTCCCGCTTGAGGAAATTGGCTACTATGTGGCCACGCTATTAATATCAACGGTGATACATGAATTGGGCCACGCTCTGGCGGCAGTAATGGAAGATATACCAGTTACAGGTTTTGGATTTCACGTAGGTCATTGTGTATAAATATCAGCGAAGCTTAAAAGTCTCAATTCCAGGACGTTTTTTCTTCTCCCATTCCAGTTATACTTCTGCCTTCCCATCGCCTACACCGAAATCTCTACAGACCACTTAAACGCCCTCAAATGGTTTAGGAAGTTACGCATTCTTTGTGCTGGTATTTGGCATAATTTCGTTTTTGCCGGCTTTTGCTATCTACTGCTCTCTACGTTGGGTTTTATGGCTGCCCCTTTGTATACGCTAAATAAAAATGTAATCATAACCCAAGTCTCTTCTCAGTCCCCATTGAGGTCTAAAGGCGATAGGGGCCTAATGGAAGGGAATGTTATAACTAAAATCAACGATTGTGAGGTATACAACGAAGACACTTGGTTTGGATGTTTGATAAAGTCGTTACGCGTTAAACCTGGGTTTTGTGTTTCCTCCGATTTTATACGTCTAAATGATGAAAGTATAGAGATATCACACCACAGTTCGGATGGTACGCTGCAGTGTTGTGACGACAAGAATGTCAAATTGTGTTGTTTCGAGTACATCGACGATTTTAGCAATGATGCTCCGGTCGAGATACCACAACATGTTTGTTTAGATGTACGACGTACTATGGAAGATTCTTATGGATATTGTACACCAGCTGGGGTGTGTGACAGAGGTTTTTGCTTAAGGCCTCTTTTGAGAAACACAACAACTATAATGGTGTTTAAAAGGCAAGAGCTGCAGCACTCGCAACAAGAGCAGCAGCAGAGCTCTTTGAGAAATGTCATTTATATGGGTCACCCCTTAGATGTTTCACGCAGCGTACGCATTTCCCCCTTTGTACCTAAGCATTCGTACGTGAGCCCCAAATGGTGTGACGCGTATCTCTTGTTCCTTAAATACAATATAGTTTTTAGTTTAGGCCTGGCCCTAATAAATGCTATCCCCTGCTTTGGTTTTGATGGCAATCACATCACCAACACCATTGTCAATAGTTTTCTAGTCAATCGCGTAGCAGAGAAGCCCAAACGTGACGTGATATCCTTAATTGTAACGGGCATTGGTTCGCTGCTGTTCGCATTGGCGGTCACTAAAGTGCTGTGGCTAAGTTTACTAAGATATTTATTTTGATTTTGCTACAATTTAAATAAATTCTATTGAATAGAAATAATTTATATATTGTATCATACACCTAAGCTTTAGTAGTTTTAACAAAAGAGATAATTATATTTCACAGAACAAAAAAAAAAACGAAACATGACACAAATAATACGAAATGCTGCAATAAATGTTAACAACGATAACTTTTAAATGGAAAACTGATTCAATGCGTGTGGGGACACGGAAAGGTGTATGAGAGTTACTGCCAAAAGCATGAGAGATACTTAGTTTTCTTAAAGATAAAGAGGCTTAACAGAACTTTTCTATAAGTAAAGTTGTCAAAGGTAACTATTCCAATTCATCCTACTATATTTTTTTTTTATTTATTTATTTTCAACATACAAAAACACTAGTACACAACGACAGTCAGTTAAGTTATATTACTTCTTGTCTTCCGTTGCGACACCACTCAAATGCAAGCTGGTCCTTAGTTCATTCAAACTACGCTGACCATATTGCATTAGCATTTTTATAGCCACCTCATCGGTTTGATTTTTATTGGTACGAAAATCATGCCTAGCCCACATACGTAATTCCTGCTGACTGTTGGAATCTGGCACTAGACGAATGGTACGGAAAATTTCACGGTACAGTTTCAGAACCTCTTGACGTAGCATAAACTAAAAATACGTTAAGTGTCAGTGGCTGCAATACGCGGAAAATACGAATTTAGTTGTGTTACCTGTTTTAAACTTAATGCACTTTTTGCTATTTTTGTCATGTTCGATGTAATTGTTTTCCTATTCTATTGATGCTAAATAAAAGGGTTAAATCGTGTTGTTTACATTTCTCAGATTATTATTATTATGCCAACGAACAGCTGGTTTTGTTTATTAATTTATAATTTTACCTATTATTTATTTTCTCTGCAGAATGTAGATGGCACACCTGTTTGAACTTCTGGCCACACGTGCAAGCAGAAGTTCCCATCAGATATAAAGTAAACTATATACAAATAGATAGATAATATATGAAGTACAAGTGTTGGGAAAATGTTACTGTAATGGGTAATTTTCTAGATGTCGTTGAAAGCAATAAATGGGATTTTTTTGTTCCCAAAAAAAAGTAAAAAGATATGACTTTAAAATTCCTAAATTTCATATCAAAAGAAAAAATAATTTTTAACAAAAATATCACTTCGAAACAAGAATACAATACGAAACTTAAATTACGATATCTGATGGCCATCAAATTGCAAAGCCATGTCGCCACCGTCTATGTCCTAATAAATTGATTCTTCCTCCGGTTCAGCTACCATTCCTTGTTGAGAGTCCTCAGATACTCTAACGGCGTAGATAAAGGAAATAAGTAGATATTCCACAGGCGTTGTCAAGTACTGCCACTAGGTGCTGTGTTGTCGTTGTGTAACTTTCATTGACGTTTCACATAACATTCACTGACGTTTATTCAACAGTGTGTGACATTTTTTCAATACAAAAATAGAATCATTTTCCAGGTTGTGCTATTCAAACAACTAATTTAGTTGTTTCATGTCGTTGCGTTCCCCACTTCCAAGTTAAAATGTTGTTATTTTGATTGTATGTTTTGGTGTTCGTTTGTGTTGAATTTGAGAGCAACGGACCACAAACAAAAACAAAATCACTGTTTATGTTGCCGACCACACCTATTGTTAGCACCTGTTCTAAATACATCTTGCAAGGTATATTTTGTTTGGGATCAAACGTTGTAATTATTGCATCCAGCACCATCTAGAAAATATCCCATTGAACAAGAAATTTCCCAAGGCATGTGCGATATCTAGTTAATTCCTTTATCTATAGATAAAGTCATAGAATAACACATACCATAGAAGGTTTTATTCGCTCAATAAATTAAACGTCATAGGTACGATGGAAAGTAAACATTGGATGGTAGAAATATGGGTTCAATAATACCAGATAGTGGCAATAGTATACAGCGATCAACATAGGAACAACAACCGAATTTCGTGTTATTGTGGCAAACTAGTTGTGTTAAATACAACACAAATGTATACCAACGATAAAAGTCAATAAAAAAGTGCAAAATATATTTAAATTTTTCAGTTCTACACCAAAACGACAGGAAAAAGTTAAGTGAACATATTTTGTAACTCCACCTGGTGTAAGATAATTTTAAATTTAATTGCTCTCATTTTCACAAACCTACGATGAGAGTGTGAGATGAAACGTCAGATGAGAGAATAAGTTTATCTAGGTATGTATTAGTCTATGGATAAAGTAAACTAATAGATGACGCACAAGTGTTGGGAACATTTTTGTGTAATGGGTAATTTTCTAGATGTCGTTGAAAGCAATAAATTGGATATTTTTTGTTCCAGAAAAATTAAAAAAATATGACATTAAAATTTCAAAATACCACTTCGAAACAAGAACACAACACGTTACTTAAAGTAGAATATCTCATGGAAATCGAATTGCAAAGCCATGACACCACCGACTAAGTCCTAATAAATTGGTTCTGCATCCGGTTCAGCTACCATTCCTTGTTGAGAGTCCTCAGACACTCTAACGGTTTTGACATCTGCGACCACAGAAATTGATACAGTTTTTGCGCGGGGAAGTTGTTAGATTAAAAAGGCGTTCCGGCGTGTATATTTTTTTCGCGGTGTTTAGGGGTTTCTCTTATAGATATACCAACACCGGCCTCATGGCTTTGAAATTGATTTTTATATAAGAAACAAATGCTATTATATAAAATCATTTAAATTTTGTTCCATTTCACTTATTTAAATTACTTTAAGAAAAATTTCCACAATTTTTAATAAACGTCAATGAGAATTATGGGAAACTTCAGTGAAAGTGACTAGTACAGTACATCACCTAGTGAAAAAAGTTGACAATGGGCGCACTATATCTATTATTTCCTTTATCTATGATCTATTACTTCCTTTATCTATGGTTCCCATCGCTTATACGAGCTTATATCGAGTATTCAAAACCCGATAACCGGCTTTTTGGACGTCCACCGTCCGCCCGTTTTTCGAACAACCTGTGGAACCGGTTTTTACTGTCGGTTTCACCGGCTATTTCATTTTAATTTAGTTTGTTGCAAAAGCTTAGCTTTCAAAGAAATAAATTAATTCTTCGCTAAAATTGTAATCGAAAATTGTAAAAACTTTGTGTTTTTTTTCACAGAAAAAAAGAAAACAATATTGTGTGAACAATATTTACATACCCATTTCCGACTCTATAAAAACTGCCGCAACAACCGTACTTGGTTCCGAAAAACCGCTTCGCAATAAACCGTGGTACGATGAAATGACGAAAAGAACGCTGCACGTATGGTAATGCTTCAGTCAATTGCAACGCGAACTGCAACTGAGCGGTATAGGGAGAAAAGAAAAGAGGTAAACCGTCTCTTTTGGCGTAAGAAACGGCAGTGGAGAAAGCGCGAGAGTGAGAAAATTGAGCCATACAGAAGGAAGAACGAAGCTCGAAAATTCTACCAAAAAGTTAAAAACGGAACTAATAGACATGGTTCAGGGCCCCCCTTCTGTAAAGACAAGGACGGAAATCCCGTCGCAGATGTGCAGAGTATGTTGGGAATATGGAGAGAGCATTTCTCCGCGCTACTAGTACCTGAGATATCCAATGACGATGGGACAATCGATCACAATATGGACGACGACGTCGATTGCCCCCTCCTAACCAAGACGAGGTCAGAACAGCTATTGCCCGGCTTAAGAACAACAAAGCCGCAGGAGCCGATGGATTACCGGCGAAGCTGTTTAAGGCTGGCGGCGATGAGCTGATAAGGTGCATGCATCAGTTCATTAGCAAAATTTGGTTAGATGAATGCATGCCCGGCGATTGGAGTCTCAGTGTACTATGTCCCATACTTAAAAAAGGTGACCCGAGTATATAAGGTTCTATCAAGTATAATGTGCGAAAGACTAAACCCAATTACCGCTGACCTGATTGGACCATACCAGTGTGGCTTTAGGCCTGGAAAATCGACAACTGACCAGGTTTTCACGCTACGCCAAATCCTGGAGAAGACACACGAAAAACAAATCGACACCTATCATATATTTATCGATTATAAAGCGGCCTTCGATAGTCCGATACGGGAGAAACTCTATGAAGCAATGTCTGAGCTTGTATTCCTGCAAAACTCATACGCCTTTGCAGGATGACCTTGACGAACTCCAAATCCGCAGTGAAAGTTGGTAAGGATCTTACCGAACCTTTCGAAACTAAGCGAGGCCTCAGGCAAGGCGACACCCTATCGTGCGATCTCTTTAACATCTTAATGGAGATCATTATGAGAAAAGCTGCAGTCAACATGAATAAAACCATCAGCAGCAAAAGTCACATGCTGCTCGCGTATGCTGATGAGTACACTTGGTATTGCCAACTGGAGAAATAAAGCAAAAGATCGAACTGGTTGGCGAAATATGTTATCTTCGTTTTGTAAGGTCGCTGACCCTCCGGGGTTGTCCGAGACCGGATAAGTAAGAGGCAATAGTATACAACGTCCAACAAAACAACACCAACCGCATTTCATGTTTTTGTGGCCAAATAGTTGTGTTAAATAAAAATACAAATGTATACCTACGATAAAAGTAAACAAAAAAGTGCAAAATACATTTAAATTTCACAGTTTTATTCCAAAACGAAATGAAAAAGTTAAGTCAACAGTTCTTGTAACTCCACCTGCGGTAAGTTAATTTTCGTCGAAATTCTCTCATTTGCACAAACTTACGACGAAGAGTGTGACAAGAAACGTCAGATGAGAGAATTAATGTGCCTATACTAAATTCGTCTATGCACTACATATGCAAAACTTACTTTAATCAGCTGACGATTGATATGCATTGTCATTTAAACAACAACCAAAGGCTATTGTTATATTTGCTATACATATATATTTTTTATTTTCACCTGCGTTCAGATGAAAAATCAAAAATATAATGTCAGATCTGCTAATTAGCCTCGTCTCAGTTGTTCGATTCAGGGGAGAACTTAGTTTAATTACGGCTTAAGTAAAGCCCTGTATTCAGCTCCTACGAAATTTTCGTTCCCAAACGAACTACATGTATAAAAATAACGAAAATTTCGTGAACCGAAAATTTCCTTCACTTTTCAGTTGCTTGATATCAGTTCTTTGCAGAAATTTTAAAATCAATTGCAGGATTGTTATGCCAAAGTTATTTTTTTTTATTTTATTTTTTTTATTTATTCATTCGATTGTAAACTTTGACATTTCGTTCATTTTGACAAATAAAAGAAAGTGGTCTAAAAATTACAGCAGACAGTTGTCCGAGGCCTTCGGCCACGGACTGTCCCTGCAGGCTGTGTCAGAGACACGGCCATTAAGTTTAACGTAGAAAACGCCATCCGATAAGACAGAAAACATATATAACAATAAATTCATTTGCTTATATTATTTATCATTTATTGTTATATATGTTTTCTGTCTTATCAGATGGCGTATTCTACGTTAAACTTAATGCCCGTGTCTCTGACACAGCCTGCAGGGACAGTCCGTGGTCCGTGACTGTCTGCTGTAATTTTTATATTTACCAACGGCTTTTGATTCAAGTCCGTTTAAAAAAAAAAATATTATGTTCAATTTTTTTAAACATAATTTAATTTATGTATTTTAATTAATATTTTTATTGAAATAAGTTCTGCGAATGTTGAGAGGGCCGTCCTAATATTAAAAAAGGTTTACCTTATCGAGTCTTCGCATTAGCATTCGAGCGTTGTGTGAAAGCTTTACGCTTTACAATTCAAAATTAATGTTACAACAGCTTTATTGAAGCTTTCGAAAAAAAACTTTATTACGTTAGCTTACTGTTTGTTTCACTTTTTACTAGATACATGTTGCCAAGCAACATTAGCTTGCTGTTCGTTTCACTTTTTACTAGATACATGTTCCTAAGCAATGTTGAGCAACCAAAAACACTCAACCAAACACCACACATATGTTTGAGTGTATGTGTTTAAACAATTTTCATTTGAGAAATTAAAATACTAGAAATATATCAACCAATATGAAATGTATATCAAACGAAAGATAACATCTTCATTTACCTACAAAAACAATTTTAAAAAAATTCATCTAGCCGTTTCCTCAAATTCAATAAAATAAAGATTACAACAATAAAAACCTGACATGACTCCTCATAGCGTAAGGTAAGACGTATTCTACGTCAAAAGGAATGAAGGCTTTGCCACCCCGAGGAGTATTTTTTGCTTATGGGGGCTTTCATACCCATAGATTAATACTTATAGTAGACCCAATAGTTCTTCCACCAAATTTATGACATTTGGCCTGGTGTGATATTTACGTTTGATGTTGAAAAGAATTGCTTTACTAATACCAGATAGATGCAATGGTTCAAAACAATGAACAATATAACAACAACGGCATTTCGAAATAAAATATTGAGCGAATAAAAGCTTCGATGGTATGTATTATTCTATGGCTCTATAAATTAAACGTCATAGGTACGGTGGAAAGTAAACATTGGATGGTGGAAAACATGGGTTCAATAATACCAGATAGAGGCAATAGTAAACAACGTTCAACAAAGGAACAACAACCGAATTTCGTGTTTTTGTGGCAAACTAGTTGTGTTAAATACAATACAAATGTATACCAACGATAAAAGTCAACAAAAAAGTGCAAAATACATTTCATTTTTTCAGTTCTAAACCAAAACGACATGGAAAAGTTAAGTGAACATATTTTGTAACTCCACCTGGTGTAAGGTAATTTTAAATTTAATTTCTCTCATTTCCACAAACTTACGACGAAGAGTGTGAAATGAAACGTCAGATGAGAGAATAAATGTATCTATGAATGTATTAGTCTATGGTGAGTTCTTGTTCCTTTGTTGGACGTTGTTTACTGTATATTATTTAACCCATGTTTTCCACCATCCAATGTTTACTTTCCACCGTACCTATGACGTTTAATTTATTGAGAGAATAAATGTATCTATGTATGTATTCGTCAATGAGCCCCACATACCGAAATAAAATGGAGTGCGAAGAGCAATTATTAGGTCTGTCTGCGTACTTTTCCAGTAGCAAATACTCAGTAACTTTTTTTGGGAGAGTAAGAACAATTTTACTCTCTCGGTTGAAAATATATCAAAAAGTACGCAGACAGCATCCAGTGAAATCTTGCAAGAAAACAGCTGATCGGTGTGTAAACAATTGAAATAGCAAAGCAAAAGACTTTTAGCATATGTGTCGCACGGTCGCACTGTATATTTGCACGTTTCTAGCATGAAGTAAAATGTTTTGTTTATTATAATTTATTATAAACGTTAAAAATCAACACAATTCTAACTACTTACCTCTGCCATTGTTAAATTTCAATTTTTATTTTCATTTCACAAAAATTATTTCATTCAAACAGTAAACAAAAACAGCTGTTCAAACTAGTTGCAAAATCTTGCAAGAAGAAATTTCTCCAGCAACATTTTGCAAGTTCTTTAACTTCCAACTGTCAAAAAATTCTCTTTTTCGCTCTCTCGCTGCAAGAGATTTGGAGTACGCAGACAACATTTTGCATGATTTTGCAACATTTTGCACAAAATGATGCAAAATATGTGTACGCAGACAGACCTATTAATGAAATATTTGCAAACGAAATCAAATTTAGTTGGTAACACTCTGCAACAAAATTTTCCGTTTAGTGATAAATGACAAAATGTCTTACGAAAATTTTGCATGAACTGAATACGGGGCTTTATCGTAGACTACCTGATCATGGTAGTGTGTATCAGGCGGGAATTTTGGCAATGAGGGAAGTAACCAACTGACGACTTAGGGACAATAGTCCATCAGTCATTGGGGTCAGTGTCGTCTCTGACAGTCAGGCTGTCATAAAGTCAGTATTCCTGAATTCAATATCTGCACATGAATGCCACCGATCTTTTAACGAGATGGCTCAGTAGTACGAGATTCACCTCATGTGGGTGCCTGAGTACAAGGAGATTCCAGTGAACTGCAGAGCGGATGAGCTGGCCAGGCGAGACACTACCTTACAGGTTCCACAGAAATAGGAAAGTATTGACATGCATTTAGCGACATGTGCTCCTGTCCTGCAAGAACGCTTCTTTATGAGGGTGCAGGAGGGGTGGACGAGAGGCACAGTTTGTTTACGTGTAAGACATATCCGGATAGCAGGAGCTCCATGAACCATCTAGCTTTAGGTAGGCCCAAGGTATCAATGCTTACTTAAATTTTGACGGGGCGATGCGGCGAGACTAAAGGACAGGCTAAATGACTTCTGTACAAGCTGTGAGGATGAGGACGTGGAAGAATCCACTGACCATCGTCACGTGCACGTGTCCGGCACTAGCCGGCAGGAGGATGTCTGATATGGCATCCTACCAATTCAGGTACCTAGGGGATAGACAAGACTAGATCTTGAGCTTGTTGGAGTATACCAGCAAACTAAATTGGCTAACGCTTAATCTCGTAAGTCCATGGTATCACAAGACTAATAATTCTAAGTCGTTCATCAACTGCCACCAACATCTAACCTAACTATTATAATTCTATAACCCATCGGCAACGCAAAGGGTTCCCACTAAATATAGTATAACACTACAATAAACTTCACATTGTAATTTAAACTTAGTTACAATGAATGCAACGTTACAGTTCTTGTTAAAAAAAATCTGGATTTGTAAATGTCTTTATTAAACGATTAAATAATTTACAAAGAACCATTACTGATTGTATTCTACTTAATTGTAACGATTGGTCTATGTGGCTGGTTAATTCATGATACTAAATATCGTAAACTCATGTAATTATGTGAAAATAAACAGATTTGTATTTTTTTCGTCATGAGCAATTAAATTTAAAAAATGTGTTTTATATCTCGATTAGAAGGGTATTAAAAACAAAATCAAAACAGATTATTCGAAATTATCAACTAAACGACCAACGAAAGAAAAACAAACAACAAAAGGTAAAATTCACAACTATACTTTGTTTAGACGATGTTCTTTGACGGCCCTTTTAAAATTTCCTCAATTAAAAGAATAAACTTGTTAAATGAGTAATCACGAAGAGGATCTGAAAAATAAAATAGTATAGAACAACACAACAAAATACTATTTGCTTGAACGCATATGGCGCACATCAATCACACGATATAGATACTAGTTCATTTCTTAGCCAACTACATACATAGTACATTCATTGGTACTCGTGTTAACATTTGAATCAGTAGAAAATCGTATACTTTTTCAAATCATCATATTCATCATAAAATACAATAACAAAATCTGCCAACACTTGAAATACTAAAAATCTCATGAGAAATGACACTGGTCAACAGTTGTAATCTCGGCAATCGCATTGGCAAGGATTTTCTTGATTTTGTTAATTCTGAACATGAAATCAATGAACATTTATGTACTTGATTTGCCATACATTTTGAAACTCAAAAAATCAAGTTTTTTTTTTTATTTGATTTCCTGAGAATCATAATTGTATAAATTCACAATACAATAATAGTAAGTTTGTTTAAATAAATCTGTATTGTAATTTGTATTGTAATATTGATATATTTGGTTTAAATAAATAACGGACATAGACTTATATACATATACATATATAATAAATTTACGGACTATCAGTAGGTACTAGAGAAAAATTAGTGCGCCATAAAACCCAAAAAACGTTGTATACCAATTAGCAACTCGTCAGCTGACAATTATGTAGGCCTAAAAAATGTAGACCTAAAAAAAGTTATGAAAGAAATTACACCATCAGCAAAAATTCAACATTTTGTCAGCTTCATATACATTTTTACATTAATTTGTCGACTCGTGTACGTATGCCACCAACCTTGTTTAATTGAGATACCATCGGAAATATGTTAATTTATAAAATGAAATTTGATTAAACAAATCTTACAAGCTAATACATAGAACTGATAAATATAATTGTTTGCATTTCTTTTAATTGGTCACATCTTGTGGTTTCCTTACAATGTTGTCGTATTAAAAATTGCAACAAAATATAAATAAAAATTACATATTATTGTATCATTTCAACTTATGGTAATGGAATAATCATAATTTCGTTTTTTTTTTCATAAAACAATAAATGTCGCAGGCCTAATTTTTGAGTGGAAAATCATCTTTGATCAACGATCAAACATAATTTAACCTCTGAATGCACTTTTTAGGTTAACAGTTAATTGCTGTTTAAACCGCCAAAGTTGGGCATTTAAACTTTGATCAAGTGACCATATGATTTTGACAGAAAACAACAAGAAGAACAAACACAAAGCTCCTTTAATTGTTAATGTGAATAATTATAATCACCATCCTAGTTGAAATAACAATAGAAACGTTTCATTTGACTCGTAGTGCAATTACAGCTTTATTTCTGCTCAAATATTCTTCAATTTCATTAAATATTTTGTATTTTATCACTTCATTTTTGTTTTGCAAATGGCGTCAGTTTGATGCATTGTAACGATTAGCCGATAAATGTATCAATACCGGTTATTTTTCGTAGCATTTGCCACTGTTGCCACATGGTAGTAAGACTATTTGACAAATCACTGAAAAACTCTTTTCGTATTTAAAGTCAGATCAAACATAAATAAAAATCAACTGATTACCAATTTAAATAACCAGTCAAAAATTGGGCCTCAATCCAAATAAAAATTTCTTAGGTTTACAAATTGACAAATTTATTTCATAATAAAATAAATATAAGAAAAAAAAATTTAAGAGCTTACCTATTCCCTTACGAGGAATCAGGTTGTAAGCAGACGAAAATGTACACGAATCATTGCCGAACGTGTGTTATGTGTTGATGGCGTAATAAAAATAATGATTTGTCATTGATTCCACAACACGTGGAATAAAAGTGAACGGGTGTAAAAAAATGTTTTTTTATTAAATAATTTAACTACATACATACGAGTGTATATAAAAAATATTTATTCTTTTATTTATTTCTTTAAGGCAGGAATTCATGATATTCTTGTTGCTATAACGAAGCACTTCCTGAAGGCCATGAAATCACAGCTCCTCATATACCATGAAAAATGCGCTTATTTTGTAACAAACTAGTGCTTCCAAGTGGGAATTCACCATATAAAAATCATGCCTCATATAAGCAGGTTTGTAAGGGACGATTTTTCGTTTCTCCCTCACAAACCTGCTTACCGCGAAGCACCATTTTTTATTGGGATGCAGAATACTTAGTATAGTAGCCACAAAATTCTGTTTTCCAAAATTTTGTCTTACAAAAATTCTTTTTTTTTTCCAAAAAAAATTCTGTCTGACTAAAATTCTGTTTTACAAAATTCTGTTTTACAAAATTCTGTTTTACAAAATTCTGTTTTACAAAATTCTGTTTTTAATAAAATTATTTCTATTAAAATTCTGGTTTTTGAAATATGTTATTCCCCTTTCATTATGAGAAAAAAAAATAAAAGCCAGTTTATTATGAATAAGAAATCTTACATATAATAACGTATGTGTATGGTTAGATATTTATTCGTTGGAAACAAATTATGAAATATGTAATAAATAATTAAACAGATTAATGGATTTTCAAAATCGATCTAAAAAAATTCATATCATTGAAAAACATATTAATTTAAAAGAAGAAAAAATAACAAACATTAAATAAAAACACAAATTAGTTAAAAATCAATTAAATTAAGACAAAGTTAAAAATAATAAAAAATCATAGCAATTCAATTTAACTGATAACAATATTTAATTAATTATAAACTAAGTTTTTTGCTATTCTTTTTAAATATTGTAGTTTTCTTAAACGATTAAATTTTTTTACAATACGTGAAATATTTTTTTTTTTACATTTCTTTTATTTTTTTTTTAATTTTTCTCCATTCTCAATCTTTGAGAAAATATTTTGAGAATAGATTAATTCTCCTTTTAAATGTTCTACAATTTTGTAGAGTCCGCTTTTTTTCGTCCAACTACAACACTCAAACGTCGGTGCCATGACTCGACTTTGTTTGTAGTTTTCGGGTATTTTTCAGAATCCTCGTGGGTATTTACGAGCGTTATAGACATAATTGGCCTCGAACCAGGTGGCCAATTTAATAATATCTTCGTCTTCAAATGTTCTTCGGAGCTTCGAATAATATTTGGCTACCTTTTCTGGCCGAACATACGCAAGCGCTTTTAAACATCTTACTTGCAGTGAGAAATTTTCGTCATTTCCGTACTTTGTAACCAATCTGAAATGATAATGTTGTACATATTACAAGTTCATTACTATAAATTATAAAAGTTATTAAAAATTCTTACCGTTCTTCTTGAATACGGCGCCACAATATCTGGGAAAAATGGAAAAAGCACCCTCGTATCTGCGAATCTGGAAAGCATTTTCTAGCTGCTGACACGAGACCAACTTCGAAGTCAGATATAATACGATTAGGCTTAAAAAAACTCCATATTCCAAAGCAATTTGAATTACGCGTTTAAAAAATGCTTCATAGAGTACTGCAGATTTTTTGGACATTAGGCAGAATAGGAGTGGGACGACCTCTCGTTCAATCCTTCCATGAACGGAAAAGAGTTGGCGCATTATTGTGGGCACAACATCAAAAGTGCCGTCAACGAGCCAACAATCGCTTTTTTGTAGAAGTTGAATTGATGATTTTGTGCCGAATATAACCATATATTCATCTCCCACTTTCTCTTCTGCCAATATAAATAATTCGTTATCCAAAACGTATAGATTTAGAGGGTAATCTATTTCATCTACTGCTTGCGGCTCTCTGAAAAGTCCCATTTCATTCCGAGTGTATCCTATTTTTCGCTTTTGCGCGTACTTCGAGGGAAGGTAATCGCGACATTTTTGGTTTGTAATTACCACCGATTGTTGCACTATTTGACTTGGATTAAGGGGTTTGTTTATAGCGGCATATTTTACAAAAGTATTTGTTCTGCATATTTCCACTGCACTAGCAATATTATGCTCGTTATTTCCATTGCTGTTATTATTCGAGAGGAACACTTATCTGGAATTCTTCTCGAGCACGTCCAATTAAAGGTTCCTTTTTGTCTTTTCATTTCCAAATAATAAAAATATCCGTTGAGACACAACATTTCTTTATTTTTATTGGTTTTTGTTAATTGCACTTTATTCATTTTTATTTTTTTAAACACGACACATTAAACAACACAATTGCGACTAATTTTAAATAAAATGCTGGAACATAATTTTTGACCAAACACACAGTGTATGTGATGCATTTTATTTAAATTTGCAAAGTGTTTTTTTAAACAGTATTTTTTTAAAATGTAAGGGAAAGTTAGGGCCATAGAGTAATCTCAGACTAGGGAGAATATTTGGCTCATCTGACGTTTCCTTTCACACTCTTCGTGATGCGGTCGGTGTGATAGAGAGATGTTTGACGAAAAGTGATATACACCAGGTGGAATTAGAATAACTTCTTGCTTTAATTTTTCATGCCATTTTGGTGAAAAACTGTGAAATTTAAATGTGTTTTAAACTTTTCTATTGACTGTTATTGTTAGCATACATTTGTGTTGTATTTAACACAATAATTTCAACACACAAAACGAAATGCCGTTGTTGTTGTTTTGTTCGTTGTTTTGAACTATTGCCTCTATCTGGTATTAATAAAGCAATTCTTTTCAACATCAAACGTAAATATCCCACCAGTGTCATAAATTTGGTGGGAGAACTATTGGGTCTACTATAAGTATTAGTCTATGGTTAGGGCAAAGTGATTTCTTAATTGTTTTATTTTTATGTATGTGTTTGTAATTGCATTTTCAGTTAAATAAAAAATTATTTGAAACAAATCGCGCGATTTTCCGATAGCTGCACTTACTTGACTATCCCATACTAGCCGCTTAGTATCCATACTAGCCGATCGTCATGAAATTGGCGTTAGAGTGCACCGTTTTCAAATTATATCCGTTTAAGTTTATATTATTCTATCTTTCAGTTGTTATTTTTTTAAATTTAAATTTTAGACGAATATAACTTTTGGGAATCAACAGGGATCAAGTAATCTAAACCACTCAGGGAAAGGCAAAACTGTCTTGTTCAATCCTATGCATACGTTTGTATCCGTCCGTGTATCACTTTTTAATTTTAAAAAAATTACTCAAAAATTATTATTATAAAAATTATTATTAATAAATTAGTATGAAATGTTGTGATAAATTTGTAATTTTTTTGAAAACATATAATTTACCAGATTTGTAGCCTTTTTAACCTGTGGTGTAATCGATGTATGAAAAGGCTTGTGTGTAGTGGTGTGTACAATTGTTGCTTGTTCCGCGGACAGTTCAGTAATTACCTACAATGTGTACGTGAGTATTTGTAAGGTCATTAGAGGACCCTTTTGATGATCGGATAACAGGTAGGGAGTTAGAGAGTATTGGTTTCAGGTAAGGATAAGTTAAGAATTATTCACCTTGATGACGTTAAAGACAAACTTATTCGAAAATAAAATATAGTGTCATACAGAGGCTTAAACCGTTCGTTTTAGTTGAGTCGAACACAAGTGATTTTCTGATACAAACTCAGTTGGCATAATATATCTCAGCAATAACAATCGAAAAATAAAGCATTTATTCATAAAAATATGGAGAGCATCAGTTATAAAGAATTGACCGAAGAATATATTAGGATCAAAAACGAGGAAGATATTTACATACATTCAAATAAAAGTAAACTTAAATTCCTACACCACCGAAATACAATTGGAGTTACAAAATAAATTTTCTGTATTCGTCAAAAACTTAAAGAAGCGCTACATAGAAGTTGAATGGAACAAAGACAGATTTTATAAACGCTTTGCAAACTAGTGAGAGGACGAACTTATTATTCAGATCGCTTTGAAAACTACAATTCAAAGCACTGGAGGGAGACTGAGAAAATCAATGGTCAACTGTAGCGATAGATCTAAGAGGAGGAAGCTGAAGAATATTAATGAATAAATCGGATGTGGAAATATTGAAGATAGTTTCCTACATCAATTGCAAACACAGAACCAAATCACAAATGTGGATATCATTGAAAAAGTTATAGAAAAGTATTCTATGAGAACAAAACGGATTCTTGAAAGTATTCCAACGCCAAGCGAGGATAAACAGTTTTCAGCTGAAGAGGCATTAGCAGTATTTCTGGATTCAAAATAAACAAAAACGTAATATACTCAGCTCAGATTGCGCGCGTTTGAAAGTCTCAAATCTGTATCCCTCACTTACTGCTTTCCATCGAAGGGCACTATTTCAGTCACACCAATTGAAATAATCTCTATGTGAAATAATTCGGACACAGATATGTTAACGGTTTCATTTGTATCATTGCAGTTGGAAGATAATTTGGAAGACTCAGAACCTTCGACCAATACAATGTCAACAAAGGATATTTGGAAAAATCAAACACTATCTTCCATTAAATACTGCAGGCCAATCAAATTTGAATTTGAAAAGGATACTCATGATAGCATTAAAACAGATGAATATCTGATATGTGGGTTGATTATAGATCAATCAAAACAAAGATCAGGCAATACGAATGATAGGAATACAGCAAGAAGATTATTTTCAATCCCCAAAACAGCTTCTGAAATCACGGGTGTTGATGTAAACCTTGTTTCAAAATTTAAAACAATCATCGAAGTACTTGCGCGCAGTCAATAAATTGACGCTTCAAAATTTGGTAATTATGCCAAGGAAACTGCAAGAATTTACACAACCAAATATCCATGGAAAAATTTGTCTTCAACAGTCCATAAAATCCTTCGTCAGGGATAATATGTCTTTAAATATCAGTTAGTATTTTTAATTTTTTAATTTGGAGATCTATCAGAGGAAGCCCATGAAAAAAGGAATAACGATTACAGGTTTGATAGAAAGCACAATACCAGAAAAATGTCAGGAAATATTAAAAATGAAGGTCTGTTTAATATATTATTGGCAACGTCAGATCTATTTATCTATCTTTTACATTCGTAATCAATGGAAAGGAGAACGTCTGGACTTAGATGAAGAATCGAAAAGTCTGCTACTGGACGGAAATAATAGAGAACTGAATATCGAATATTTGGAAGCAATATTCCAAGTAAATGAATAATAAGTACAATTTACTTTTACTGTTGATTCATTTTGTTGGAAATTGTCTGAAATGCAACACGTTCCATTACTTTACAGTAGAACGGTTCTCCTGAACGTTTTCCACTATACATGACTCACATTTAAGTTCCATGGAGTGGGTTCCGAAAGTAGTTCTATGGAATCCGTTCTTGTGGATCCTGTTGTAGAGTGGGAAACCTATTTAAAAAATTATCCTAAGTATTTTTATTTATCCACAAAAAAACAAATTATCATGGTAAAAAAAAATTTAAAGTTAAACTTTGACCTCGAATTCCTGAATAGCTGCCTAACCGATTTTAATTAAATTGAAATTGGATAAAACTTCAGGGAATTATCTGTCCAATAAAAGCAAAAATACTAAAATATCGCAATTGGACCAAAACTTACAAAGTTTAGCCCAACAAAAAACCCCCCCAGAACACATTGGTTTGGGCGTGCCTAAATATTGTACAATTTTTTTTGAATATCTCCTAGGGTAATAAAATATAATTGATTAGTATAGGAATTAGTATACGGATTTCTTTTTACAAAGAGTTACCACCCATCTCTCATATAGGTTATTAATTATATATTTCATTCTCTTCGCACGTGATTTTTGTTTGTTAAAATGATGTTCAAAATAAACGTAATGTCAAAATTCCGTTCGTTTCTCAAACTATTAATATGGGTCTTTGGAATAAAATGATTAGCGTTAAAACAATATTGTAATATTGATTATTTTAGTATTCCTTTTTAAATTGTCATTCGCTGTTTTTTTTTTTTAACTGTGAGTGTTTTTAATGCCCAAGTATTCGACAATACATAGTTTACTCTGCAAACGTGGTTTTGTTCATACAGTTCTTTCAGCTAACATGTATAAGTAGTAAATTTCAAGTCAAATAGTACGTTCAATTTGTTAGTTACCAAAACCGTGGTAAACAATTTTTGATAATAACCAACTAGTAAAAAAAAATGGTTTCCCATTACATCTCATGACGGAATTGGGGAGAGCTTCCCACAACCAGTGAGCTGTGCGCTTTATAGTTTCATACTCACTGATTGGGACCTACAGTTTTACACCGGTTCCGAACGGTATTTTGAGAAGCTTTTTCATGGCTAAGTACTCGATAGTGTCGCCGTCACTAAGCGAAGGTGACCGTCGCCAAAATTTTAAGGTGGTCGAACCCACGATCTTCTGTACAAGAGGCGCGCACACTAAACATTGCACCACCGACGGATAACCAACTAGTGGCTAAGTTAATTTGTATATGTATTACTCATAAATGTAGTTGTTGACCAATTTAAATCAACTAGGAATTAGTCATGCAAATTTCATGTACGACATATCTCAAATTTTGATTATTATCAACTATTTATACCAATTTTAGGTGTAGTTTTCTATAAGTGAATTAACATTTAAAATTATCGGACGAAAGTGGTCCGTACTGACACATTTCCTACAAATTGGTTGTATCTGCCGATATATTTCATAAACTGAAGTCAACTTTTCGACACCGATGCCGATAATCAAAACTGAAACACATTTGATACTGGATTCATATCCCTATATTAGTGTTTGTATCGAAAAATACAGTTAATTGAAAACATAGAAGACATAGTATCCTTGTGTCATATAATCCCGTTTTAGTTTATACTCATCGCAAATTTTATCAGATGCATGTTATTCAGAGTACAACAACAGCACTTAGGGAAAATAATGAAACGAATATCCATCCGAACGAACAACAATCACATATGAAATGATTGAAGTGAATGATGAACGAAGGAAAACGATGTGGACGACGTTGACAGTGGGTAACGAACTCAGTTCAACACTTGAATACTCATTTAAAATAAACGATAAAACGACTATGCCAAAGATGAGAAAATATGCCCAAGTAATTGTACTAAAATACACGCTAGATGCATACAAAACGCATCCTAAGCGCAAAAGAGTCAACTCGAAATTTTCACATTTTATTTTTATGCTTAAAAATGGTAACAAGTGGTAATTTTATTCGCAGCAAAAATCTGCCATCTTACTCGCCTCGCTTCAGTCAAAAAACTATAAATTGTGTATTTTCATACATATTTTTTTAATTAACAATATCAATTGTTTGCCTCTACTGAAACTTTGTAAATTTTGAGTTATGGCACTTTTGTAGTTATAGTGCGATATGTGGGATTTTCGAGACATTCATTTAGAGAACAGCCTTTTAATTTTTCCCATTGTGGAGTTTTATTATTGAAGAAAAATTATCAATATTTACAATTTTAACCGAAAGATGGAATTTAATTTCATTTTCCCATTTATAGTTTGTAGATTTCCTTTATTTTTTATTTTGATGAAATATCAAACATTTATTGTTATAAGTGATGATTTATCCGACCTTTCGTAATTTTTGAATTTATTGTTATCTTATTTTATTTCAGATATAAAACTTGGGAGATTTTAATGTGGATCACTACACTATCGCAAAATGGTAAACCAAAATGTGATATTATTTTTGCAAACGACTGGCCCATAACACTGCGGAAGTCGAAAAAATAGACAAAGCCGGGAGAGGACGGTTTTACCCCAACTCAGGAACGGAGAATCGAACTGCACCAGTAGTTTTTTGAGTTACAATTTCGGTTTCATACAAAATTTGTTGTTGTTGCGAAAAACCATCACAGTGTAATTGTCACTTAACTGTAGTTTTATGGAAGTTCCACAATGTTCTAACTCCTCCCACTATTCGTGATATGGTGGCGAGGTTTGAGCAATATGGAAACATTGGAGATAAAAACATCCACAGATATTGTTGCAGATACCTCTCACACATAATCACGAAGATGTTTAACACAGTTGGCTATTCCGCATGGGGCGAACCGAACCTTAAGATTTTGAAAGAATATCTGCACATATACCCTTACAGAATCCAATTGGTCTAATAGTCCCATCCTAGTAACCTGGCATAACGATTGTAGTGCAATCTCAAAAATCGGCGACTTGAGACGGTTGCCTCATTTCCCTGATCAGACAGCTCCAGACATTGTTCTGTGGGGCTACCTGAAGGACGAAGTATACATCAAGAAGCCAAGACATCAAGACTTTGCGGAAGTTGAAAGAATACATTCAAACAGGCAACCAGGAAAATTCACCAGCCACTCTTGAAATATGATGCAAAATGTCATTAAAAGAGCCGATGAGTTTGTGAATTTTAATGGTGGACATAACAACTTATGCAAAACAAACTTCATGAATAAAAAAAAACTATATTAATATATATATGTATATATATTCATATTCATTGAAAAGTTATAAATAAAATAAATAAATAGTTTTCCATTACATCACATGAAGAGAATGGGGAAGACATTCTCACAATCATAGAGCTGTGCACTTTGTAGATTTACACACACTGATTGGAACCTACAATATTACACCGATTCCGGACGGTTTTTTGAGAAGCTTTTCAAGGCGAACTACTCGATAGCATCGTGATGATGTGACCGTCGTCAGAGCAGGGATCGAAACTATGTCCCCATATAAATAGGAAAGTGTATTTTGACCACCCTGTGCTACAAAAAAATTAAGAATTGGAATGTAACTCAACGTCAACATTTCATATATTTACTCGCTTTATCGTATACGCGATTAATCATATGGACAATAACACTTTTTTCTCTTAAGCCGAGTACAACACCAATTAATTTCACTGCCAATTAATTTCACTCACTTTGGCCTTTTCAATTTTACAGTTTTTATTGTTGTTCAATACATGTTGCTGTATTTTGCGATAACAACTTAGTACATAGTAGGGATCCCGGGATTCGGGATTTTCGGATTTTCCGGGATTTTTCGGGATTCTATTTTTAATTTTTTTTGGAACAGGTCTATTTTACGGCCTACACTCCAAAAAAACTACAACAAGGGGGTTAGAATACGTTATTCTAAGCACAAAAAGTAAAATAACAAAATCGGGCCAAATGCATAGTTTCGGAGTTATGGGTCCCTAAATTTCGAATATGTGAGAGGGTTATGGCGTTAACGTACTGTGTAAAGCCATTGATATCAGTGTTTTGTATAAAACAATTCAAAACAAACTCATAAAATAATGTAGCACTTTTTGATAAGTCGCTTAGTTATCGAGTTATCGGATGTTGACATTTAGAAAAATTATCGATTTTTTTACTTTTCTCAAACAAAAACAAACACTGCTACATTATTTTTTGAGTTTGTTTTGACTTGTTTTATACAAAAAAGTGATATCAATGCCTTTACACGGTACGTTAGTGGAAAAAGTATCCGAAATGTCGGGGTTCATAAATCCGAAACTATGCATTTGGCCCGATTTTGTTATTTTACTTTCTTTGCTTAAAATAACAACTAACCCGACGCAATAAATTCTGTAATTTTTGGAGAATAAGCCGTATATTAGACATACATATGCGAAAATTAACTTAAGTTAAAATGTGTTATTATACCTTTTGTAGAGCCGCCATGGTTTTTTAAACCATTTTTGTACAATTTGCATTTTGCTTGAGGTGCACCTTTCGACTCTTCCAAAAAATAACACCACACTTAACTTTTGTCATTGTTCTTAGTTTTACGTTTTTCAAAATTAATAATAATCCCGAAAAATCTCGGGATTCGGGATTCATCAATCCCGAAAAATCCCTGGATTTCGGGATTTCCCGTTTGGCATCCCTAGTACATAGTAGTACTCTAGCCATGGGTGCTATGTATCTACGATAGTTGTGCTACAACTTTATAAATGCACTTTGTCGGATCAGATTGATGCTAGAAAAAGTACTAAGATGCCCATTATCTCATCCCCGGAACGAACAGTGTATGGCCAACAAACTGTTTTGTTGTTTTGTGCTCCTGGTAGAGTGGTTCGGATTGTTATGCATTGGATTGGATGGATGTATGGTGGTTGGCATTTGGGGGAATTTTCAAGAGTTGTTGTGTTGCTTGCTGCATACACAATAATGGGAAAATCAACAATCATTCGTTTGCCAGACTTTGTTGTGTTAAGACCTCGTCACCGGTAGTCACGACAGAAACATACATATGTATGTATAACGACGTTTAAAGTGACTAAAAGCGAAGCGATTTCTGTGCTTCTTTTAGATTCGTGAACTCGAGGAAATTTGAGCGAATAAAAGAAATAGTTGAATTTAGTTTCACAAAAATTTAACTAATTAAGACCAACGTCGTCTCGCTTATTAAATGGAACAAAAAATAGCGATAAATTTGAAAATATTTTCAAAACGAAGATAAAACCGAAAATACATATGTATGTACATAAGTGACAAATATGACGCGGTAAAGTAAATATTTTACATGAAAATAAAAAAACGAAAATAGAAATCGAAATATATTTTCGTATAGAAAATCGAATCACATTTTAACGAAAATTTCGATATCAAGAAAAAAAGAATACAAATCGGATACAAAAACAAAAATAAGAAGAAAATATTCAAACAACCAGCCAATTGAGATCTCGTGAAGTTGAAAATGAAAAGAAAATCTATTTTTAAATTCCACATACGAAATCAACAAAAATAAAATTTTTTGATTTCCACCAAAAGAAAGAAAAAATAATTCAATTTGAATGAAAATTACAAAAAGGTGTGTAGTTAAAAAAAAAATAAACAAAATGAGAAAAAAATTTAAATAATCTTACTGAAAATCACTAACATAAATTACAACAAAATTTTATAATTTTTAAAAAAATATCAAAAATAAGTAAAGTTTAAGTGAAACTTTATACTGCTAATACAAAAACGTAACAGGAGTGTTGAAAAAATGCAAAAATTGTACATATATTCAAGTTAAAGAATAACAACCATTTGATATCTTATGGCAAAGAACCATCGTCTTAGTTTCCAGTTTCTATCCAAACCGATATTTGATACAGCAAGATAATATTTTGTTGTATTTCGTTTCTTGTTTTGAAAAAGTATTAAATTACAAGCAAATACGTAATGAAAACGCGCGTTTCTAAAGTTAACTCCAAAGACACACGCAAGCCAGGCAACAGCATTCGAACAGAATAATATCCACGAGATACAATACAATACTACCAGACTGTGATACTCTGAGTGCTCAGCATGAGACATCAAGTCACATGCTCCACGCTCGCACACTCAAGAACAGTGGGACTAAACAATTGGTTTGTTTGTGTATTAATTTCTACGTTATATGTAGTTAAATATAGTAGCAGCATTTTATATCTTCTCACTCTGTTTCTTCACAAAAACACAACGTAAACAACTAAGAAAATTTGAATTTAAATTCAAATTGTATCTGACAGAGTACGATGTAAAAGAATATCAAAATAAATGAAAAGTGAAATTAGTGGTGCTCTTGCTCTTTTTTTTTTTGTTAACCTCTCTTACATTTGTCACTCTCTTGCTTGCTCGATTTCCGCCAACAGAGATGATAAACTATGTCGTACGAATGTACTAACTTGTAACACATCGGCTTGGGACTAGCCCTAATGTGGGTTTACATAACGGTTCATGGATTTGTCCAATCTGAATATCTGAAGTTCCTTTGTTTTGAACGTTCTAAATTTATAACCACTATTTTACTCAAATGACAGCCTAGTTTAAACTAAAAATTTAACAGATTAAAATCGTTTCAGTAAACAATGCAAGGTTTATTCTATTATTCAACCCTGATCGCTTAATTTTTTGAAGAATATCAAAAAAATATGGAAATCTAACAGATCTGTCAAAATGTTTTCTACGAATCGTTCTACACAGATTTACTCTATTCCATTTGCTATACGAAGTTCACATCTTCACTTGAATTATCAGTTATATCTGATGGAAGAAGTCGATATTACAAAATGTTCTCAATGTATAATAGTGAGGATTCGGTGTAAAACTGTAGCTGACTTAATTACTTAGAGGACCTCGGACAACACAGGGGAATTAGGAGCTTTAGCTTCATGATTTTTTCTTCCAGTTTCTAAATCAAAATATTAATTGGGATTCGTCAATCTGGTTTATCCAGCGAAGTCTTGGTCACCCTATTGTTCGATGTCCTTTGAGTTCTTCGTACTGATCCATTCTACTAAGATGACCTAGCCAACGAAATCGACTTATTTTGATTAGGCTTAACTATGTCGATGAGGGATACAGTCCATACAGTCCGTGGTTCATACATCGTCGATAGTGGTTCTTTCTCGCAGTTTTTTCTCGCAACCTCCCAGGTCTGTTTTGTCAACGTGCAATAAATATGACCCAGAATTCTGCGTCCTTAAGCACGACAAGGTTATATGCCATTCTGATATCTTTGGTTAGTCCGAAATAACACATGTTCGCAAGCACAATTCTCTGTTTGTTTTCTATTATTGTTTCTATTATAGTTTTCTTCACGTCAGATCCGAGGTAAATAAATTCGTGCACTACCCGTAAGTTATAATGGATATCAACCTTCACCCTTTCCTCCAAACGCGTGGAGGCTTTGCATGTTGAAATCATTAATTTTGTCTTGTCCTCCTTTACTGATAAATCCACTATTACCGATTCCTTGTCCATATTCGAAAATACTCGCAAGTTTCGGCCAATGATGTCTACATCATCAGCATCCGCGAGTAGCGCAAGGCTTTTGCTGCTGATGGTGTTATTTGTGTTAACTGCAGCTTTCCTCATTTTGGTCTTAATTAAAATATTGAAGTGGTCGCAGTATAGGGTGTCACTCTGCCCGCATCCACCAAAAAAAAACGAATTAGGTGTAACTAGAGCATGCATCCCGGGAAGTCCTTGGAGGAAATTAGGTGCCAAAAAACATTAACCACTCAATTTGATTAGAATGTTTGGAAATGAAAATAAATCATTGGGTGCCAAATCGGTGCTTTAAGGCGGATGACCCTTAGAATCAATGTTTCTGCTGGTCAAATACGCGTTAGTTTAAGTCGATATGTGAGCGGTGCCATTGTCGTGATGAAAACTGATTCTTCGTTTTCCATAGTTCACCAAAAACTTCTGGCAAACAAATAGTTGTGTAACATTCAGAATTGATCATCCTTTGATGCGCCGATGGAACTGTTGTCACATGACCAGTTATGCCGAAAAAGCAGGCCATCATTTGCTTTAAAGTGCTTCGTGCACGAAAAGCTTTTGTTTAGTCTCAGGTTCATATGCAGACGCCCACGATTCGTCGCCTGTCGTGATGCAATATACGTCTTTTGAAGCAACATTCATTTAATTTTTTCAACATTTTTACACGCCACGAGCAAATTTTGTATGGTCAAATGTTCATGCTGTATGGAAGAGAAAGTAGTGTCCAAGGTTGCCTTTATCTCACGGTATCTCACATGACGAACTTGCAATACCAGTTAAGACACAGTATCGACGTTTTCTGGCACCATATCGTCGGGGGCCCTTGGGGCAATTAATTTCATTATGCCTGTGTTTCACAGTACTGTGGGATGGTGCACCATCGGTATATCAAGATATAAGTTCAGCAATGTACTCTTCTCGTAATAATCCACATTTTTTATTTTTTTTTTCAAACCAACACTCAGGGGATGCCCCCTATAAATGCAGTGCATTGTGTTGGCGAAGGAAAATTGAGGTAGTAGAGGGTGGAAAGAGGGAATAGTGTCTGTTGATATTTGCCTTGAATGTTTGTATGTCACAATTGGTGGGAAATACACTAGCCGGAAGTTTATTCCACATACGGACTGTACGGCTGAAGAACGAATTTTCTCTATAGTGTGTAGTGCGGTCAATCGGCCACTCGATAAAAAACGGATGAGAGTTCCTGGAAAGCCGCGTACTTCGGCTAAATATCCTCACGTCCGGCATAAGTTGACGGATGTCCGAGGAACACATACCGTGGAAATATCGATAGAACAGTGACACGCATCCCACATTTCGACGATGCTCAAGGGAGGCAATAGAGTTGGATACCCTACTGTCCCCTATTAACACCGTCGCTCTCCTCTGGACACGGTCGAGAAGCTCCATCAATATCCATCAATATCCACACCGTCCATAGACAATGACGACACACCTGGGTCAGCAATACGTTTATGCGACAACAAACAACACTGGGTCTTACTCGCATTAAAATCTACTCTATTCCTTCGACCCCATTCAACAATGGACACCAGATCGCGGTCGAGTGTTTCATTCATTGTCCGGCGTTTGACTTCAATCTCTTGAAGACTTGGCCTACGATCGAATGAATAAGAATGGCAGAGATTACTGTCATCGGCAAAAGAGTAGATTGGATGCACAGTCTGACCCAGGAGATCGTCAATGTAAATAAGAAATAGAGAAGGAGAAAGAACAGAGCCCTGTGGTACACCTGCAGTCAATTTATGCTCGTCGGATGAAACCCCATCTACAACAACTCGTATAGTGCGATCTCTGAGAAAACTCGATATAAATCGAGTGAAGTTATCACCGACACCAAAAGCAGCGAGCTTTGACAAGAGTGCATCGTGCCATACTCTGTCAAAGGCCTTGGAAATATCAAGAGCCACTACCTTACTCTCACCAAGCCGGTGGATGGATCGACTCCACTGTTCCGAAAGGAACGCCATCAGGTCTCCAGTAGATCTCATTCTACGGAAGCCATACATTGGAAGCTGTGAAAAATAATCGCACGAAAATGTTCACGAGTTTATTGCTTTTTTGACCGAGATGGATTTGTCGAGTGACTGATACAACCATAAAAAATGTTCGCACGTAAATATGTTTTGAGTACCGTTAACTAAAAACTGTAACACTTTCCAATGGTGTTGCTAGATTCCACCTAATAACAGTAAAAATTGCCTAGACCTGAAATATAAATGGGCATACGAGGCATGTGGTATCAAAAAGGTCGAATCACTGATTGCCAAATATGTTGACAGGGTAGCATTTGGGCAAAACAGACATATTCGTATGAGAATTAGATGGTAGCTAGGAAGAAACTATTATGAATCAACATTCTAGTTAGACACTCGTTGTGTGGGGACGAATATGGGGCCAAATTCCATGACCGACAAAGTACCTACCAGTACGAGTATTACCCTCTCTGACACATTAAACTGTTTTGATACGCTCTCCCTCTTGAATGAACAAATCTGAAAAAGTAAACAAATTCCTTTCTGACTGCTCGGCTACAGCATTTTGTTTTGTGACAAGCAAAAAGTTATGTTACTTTTCGATTCGATATGATCGGTTTATGCATGTGAGCGCGAGTGTGTTAGTGTGATGAGAAACGTCATTAAAGAATAAAAAAAATAAATAATTGTTTATATCACTACATACTGGCAATATCCAATTCAAACCGACACTCCTCCCCTACTTTATTAATCACACATTTAGCAGTTAGTCAGTCGTGGATACGTTCGTTTTTGTTGTTTCGATATTTTTGTAAAATTCTCGTGCTTTTATTTCACGTCGAGTGATGAAATCGAGAAAATGAGAAAAAGCATGATGATGTTTCTCTGCTGTTGTACAAGGAGTATCGACCGAGTAGTATTGGTATCAAACTAAATCCGTACGTCCGTCCATCCCTCTGTGTCTGTTGCCATCCCCGAGTAGAGTATTCTCGGTAGAACTTGTGACTCTTGTGATTGATCTCTTGCCTCCTTCTTTGTTTATAAATAAAATCACATACATATTTTCCCCCATGTTACATCTTTTAACACACATTCTTCTTAGTATTATTACGCTTAGTGCAACTGAACGTTATAGTACGTTAATTTTCAAGAGATTTTTTTATTTTGCTTTACTAAAAATTCTATTTCAGTTCAGTGTGATTGAGATAAAAGTGAAATTTATTTCGAGTATTATAGAAAGCAAAAAAAGAAAAACAACAAAAAAATAAACGCAACGACACTAGGAGATCAACAAATTAATCGTGTGTATTTTTCTTACGCAAATCTAAACCGAATTCAGAAATCACGGAATTTCTAGTGGAAAAAAGAAGAAAGTAAAATGTCCACAAAGACTTCGTCGCTAAACACGAGTGCTAATAACTCACCAACAAGTCCAGGAGCAATGAATTCGTCAACGACCTCCGCCAGTGCGCCAACTGCAGTGAAAATCAAAAAGGAATTACCCAGTGATGAAATCAAGGTAAGTTTAAGTGAACGGTGGCTAAATATTTACCAGAGTGTGTAGATTATTAAACTGCTCTGCGTTTCACTTTCGCATAAGGAGAATATAAATACATTCTTAGTTACAGGAAATGTTTAAAGAAAAAGTTTTCCTACGTACTTATGGATTTCCTGTCTTAGTAATTTTATTAATTTACTGAGTTATATTAACTTTATGTAAAAGTAAAATACATATGGGCAATTTTTTGAAAAGGTCAACCGGCTCGAAAATTTTTTTGTGTGTAAAACTGGCGGAATTCGGTTTCAAATGTACTCAGTACATGTCAAACCATCTGAAATCAAAAATTTTTTGCAGCACTGGGTTATTTTTCATTAAAATTTTACTATTTTTGTTCGCGTGCGTGAAACAGAGCAAACATGGAAAAAAACGAGGCTGGCAAAACAAAGGTGAATAAAAGTGTTTGGCAACAATAATATTAGATTCTTATGTTTACACATACTGAAAATATTTGGCTTTAACGTAATTTTATACGAACTTGTGCAAAAACTATTTTTTTCGGCCCATTTGACCGCAATGAAATATGTCGCAATTTGAGATGTAACGAAGCCAGCAAAAAAGCACAAAATTTTTTTTGCTTCGGTGTCTAGCGATTTTTTAAAATAACCAATAACACACTTTTTTAGCGTTTTGAGTCTACTTTCAAAGAAAAAAAAGAAAAAGGTAATATTGTTTTCCATTGAGGTTTAAATGGGTCGCAAAATATTGTAACGAAGCCAGTCATTTTTGCTGCTATTTTTTGTGTCCTGCGTTGCCTTCTAAAAATTTATTATTTTTCAGGCCCAGATAAGGAAAGTTCAATATAACAAAAATTATATGATAAAGCTTAAAGCGCAGCCGAAATACGAAGATTATAAAAAAAGAAAGTCCGCTGTATTGAGGAAGTGTCGAGAAAAGAAAAAGGCGGACGAGAAAAATATGTCAGTGACTTTGCGAAAGCGTTTGGAAGATGAGCGCCGTGATGCGGTACGTGAACGAGTTAGGCTGTGTAGAGAGAGAAAACGATTGGCTCAAGGCGAAATGTTTTCTCAAAATTCGGAATCTAACGGCTACGAATCAAAACAATCGCTTGGAAAGGCAGTGAGCAAAGTTACCCGTGCACTTCCTCAATCTCCGAGAAAAAGGGAAACTGTAATCAGGAAAATCGTCGCGCTTAATAAGATTTCTGGCGCAAGTGTACAAAATTCAACGATGAGCAAGAACGATTCAGCTTTAGATAAGGCCATTCGAGAATTTTATGAAAAGGATGATATTTCACGTGTCTCGCCAAAGATGCGTGACGTTAAGCAATTTCGAAATGAAAATGGAGAAAAAATACTTTTGCCGACAAGACACATGCTGCTTACTCTTAAGGAGTGCTTTGGTAGGTTTCGGGATGAGCAAAACAGTTCAGGAAAAGGTACGGAAAAAAATGTTGGCGTATATTCTCTTTATTTAAGGGTTTCCCTTCATTTTAATTTTTAGATACTTGTAGTCTGAGTTATTTTATTAGCCAGCGACCAGAGCACGTTAAATTAAATAACAAGCTGCCACATAATGTCTGTTTATGTTCTTACCATGAAAATTTCATTGAAGTAGTTTCAGTTCTTAAAAAAATATGCTCACAATTGCCAGGCTATGCTGATGGCTTTGTTGAGCATTTTTTGTGCAAGCCAACCACAATGGATTGCTGGCATAGCAGCTGCAGCTCCTGTGCTAATAAATTGGCAACAGAATTAAACCAAATTGCGCAAAATACAGCATCACCCTCGACAGTTTCATGGTACGTATGGAAGCAGAGTACAAGTGCTAATCGCACCGAAAAGTGCAAGGAGAGTGGCTCGTTGGATAAACTTGTTGCGCACGTTATCTCTTTATGGCCAAAGTTTATAAGGCACAGCTTTGCAAAACGGGAGCAGTCCACAATATTTGATATGCATGATCGGCGACGAGCTTTGAGTGGCGAGTTTCCCGAGGAGGGCCTACTCCAAATAGATTTTGCAGAGAATTTCGTTTGTGAAAACCAAGACGAAGTCCAAAACGCGCATTGGAATCAACGCCAGCTTTCACTATTCACGTCGGGTTTTCATTTTAACGGCACGTTCGAAGGAAAGGTATTTGTGTCCAACAACCTATGCCATACTAAGGACACCATTGTCACTTATTTATGGAAGCTAATCTCAACGGTGCCAGCTTCTTTAAAGATTTTAAAAATTTGGAGCGACGGTCCGTCTTCCCAATTTAAAAATAAATTCATGGCCGCATTGATAGAACGCTTAGAGGATTGCTTTAAAATAAAAATATACTGGAATTATTTTGCAGCCTCACACGGCAAAGGATGCGTTGATGGGATAGGCGCAACAGCAAAAATCGTTGTACGCAAGCACATCAAAGCGCGTAATGCTATAGTCAATAGTGCATCTGATTTTGTCGCAGCTTTTAATTTGACGAACTCAGAAATCAAAGTCATCGAAATACCAAATGATGAATTCGATCAAGTTAATAACAAACTGCAAGTGTCAGAGCTTTTTTCAAGCTGTAAAAATATAAGAAATATTTCAAACAGTCACCAAATACAAGTTATCAATGGCAAAATTGTAACTTTTTACACCTCCAAAGAAGGGTATAACTTAGCTTAAAGCCAAGAAAAAAGAGCCTTTACCAAAGCTTTATTGAAAAATGTGATACGTAATAAACTAATCACGAAGAAAATAAAATACGCATTTTTATTCTTTTTCTTCTGTGTCTTCTTGTTCTTCTGTTCTGCTATTGCAATATTTTTTCAAGTAATGAAAAAATAGAACAAGATAGTGTTTAAGTTAAGCATACGGCCGTTTTTTGAAATTTTGAAACCCTCTTTGCATAAGGGACACCCCTATTTGAGAAAGATGTCTTCTAGTACTGCTCAATTGCCAGCTTTCAGGAAGATAAATGCGTTTTTGATAGTTTAACGTCCCTTTCTGTGATATTTTGAGTCCCCCTTTATATGGAGGGTACCTCTAGTAGATGTCAGGCTCCCATCATTCTTAGATGAGTGAAAGACATCGCCCAGCATTGCTTACTCACCAATTTTCTGGAAAGTACATACATATTTGCAGTTTTTATGCCGAATTTTGTGAAATTTTGAACCCCCCTCTATGTGGGGGGTACCCATAAAATGGTCCGATCGGGTTCATATTCAAACTTGATCTGCTTGCCATCCCAAAAAGTATTTTTGCAAAGTTTGGTTCAGATAGCTCAACTATTTCGATAAGAAAAGTGACAAGTAACGAAGCCAGCAAATCATGTAACGAAGCCAGTACACAAACTTTTGCCCTAATAATAGGAAAACTATAATTTTGACACAAACTAAGTATGCCAGTTTCTTCTGACATCCTTTCCACATAATATATGTATATAACAGAAATGTGACCCTTGCTGATTCGCAGAAATCATCTCAAATTTGCTCATTCCTACAAAAGTAGTTCCAAAAAATGTAACGAAGCCAGCAGTCTTTTGCGCAGCAATAACTTTTAAACCGTCGAAGTTATTGCAAACATTGCTTTAGACGAAATGTACATTTAATCAAGGTAAACTGAAAAGCTCATGCAAAATATAAACTTTTTGTAGTTTTAAGTAACAGTTCGACGAAAACGATAGCCAAGTCCCTGAAAATGTAACGAAGCCAGTAAAAAAATTGCCCATATATAATAAATTCTTCTAGGTTAAGGAAAATATTTCAAATATATTTTTGTTTGGCTCTCATTTTCTTTTCTAAATGAAAAACTTCTATTCTGTTTTTGGATTATGTTTATTTGAACGTTTAGAATTTTATTGGTTAAGTTGAGAAGATGATATCGGTTAAATAGGCGCCGTCACAACTGATTACCATACGGGCTCGTTATATGGCACTTTTCATCACTTCGGCGAGAACTTCGGGCGATAGATTCTCGCACTCGTGTCGAATGTTGACCTTGAGGGCTTCCAGGGTCTCGGGCTTGTTCACGTAAACACAGGACTTCAAAAAACCCCACAAGAAAAGTCTGCAACGGATAAATCGAGCGATCTTGCGGGCCAGTGCAAATCGCCAAAACGAGAGATGAGGCGACCCGGGAACGCCGCCTGCAGAATATCGGTTGTGGCTCGCGCAGTGTGTGGCGTTGCTCCGTCCTGTTGGAACCACATGTCCTCCAGTCCTAATTCGTCGAATTGCGACAGAAAAAACACGTTTGTCGTTTGACCAGCGGCGTTCTCGAAAAAAATGGCCCGATGACTCCTCCAGCGTGAACAGCGCACCATGCAGTCAGTTTGAACGGGTGTACTGGCTACTCGTGCATCACTCGTGGATTTTCAGTGCCCCAGAAGCGATATTTTTTCTTGTTCACGTACCCGCTGAGGTGGAACCGTCGCGTGTGGTCCCATACTCTTCAAGGTTAGTGGCCAAACGGGGCAGTGTTTCCATTTGCTGCAAAAGTGGAATACAGAGCTCAGGGTATGTTCTGATGTAAACTTAATAATGATGTTGATTTTATTTTTATATAGATTTAATAGTTTAAATAAAATGTTCACGAATTATAAGTTCATCACACATGGAAGAGATTCGTTGTCAAAACTATGTTTACAGCCAACTAAAATTTGGCGGTTCCTTGGACTGTCGCAGTCTTCAGTTGGAATTAGTAATAATTGTGTTTCATATCACCAAATGTTGTGCATTTCAATTGATTTTTAATTCAGTTTTGGTTGCAAGAACTGAAATATTTAGTTGAAGCTGCAGCAACAAGAAATAAATTTGAACTGTCAATAAAGTTTTAGTTCTAGAAATCAAATTATCGTAAAATGGTGAATATTCTAATAGTTGGATCAACGAAAAATGCAAAAACTAATTGGGTTGTACCAAAAAATATATATTGGTATGTTCAACTAATTACTTGAATTTAATGGCTGTCACAACCAATTGTTGATTATGAATTTTATACAAAAAGAACTAAAAAAGTAATTTTTTATTAAATTGTGTATTTTATTTTTAAAGTATATGGGTGATTGTTCGGAAATTGTCATTTTCTCGTCCTTTGAATTTTCCCACCCTAAAATGGTCGAATGGTGATTAAATTGCGACATGTTCCCGAAGCTACGATGGTACTCTATTATTTCCATGAAACACATTCCATTCTGAACCGTGTAAGTCGGTTTTAGGGAGAACAAACTGTTCAAAATGTCACAACCATGGCCTGTCCTCCGTATCAAATTCAGGACTTCAGCAGTAATATCCGTCAAGGACGTGGCTTGAAAGAAGTTACCTGCATATATGTTCTAAGGGACATTTAGATTTACAATTCTACGCAAAAAAATTGGAGGAATATGCACGCCAAGGTCATTGAACGGTCCACGAAGTCTGTCCAACAGTTTTGTCAGAATTTTGTACAATTTGAATTCGACTGTGGTGGCGCCATCTCCGGGGTTTCAATATGACCCACTTGCTGGCATTTTGGAGTGGAGGGGTTAGTGGCAGTATTTACACCGGCAGAAGTCAACACACGCACATGTATTCGAAAGGGAATTCAATTCGAAAAATTGAAAAGCTAAGTCACAAAATAATACGTCACAACCGTTCTCTTATGATTCACATATGCCGTACGATATTTAGGCTTGATTCCCGGTTATGAAAGTAATATTTCATTGCCTGAACTTCATTGTCTTTGGAACTTGTCGAATTCCAAACCGGTCTGGAGCACGTTTAGGTTAAACACTGAAAGTCACAACCGTGGCTGTCAGAACCGTGTCATATAGTTTCCAATACTGACTAAAATTGATAAATAATGGTTTCTTGACACTGAATGATTAATGTGGAGTAGGCTGTTGCAAAGACCTGACAACACAGTAGGCTTTTGCGAAGACCTGGCAACACAACGAGAGTGAAGTATTTGACATATCTTGTGGCAATCGTCAGTCGTGTGTAGGTCGTGAAAGGTATTAGTCTATTGGCGAAGTTAACTAAATAAATTAGTTAAAACATTAAAATAGTGCGTTTTATTCAATTGATATATATTAGCGGTCATTACAATTAAGTTTCGTTCAGGCAGTCACTACCGTGGCATCGGAATACCATCAATGCTCCATAACTTCGATTGCTTTGGTGTTGTAGTATAGTGATCTTCAGATCATACTTTTGGACCATGATAACATTCAGAAACGTAAAAAAATGGTACTGCAGACATATCGAGGTTTGGAAAAATTGCTATCTGAAAAATAACAATTTCCGAACAATCACCCATATATAAACAAAATTATTATTAATTATTATTAGTCTATATCTCGGAAACGGAGCGTCGAATCAAAAAAAAACTAATTTTTGCAGGTTCCCTACAGTGGTCCAATTCGTATTGATTTTTTTTTTAAAAATCGGCAAAAATAAGAAAATCGCTAAAATAAGAAAAAATTGCTATAACTCGGAAACGGTGCGTCCAATCGCAAAAAATAATATATAAATCTAAAATTTTCGAATAAAAAATCGCTAAAACGCCATTATGTCTATATTTCAGTAACGGAGCGTTCAATCGGAAAATAACCATTTTCCGGGTTTCTAAGGGCTTTCCATAAAGTGGTGCAAATAAAAAAAAAGATATAACTCGGAAACTGTGCATCCAATATAATAAATTTTTTAACCTCTATAGGATTCTTAAACTAACAGTTTTCAGATAAAAAATCGCTAAAACGCACATCTGTGTTAGTGATTTTTTTAAAATAAGTGATGCCGTATTATTGACATCCACTGGCTAAAGCTACCTATGGAAGTAACAGAGTTATTACTTTTGCGATTGGAATTTTTTGAAAAAAACGTCTTCCATACGATTGGACCACTTTATGAAAAACTTTATGAAACCTTTAAAAATTAGTTATCTATTCGATTGGACGCTCAATTTCAGAGATATTGGCATAATGGCGTTTATTTATTTTATTTATTTATTTGCTTATCCTATACAACAAGATTAGTGATTTAGTGATTTTTGATTCAAGAAATGTTAGTTTTAGCGATTTAACAAAAATGGTGAAATGATGCCGTATTCAAGACATTCATAGGTTAAAACCTCCTACGGATGTGACAAAAAATTATTTTTGCGCTTGTCCGCAACGTTTCCGAGTTATAGCATGTTTTTTTATTACAGCGATTTTAATATTTTGGCGAGTTTTTTGAAAAAAATTCTTCCATACGAATTGGACCACTGTATGAAAAACCCTTCGAAATTCCCAAAAATTAGTTATTTTTTCATTGGACGCTCCGTTTTCGGGATATAGCATTTTTTTTTAAAAATTTTCACATTTTCGATCAAAAATGGTGATGGGTTAGCCTGGCTATGGGAAATGGGTACAGGACGCGTACCCATTCCCCATGTGTAATGGATAATCATGCAGGATAATTTCCCATCGTCGTGAGTAGCTACTAGAGGTGTGCGCGTGAGTAAATTTGACTCACGATCACGCACGCTCACGATCCAAAAAATTGGAATCACTCACGCTCACGTACGAAAGTTTTTACATTCCTCACGATCACCCACGCTCACATTGGGACATACTCACGTCACGCACGCTCACGAATAAAGCTAAAGTAGTGTTAAATTTTTGTTGTTTCTTTTAAAATAAATCTACACATAGACTTCATGTAAGATGTGCGTTTTTCGTTTTGCTTTTTTGTTCTTTGATTTGCAGAATTTACGTTTGTAGATAGGTATGGATAGTTTGAGTTTATAATTTGTGATTGTGAGCAGCAATAAGACTCACGCACGAATCACGCACGCTTTACAATGCTAAAATCACGCACGATCACTTGAGTGGGAATGTTTCGAATCACGATCACGCGTGAATCACGCTAGACACGATAAAATCACGTCACGCACACACTACTAGTAGCTACCCATTATTTTTCCCATACCCTGTGGGTAATGAGTAAACGTTCATTACCCATTATCCACGGTGATGTATGTGTATGGGTTACACATGGAGGGTAAATAGGAACATACAAATAGTTATAATTTAAAAATATCACATGTAGTTTAAGTTAATTTGTGTCATCATTAATAATAGAACATGGACCGTTGATGTGTTTTTAATTAATAATGTTTTATTAAATTTAAATGAAGCTTTTAAGACCAATAAACTCTGATAGTAGAAATCTTAAAAAATCGATGATATTTATACTCGCACTCAAAACTTTGTTTAATGATGATGCATTTTATGGAATTCACCCTGAATCTAATGCAAACACACTGTAACTAAATATTATTCTAACACAGCCGTCCGCGTCATTACCACCTACCTACCCAGTTGGCCAAATCGTCGTGTATAATATAATTGGTAGCGATTTCATTTAGATATTTAAGTGTTGGTTGGTTGTTAAAATTATCGAAATGTCAAAATTCTGATCCCAAACAATTGTCAAATAATTGTTTTCGTACGAAATAGCTTTGGCGTAACAATAATAATAAAATAATGCGATTTTACCGGTCCTGCAAATCTCCTCATTGTGCAAAATCACGCGTGAACTGTGTGTAGTTGCAGTTGACCCGCTCTGTTGCAGCCACATTTCCTCCAACCCCAATTCGCAGGCAGTAGCTGGAGTTGCGACAATTCACGCTAAGTTGAGATTTGCCTATTCCTATAATGTGTAATGATATACCTAAATACTTGTGGAGAAGGGAGCTGATGATATGCGTTGATGGGCATTGAAATAGCAATATTCCCAACCATCCACTATATTAATCACTTTCACATATTTTTCAAATATTTCCTATTAAAATGTACTATTTTATAATAAAATTACTTTGTAATAGTTACTGATCTTGAATCGAACAATTATTAAAGAACGTAAAAATAAATTGTCACGAGTATTCTGTTGTGGCTGACGCGACTCTTGTACGTGAGAACGTGCGTTCGCTCCCCGCTTACAAATATTTCATAAATAATTCATCTTAGTACTCCATTTTATTTTTAACACATGTGGTGTTACTTTTATTAGTCAAAATAACCGAAATGTCAATGCTCAGGTCCCAAACAATTATCAGACAATTGTGTTCGTACGAAATACATTTGGCATAACAACACTGTAATTGATTTTGTTCACGAAAGCTGAGTACCAACCAAATGAAAAGTAAACAAAATTTTCGGCTTACAATATTTCCTTTATCTTTTATGAATGGGAATGACAATATCATAAAACTTCATTAATATCAAAACCGTCGGTGGTGCAATGGCTAGTGTGCGCGGCTCTTGTAGATGAGAACGTGGGTTCGATCCCTGCTCAAACCACCTTTCATTTCTTTCGACGACGGTCACCTCGCTTAGTGATGGCGACACTATCGAGTACTTAGCCATGAAAATGCTTCCCAAAATACCGTTCGGAACCGGTGTAAAACTGTAGGTCCCAATCAGTGAGTGTAAAACTAGAAAGCGCACATCTCACTGATTGTGAGAAGCTCTCCCCAATCCCTTCATGGGATGTTATGGGACACCATTGTTGTTTGTTGTAATATCAAAACAAAACTGACAGTTTTAGTAAAAGTTGTAACATCTTCCGATATATGACTATTTCTTTGGTACGCCCCACTTGTCGCATTCTATCGATGACATGATGACATTACCCATCTCAATTTGAGTTGGCGTTGCGTTAAGAGGAATAAGAAAAGAAAAATGAAAAAATACGGACTAGTCGTCTATGACCATTCTGGTTAAAGTTTCATATTTACTATATTCATACGCATGTCGTTTAAAATATAGTGAAGACGTGGCCAACTGGGTACCTTTACTTTCTTTCACTATCTTTCTTTTCACGAGTTTTGACGTTGCACTCGACATAGACAATGTGAGTGTGTGTGGTTTTTATTCCAAAAGTATAGCTCAATGGAATATTAGTAGTAAACATTTTGCTACAAGTAAGGGTTCGTATTTGCTTACCAAACTCATGATTATCAACAGCATTTCATGAGTCAAAACTCTTTAGTATCAAAAGACGAAGTTGGCGCTAAGGCCACTACTCATAAGTAACACTGTTTTGTGAGTCCCAACGGAGCCTCCAAAATCATAGCACATGAGTTACTACGGGAGGCCTGACTCTTGAGTACTATTTTTCTTAAACTGCAGCTTCCCTGGTTTGAAAATGTTAGGTTATTGAAAAAAAAGGAGTCTACTTGATGCTTTTCGTACGTCAAACCTGGTTTGACAAGGTTTTAACTGCAAAATTTTCCTCATCTTACAGTTGAATTTAGTCATAGTACTATTTTACTATCTAATAAACTGACTTTGGATGCCATACAAATTTTAGTAGTTGCCAAACGATCCACTATCAGTTTATTGGATCACTCATCCCAAGTCAGTTTATTGGACAGTAAAGTCTTACTATGACTAAATTCAACTGCTAGATTACTTACTTACTTACTTATCCGGTCTCGGACAACCCCGGGGGGTCAGGGACCTTACAAAACGAAGATAACATATTTCGCCAACCAGTTCGATCTTTTGCTTTATTTATACAGTTGGCAATACCAAGTGTACGCAGGGATTCATCAACCTGATCCCTCCAGCGGAGTCTTGGTCTTCCTATTTTTCGTCTTCCTTCGAGTTCGGTTTCGAAAACCCTTCGTGCTGGTTCGTCTTCATCCATTCTACTGACATGGCCTAGCCAGCGCTATCGCGTTATCTTGATCCGCTTAACTATGTCAATGTCAGGATAAAGCTCATACAGCTCATGATTCATGCGTCGCCGATACTCGCCGTTGTGCACTATAGGGCCATACGTTTTTCGGAGTATTTTTCTCTCGAAGACTCCTACAGATGTTTCGTCTGCTTGCGATAGGACCCAGGATTCTGCGTCATAAAGCAAGACAGGTTGAATGAGAGTCTGGTACATCTGGACTTTTGTTACTCGAGAGAGTGCTTTATCTCTAAAGTGCTTGCTTAGCCCAAAATAACATCTATTCGCAATCACAATTCTCCGCTTGCTTTCAAGGCTGACGTTGTTGTTTTTGTTCACGGCAGATCCGAGGTATATAAATTCGTCCACTACCTCGAAGTTATAACGGTTATCAACGTTCACGCTTTGGTCTAATCGCGTGGAGTAGGCCCTGTTCGTTTAAACCATTAATTTTGTCTTGTCCTCATTTACCGTCAGACCCACTTTTGCTGACTCCTTCTCAAATCTCGAAAAAACCGCAGTAACTTCTCTAATTGTGCGCCCAATGATATCTATATCATCAGCATACGCGAGCACCATGTGACTTTTGCTGCTGATGGTTTTATTCATGTTGACTGCAGCTTTTCTCATAATGATCTCCATTAAGATGTTAAAGAGATCGCACGATAGGGTGTCGCCTTGCCTGAGGCCTCGCTTAGTTTCGAAAGGTTCGGTAAGATCCTTACCATCAAAAGCGTATGAGTTTTGCAGGAATACCAAGCTCAGACATTGCTTCATAGAGTTTCTCCCGTATCGGACTATCGAAGGCCGCTTTATAATCGATAAATAGATGATAGGTGTCGATTTGTTTTTCGTGCGTCTTCTCCAGGATTTGACGTAGCGTGAAAATCTGGTCAGTTGTCGATTTTCAAGGCCTAAAGCCACACTGGTACGGTCCAATCAGGTCAGCGATAATTGGTTTTAGTCTTTCGCACTTTATACTTGATAGAACCTTATATGCTATGGATAAAAGGCTTATTCCACGGTAGTTGGCACAGATACTCGGGTCACCTTTTTTAAATATGGGACATAGTACACTGAGACTCCAATCGCCGGGCATGCATTCATCTAACCAAATTTTGCTAATGAGCTGATGCATGCACCTTATCAGCTCAACGCCGCCAGCCTTAAACAGCTCCGCCGGTAATCCATCGGCTCCTGCGGCTTTGTTGTTCTTAAGCCGGGCAATAGCTGTTCTGACCTCGTCTTGGTTAGGAGGGGGCAATCGACGTCGTCGTCCATATTGTGATCGATTGTCCCATCGTCATTGGATATCTCAGGTACTAGTAGCGCGGAGAAATGCTCTCTCCATATTCCCAACATGCTCTGCACATCTGAGACGAGATTTCCGTCCTTGTCTTTACAGAAGGGGGGCCCTGAACCATGTCCATTAGTTCCGTTTTTAACTTTTTGGTAGAATTTTCGGGCTTCGTTCTTCCTTCTGTATGTCTCAATTTTCTCACTCTCGCGCTTTCTCTACTGCCGTTTCTTACGCCTAAAGAGACGGGTTACCTCCTTTCTTTTCTCCCTATACCGCTCAGTTGCAGCTCGCGTTGCAATTGACTGAAGCATTACCATACGTGCAGCGTTCTTTTCGTCATTTGCAATGCGACACTCTACAGCGTACCACGGTTTATTGCGAAGCGGTTTTTCGAAACCAAGTACGGTTGTTGCGGCAGTTTTTATAGAGTCGGAAATGGGTTTCCACTGCGCATCAGGATCGTCATCGGGAGGGGGTGGGTTCTGTGCCAATAGTTGCGACAGCTTCCTTGAGTAGGCTGTGGCTACCTCTGGTAATTGCAGCTTTCCGATGTCCAGCTTCCTCTGCGTCTGGTTTCGTACGATTTTCGCTCTACTTAATGTTGTGCGAACCTTTGCTGCTACCAGGTAGTGATCAGAATCGAAGTTAGCTCCGCTGATCACTCGTACGTCCATTACACTGGATGAGTGCCTTCCATAAATTACCACGTGATCAATTTGGTTCTTAGTGCTTTGATCAGGGGATACCCAAGTAGCCTTGTGGATGTCTTTGTGCTGGAATCTTGTACCACTAATGACCATGTTTTTTGCCGCGGCAAAGTCAATCAGTCTCATAACGTTGTCGAAACTGTCAGCATGTAGACTGAAATTGCCAATAGTTGGATTAAACACATTCTCCCTTCCTACTTTGGCATTAAAATCTCCTAGTACAATCTTAATGTCATGGCCAGGGCAGCGGTCATACGTTTCCTCTAGGAGCTCATAGAATATGTCATCATCATCAGCATCATCATCTTTCTCTTCTGTCTTTGCATTCACACAAATTAGGGAAATATAAAAATATTTCGCTTTTATGCGGATTGTGGCTATACGTTCACTCACAGGATTGAACCTAGAGACTAGATGTCGCAGTCTTTTGCCAACTACAAATCCGCAACCAAATTCATGTTTTTTTTCATGGCAACTGTAGTATATATCGCAGTTTCATTTTCTTGTGCAGCCATGTCCTGTCTATCGCATTTCCTGGATAGCGGTAATGTCAGCCTTATAACTTTCGAGGACATCTGCCAGTTGGATACTTGCACCGGATCTATATAGAGTTCTTACATTCCAACTGCATATCCGTAAATCGTGGTCCTTATAACGATTGCGGGGGTCATCAACAAATAGTGGTTGTTTATGTTTTCTTGTTCGTTTACGTATTTTCACTGCCATTATGAACGGTGGCGTTAGGCAAACCCAGCCCAGATTAGATCAATAAATTATTGCAGTTAGAACCTTGTCGAACCACAACGATTGTCGGTTTCACAGAAAAGAAAAAACCGGTAAAACGGGTTAATTTACGGTTTCGCTTCGGTTTTTTCGTTTTGTGTGAAAACAACTGTTTAAATTTATGTATATCGTAAACTTAATGTATTGAATTGATTTGGATTGGATGAATTGAATTGAATTGTATTGAATTGAATTGAATTGAATTAAATTTAATTGCATTGCAGTGAATTGAGTTGAATTTAATATAACTGAATTTAATCGAATTAAATTTAAATGGAATGAATTGATTTTAATTGATATTTAATTGATTTGAATTGAATTTTCATTGATTTGAAATGAGTTTGGAAATACTTACTAGTAATGGAAATTTTAATTTTAAATATTAATGCAGTTGGCCAGTTGTTTTTGTTAACCGACACGATATACCCGGATTTTCGGATATTCGTAAAATAAGATTTTTAAAAATCCGGCTTATTGTTGTTAGTATTTAAATCGGTTAACCGGTCTGGCTGGTTTTACAGTATTGAATACCCCAAGTTTCTCAACGCAGGTGCCCGCTTCTATGTTTTATGAGATTAAAAAAATTTAAAACGAAGTGAAAGTGATTTGATGCTTGTTATATGATACGACCCTAACTCATTTCGTTTCGAGTTCTTCCTGCTTTTTGTTGAAAAATGCTTTCCAAAAACCGTTCAGCTTCGGTGTAAAACTGTAGGTCCCAATTAGTGGCTCGAAAAATTTAAAGCTCACAACTCACTGATAGTGAGAAGCCGGAGGTAACGGAAAAATAAGTTTATGTTTGACGATTTTCACTTTCTAATGCTGGAAAAACTTGTTGCGTTGTCCAGGCTTACAGTCACGCCAGACAATCTCAGATCTAGTCAAAACTTAGTATATAATCAACTAGCTACACATTAATATGTATCCAGAAGAAACAACGTCTTTTATGTGAAAATATCTTGAGCCAAATTGAAATACTTTCAAATTGAAATATTTTCATAGTGGAACCAAATTGAATTACGTTTTGCACATTCTGATTTCAGATTTTGAAAGTGATTGTGAAGAACTTTCTGACGATGTATGTGAGAACATGGGAAAATTTATTGCTTTAGCACAATGGGCGAAAATATTATTGGAATATCTGGGCCAATTGAAATACTGTCATACTTCGCACTGTTTTATTGATATGTATCTCTTTTTATCGTATTAACAGACGTCTGTTAACTCGTTAACGAGTTGTGTAAATTAATGTGGTTTGCGTCTTTGCTAGTTAAATTTGGAATTTACATACATATATTCACGGACATTATGTATATACGCTCATCCCTATGGTCGAGGGTATAAAATTATGCATATGGACCTAATAGGCCTTTAAATCGCGTGAGTAAAGATAAATTAATCAAAAATTCAATATTTGTACTTTTTTTTCCATGAGGAACATATTGCAGACATGAGTAGAAAACACATAAATCACTGGTCTTGTGAAAACTGACTCAAAACACATGACTCGTGATGTGTAAATAACTGTCATTGAAACAATTGGCAAAACACTTGAATCACTTCTCTCATTCCTGACTTCTGACTCAAAGTACATAAAACAATTCACGACTTTATACTCATTATAGTGATAGATGAGTCCAGAGCTTAAAGTCACAGCACATGTCCACGAGTTCAGCATGACTCACAAGTTACGAACCCTGTTACTACCGCACACAGATGTACTCATGCGCTTATACATACGTATAAACATTCGATATTCTATTCCAAAAACACCACAATGTTTAGCGTACACGAAAACTCACTCGTATGCTGCCATAGATGCGTAATCGAATATCGATAGCTTAGGATTGAATATCGTCCTTCTTATCATTTCTTATATGACGTTAGTTTTAATGTTTTTCTGTTTCTCTCATACACCCACACTCCCACACATATGCAATTTAATATTTTAGTCAACGAACGAATAATCTTTCATAGTTTCCACTTTGCACTTAACCACCCAAACTCTCACACACACACACTACTGTTTACAAATAATGAAGCAAATTTTCGGTATGCATGTGCGTTACATTGATATTGAATATCGTAGTTTTGCCAATGTATTAGTGTCTCGTCGTCGTCGTTAATTTTGAGGCAGAGACGACACTCTTTTAAGCTTCTATAACATCCCAGCAAACCAAACGTGCAGAAGTCGTCCAGAAATCTGTCTGAAAGTCGGCAAAAAGTTGCGATTTCGAAAACGTATGAAATGGTTGACACGAATTCTTAACGACAGTTCAGTTTTTGCCGACATGTGGAAGTGATTTCTGAACTCCACGAATTCTGACTTTGTGTCTGATTAAATCCTGGTGAATTTGCAGACACGTCGTATCCCAGTCTGACCTAATGTTTGTTTAATAAATTCTGGTGTTAATTTTTAGATAAATATACGACGACGATTATCTACTTCGTTGAAAGTAGCACCAGCATAATGTTGGTTTAATTAATCTAACATTAGGATAGGATGAAGAGTGTCGCATGACAGCTGGTGAAAAGAACGCTACAGATTTGGCAATGCTTCGGTCAGTCACAAAATAAGCTGCAACAGAGCAGAATAAGGAGAAAGAGAGAGCGGAAATCCGCCTACTTAAGGAAACAAAAATGACAGTGGAGAACGAGTGAGAGTTAAAAACTGTAAAATTATATAAAAAAGAATGAAGCCGAAAATTTTACCAAATGGTGAATCCCGAACTAATGGTCTGGGATATAGTATAACGAGTGTGCACGAGTGTTTCATTTCCACCAAATTCTCGTCGAAAGTCACTGGGCTAAAGTCAGCTTTGATACTGTTTGTATTTATGCCAGAATTTGGTCGTAATACAAATAAAAACAAAAGAAAATTGTTGTGTTCCTTCAAATGAAAACTCAAGCACATAAAGTTCTTTTAAAAGTCAAAAGTGCAAATAAAATCAAATTTAGTCAGCCTTTTCAATTTGCCCGTCGCTGATTCTCCTTCACATTATATTCTGTATAAAATTTGCAACAGGAGGCCGATCAGCTGTTTCATCTAAACCTCCTGGTTTTGAAACAGTTTGAATTTGTGCCAGAAATCGAACTTAATATGAAAATAATATAAATAAATTAATAATATAAATAAATAAAAGAAAATTGTTTTGTTCGCTCATATCAAAACTTATTTATATCACATAAAGCTGTAATTAATACCAACAAAATACAATTTAAGGGGGGGTGTTTCAATTTAGCTATCGCTCAATCTCCTTCACGTTTGATCCTGTATGAAAATTCTAACTACATCAACTGTTTCACCCAACACCCCTGTATCTGATAATGTAGGGACACTTGGTTTGTTGGGTTAATAAATACTGGTACAAATCTTTTCTCAACGTTATACAATTTCTCAAAAGGAGGTTAGTTACATCACACTACACTCCAATGAAAAGTGGATTCAGTGTCCATGTGACGTGCGTAAAGGCTGGTGTGTGTGTTTGTGTGTGTGTGCTAGCTTGAATGTCGTCTCTTTATATGGTCAATGTCATTAAGGGTTAGAATTTTCTTAACCAACTTAATGACATGAATGATATCATGTTGTAATGAAACCCCAAAATGATGGATAATATAAACAAAAGATCAATAGTTCAATACACATCTCCCAATCCTTTTACATGGACCAGGAAATGAAGCAAATATAATTGGATCTTTAATTACAGACGGTTATACTTTTGATCACCGAATAGTAATGATATTTCTACCTCTCCCTAATACCTAGGCATTTAGAAAGCAGATGATGTACTGACTTTTTCTTAATATTCCTGCATCTGATGTAGTAATTCTTGTGAGACATATTCAGACATTTTTCCATCTAATTAATCGCAAGGATAATTATTAGACACTGCTCTGTATTCACACTTTAAGCCCCGTATTTAGGTCTTGCGAAATTTTCGTAAGAAATATTGTCATTTATTTTTTATTTAGCAGAGTTACCACCTACTTATCTCTAATTTACCTTGCAAATATCTCATGAATATTTCATCTTCGCACACCATTTTATTTTTAACAAATTCATGGGTTGCTGCAGATCACTTATAATCTACTCGTGACCCTTATAGTCGAATGCCGCAGATCTCTTATAACTGCCCCATGCCCGTATGGGCTGATGATTCATGGCGAGCAAAGTTTTGGGGGGATTGCTGATGTTCAGTTATTTGACTTCCTAGCAAATCTTCTGTCACTAGCTGAAGGATACCCCTCAAACCCTCGGTAGGGGTTATTTGAAGGGCACCCGTGATACACACCATTGCCGTTCTCTGGACTTTTGTCAAGAGAATTATGTAGATGGATTTTCCAATACTGACCAAAAGAGATAATGCCGTAGGGCAATATTGTCGAACAACAGCTACATATATCCAGTAACCAAAGGCTCTCTTTTACGACAGTGGAAACGATCCAATTCGCCCATACAATAATAGATACGAGTTTCCATTAGCTGTTTTACGTTATCTTGCGGTCACCAAGGTAGTTGGAGGTTTTGTGGAGTTCGAGTTGCTGCTAGAAGTTGCGCATAAAGCGAAAATAAATAAAGGAGAATGCGTATTTCCATTCGATGCAACTAGCATCGAACATAATTTTGCCGTCATTAGTATCAATCGAACTCTATTTAAACTTACTTAACTTCCAGTTCTTTATCGCTTATTCTCCCATTTACTCTGTGATCTATCAAATCTCCCACTACCATTTTGTGTTATTGCTCATAGAGTAATAAAATAGGAGCTTGCAACTCCTGTTTTCCTTGGCCCTTAAACTTTGGAAAGTCACTGGAATAGTTAGTTTTTCAAGGAGAATGATAAATAACTTTGTTTTTAAAACATTAAATTTACTGTAACTCTTTATTACATTTAGATTTTTTCACTTGTTATCATTTTTTCCTAGATTTAATTGGCAAAATATTCAAAAATAATAACCTCGGTTGCAAATATATGAAAAACGCATTATGCAACCCTAAATTCTTCCAGTCACCTCTTTCTCGTTGTTTACTTTCTTCTCCATGGATTTCCAACTGCATATTCAATCAGCTGTATCCTCTGGCATGGATACCACCTGGTTCGTTTCTTTGCATAGGAGGGCGCTGTCACACGTACGAATGCCGATCCTTAGTTATGCACCTGTAGTTTGAGGGATATCACTGGAAAGAAATGTACCGATACATTATGAAAATGATGCCAAGATTGTCACCATTTAATAAGGGAACCGACAATATTTATTAGAAAATTATTATCGCAAATTACTACTCAATTAATTACACCTGTTTCGTGAATCAACAGCTGTTAATCATAGAGTAATATAAGTTTTTAATAATAAGTTTTTCACTCAGCTGTTTTGTGTTCTCTTGGTGTCACCGAGGTGGCTGGACATTTTATAGAGTTCGAGTTGCTGTTGTATGGCACTCTATGGTTCGACATAAACCGAACAAAAATACAATAGATGCAACCAACATCAAACATAATTTAGCTGTCATTATGAATATCAATCAAACACTATTTAAACTTAGTTTGCTGCATGGTTTGCTTCTGTTTGCTTAACGCTCATTCACCCATCCACTCTGTTCTCTTCCAACTAACTACCATTATGATAAGCTTATGACCTCTGATAGAATTGGCAGCACTTTCGACTTCTCGACCATAACTTTTTTTTTAAAACAGCTTTATAGTCAATAAGGCGAAAGTTCTGCCCCTAATATTAAGTTCAGTGAATCTACTGACATTACTGTTAAGCATTGTCCCATTCAAAATTAAAACTAGTATATATATGTCAGCATTGAGATTTATGTAAATTAAATTTCGATTTGGGAAAATATGGTATGTACAGTACAAGCTGAACAGAATCGAAATTCATAATATATATATAATATATATAATAGAGAAGTTAGGAGTTAAATTTGAAGTGAAACGTTTGAAAAGTTCCAAAACATGATTTAAAATGTGGTCCTCTAAAGAGGACCAAAACAGTTCCAAAACATGATTTGTTGCTTGGTGTAATGCGAATTGTATTTGGTTAATTCTATTTCTTTATAGTTAAATGTAATTTCTTATAATCGTATACTCAGAAGTCTTGGTTCAATTTTGATGATACAATTGTGTATATTGTACCTGGTACCTACATTCCTCCTATTGATTTTGGTATCCAATTTCTGTAATCCCAAACTGTTTTATATTATGCATTGGAGACCTGTATCTGACTAAGTTTTTTTTTTTATATTGGTTAATACTCATTCGTATGTAGTGGTATTATATGTACTTGTTGTCTTCTTACGTGTTATATTTCACAATAATCTAATGACGCCTTTGGCAACAAAAACGTGCAACGGAGCTCACAGAGCTCTCGGAGCAATCTAGACACTCTATCTACCCTACTCAACTACCTCCCTGCAAGCCATCGAGTCCATGTACTACAATGTACTACAATTACTAAAATGAATGACATTTGATACTTATGCGATTGTAAGTTTAGACTTTACTTCAAAGTTAATATGGACGCGAACAGAGGCGCGATACTCGTGTTGTGGGTAAGAATACGAATGAGTACTTGGTGTGAGATGTACGAGTATTTACAATCATACACCTAAGTAGGTATACAGAACGCTGCACTTGGTACATACTAACATTAGTTGTACATAAAGGTGAAACAATACGAAACCATCATCCGCATTTTCATTTACAGTCAAAATTCCACCTACTGTCCTTCTTGGTAAAGGAAATGCTCTTGCGCCCTACTGTCATCCCATAACGTACACTCATTCAAGCACGTGCAATATGAGGGGGCATACGATATACTTTCCATCGTCCAGTAATTTGAGACATTTTACTGTTACCTCGGCAGGACAGCAACTACTCTATAATACGCACTAAACGGACATTAAGTGAGGCGAAAGAGAGACACATGCACAGGGAGCGAGAGAATAAAAGAGCAAAATCAGTGCAAGAGTCCTTATTAACGTAATCAATGATATATTTCTTTAACATATAAAGGTTGTCCATATTATGGTTGTCACCAGCAGCAACAGCAACAGCACCAGCATTTTCCTATCATCATCAGCAGCAGCATGTTATCCTTATTATGTATATACATACATATATTTGCTGATGTCCCGGTGTCCTTTGCCAATGGTATAGAATAACTTAAATAATATCCTTTTACAACACCACCACCAAAAGTAGTCGAGTCTTAGTACCCAATACACTACTACTTAGTCATCATCATCATCATCATCCTAGAGAAACCAGTTAAATGTCACACAGGAAGAGAACAAACACAACAGGATAAAGACGAAGGTAATAAACTAACAATAATAATGATAATGTTCTCCTATTCCAAGGATGCCAAGAAAGCCAACCAAATCAGTCAAGTCTCTAGTTTCGAAGTTTCTTAGTAGTATATATCGCTCGCTCTCTCCCTTGCCTTCTCCTTCCTTTCTAGTTTTAAGTTTATTTGAAGTTGTAGTTTTACTAGGAATAAATGGTTTCAAAGACTCTGAGGAGACGCAAAGAGCGAGAGCGAGAGATAAAGATAGAGTGGGCTCTCATGTTTTTAGTCTAATTTAAATTTGGTTTAATATTTCAAAAGCTACACTACCATATTTACAATATACTATGTATATAATCTTAGGAATTGTATACCATTTATAGAATTATTTCAAATACATTGAAAGATGTTGGGAATACGACAAAGATAATGAACGCCAACGAAATCGACAAATTTGCCATGACGAGCTTAATTTGTCAATTATATTGAATTAAGGAATTGAAAAGTGCATCGCATAATGTCAGACGCATTGCCTAGAGCAATTGGTTAAGCTTAGAGCTAACTATTGCATCACCGACGGCCACTGTGCCGTCAATGTGTTAAATATCGTGATTTTCGGTCTGAATTCATAAATTAATTATGGTTAGTGGGCAGAGCAAGTGCCTCCAAAACAGGTGTTCTCAGTATCTGCCGAAAATAATGTGTTTTATTAATATTATTTGGTAATTAATACTAGTGGAAAATTGTTGGATTTTGGTTGGAATAATCGACCATTCAGGAAAGCATACTCACTGGCATTACTAGTTTCGAACTCCGCGACAACTACTGTGCCCGAATTGGTGCCATAGATAGCTCATCAACCGTATATACAGAAACACTTGTATGAAATTTATAAATGCTAAATAGTACCGATCATGACCGTCGGTGGTGCAATGGGTAGTGTGCGCGCCTCTTGTACAGGAGATCCTGGGTTCGATCCCTGCTCCAACCACCTTAAAAATTTCTTTCGACAACGGTCACCTCGCTTAGTGACGGCGACACTATCGAGTATATAGCCATGAAAAAGCTTCTCAAAATACCGTTCGGAATCGGTGTAAAACTGTAGGTCCCAATCAGTGAGTGAAAACTGGAAAGCGCACAGATGTAATGGGAAACCATTTATTTTTTTATTTTATTTTAAATAGTACCGATCGAAGATCCCTAAGTACCAACTCACACTGAAAATCAATTATTCCAACACAAGAGCAGAAGGCTTTTCCTCCATGTTCTTTGTAACTTGTGAATTCTCGCAGCATTTCAGTGCTTTGAGGTTAGTTTAATCATGGGGGTATCCATGCCACAGCTGATCGAAATGGTAGTAGGAATTTGATAGAGTACGAAGTGGATGGGAAAATAAACGATAAGCAACTACAAGCAAACCAATCAGCAAACTAAGCTTAAATAGTGTTTGACAGGTAAATTATGTTTGATGCTGGTTATATCCAACGAATATACGCATTCTCTTTTATTTCTGTTCATGGTAGAATTGGAGGTGTCAGTTGACCAACTCCATCCAACAAGAACTGGATAAAAATGATAACAAGTTTCTGGTGTATTTTAAAATACCATGTGCATTATAAATTCAAATCAATACGATTTGCTACTTTACAACAGATGTAGCTATTATATAGTGAAATTCATAAAGTACAAGATGCAGTAAAATTGGAGTAATTGTTTGTTTGCATTATAGTGGCGGCTACCCATTTTCCCATTTGCACTTCCGAATTTGTAGACTTACTGATCTACACTTTTACACAATATCCGAACGGTTATGCATTGAGAAGCCTATTGAGTTATCGGAGTTCAAACAGTTTCACTCTCAAAGCTTAACTTCGCGAAGCTGGTGCCGAAGCCGCGAGGCCGGTGTCGTACATACGCTGAAGGAGAAAATACTATATTTTTTATCAGCCGATGTGAACCTTCATGCCCGCCGTTGATATAATTTTCGTATTTCCCCTTTACCCTAATTACTAAATATTCGTTCGTATATATAGACGTGCGTGTTTGGATGTTGAAACTTGTGTGTACGTACGTTAGATTTGACATCTTCGTAGATGAGGATTTGCCTTTTCTGGTTGTGGGTGTCTCTCGGTTTCTTGATTGATAGCATAATATAATGTTCGTCATGTACAGTGAGTGATTGCCTATGTTTGTAGGCAACTATGTTGGTATGTATTAGTTTACGTACGACTGGTTTTATGTAAGTGTGGTCGATTTTCTCTCTCAATCTGTTTAATGGGCTTAGTATTCTTTTTGTTATGATTTGTTCTCGGCGTACCAATTTGATGTACTTTTGTTTACACTTTATGTACGTTTGTGTACACCTTGCGTTCTTTAGTGTAACGGTTTCTGTACTATTAAGCATAATTTCTGTAACTTTTGTGTACACTTTTTGTACGTTTGAGCATTAATTTGGTTCTATTTTATTAACATTCTTGTACTCTTGTGTATACTTTGTGTATTGGGACAACTTTTAGTTCATTTGTGTACTCCTTTTTTACTTTTGTGTACACTCTTGTGAGCACTTGTGTATTTTTTTCTACACTTTGTGTACTTTTATGCATACTTTTTGTACAATTTTATATACTTTTTTGTACTTTGGTGTGGATTTCCACTTCTATAAACAACCCATGAAAGGGTATAATTGCTGCCCAGCTTATAGAATTTTATAACATGCAACATGTTTAGGTTAACGGCTCTACACAACATTGACAACAGTGTTTTCAACCAGGTGGGATGAATCCTATTCTTCGGCTTACTTCAAGTACGTCTTCCAAATATTTTTCGCGCTAGTTCATCTATATCCCTTCTACCGACATGACCTAGTAAACGTAATTGCTCGATTTTGATTCGCTAAACTACGCCGATGTTGGAATATGAGACATACATCTTGTGGTTCATATGACATCGATAAAAAATAAATAAATATTTGCCCATTACATCCCATGAGGGCACTGGGACAGCTTCTCACAATTATAAATAGATAGGCGTGTGTGCCCTTTCTTGTTTTCTGCTCGGATTTTCGATACGCTTTTTAATAACTAATTACTCATTAGTGTCGTCAAGGGTGTACCGATGCCACAGCTGATCAAGTTAGTAGTTGGAAATCTTATACGATAGAAAAAATGAGTTCAATGAAGAAACGGTGATAGGTGACTGGAAGAATTCAGGTTGCGCTGTGCGATTTTCATACTTTTGTAGCCGCGTATCAAACCAAATGTCCAAAACACATCAACTCGGAGTAAATTTTGCGATATTCAGTAAACAAATCAAAATGTAATGAAGTGCTAGAGTAAAATTATTTGTGCAGATCCCAATTAAAACATAAATTGTTAAAATTACAGATTTCTCTCATTTACTATATGTTTTCCAAGTGTTACACGGACATGTGGTGCAAGTTAACCAGCTGTTGCAGTACGAATGTAAAACAGTTAAAAATAAGAGTCAATTTTTGTGAATTTAGTGAAATTAAAAAATTCATCAAGCTTTCAACGACATATTACAAAAAAAAATAAACTTCTTATTGTGATTTTTGAAGTCTTGTATTATTCTAATATTATTTTCTGTCCCGTTAGTTTATAGACACGATCAGCTAAGGACTTTGTCATGCAGCTGGTCGTGAATGAAGATTTGAATTGCAATGTCGTCAAAGACAATTTAAGCGACAAGTGTCATGAGTGAGAAATTTAGAAGTCACTTAAATAAATTATTGGCGAGACAATTTCATTTACGACGATTTGGACAACTGGGTAATCTTACGTGAAATCAAGCAACCTCCCCTTAACTACCATGCATGGTCATGAGAAAAACCAGACAAAAAACGTGAAATGAAATTCATTCTCACATTAATTCGAGTATGTATTGTTTAAGTATACACACACACACACATTTATCCAAACAAACAGTCGTACGTACCATTGGGATCTATATATCTTTTGATCGGTTATACGATATTATACTCTTATTTGGGAGTATGTCATTCATTATAAAATACCTTATGCGATTCGTTATATTGGAGTCGTATTCGTATTCTTGATATTCGCCTGCTGTTTTTTTTTGTGACGGCGCTGCTGCTGTTGCTGGTGATACCAATGTGGATGGCGATGTTGATGTCGGGTCGTTGTTGTTGGTGCTGTTTCCAGTTTTTATTATTTTCATTTCGAGGTATTCAATTACCTATCAGGGATCCAATTTCATTTGATAAAATACGAGAATATACATACATACATACATATGCACATGCAGACGTTCGCGTAATACCTACCTAAAGTTATTGGTTGGTTGTTTGGCTTAAAATTAATTTTTACTCATTTGTCGCAATCTGTAGGTCTGTTTGTGTGGCGGTCGGTCGGTCGATAGGAGTTGCTTGCCAATGTTGCTCCCATCCTGGGATGTTAAATGCCAGAGTGTTATCATTTGCATTGTATGTATTTCCCTGGCATATAATATAACGACAACGATGATGATAGAAATGTATATGATGACAATTATTCCCTTACCATGATGGCTCTAAATGTTTCCAAATCGAGCAGTATCGCATAATATACGTTACCAACAACCCACTCACTCATTGATACCATCACATCTCGCATTTGTGCTTAATTGCATTTATTTTGAAAAATTTAGTTTTTTTTTTCTTTGTTGCCGATTTGAGTACTTCGATGCCGTTCAGGCATTATTTTACACCTCAGCTCTGTGATAATGATATTTTGAAAATTAAAACTCATATTACCACAGTTCATGATGATAATAACATAAATAAAAAAATACATTAATTCGCCAGAAACAATATGCAAACTGAATGAATCGCTGGAATTGCTAATGTGTTCATATACATATATAAAATATTTTTTTCTTCTAATTTTTACTAAATCGCATTCAGATCTAATTTCACAAACAAAAATCGTTTGAACATAACACTCGATTATACGAGGTAAAAAAAAAACATATGATGCATGAACAAAATACACACAAAAGTGAGACGAGAGTGATTCACAAATATCCCATTGATCTCGTAGATGGACATTTTATTTCGGATTAATTTATTAAATTTATCAGTTTGATCTTTTGCATGCCATTAATCAGTTATCGCTTATAAGCTGCCAAATAAAAGGAGTTTCGCTTATCAGTCCGAAACTTGGTAACATTTTAAAATAAACTTGGCAGCACTTTGTGCTACTTTTGTAAGAACGCTAACAAATTACCTTGCGCTGTTGTGAAAAGTTAACATTCCTTATTAAAATGAAAAACAAAATTTCGTTTCCGGAAAAAAATTCAAAAAGTGTAAAAAATATGTTTATATTCCAAATTAATTGTCTTAGATCCTCGTTATGTTTAAAGTTGTAATTTCCTTTAAGATTCGCTAGACGATCGTTTGGATGTTTGTGAAGCATCATCTTCAGCAGCGTCTAGCCCGTTAAACCACTGCGGTGTGTATTTACACAAGTCACTAACCGAAGATATTCATTGATTGTGCAGAGTGATTGGTTGTCGCTACTTACACATTGCTTTCCTACTTACACGCACTGATGCAGAAGTTTTGAAAGTTCTATTTATAGAACGAACTATTCTAATTGTAGTTGTCTCGTTCTGTTTTGGTTTGGCCCTACCATATGTTTCAAATGTAGTTGTCTTAGGTCCTCGTTAAGGTCCAATTAGTCTTGACGGTTGACGGTAAGCGATCAGCTGTTTGAGTTGGGGTTGCATTTTGCGTGTGTTAGAGAGAGACAACTAAAATTGACGGTTTACGACGGTAGACTTCTGCAGGTTGCAGAATCACCCATAGAATAATACATACGTAGATAAACTTATTCTCTCATCTGACGTTTCATTTCACACTCTTCATCGTAGGTTTGTGGAAATGAGAGCACTTAAATTTAAAATTACCTTACACCAGGTGGAGTTACAAAATATGGTCACTTAACTTTTTCCTGTCGTTTTGGTGTAGAACTGAAAAATTTAAATATATTTTGCACTTTTTTGTTGACTTTTATCGTTGGTATACATTTGTATTGTATTTAGCACAACTAGTTTGTCACAAAAACACGAAATTCGGTTGTTGTTCCTTTGTGGATCGCTGTATACTATTGCCACCATCTGGTATTATTGAACCCATATTTTCCACCATCCAATGTTTACTTTCCATCGTACCTATGACGTTTAATTTATTGAGCGAATAAAAGCTTCTATGGTATGTGTTATTCTATGGAATCACCCGTCAGACGTCAAGACCGATCAGCTGTTATTGTTATTGCTTTTACTTCGACATTTTGTGCGCGGCAATACACAATTACATGGCAACCAAAATTGTCTTTTTATTTTTCATTTTTTTATTTGACACAAATCACTTTTTAACACAAAACTCATGCATGCAAATTATATTTTATACAAACGCTCTTCGATCATTTTTTTTGGTTTTGTTTTGTCTTTCTACCGTCTAACCGTCATGACTAACCGCGCAATATTAAGTACCTTTATGTTTAAAGTTGTAAATTCCTTTAAGGCTATAAGAGATCATGTTTTCTCCGGTTATTTAATAGTATTTTTGGAGCTTTTTTTAAGTTTTACATATGAAAAACCAGTACAGAAATTTTGGGCGGGTGAACCGATTTACTCAGGCCCTCACCCTAAGTAGTCCATTCTGTCCGAGATCGATTAAAAAAGGATTATATTTGAGATTTCACGAATCGGCGTGGCAAATGAGCCCATATTCAATAGCAGAGTGGCATTACACAAATTATTATTATTATTATTGGGTGGTTAAAGTATTGTCAAACATTGACTGAAAAACGCAATTCGATGTTTCACCACAATGTAACTATGAAACGAAGATGACCACTGACTGAAAAACTGGTCATAAGAGGTTTTGGAGACTTATAGTGACTACCGGCCAATTGTCCTCCTAACATTTGTATAATATATATTGGCGAGTATGGCGAGTACCAAATTTTATTAAGACCGGTTTTAGATTCCGGGGGACATCGTGTCGGCCAACCGGAAATCCACCAAACTTTTGTATGGAAGGTACAAACATGGGCGAGACACAGTAGTTAATTTTAGACAACAAAGTGGTGTTTGACAAAATATTTCCCAGTAACAAATTTCATTAAGATCCGTTGTGGTTTATGGAAGATATCAACCCGATTGCAGTCCAACTTTGTACGGGAGTGGCAAAATCTGCCTGGTTTTAGTGGCTGACTTGCATTTGACAAAATGAAGCCTAATACCCAATTTAATATCGTATTGACAACCCGGACGACCAACAAGCTTTTGTGTGGGAGATACCAGAATGGGCGTGGCAACATCATAAATTTTCTGCGGTTATGGAGTTGACGTTTGCCACGATTTGCAAAAATTATAGCAGCTTTATCATGCACCTGCCACGACACGATAGACCCAAAATGCATTATCGGTCTCACCACCGCAGTATAGATCCAATGAACAATTCTTGGAGAGATTGCCCATTTTCAACCTTTAGTCCTCTTACACCTGTATAGGATTTATGTCGCCTCTTTCGCCCTGAAAACGCATGCTGTATAAAATAACACTACCCGATGTAATAGATTCCATGATGGGGTATTTTATACCTTTGATTAAAAGGACCGAGTTTACACCTTCATTTTCACCCGTTCATCGGCCACAAGTTCGTAATCTACCCTTGAGAATGCTCCTTAGAGTACTGGGATACTTGCCCCCTTATACTTATTGCCATGTCACCAGCATAAGAAACATTTTTCCCACCCGAAGTTTGAGGAGTATCCAGTATTCCATTCTGCGTAATGTTCCGTAAAAGTGCAGACAAGATCACTCCTTAACATACCTGGTAGAGGTCGATGTACCCAATTCACCTTCGCCGTAGGGATCGATAGCACCAATTCTAACGCATTAGGCGTGATATTGTTGAACGCACCCTCAATTTCAAGAAAGGACACCAAGGATGTTACTTTTTCGGGGATTTATCGTGCCTGCCAGACAATTGGTCACCAAATATTTTTGTATGGGAGGTACCAAAGCAGGTACTGGAAAATCTCGAATTTTCAATTACAGAGCGGCATTTGACGAAGCATTGCACAGTACTGAATTTAAATATGCTCGATTGTGTTTTACGGGAGCTGCCGCGTCGACCACCCATACGGCTGCAAAACTTCAATATGGGAGTTCTATAATGAGAGTGACCAATTTTCAATAGTAGAATTGCTTAAACCAACCTAATTTCTTAAAACCCGGTAATGATTTACAGAAGTTATCACGTCAACCAAACTTCTGCATTAGAGTTACCAAATGGGTGTGTCAAGATCTCCATTTTTCATTAGGTGACTGGCGTGGGCGAAATATAGCTAAATACCCAATTTCATTAACATTAATTACGTTTTATTGAAAAAAATAGTCAACTAATTAGTGACAACTTGGTTATTTTACTTAAATTCACTTACTGTTTCCTAAAACTAACCCACAATTTTCTCTAAGTGCACTCATCCATATAATGTTTTTAATGAATATCAAAAACATGTGAATTAAGTCATTTGCTAAATTTGAATGAAAAACAAAAAAAAACTTACAACAATTTTAATTTCAAAACAATTTTTCACGGCGAGGTTACAAATTCTATACATTCTGAATGTATTATATGCATGCGCATTCATGCACCAGGGATGATAAACGCCGCAAAAGAGAAGAGTATTGAAAAAGATAAAATTCCAAAAGTTTAACACAAATAACGACTATATTTTGAAGAAAATTTAGAATAATTGCATCCGTATTCATCGCTCGAATCGTTCTTCATTGAGGACAAAGTGTGGTTTGATTAGCAAATAAAGTACTATTTTATACAACTAATCTTCATGAAATAAGTTTAATGTGAAGTTAATAAATTCAATATAACTTTGTGTGTCTAAGAAGGAAATATGAATTAATAAGAAAAATGTAAACAATAAATACACATTCTAAAGGAATAGGACAAAAATCAAGATGAAGAAATTTGCTGTTGCAACCACTTTATATTTTAGTCGGTGACCAAACTCATAGTTGTTATCAATATATAACAGGGTATCACATGAATCGCTGGAATTTCAGTGGGTATTTTTAAAGCTTAAAGCCCGGTATTCAGTTTTCAGTTAAAACCAAAATTTCATGAACCGAAAATTTCGCTCACTTTTCCTTGGCTTGGTACTCAGCTCTTTGCGAAACTTTCGTTGGTAAAATCAAGTACAGGGTTGTTACGCTAAAGATATTTCGGACGAAAACAACTGTTTGATAATAGTTTGGGGCAAGAATTTTGACATTTCGATTATTTTAGTAAACAAAAGTAATACCACATGCGATAAAAATAAAATGGAGTGCAAATATGAATAATTAATCAAATATTTGCAAGGTAAATCAGAGATATGTGGTAACTTTCTGTAACAAAATTTTCCGTTTAGAGATAAGCCCCGTATTCAGTTCTTACGAAATTTTCGTAAGACATCTCTAAACGGAAAATTTTGTTACGGAGAGTTACCGCCTATCTTTGATTTACCTTGCAAATATTTCATTCATAATTCCTCTACGCGCTTCATTTTAATTTTGTGTTGTCGTGTTGCTTTTGGTTGTTAAAATTATCAAAATTCCGGTCCCAAACAATTATTAAAGAATTGTTTTCGTACGAAATATCTTGGGCGTAACAACCCTGTAATCGATTTTGCCTACGAAAATTTCGCAAAGAGCTGAGTACCAAGCAAATGAAAAGTGAGCGAAATTTTCGGATCATGAAATTTTCGTTATTTTTTATACACGTACTTATGGCAACGAAAATTTCATAAAAACTGAATACCGGGCTATAAATGATAAAATTTCTTACGAAAATTTCGCAAGACTGAATACGAGGCTTTAAAGTACCAAAGTATCAAATTTGCCAACCCTTATGCATACAATATGAAATTTATATAAAATTAAAAATGTAGGTACACATTTGTTAACTATTGTAAAATATAAAATGTGTTTATTATTTTTATATTTCGTTTTAAAAAACTTCTTAGAATTATAGTGTATACATATGTACATATACATATACATATTATTAATTTTAATTAGGGATGATTTTTATTTATTCGGTATTGTTGAAGCCTGGTCGTGAACCGGTAGGCCTAACGTTATTTTCTTATACATAAATTGATTAGTGAAAGTCAAGGGAATTCCACATGAATTCAAGCAAGGTATTTGTGAACCTTCTTTATTGAAGTTTGAAATGAACTTAAAACTATAAGAATATACAAAGGCAGCATTAAGCTGCAAATACTCAGAGAGAGAGAGAGAGAGAGAAATGTATGTATGCTTTCAATTTTACTCAAACAAAATACTCAAATGACAGAGAAGATTTAACGGGTTTTTTCTTAAGTGATTTTAAAGTTTGATAATTAAAGGCTCTTGTAACAAGAGATTAACAAATGCAAAAGGTAAATATTATATAAAAAAATCAAAGCACATTAGAACCTTTTTATTGGTACTTTTTTTTTATTACGTATTCAAGCCGTTCTGGATGGTTCTCTGGAGATGGAATGAAGTTTTTTGCGAATGTTTTCTTGTGTGTTTTGCTTGCGATATTTTTCGAACACTTGCATAGTCGAAAAATCTCAATGGAGATGATTTTTCGTTTGCAGTCAGTTTGATGAATTTTTTAAAAGCAGCAGTCCAAACAACCGCTGACAATGACCTGTGGCTAGGTATGAAATAGCTATACGGTTTTCCAGGAATAATGAGGATGCATTTTGCAAAACTTCTTTTTTAAAAAAAACTATACCTCTATTAATAGAGATATAAAATGGTCTTGAGCTTGAATAATAAAATAAAAAAAGTAATTTTAATTAGTCTAGAAATATAGGATCCATATATCCCTAAAGATCAGTACGCAGATCAATCTGGAATTCCGTTATGAACGGCGTACTTGTCAATTGCAAAATTGGAATGTCTTGTTTCAAAATGGAGGCAGACTGTAAGATTACAGGACTACCAGCTTTCATCAGACAAATGGAATGCCTATAACTTATACAAGTGTATCAAACCTAATTTGCTAAATTTAAATATTTTTAGATATTTACTACACACGTACATAAACATATATATTTGTAGATATGTTTCATACATACATATGTCAAATTTTGGCATCATGTAGTGTTTTGTTTACAAAACATCAAAAGGTGAATATACCACCCACATACTTTTTCCTTTGTTTTTTGTTTCTTTTTCTTCTTAAAATTGAAGGCATCACACAAATAAAATTTAAAAGTAATTGTACATAAACACACTAGACAATTCTTTTTTTTGTAATTTACAAATATTCTTGTGGCTGCATTAAATAGACTGTTTAGTATGCAATGCATAATCATTTCCAGATATGGGAAAAACATGTGAACTGTCCAGGTCAAAAAAATAATAAATGTTATAGCGTTTTGCTTGTCCTTGTTTATATTAGCGGCATTCATGCAAACGTGAAAGCCGAGAACTTTTGCTCAGCGCAACTTTCCCTCGCACCGTTGCATGAGGCACCAGGTAAAGTTGCTCAGCGTAGTTGTGCTCAAAACCATATCAGCTGACCAAGATGGATACATAAGGTGGTAGAAGTAGCAATTGCATGTATTAAGTATGTGTACTTTTTCTACTGTTCTAGTGCTATCACCTTATTTATCCATCCTAGTCAGATGACAAAGAAATGTCAAAAGTTTACAAGTTTCTCCATCCCACGTTTGCGCAGCAAATTTGCCTCGAAAACTTTCCACTTTTGAGCAAGTAGCTTTGTATGGGAAATTTGTTTGTTTTGACGTTTGCTGTGCAAGTTTACGATGTTTTCGAGTTTACGAGGTTCTTTCGAGCTTTCATGAAGACCACTATTGTAATACTTTAAGGTAAATTTTAATGAAAGTTTTAATATAAAACTAGAAGCCTATAGAGTACTGGCTGTAAGCAGCCCTTCCCAATTCCCTCGTTTTTAGTGATTCTTAACCCACAAATTGTACTTTTATCAATGGTGACCGCGGTCTCACGCTCCAAGGTTTTCAACTGGAGATTTTTCGAAATGTGATACTAATAGTTCATGTTTTTATTCAAATTTATGCTCGTTGACAATAAAAAAAAGATATTTTATCAGTTTAAGTTCTTTTATTTTTTAATTAAACTTAAATTTTAAATTAGAGCATTAAAAATAACAATTTTTTTTGGTAAAACATTTTTTTCAAATTTAGAAAAAAAAATAAAAAAATCACATAATCACAATAGGAAAATACCGTTGTTTAGTCTTTCGACATACAGAACTTTTACAAAATAAACAAAAATTCGTTACCTTCCAAGCAAACAATACATCTCAAAAACTAACGGCCTTATTCATAAAAAATCATTAAATTAGCTCTAAAGCATTCATCAGTTATTGACTTTAAGATTTGGCGAAGGTTTTATTTGAACCCTATTCATAATAGCGGCATTCATGCAAACGAGAAAGCCGAGAACTTTTGCTCAGCGCAAGTTTCCCTCGCACCGTTGCATGAGGCACCAGGTAAAGTTGCTCAGCGTAGTTGTGCTCAAAACCATATCAACTGACCAAGATGGATACATAAGGTGGTAGCAGTAGCAATTGCATGTATTATGTATGTGTACTTTTTCTACTGTTCTAGTGCTATCACCTTATTTATCCATCCTAGTCAGATGACAACGATATGTCAAAAGTTTACACGTTTCTCCTTCCCACGTTTGCGCAGCAAATTTGGCTTGAAAACTTTCCACTTTTGAGCAAGTCGCTTTGTATGGGAAATTTGTTTGTTTTGACGTTTGCTGCACGTTTATGATGTTTTCGAGTTTACGAGGTTCTATCGAGCTTTCATGAAGACCACTAATGAGTATTTTAACTAGGGAACAGATAAATGACTGACAACCCTGTTTTATATATTCTCACAGTGCTTGTGATATACAAACAAGATGAACAATAACCGGTAGACCGAATTAAATTTTTTTTATTGTATTGAAGGGTTAAACGTTCAACAAAAATGGCGACGTTAGAGAACTCTTAACAAAGGAAATTTTCGATTATGAATACAATTTTTGGGCTTTACCTTCTTAAACCCATGATAACTTTTTATGAATACGGCCGTAAATGTATTCAGGTAAACAGCAGCCGCAATACGGCACTACGTGTTCAAGACAGAAATATTGTTGACATTTACGGCAAGAGTACTTGGTTTTTCTGTACGCACATTTCTTTGTCTTATTTACGGTAATGATTCGAGAAGAGTAAAATTAGTGCGAAGCGAAATATTTTCGTTACAAGCTAGCTAATATTGCTTGATTGCCAGTAACGAAAACACCAAACTAGCGATAATTTGGGGCCATATACAGGGTAATTCAGGAAGTTCCGGACAAATTTCTCCAGCGTATTTCTTGGCTAATTTCATGAAGAAAAGTCCAGTAGGACCATGTCCGAAAAAGCAAGGGTGCGAAATGGCAGCAGGTTCAAAATTTTCGGATTGTTGGTCGGAGGGTAGTAGGGTAAAGTTGCTAACTTCTGAGCCAGTGGTCGGAAAAAGCACAAAAAAGTCAAATCGCCGAGATACAGAGCTTTCGGAAAAAAATGGAAAAAAAATTCACATAACCTCAATTTGCCCAGCCAGATGGCAGGTAACTTATGTTTTAACTTATGTTCTGTTGAAAGATAAACATACCTCTTACCTTTCCAAAATTACCTAAACGAAGCCCAGAGGTCTTACCGTTCCAAAGTTATGACCATTTTACTGAAACGCAAAAATGTTTGTTTTTGTTTTTGGAAGCGAAATAACAGCACACATTTATTTGTTTTTGTAAATTAACACGTTTAAGATTTTAAGTTGTATTTATAGGTGTAAATATGGTCATAATATGGTATAAAAATGGCCAAAACATACGTTACCTGCCATCTGGCTGAGCAAATTGAGGTTATGTGAATTTTGTTCCCCATTGTTTCCGAAAGCTCTGTATCTCGGCGATTTTACTTTCTTCTACCTTTTTTATATTGATTCTGAAAGGCCTCTTAAAGACTTTTCCAACAAGCCCAAAAACAAAAAAATCCGACCACTGGCTCAGAAGTTAGCAACTTTACCCTACTACCCTCCGACCGCCAATCCGAAAATTTTGAACCCGCTGCCATTTCCACCCTTGCAGTTTCGGACATGGTCCTAGTGGACTTTTTTTCATGAAATGAGCCAAGGAATATGTTGGAGAAATTTGTCCGGAACTTCCTGAATCACCCTGTATAAACGTCTTGTTCTAACGCATGGCGTGTAGTAGAGGTGGGCACGGGCAGTGCTTTTTGCTGTGTGTTATGTGTGATTTGGTTAAAATGTACTAGTGCTGTTGATAAAATATTATAGCTAAATACAGCGATTTGTTATTTAATTTAAGGAATATTATTTTGTTAAGCTTTTGTTACAGACATACTGTGGTATTCGATTGCTGTGAAACATTTTTTACAGCATTTTAAAAAAAATAATATTTACACCGACAAATTTCGTGTCGTTTAAAATATAGTTGTTTCGCGCTGGTCGATTGTTGCACTCAAAAACTTCTGATTTAATCTTTGTTGAAGCTCTTACATATTAGATAATTTTGCAGGGGTGTTGTCTCAGAGTTGGAGTTAGGAATTGGAGCCGATATTGTCAGCCCGACTCCGTGCTAAGAAAACTTCTACACAATATTAAAATAGAAGCAGATGAACACCACATTGAAGATGACAGTTATTTGGCATTATTAATGACAGCTATATCATTTATTCTGTTTACGTTGGTACAATATTAGAACACTAACCGCCTTATTCATAAAAAGTTGTGAGTCGTTTGAGAGACGTTTTTTGTATGGTAAACTCTCTCTCAAATCTCTCACAGCTTTTTTAAGAATAAGGCAGTAAGAATATAATTTTTTTATATTTCAAAAACAGAATAAATACATCATGCCGGGAGTAGAAAACAAATATTAAAAGGGATTATTTTGTATACATTCGTATACTTATTTAATAGACATAGAACAATGGTTGATTTCAAAACAAAAACAATTTTATTTTTAGTTAATTTTTGAGAAGTTCAAGGTCTGGAAAATGTTCCTTATTACTATGAATACCTGGTACATACAGGTAAACATTGGTTAGCGTGGAAAGCCCGACTTAGCTGAAAACAAAAACTAACTTGTATAAGTCAGATATGGTGATTTTTCTCTGTTGACGTTGGTTTTCGAGTCGTCATGGTTCGTATAAATTAATTTTAATTATAGTGGTATTATCGTCATTAGTTGTGTTATATTGTCACTGTTTAAATGTCAGTGCAATGACATTTGGAAAACAGTAAAATTTTAATTTTTAGCCATTTTGAATTTGTATTATTTTTAGCATTTTTAGCATCCAAATTAGAGTTTGGCAAGTGTGTAAGTATTGGTTCACGCTTACGCACGGTCACTAAAGGTAAACGGTCACTCACGCACGGATATTTTTTCACTAATCAAATTCACGCACTCTCCATGAGCAAAATTTGATCCTACTCACACTCACGTGGGAATCACGCGTGATTCACGACAATCACGTATAATTTACTCACAAAAATATAACCAAAAAACTATGTTCGTATAATGTTAGTTGTTAACTAAGTTAAATAGGATCAAATTCATGTATTACGTACTACTACACTTAAATACAAATCCGTAAGTTAATTTGAGTGTATTTTTTAATAAATTTGGCAAATAAACTGAGACTTTTTATGCAGGAACAAAATTGTAAATCGAAATTAAATGAAAATAGTAGCGCATGCACGAAATTTTTTTCGCTATTTGCGTAATAATATATAATTATATATAATCCAAATAATAAATAAACATAAACTTCCCACTGTTTTCTTCTAGTTCTAGATATATTTCGGAAAACCGTTACAGAATTTTACTATGGGCATTTCTTTCATTTAGAACAAGATATTTAGAATACAAATACATATATTTTTCTAAAATTATATAACTGTACGCATGTTTGGGTCGTAGAATTTTGACTTTCAAATATCCAGAAATTCGAACTTCTTATAGTTCAGTTACCTGAAGGTTAAAATCCTTTGGTATTGCTATCAGTTAATTTAGATCCAGTTATGTTAATGAATTCTTGGTCGATCTTTCAGTTAATGTTTCTTAGAACAAAATTAAATTATTTATTAATTTAGTAAAATGATTTTTATATCCAAATGCTTCATTGTAATTGGCACCATTAAACAAAAAATACATTTAGAAACGTTGGCTTTATTTAAAGAGTCGGAATTCAAAATTTTAACATTGTGGAGTTGGAGTTGAAGTTTTCAACATTGCAGGAACACCCCTGAATATTTGTGTATATGTACACTACGGCATATTTAGGAATTTCAATCGTGGGGTCTCTCAAGATGCGTATTGAAGGCCCTCAAACTTTTTTTTATACTAAGATATTTATAGTCCCCTGCCTGCGGTTGATTTTTCGATTCCTAGTGTATCCTAGTAATATATATTCCAAAATTAAAATTAAAATTGTATTGTAATTATATTGTATTGGAATTAATTACAAAATTCAAAAATACATCAAAAGGCCATTAATAACAATTCTAAAGTTTGTTGGCCGTTCATTTGTTTTATGAGACGGACAATTGTCGCTGACATCTGATGTTGACTGGCAGGCAGCCTGAACATTTTCGAATTTCAGGTGTTCGTTCCAATTCACAAATACTCGTGTCTCACACTTCTTTCATAATACATATTTGAATTGGAAGAGTTGTATTTCGCTTTGTATTCATGCGATAAATATGAACCCTCGTTGTAAATTTAGACCCGGTGGTGTTCAGTTGTTTTTCGGTTTGCCAATAAGTTTTCGAAAACAAAAAAAAGAAATACTATGAATTTCCTTTTGGTTTTAAATAATCGTGTCGTTTGGATCATATTTCCACCATATGCATTCCTTTAAATTCTGTTCGAAAAAACCAAAAAAAAAGTTCGGTTATTTCTTTGGTTTATTCATTCACAGATATCTCAAGTTTTCAACTTAAAAACAACAAGACATACTATATTCGTACATATGCATCTTACGAACGGACGTATGTAGTACATGTGTGTTTCAAACATGGTCAGAATTAGGAGGTTGGCAAAAAACAATATAAAAACTAGAGGCACTTTTGTAAATCACATTCACATTCACCTCATTTTTCGACATCATCCCTTGACTAAATTAAGAACCTGACGTATGACTTTTGATAATAAATGTATTCCTTGTGTTCATTTATAAATGTAAAAAACGTATATAAAAATGTAGAAAAATTTTACAGCAAGTACTTACTTTGTTTATTATGTGACGTCAAAAATGCCAAGTGAAGTGAATGTGACTTGTTCGATTTGACCGTATATCTTCATCTTCTTCAGTAATGTACGCTAATTTGTTGATTCCCTTTAAGGTTTTAGTGTTTGTCCAAAATATTTGTTGTCCAAACATGCCAGGAATGGAAATCATCCCACAATTGGTGCGTCTTTTCATACCCACAGAATCATATCTACAGTTACACACCGATTTCGAACGGTTATACTTTCAGACGCTTTTCCATGGGGAATTATTCATGAATGCAAAATGTTCGCTACAAGTGAATACTGGGCAATCAAACTCTTGAGTCAGTCTTTTGCGGCGGTTACACATAGGGAAATTATAGCATTAAGTACCGTTCTTTTGAAATTTTCATTCAATTTCATGAACCGAAAATTTTAATCACTTTACACTTGCTTGGTACTCAGCTTTTTATGAAAATTTCGTAAGCAAAATCAATTCCAGGCTTGTTACGCCAAATTTATTTCTGACGAAAAAAATTGTTCGATATATTTTTGGGACCGAAATTTTGATATTTCGGTATATAAATAATGTATATTAAACAAAAGTAACATCACATGCGTTAAAAATGAAATGGAGTGCATAGATAAATTATTAATGAAATATTTCCAATGTAATCCAGTGATAGATGGTAACACTACGCAACAAGGTTTTCGTTCAGAGCTAAATGACAAAATTTATTATGAAAAACTGACTTACTTTACTTTTTCTTACGCAATAGTCAGGGGAGTTACACCTACGATGTAGTAGATATTTTGTTTATTATCAACTACGGAATTTGGTAGTTCCAGCGTTATAAAGACAGTTGGGAATCTGTTGTGTTTCGTGATATTTGATATTAACGTTTGAAAAAATTTATAACTTTTTATATGTATTTCTTTTGTAAAAACTATAATTTTTGATGTGTAAACATCTATACGCTGGGGGTAAAAATCTTTTTCACAATACAATCACAAATTTAGAGTAAGATGTGCGATGTAATCGTTAACCAATCGTAAAGCGTTATCAAATCGGTGTGAGCTATGTATGAGTGTATTAGTGTAATCATACGCAGCATACAATATACTGAACACCATCTAGTGTGCAATAGTAGCTACTAATTTTCACTAATTGTCGTACATTATGTTATCGTAGGCAAATGAAAACAAATAAATAAAATCAATACAAAAACATTTAATTTTAATAACTTTTAAAAAGATTTTTTGCACTTTTAATAAGAAATTTACTAAAACAAAGCAAGATAAGGAAAACTAAAAACTAAACTTGTCAAACTATAAGTCTTCTTCGTCTTTGAGATTGTCATTCATACTTAACAGCTGCATATAAGCACCATCTAGTGTGCAGTAGTAGCTACTAATTTTCGAAAACCATTGCTGTAAAATAATTACATGCATTACATTTAAGTAAACAGCTGATTAATAACTTGTCAACCGCAACAAATACAAAATAATAAAATATTTTACAAAACACCAAAAAAATTATAACTCAGAACATAAAACAACACAAAGTGTATCAAAGCTGAATGGAGGTAATGTTAATTCGAACAAAATTTCTATTAGATTCCAATATAAATTACGATTATAACATATCTTCATTACGTACTGTTGCCTTACACTGAAGCTGATGCACGACAATTGGGTAACAGTCTCCATCTCATGCCAATTATTATGGGTGGAGATTTTAATAAAAATTTTGCAAACCCACAGTCGCAAGCTTTATCAAAATTTTTATTTGACGTTTTCCACTTGCATTTGAGCAATTCTCCACAAACCCCCACAACTAACAATTCCACTACTATAGATGCAGTTTTCCATAGATTTTTAAATACAATCGAGTCAAAAAATTAAATATGTATCTTATTTTAGTTACCATAAGCCAATATTAACTATTTGTACTTAAGGCATTTACCATAGATGGGCACTTTGCAGTACTACTAAAATTTTAGTAAAAATAATTCTTTAACTAGTAAATTTTTACTGATTACTAAAATTTTTTTCAGCAATTTTTATAAAGTGCCTACATGGTTATGATGAGGTGCATTGAATTTTAAGTAATCAGTACTGCCCGATTACTGATTATTATGAATACGGCCCTATGATTTGACTGGTAATGCAAATTAAATTTCATTATCAGTAAAAATTTAGTGAATTTTTTCAGTAATCAGTAAATTTACTGCTTACTGTAATTTTTAATGCAGTACATATATACTGCAGTGTGCCCAATTACTAACCAAATAAGTTAAATAAAACAAACAAAAACCAGCAAATTCCTATGTATTTACAATATTGAAAGTTTTGATGCTTTTAATTGATTAATTAAAAAAATATACTAAAAGCACAAGTACTTCCAACTTAAAAAAAAATTTTCATTACTAGATGTTTACACATCTCCTCTGTGATCGGACTCACATTAATTTTTATTATAGTTATGCTACGAATTCACGGACGATGATTTTGCTTTATTTGTATAAGAATTGCCATTCAAAACCTTGATAAAATCAAATACATCGTTAATGAAATCTGGTTGTTAACCAAAAACTAGTGGGAAAATAAAATAAAAATTATCGAAAATCACGCAGTTATCGAGTTATTGTTATATTAAACAATAACAATAAAAACAATAAAAAATATCACGTAAAAAGCGTCACTTAGCAATGCTGGTGGAGAAGCTAAGTGTTGGAATTACGACAGAGAACATAAGTTTTGAAAGTTTCTAGATTTGAAGCTTAAACTTCCTTTATCTCGATAACTAAGCGGGTTGTCGAGTTTTTAATGTTTTCTCGGTATATTTTACCAAAATCAATGTATCATGAAGATATTTCACAGTTTTTCATCAAAACGACATGAAAAATGTAAGTCAATAATTTGTATAATTCCACCTGGTGTAAATAACTGTCTATCACACCGACCGCACCACGAAGAGTGTGAAATCAAACGTCAGATGAGAAAAATTGCAGCTCTAGGTTTAAAAATGTAATCTCTATGGTTTAAACCATAGAGGAAGTTGGGGGAAAAAAATGTATTCTCTCAATAATTTTAACTTCATAGGTATGGTTGCTAGTAAACATTGAATGGTGGGAAGCATGGTTCAACAATACCAGATAGAGGCATTAGTACTAAACGCCCAGCATTACGTGTTTGTGTGGCAATATAGTGGTGATAAATACAATACAAATGTATACCAACGATAAAAGTCAAAAAAAAGTGCAAAATACATTTAAATTCCACAAATCTATATCAAAACGAACTGAAAAAGTTAAGTCAACAGCTTTTGTAACTCCACCTGGTGTAAGTTAATTTCCGTCGAATATGCAAATGGGAGGCACACACCTACGTCCAAGATGGATTCATATATTCATTAGTACTAAACGCCCAGCATTACGTGTTTGTGTGGCAATATAGTGGTGATAAATACAATACAAATGTATACCAACGATAAAAGTCAAAAAAAAGTGCAAAATACATTTAAATTCCACAAATCTATATCAAAACGAACTGAAAAAGTTAAGTCAACAGCTTTTGTAACTCCACCTGGTGTAAGTTAATTTCCGTCGAATATGCAAATGGGAGGCACACACCTACGTCCAAGATGGATTCATATATGGTGAACGCATAAGCCCAGCTGATTTGCTTTGTTTACATTGTCAAGTTCACATGTATTTTGTTTTTGGATGTGTTTGTTTACATTTGCTGTTGGTATACGTAAGTTGGATTTGACACAAAGTAAGTGTGAAGCAAAAACAAAATATATGTCGTTGTTGCCATCAATTTGCTATCAGGTACAACAACACCTCCTGCGTCTACCATGAGTATTTTTATCATGCCTACCACGAAGAGTGTGAAATGAAATATCAGATGAGAGAATAAAATACTCTATTCTAATTTCCTCTATGGTTTAAATATGTAATCATAGTGATTTGGTAGCCGTTCATCTTGTACAGTGAGTAAATGCATATTTGTTCAGGCAGTTATTATTTTTGGAAGTGCACCAGTGTACGTACGGCTGGTTTTAAAGGGTGAGCTGTTAAGCGACTGGTTTTTAATTTTCTATCATAAAAAAACACAAAAATTACAAAAGTATAGGAGATTTTTATTTGAGGCTATAAATCAGTATTTTCCATTTAATGTTCAAAGATTACGAGTATTTCATGTAAATGTTGACAATAACTACATTGCAAGTGTTCCCTGCGAGAAGTAACACTTTGAATTACTCTTTCGTGTATAGCGCCCGGTATCTCGCTAATACCTCATGTAACATTGATTGCCAAGGCTGTAATTGACGCTAGTTGATAGGCATAGAAGAATGACATCACGTAACCCCATACAAAATAGTCTAGAGACGTCAAATCGCACGATCTAGATGGTCAACTCACTGGTCCTAAACGTTACGTACTTTTATGTAAATTTTTTGTACTTTTGTGCAACACGACGACGACTTTATTTCCGGTAACTCGACGTGTTATTCAACTCTATTTCCGCCACCAAAAATGCTGCCGATACAGAATTTAATACCCTCTTATGAAAATTTCCACATCAAAAGAAGTACATTAGTTACAAATGTTTTTGAAATTATGATTGTTTAAAACGCTTTACCTTTTTTTACCACAACCCAAATCCTGACCATGTGTGGATTCGTATACATAAGTACATACATACATAACCATACATACATATGCATGTGTTGGAACTACCAGATAAGTCGTTCAGAAATATTTTTCGTTTTTCCCCTTCTTAACCAATCCACTTGCTTGTGTCATTTTCTTTCCTTGCATTGGGAAGTCTATGTGTGTAGTTGTAGCCGGTTTGCATTCCTTTACTGACTGTATGTAATTGTGCACTTTTAATATTGTTGTTGTTGTTGTTGTTGTTGTTGTTGTTGCTGCTGCTGTTGTTGTTATAGTTCATTTTGTACAATTCATTATAATAAGAATTTGATACACTTTGAGTAACATGAGATTTCGAAAAAAAACACAAATATTTTTAATTTTTTTATCTTTGTGTTTGTGTGAAAATGTATGCATTTGTGTTCCTGCACATGTGTGTGTGTAAATAATTGAGTGTTGTGTTCAACTCAAATGATGAAAAATCAAAGTGACTTTGGTATATTGGACGCCACTTGGACGTCAACGAAATGTTTTATGTGTCATTTGTAATTTAAACATAGATAGGGTTCATATGAAGAACCGCCAACACGAACACTACCTCACACCCCCTTACAAACACAACCCCTTTACAAACTAGTACTAACACAGCTGTAGACGATAGGGTGTCACTATGATCGCACCAGAGAATTGTATGTCCGTACCACTGTAAAGGACACGCCGAACAGTGGTTGAAACAACTAAAAACTAAACAAAACTTTTTAAGTCTTTAAAAACGACTCCATATTTCTTTAACCAAAACCCCTTATTTGATATTTTGCGATTCGTTTGTAATTGAAACCTTAACACTATAATTGCGAACACATACTACGTTCATACTAACCTATAAATCAATTAATTAAAAAAATTAAATTGATACTTTGTAGAAAAACAAACAAACCTCTTCACTCCGTAACTAACCCTGATCCAACACACTGCTGCAAAAAGTGCAAAAAAGGCGAATCAAAACAGAAACCGAAACTAAAAACAAAATCGCATGTGATACCGCCCAGTACTGTGCTGGGTAGACGTAGACAGACGTGGCACGACAAGACGTACTATACCCCCATGAGGCAGGCAGCCAACACTATCCAACAGATACGCTTCGTCGTACCATTCGACTGGCTGGCTAACTGACAATACGATAATATGAGATTAAGGCTATATGTGGGTTACCTTCTACACTTTGATGTAATAATAGTAAGATAGCGGCCGCCCCGCACCGCTGCTGTAGTAAACAGAGTAGTTACCAGAAAGCTTGCGAGTATTTTTGTGAGAGATTTATGACTACAGTAATTTAATATTTGTTAAGCTTAAACTTAAATAAATACATACTTGATTTACAATTTTGGTATAAATGTGAGTGCATGTCTGTTGTTTTAACACTCAAGTATGTATCGGTTTTCATAAGGCGAAAACCCAAGATAAAAGGATAAGATACGGCAATTTGTGAGAGGACATTTCCCAACAAAATTTAAAAAATTGACTGGTGGCAGACAATGAAATTTGACGGGAAAAATAATACTTTGATTTTACCAGTTTTCTTAAAAAAACGAATAGCGCGATTTTCCTGTTTCCGGGATTTCATTTCAATAAACAGCTGATTTTTTCCCTGCAAACCGTACGGTGGGTTGACATCTGGGTTGACATCCAAACGGTGGGTTGGCATCTGGATATACCTGAACGTTGCTTAAGGTAATTCCTAATGTGTCTTCGTAGAGAAATTGCTCCTTAGTTTTTAGTTCCTTCAGCTAAACCTCGATAAGAAAGCCCTTTAAATCGATGATAAATAATGGCATCACTTTCTCTGGGAAGACAATGGTAGACTGGTCTTTCCTACGCTAAAAACAAAATCAAAATAAAATTATGGGTAATTTGCAAAGTGTTCCAGATACCGCAAGTTAACGTTTAAAAAATCTACGTTTACATATCCTGGCACCGTTTATTAAAAGAATGTGAATTTTAACCCTTAGAAGAACATGTAAATTTTACATGATATTAATCGATATCAACACAATGGCCAATGACTTCAACTTAGAACCCCCATATCTCCGAAACGACAAAAACAAAATCAAAATAAAATTATGGGTAATTTGCAAAGTGTTCCAGATACCGCAAGTTAACATTTAAAAAATCTACAAATGTTAGGTTTTTTTAAAATAGGGGAACATTTTGGTATTTAAATTAATGTTTGCGATAACTCGATTAGTTATCGGATGTAAAATTTGAAAAATCGATAACATTTTGGATTTTCTATTCATAATAATTGTTAAAGGTGGTTTCGGAAATTACAATTCGAAAGTCAATTCTTTTTTCTCTAAATAAATGCTAGGGCAAAATCTTCATAGCATAGGTGTTGCCGAAGATACGATGCGTGTGTTGACGAGAACATCTCTGAGCTGAGCAAAAGGGATTTACTTTCGAAGCCAATGCCGAAGAAAATTTTCTACTTGAACTGTGCCCTTAAGGAAAACATCTTAAGAGCTCTTAGGGCAAAATTGGGCTAAGAGCACCAAGATAATTTTTTTAAATATCATACAACATAGGACGTACTTTGGATCGCCATTGCACTAAATTTTTGATTTTTGTTTTCGGGAAAATAGCTTATGAGGTAATTATATCTCCATAGTACCACTGTATAGTTTGGAAAGGGCGCTTATCTCTTATTTTTAGCTATATCTCCTAAACTAAGTAATAGGATATATTTAATAATAAAATAGTATATTTTTAACTTTTGGGGTTCCAATTAAACACATTAGATTTTTGGCGCCTCTTCACATTTTTCAAAAATGCTTTTAAAGTTTGAAAATGTTCTCCTGAAAAGTATGGAAAATGCAGATAAGTCGTTTTTCCTTTTTGACACAGGTATCTAAAGGGGACCGCACATTATGCGCGCCACACGATTGTCAATCGCGAGCATGGGCATTGGTTATCGGTGGCATTATTATCGTTATAACCAGGGCTGTGGAGTTGTACTAAAGTTGTAAAAACTCCAACTCCACAATGTTAAAATTCTGAACTCCGACTTCAGCTCCTCAAATAAACAAACCGTATTTATATGTTTAATTTTAATGATATAAATTATGAAAAGCACGTGAATATAAAAAATATTTGTTCTACTAAATCAATGAAAAATATTGCAACAATAAAAATGTCTTCTAAGAAACATTAAACGAATGCCAGTTATTTTTACCAGACAAATCTATGGTCAAAAATAGGCCTTAACTATCTGATAGCAGTAGCGAAGGGTTTTACATTTCAGGTAACTGAACTGTAAGAAATTCGAATTTTGAAACATTTGAAAGTTAATATTCTACTTCCCAAATATGTCGCCAAAAGATTGCACATGGCTAAAGATGCATTTTGTAAGAGCATTCCAAAAAAAGTATATGTATTTCTCTACTATTTAAATTAAACAAAATATCCATTAGTAAAATTTGTGGTTCAATGGTTTCGCTTCTTTGGAAGAGACTCTTTAATTGCTATAGACTCTTTTCAAATTCATAGTTAAAAAAAAGCAAATTGATACTTTTGCCCAAGCTTACTAAACAGCTGTTTCATCAGATGGTTAAAGCCAAAACTAAATGGAGTAAAAATGCATTTGAACATAGTTTTGCGTAGAATGATAATCACGACACTATCATTATTGAAAAAGTGCATTTAAACACGTTATTAGGTTGTTTGATTCTTTTCCATAGAAGACCTGAAAGTGTATGTAAACAGAGGGTGAATTAGCACAGCTGATTTCAATATGTTCAGACCGTTTTACCCTACAACCGATAAATTTTGTGTATTTTGTTTTTGTAAATGTTTGTTTTCTTTTATTGTTGGTATACAAATGTGCTGAATTTGACACATCTGGGTGCAAAACAAAAACAAAATATCTGTTGTTGTTGCTAACAAGTATAACAGCACCATACATATCCTCTCACCAGTTAAGCGAAGTTCACTTAGGACTTTTTTGATCATTAATGAAAATGAAAATGGATTTATTGCGAAATACTGGGAAGAAAAACAATTTTTTAGCTTTAAAACACTTAGCACATTTTTTCACTTTGCTCCTCTGGTTTGATTACATATTTCAAACTAGAACCTGTTACTTGTACGTAATTTATGGCATGTCGCGACATGATATCACAATATAAGCTCTCGTATAAACGTAGTAATAGATGTTGAACGCATAAGCACAGCTGATTTGCTTTGTTTACATTTCAAACCACTTTCGAAATGCCAAATTCACATCTATTTTGTTGTTGTAAATGTTTGTTTACTTTTATTGTTTGTATACATCATAAAGAAATACATGTCTAGAGAAAAAAAATTGATTTAATAATACCAGATAGAGGCAATAGTTCAATACAACCAACAAAATAACAACAACGGCATTTCGTTTTGTGTGTTAAAATTATTGTGTTAAATACAACACAAATGTATGCAAACAATAACAGTCAAGAAAAAAGTGTATATACATTTAAATTTCACAGTTTTTCAGGAAAACTACATGAAAAATTAAAAACAGAAGTTCTTGTAATTCCACCTGGTGTAAGTCAATTTTCGTCAAACATCTCTCTATCACACCGACCGCACCACGAAGAGTGTGAAAACAAACGTCAGATGAGACTAATTTTATCTATATATGGTAATTTTATCTATATTTATCTATGGGCCCCAACCTTACCTTCCCTACAACATAGGTACACAAATTTAAATCATTGTGATGTATCGTGTATTTACCGCATTACAGTATTTCGAAGTATTCTATAAGATACTCGTAATAGGTCAGCTCGTTTCGGATGTCAAAATCTCCCGTGCATTCAATTTAAAGCCTCAACCAGCATTTGCACTTTTGTCTGAGTTGCGGCACGTTTTGGTTGTATGAGTTTCATCCAAAGTTCCTAAAAATAATACTTAGCACGCATAGGAAAATTTTTATTTTGTCAGTGCGGAAGAACGTTGAAAATTAATGTGCTTTGAATGGAGTAACAAATAATGAACTCCAAAATTAAATTTGTATGAAAATTTGTTGTTTTCACTGTTGAATTTTTGTTAAAGTAATAAGTAAATCATTGAGTTGTTGGCAAAAGCAATATGAGTACTGCATTATCATTTAACCACAATGCATACATACAGATCTGCATGATTTCGTTCACAAAAAGTTCTTAATTTCTTCAAATCCCCATAATTGGAGATTTTTCGATCGATCGACAAATGCTATTGATATCCATGCCTGATTATTTTTATACACAAATTACTTGTGTGAATATGTAGTTGTGTATACGTGTACATATACAAAGTACATATCGCATATAAACGCATATTTATATGTTCATACTCAATACTCCATAAATATGGCCAACATTGGTAAAAAGTGTAAAAAGAACCTTTAAATGTCATTTGATACCTTTAACAAAATAACAATTTCATGTTTGCTTAAGTACGACCGAAAGGCGAGAGAAGAACAGAAAAAGTGAAGTCAGCCACCAACAAACAATACCAGTACAGTTCAGATTAAAATAGTAGCACGACGGTCTTGTCACATGAGACGCATCACATCACTTTCACTTCATTTCCCAATTTCACATAAAACGTAGAAGCCCTCACCTGCGTTTAGAAATACACTTGCGTTTGGATCACTGAATCACATATAACGCAGCCGTGTCTAAACCATCACATGACAATGAACGTTGGAAAATTTGATATGAAGATTATTAAATAAACAACAGCACATAAATTCGACTCTTATAGAACCAATCAATCAATATGTTTCTGCGTGTTTCCACAAAAAATTACGTTTTATTCATCTCTGTACGTGAAATACACAAAGGCAGTCGATTGTAAAACGGCGTTAGAAAAATGTTTAACGCAGGCACAATGTGACTTACGAGATAACATTTGTCACCTATGGTAGTTGCGTGTGAGTCTATATTACACAGCAGATTAAAGTAATAGCAAGATTATAAATGCCAAATTGCATACAAAACAACTCCTTTAATCCCGATATTGCGATAATCTAGTTGTGTATACACGCCGTTTTAGATTAACTCGCACAGAGTGAATTCATAAGATCCAAAATGCAGTTGGTAACATTATACGGGAAATTTTTTTAAAACTACAGACAAAAAAACGCTTGCGAAATAAGGTCCGATCAACATTTCACGTAAAATTTTACAAAACTCCATACAAAAAAAAAATACTGTGAAATATCGATGAAATTGTTCGCACACGTAGTACTAAGTTCTGCATGCGACATATCAGCAATATGTATCGAGCAACATTGCAATCCAATTACATTGTAGGAGGAATTTATGAATACTGACTACTGTAGATCAATTTCGGTATAAATAGAGATTGTTAGTGTAAAAAAGACTAAAAAACACAGAAACACACTCGTATAGTCGTCATGGATGATCGCAGCGAAACAAATTGATGTTGCCTAATATTTTTTACCATAAAAAATAAAATGCTTTCCCATTACATCTCACAAAGGGATTGGGGAGAGCTTCTGCTTCTGTGAGCTTTGCGGTTTCTTGTTTTATACTCACTGATTGGGAATGGTATTTTGAGAAGCTTTTTCATAGCTAAGTAAGAAATGTAACGTGGTCAGAGCAGGGATCGAACCCACGATCTCATGAACTCTGCTATATCGTGAAAAAAATTCGCCAATGTAGTACTAAGTAGTTTAGGAACATGTAAAGGGCAACATTTTAATGTTTCTAAGACAAAATTTAGGCAAGAAATTATCAATGTTGTCAACTCTCAATCAATTTCTCCAAAAATTAGATTTTTAGTGTAAACTTAAAAGCAGAGAAATCTATAGTTGTCAACACTGATATGTTGTAGTGATAAATTGCTGGTCCATGTCGTAGCGAAACAAATTAATGTTGATCAAGCGATCAGCGATCTTAGGAGCGATCTTAGGACTCGGATTAAGCTCGGATCTTACGATTGTAGTTTGACATCATCCTTAAGCCCCGTATTCTTTTCTTGCAAAATTTTTGTAGGAAATTTTATCATTTCGTCAGCTGAGAATTATTTTGGCGCACTTACCAAAAACTATGTTTCGAGAAAAACGGCAAAGAAGTTTTGTACTTATTTTCTCCAATTCTAGTAGAAAAATATTTTATTTTATGCTTAACCCTTATTGGGGTATATGTTTTGAACACAAATATAAATTCTCTTTCAATTACATACAATATCTCAAAACTTATTAAGCTTTTCTAACATTTTTTGGTTTTGTGGCCAAGGGGCACCATTTTGTTTCCTAGTTGCTCTTTTTGTTAGACGTGCGCCCAAATACATGCGTATTATGTAGACTGCCATATGGTGTAGTCTAACGCCATCGTCTACTTTTAAAACGCCGTCAACTAATACGATCCGTGTTTGCTTTGTGTATGTTTCGTGGACCAAAACAAATCTAAAGTATTTTTTTCCTAAGTTTTAATGCAAAATTTGACGCATACGCCAAACAGCGGCCTATGTACCAGAGTAATGATTATGAAACGTTAAAAATGGTGATGTAGATCAAAGTCGGTACAGAATATCTCAGAATTGGTGAGATATATCGAAAAATTTCGGATTTCGGAATCAGAAAGAGCATACTTAAATTATATACAAACAATACCTTTAGGTAAATAATTCTCAGCTGACGATTTATCTCTAAACGGAAAATTTTATTACAAAGAGTTACCACATATATCGGATTTACTTTGCAAATATTTCATTAATAATTCATCTTTGTATGAATTAACGCATGTTGTATTACTTTTGGTTACTAAAATAATCGAAATGTTAAAATTCCGGTCCCAAACAATTATCAAGCAGTTGTTTTCGTACGAAGAAACTTTGGCGTAACAACCCTGTACTTGAGTTTGCCTACGAAATTTTCGTCAAGAGCTGGGTACCAAGCAAATGAAATTTTCTTTATTTTATATACACGTACTTCTTATGGCAACGAAAATTTCATAAAAACTGAATACCGGGCTTTACTAGCACATTCAGTTTTCGCCGACTTCCTCATCGCTTATGGGTTATATTTTATTGATCATACCTGTTATTGAATGACGATTAATACAATGTTGTTGTTATTGTTGCTGGTATTGAAATCATTATACTCTCGTACCAAATTATGGCGGGCAGTACACTTGTGCACCGCCTTAGTACATACATGCATACGAGTATAGATTGGTGTGAATTCACACCAGTCTTATTTTGCACTTTACACATACAGGCATACACATGTATCTATGCGTTGTGCGACAAGAAGCGATTTCATACTACAAAAAGTATCATATTTGGTTGATTGTTGTTATTGAAATAAAGGGTCCTGCCTTAAGGCTATTTGAATTTTTGTTTATAAATTATATATAAGTTTTAATCTTTGAAGCCGTCGACCAATTTTGGCAATTTTTCACACCATACATCTGATAATATTAGCAAACATTTGTATAAAAGAGATCGGACTTCCCGATCAAAGCTACGAAAAGTTGTGGTAGCTACGAAAGCTTCTCCATATTACTTTATAGCCGGACGGATGTTCATAAAAACTTTGTTTTGCATTTTAAACGTCTGGAAGGCAAGGGTATTTTCAGAATCCATTTGATTTTCTTGTGTGCAAAATCGTATCAATAAAAATGTGAAAGACTTGTGTCATTTACATATCGGGAGAATCAAACTGTCATGGTATTTTTGTTGGATTTTTACTTGGATTTTACGAATGAATTAAAACGATATTAATAATCACCTGTTTCTTCTTGTACACAGAAAAATATACTAAGAGTATATTGTATATGGGTAATATTTGTGCCGAAAAACAGTGTTATCATATTGAAAATACACGGTTCTAACCAACAGATTACATATCCGGGCACCGTTTATTAAGAGAATGTGAATTTTAACCCTTAGAAGAACATGTAAATTTTACATGATATGATGCGATATCAACACATTGACCAATGACTTCAACTTAGAACCCCAATATCTCCGAAATGACATAATACATCTAAAACATATTTGAAACGTTTTCAAATCAAACTGTTTTCCATCGAATCAAGTTTGTATTATTGTGTAAGCAATTCCAACATCGAGTTCCACGACATGTGCGGCGTCAACGTGACTTTTATAATATCCAACAGCCTTAAGGTAAACCCCTCCAGAAAAATAATAAAATATATATGATCTTTGTTTTTTGTTGGTTGTTGGTGTTTTCTTTAAAAGATGGTCTCCCATTACCCCTTTCGAGGTGGATGATTAAAGACCTTAAAATGTTTGTTAATGAAATGGCCTAGCAGACACAACCAAGAAAGAACTCAGCCAGTCGGCCAGACACCCGACACACGCTGGTACTGCAAAATATGCTACATACCCGGAATGCAACAAATCAAGCTTGATTTCATACAAGCACTGTAATCTTGAAAGCAGATGCTTTAACTCGAGCCGTTCCAACATTTTTGTTTTTTTTTAATCCAGACCCTCTTTTGAGTTCCATTTGTTTTCATATCATCCGTTTTCGTTTCATTTCAGGAATTTGCTGAAAGTACCATGAATGAACTACTTGGTTGGTATGGCTTCGACAGTGTGGATCGTTTAGATATCTCGGCCAAGACCTCCAAAATTCTACAATCGGCTGCCCTCCTCAATTCACAACAACAACAGCACCATCAACAGCAATTAGAGCGGCGACGCAGTCGTAGCAATAGAATTAATGCTCTCTTGCAAATCCAACAACATCAACAGCAAAATGAGCAGCACCTGCGATCGCTCAACAACAACAATAACAATAGTAATAACAACAACAATATTATTAGTAACAACAACAACAGTAGCTGCAGCAACAAAATACGAAAGAACTCGATTAGTTCCAGTAACTACCGAGGTGCTGGTAATGATAGTACAGCTTCCGATCATGACACGCGAAGTTCGCGAGATGATGATTCCAAAAGTCCCAATTCGACGGGGAAATTTCAAGTCACAACAGGTGCAACGTCCAATTCAATAGATGACAAAATAGGTGAGTAGCAAAGTAATCGCTTCCAGTTGCACTTCATATATTTCTCCTTTATTAACTATTCACAATTGGATTCTGTTAGAGGTCTCAGCTATGAAAATTGACGTACTCTGCGAAAAGGTTATAATATCATTCAGCTTAACTCTTTGAATATTGGTTAGATCCAACATGAAGTAAGATCCCAGATATTTGTTTCTCACTCACACAAAAGGTCGGGCACTAGTATAGGATATGTACGACGCTCTCGTGCTCCTCTTCATGGCCACAGCTTTTGCAGTAATTATCATTTAGAGATTTGATGTGGCCGTCGGTGGTGCAATGGTTAGTGTGCGCGGCTCTTGTACATGAGATCCTGGGTTCGAACCCGGCTCTGACCACCTTCAAAAAAAAATTCTTTCGGCGGCGGTCACCTCGCATAGTGACGGCGACACTATCGAGTATCTAGCCATGAAAAACCTTCTCAAATTACCGTTCGGAATCGGTGTAAAACTGTAGGTCCCCATCAGTGAGTGAAAACTGGAAAGCGCACAGCTCAGTGATTGTGAGAAATTCTCCCCAGTCCCTTCATGGGATGTAATGGGAAACCATTTATTTATTTATTTTTATCATTTAGAGATGCATGTCAGTTCTTGAAGTCAGGAATATAGATTGCGGCGGTGGTGACGTTTTGCGTAAATACCTTCTATAACCTGGTATGTGTGCTTTCGAATCTTGCCTGTCCGGGATATAAGCGGAGAAGTTTCTCTCAACTCTATACGTCGGTGTCATGGAGTCGAATTCTATTGATAGGCCTCATTTCGGGGATATGCCCCATCGTCTTCCATAGTGTTTGACTTGGACCCTATCCATAGTGTTTGCCTTGGAACTAAGCTTTCTGTTGAAAATCACACCTAGATATCTTGCAGTATCCTTTAGGCAAATTCCTCCACCATACAGAGACAATGGCTGAATATACGGAACCTTATGCTTCCTAGATTTACACCCAGCCCATTCTCTATGACCCACTTGGAGAGTCTCCAGATCAAATCCTGGAGCATATCTCTGCATGTTGAAGGGTATTTTCCCTGGACAGCAATTACCAGGTCGTCAGCCAATGCCTCGAATGTGCAACCTGATTCCTCTACCTCTAGCTTAACACTAAAAATAAAATATATGGTTTCCCATTACATCCCTAGAAGGAATCTGGGAGAGCTTCTCACAACCAGTGAGCTGTGCGCTTTCTAGTTTTATACTCACTGATTGGGACCTACACTTTTACACCGGTTCCGAACGGTATTTTTGAGAAGCATTTTCATGGCTAAATACTCGATAGTGTCGCCGTCACTATGCGAGATGACCGCCATCAAAAGAAATTTTAAGGTGGTCAGAGCATGGATCGAACCCAGGATCTCAAGTAAAAGAGCCGCGCACCCTACCCATTGCACCACCGACGACGCAAAACACTATTTAGTGCTAAATTCCAGAGAAGTTGAGATAAGACTTCGCCTTGGAGAGTTCCTCTCTTCACATTTCGAGTTAAAGTCGTGACACCCAGGGGCGAGATGATCCCCTGGTCAAACTAAACTGCCGATTTAATCGGTCCCGGCAAGGTATTGTTAGACGCACCCTCTATGTCGCCAATCGCGACGAGAGTGAATTCCTTTAGGTAAATATATTTCTCTATGAAGCTCGATATAGCGTACAGAGCGATTTCCGTAGATTTACCCTTGTTATAAGCCTGCAGGCATGCGGACAGCTGAGAAGTACCTATAGTTGATCGCAGATACTCGTATAAGTCAATCATTCTATCAAATGTCTACAGAAGAAAAGATGAGAGACTGATAGTCGATGATTTCACCGTTTTCCGAATGAATACCACTGAATGAATACTTTCCGAATGAATACCAATATATAGTCCAGTTTGTAACTGCATTGGCGTTATGCTGTCGGGGCCAGGTGATTTGTATGACTTAAGTTTTCCTATAGTCCCGTGTGGCGTTTCTTATGTCGGTGAGACCGACCTTATGTCTTCGGAACAGTTTCCTGTAAAGTGTGTGTTAAGTCGTCGAAAGGACTTATCGCAGTCTGGAAGTCTCAGACGCGTTTTCAATACTTTCGCAGAAATGTTTCCAAGCACTCCTCTTTAAAGCTCTTAGCTCTTTCTAATATTCTTTAAGTCTATCTATGTACACATTCCAGTCTCACCCCGTCATTGACAACCTTGTCCTATTAAAACGCTTTCTGCAAGACTTTCTCCCGATTTGCAGATCATTGTGGCGCCAGGGAGCTTTCTTCTTATCTTGGCAGGAATAGTGGGTCATGCGGAATCAGTCGTTCTGTTAAGATCTGAGTTAATTGCTTCGGGGTGAGAGTTCGGAGAGTAGAATAAAACCGTCATAAAACCGTTCAGACTTTGTGCTTGGCCCAGTTTGAAACAATCACTGGAACAAACACTTTTGTTGAGGACCTTGAAGACCCCTATTACTTGGAAGGAATACAAAAATTGCCAAAACTTTGGACTGAACATGTCAAAGCGTCATAGAGTTGTCAATCTGCCGCGTATATCACTTGCAGAATTCACAAAGACGCATTCTTACTCTGTGAGACGTTTCATAAAAAGTCTATGAGAATGTTTCATAGATGTTATGAATAAATTTCGTATATAGTTGTTTTAATAGAATCAGTGAAAAAGTTTTATAGCGGGGATGAGCGCGAGTCACGTGATAGTTGTGAATCACGCGTGAGTGTGAGTAGGATCAAAATTTGAATAGCGAACAAATCTTCGTGTGCAAGTGTGCGTGAGTCCAACCATTGCTTGTGTTCTATTTTTGGGTGAGTAACGCATATTTTCTGATTTTTGGCTTCTAATATAATTTCCGTCTTATAAAACTTCGCTAACCTTCTGTATTCCAAGGAGTTCAGCTACAGGCGAATGAGTGTTTTCTACGTCTGGAAGAATCGTAGTGGAAATAAGAAGCAGACTTCTTTAAGATAAAAGAGATCAAATGTTGTTCCTGTACAAAAGCGCTAAATTTATTTTAAAATTTAACTTAACTTACTTATCCGGTCTCGAACAACCCCGGGGGGTCAGGGACCTTACAAAACGAAGATAACATATTTCGGCAACCAGTTCGGTCTTTTTCGTTATCTCTCCAGTTTGCAACACCAAGTGTACGCAGGGATTCGTAAACTTGATCCCTCCAGCGGAATCTTGGTCTTCCTATTTTTCGTGCTGGTTGGTCTTCATCCATTCTACTGACATGGCCTACCCAGGGCAATCGCGTTATTTTGATCCGCTTAATTATGTCAATGTCGGGATAATGCTTACACAGTTCATGATTCATTCGTCGCCGATACTCGCCGTTGTGCACTATAGGGCCATACATTTTTCGGAGTATTTTTCTCTCGAAGACTCCTACAGATGTTTCGTCTGTTTGCGATAAGACCCAGAATTCTGCGCCATAAAGTAAGGCAGGTTGTATGAGAGTCTGGTATAGCTGGATTTTTGATACTCGAGAGAGGGCTTTATCTCTAAAGTGCTTTCTTAAAGTTGTTGTTTAGTTGCTTTGTTTAAGGCAGATCCGAAGTATATAAATTCGTCCACATCCTCGAAATTATAACGGTTATCAACGTTCACGCTTTGGTCTAATCGCGTGGAGGCCCTGCTCGTTGAAACCATTAATTTTGTTTTGTCCTCATTTACTTTCAGACCCACTTTTGGTGTTCGTCAAGGTCATCCTGCAAAGGCGTATAAGTTTTGCAGGAATACCAAGCTCAGACAGTGCTTCGTAGAGTTTCTTCCGCATCGGGCTATCGAAGGCCGCCTTATAATCGTCAAATAGGTGATAGGTATAGAGATAATCCATCGGGTCCTACGGCTTTTTTGTTCTTAAGCCGGGAAATAGCTGTTCTGACCTCCACTTGGTTAGAAGGGGCACCCTACGTCGTCGTCCGTTACAATTGACTGAAGTATTGCCATACGTGCTGCGTTCTTTTCATCATTTGCTATGAGACACTCTTCATCGCACCATGGTTTGTTGAGAAACGGTTTTTCAAAACCAAGTACGTTAGTTGCGGAAGTTTTTATGGGTTTCCACTGCGCTTCAGGATTGTCACCGGGAGGGGCAGCTTTCTCTGCGTCTGGTTTCGTACGATTTTCGCTCTACTCAATCTTGTGCGAACCTTTGCTGCTAACAGGTAGTGATCAGAATCGATGTTAGCTCCCCTGATCACTCGTACGTCCATTACACTGGATGAGTGCTTTCCATCAATTACCACGTGATCAATTTGGTTCTTTATTTTTTGATCAGGGGATACCCAAGTAGACTTGTGGATGTCTTTACGCTGGAATACGACCACGGTTTTTGCCGCGGTAAAGTCAATGAATCTTAAATTGTGAAATAGACTGAAATTGCAAATAGTTGGATTGAACGCATTTTCTCTGCCTTCTTTAGCATTAAAATCTCTTAGTACAATCTCAATGTCATGGCCAGGGCAGCGGTCATACGTTTCCTCTAGGGGCTCATAGAATATAGGTCTGTTTCTTTACTTGCACAATTGTACACAAAGTTACACAAATTTACACAAACTTACACAAAAACGTTTCTTTACTCCAAAATTGTGTAAATGAGAGAGTTTTTTTCTCTTAACATCAAAATGGATTTCTCTTTTACCCAAATTTACACAGACTTTTTCTTCGGGTAAGTTTGTGTAAAGTAGTGAACAATCAGCTGTTCGAAACGGCAAAATAAAAAAATACAATTTTGTTTGTGAAGTAAAAGTGTTAAAAGTGTTTTGTAATTTGATCGTGTTGTTAATCGTGTTGTAATTAGTTCGTGAAGTTAAAATTGTTTTTGATTCAGTTTCAGTTCGTTTCCATCCATTTTTATATAACACAAAATATCACTTCACACAATTTTACGATGAATGTTCAAACATAAACAAATGTCAACCATATGTTTTGTGTTTTGACATTTGTTTGCGTGTAAGAAAAGTGGTTTTTTGCGTTTCTTTACTTTTGGGTAAATGAGAGTAAATTTGAGTATATGACAGCGAATTTTGCTTTTACTCTCATTTACCCAAACTTTACACAAAAAGTAAAGGAACAAACCTTATGTCATAGGCATCATCATCTTTCTCTTTTACTTTAGTGAGTAATTTTTACGTGATTAGAATCATAGTCTAATAATATAAGTCGACGCGTGGCGTGTTGTTGTAATATGAAACGATTTTGACAGAATTTTGTTGTACTATTGTTATGACAATACACTCGATATGTCAAAATCATTTTATATACGAAGAAGAGGCAAAGGAAAAACGCCAAAGTAAATAATTACATGCATAGAATTACATGTATTAAAAAAAAAGTAATAGGCAAAATTATACAATTTACAATTATATTTATATTTCAATTTAATTTGCACAACACTTTTCAAACGTTTAATAACGAACAATAAGAATCAAAACAAATGATGAGACAAGTTTGACACTTCGAGTGTATTACGTAAACAAAGAATGATAAAAAGAAACAACCCAATAACAAAATGCCTGATCAGCTGGGCTTATGCTTCCACTTATATTATTACACTATGATTAGAATCAATTTGGGAAAAATAATATATATTTTTATGTTGATTCTTGTTTGAATTGTTCAATAATGTTTATGAATACTTTGTTTATTCTTGTTTTATCAGATCCTTGAAAATGATCAACGAAGTTGGTCGAAATATTGGAAAATATTAATCATCATTTCCCTTATGGGAATTTTTATTCGGTCTGTTTTCCAATACTCATGAATTTATTCAAGCTCAAGACCTTTTCAAATAATATAAAGCTTATTATCTTTATATTACTTTCCAATGTTCCAATGATACCAAGGCTGTCTGTATAGCTATTTCGGATCTTGCCAAGATCTTCATCAGCAGACGTTTTTGGTATGTTTTTGGTGAATTCTTCAAAAATATATATCCAGAAACACTCATCATATTAATGAGAATTCCTTTATATACTCGTTTGAAGAATACCAAGCACACCATTGGAACACCTTCATGCGAGCTTGAAACAATAATATTGTTGATGGCAACCCTCTGTTTTGTTGTTTTTTGTAATGACATAACAAAAACAAATCATGTCTGATTAAAACCAATGGTTTTACGGCATGATAAAAATAGTTGTGCTTGAAAAGGTCTTGAGCTTGAATAAATTCATGAATATTGGAAAATATTAATAAAATTGTAAGAAGAAATACTTGAAGTGTTTTCTTTTTATTCTTATGACCTTAAGCCGAGACAACTGAAAACTAATTTTTCGTAATATTTACGAAGAAAATGTGTTCAGTGCCCCCATAGCTATTTGTTCATAACACTACATTATTACACTCTTATTTGTTATCGGTGATGAAGATCAAGCGACAATTAATGTTTACAAAACCGATGTTATGCTCACGATTGACAAAATTGTGGTCCGCTTAAAGTCAAATATCAAATCTGTTTTTTTTTCGAAATATCAGCGACAAATTTAAACAAAATCACAAGATTGAATTGAAGATGTCAGCGTTCACAGGTATCCATCAGAGTCAAATGTGAACTGGCATTTCCTACATTCATTATCCTTCCAAGCGAGGCGAGCGAATGCCTGAAAGTGAGTAGTCAAAAAACTGACAGCTCCCTACAGTATTGCCTACTTACAGGACCTTATTTTATCATTCTTATCATAGTGGCCTCTTAAGTGGCCCATCCCATCATACTTTATCACGTTCTTCCTCGTATTTAGTTTAGCATTATCCCCACTATCGGGAAATCTTTGCCATTAATATGTTATGAACTGAAACTCAATGAAAACTCTGGCTATTAAATTTCTTCCATTGCAAACGAGTGAAGAGCAAGAAACCGTAGTAAGGATGCAAATCGGATAAAGCATGAAACATCCATGGAGCAGACCTGAAAACTCTGGAAATGTTATACCTTTGCCAAAAATGAAAAATCTAGAATGCTGGTAACATCTATAATGACTGAAGCAAAGGAATGAATGCATCGTCCGTCTATGTTGCAACCAAATACTGAATTTTACTAAAAACTTATAGATAACTACTTATGTATGTATGTATGTCGGAAACAAACAAGTATACACTATACTCGGATGTAGATTGTGGGATGGATATTCGATGCAGCTGGAGGTGAATGTCAGTTAATGCCTGTGTGTTTGACCCGATGATCGTTCTTCACATACATACATATGCAAATGGTTGAGATAATTAAGACAATTCAACAAATATTACTCATATAGCCAACAGTTAGGACGGATGATGTATATTGCACATCATTGATATTGATGTTATCCTTTTTGAGTATTATGTCAAAACAATAGCTATTGAAAGATGCATGTCCGTATAGGGAGAGTTCATTTTGAGTTTTGCTTTTAAATAGTCTCATATTACACTCATTAGACATCAAATATCGATGTACGAAAGTTCGGCAATTTTGATTTTTTATGTTTACCATAAAAGTTCCTGTGTAGTTATATACGAGTATTCCGGAAGTTCAAATTATACACATAGGAGTTGGAAGGGCTGCATTGTATTCGGAGATTGAAAGTTAACAGGTTTTAGGCAAAACACAGATAAGAAATTCAACATTTTCCAACAAAATTAGCCCATTCATTGTATGGTCTTTATTGGCTTTTAATACTGTCTAAAAAATCTCGTAAATAGCTCAGCCTGACGTCATACTCTGGCGACCAACACGAGTCATAACCTGAAGCACTTTATGCATCAACACATCGATTCCAAATCTTCTGACGTTCGTGTATATTAAGATGATTTTGTACCGTTCATGGAGGAATGTGTTTACTAATGCCAACACTTTTTTCTCTTTTTCAGACTTTCAAAATTGTTGCTGGTGCCGTCGTCCTGTACCCGAAAATGCTCCTGAATTTCTGACCACTTCCGATGGTCCCCGTTACTGCTCGGAATCGTGTTTTACCCAAAGTCGAAGGGCTTCTTTTAAGAAGGCAAAAACATGTGACTGGTGCAAACATGTGCGTCACGCTGTCAGCTATGTGGACTTTCAGGATGGAGCTTCACAGCTACAATTTTGCTCCGACAAGTGTTTGAATCAATACAAAATGCAAATATTTTGTAAAGAGACCCAAGCCCATTTGGACATGAATCCTCATTTGAAGGAGCAAGGCCTAAAGGAGGCAAATAATTTAGCTAATCTTATAACACCCGATTTATGGTTGAGAAATTGCCGCAGTCGATCGGCATCACCGGCCTCTACGATGTCTCTGTCGCCAGGGCCCAAATGTGAGTCAAATGTGGTTGAGAGGACTACACCTACAATGCCTGTGAGTCCTCCGAAGGTTACCGCAAGCAACAATTCACAACAAACTGCTAATGTCTCCTACAAACCCATGATCTCGGTGGCTCCTGTCTCAAAACTAATGTCTAAAAGTCCAGGTATATTGGCGGCGAGACAATCGCCAAAGCATAATCGCAAAAAGAAACCCTTGAGATCATGTGCTCCCACAGAGATTGCGGCTAACAATCGTACAGAGGGAAAAGGGGCAAGCGCTCCTGCGCCCACGGGTATTAAACCGAAACCTTTAATGGCCCCTTTGTCGGACAGTAACCGAGGTAATTTAACACAAGGCAGCGGAGCTTCGCTGACGCAGTTTGCGGCATCTTGTGTTCAAGATTTGCACATGAATGTACCTCCCCTATCACCCATAATGGATGGACCAACTTCTCATCCAACAACGCCCCACAGTTTGCCGCCTAGTGGAGGAAGAGTTGGTTCTAACATACCACCGGCATTCTTTGCTACTCCTCCCAATGCAGCAGGTTCCCAACAACAACCACCTCCGCCGGTACCACCACCTGCTGGTTTTCCACCCAGACCCCCGTTTATGCACAATCCAGGAGAATTCATGCCCCGATTCATGGGTAATTTCGCTGGATTGCCACAACCCCCTAGCATCATGATGCCACCCGATTTAGGAGCATTCAACGCTTTGGTTGGCACACCGCCGCCAGTCACGGTGATGGTTCCCTATCCGGTGATAATACCATTGCCCATACCTATACCAGTACCCCTGCCAATAGTTGATTTCTACAAGGCCTATTTAACCCCAGATGAACGAAGGAAATTTGAAGACGAGGAAAATATCAAAAAGGAACTTGAAATCCCGCGCTCAAAAAACACAATAAACTCCAGTGAAAAATCTCCTCCCCACATAGTGGAGGAGCAGGAGGTGGCAGAAGAACCTTTAGATTTTACAAAAACCAAGAATATGAGAGGATGCCCTAACGAGGAACAGGCGACACCACAGCCCCACGAAGAGGAGGCATCTCAAATGACCACCTCATTATCCGCCACATCCTCAGATGATTCTCATTCAACCAGCCCTAAGACGACGTTGCATTGTGTCATTAGCACTGAGGAGAATTTGACGGACAACACCAATTCGAATAAATTGAAATCGAGCCAAACAACGACACACACAAACGACTCCAAAAACGACGAGGACTCGCATGCAGAGGAGAACAATCAGAAATTGCCCAAGTTGAAGATAACCCGATTACAAACCAAACGTACTCTAATACAAACCAAAGAATCCGAATGCTCAAGGCCTTTGCGCAAGCGTAAACGCATCATCGACTGTGATTTTCAAAAAATCGCCGCAGCCAATAGCAAAGAAGCGCTGGACGACGATGAGATACTCCATCACCAGCAGCAGCAGCAGCAACAACAAACGACTGAAATGGAATTAAACAAGGGCCAAACTAATAAATAATAATGTTCAATATTAGGCATAAGATAAATTGAAAATTTTAATTTAAAAAATCATTAAAATAACAAAAAAGCACTAAGTGCTTGAAAAAAGAGTATTAACTAAAAAAAACTATCGAACAAAAATTAAAATAATAATCTAAAATGTGCATGTAATCAAGTCGTTTTTTTAAATGATTTTTATTTTAAGTTTAAATTATCATCCTATTATTTTTGAGAAAACATCAAATAGATAAGTCAATGGTATTAGAAATGGGACATAAAATCCTGACGTCTTAGCCTAAATACATATTACATATACATGTTACTTTATATACATACGTATGTATACTTATGTTTTTGTATTTGTCTACATTATTTAACGCCAATTGTACTTAATTATTGTTATTATTGATTACTATTTTACAAATCGATGTGTGCAATTCTTTTAAGTATATAATTTCACTGTATTCATTATTAATAAGTATAATTTTAATTTGTTTTATTAGTATTTAGAATTTCCTTGTAATGTAATTTTGTTTTATATTTATTTTATTTTATACGATTTACATTTTGATACTAACAATTATTATTTATTATTTTAAAAACAAATTTTTGAATGAAATTGTTTCATATTTTGCCAATTTGTCTCTTGATTTCGTTAATTGGTATGAATTTAATTTTTAAAAATATAATAAAAAATACAACATATAAATTAAAAAAATAGGCACAATCTCTATGCTTTGTGATTTTGATTTAATGTTGTTTTTATGTGGTAGTAATTTCTTTTGGCTGGACGCAGAGGCCACACGCCCTGTGTACTCGGCTGTGAGGATGGCCAGAAAATCTCATTAGTTGTTTCGATTTCATACATGTGTTTGATTAAATTCAAAATTTGTAGTAAATCACTTTTTTTTAATATTTATTTACTTGTCTTATATGCCGTTAATGGCTACGCTAACACTCAACGAATCAGCGGAAACGTAGATGCTGATTTGTACTTACAGTGTAGTGTGCAGATTTACGATACAAAGTGGACACCTAATTGAATTCTGTTTATAATACAACAACAAAATATTAACTTTTGTTTTATTATCGTTCACTGCTTGGGACCTATAGTTTTACAGCGGTTCCGAACGGTATTTTGAGAAGCTTTTCATGGCTAAATACTCGATTGTGTCGCCGTCACTAAGCGAGGTGATAAGCCCGGTAATTTCATTGCCATAAGGATAAAAGCATACGAAAATTTCATGAGCCGATCATTTCGCCCACTTTTCATTTGCGTGGTACTCAGCTCTTTGCGAAAATTACGTAGGCAAAATCAAGTACAGGGTTGTTACGCCGAAGTTATTTCGTATGAAAACAATGGCTTGATAATTGTTTGGGACCGGAATACTCGTACCACATGCCTTAAAAATAAAATGGAGTGCACAGATGAAATATTAATGAAATATTTGCAAGGTAAATCAGAGATAGTATGTGGTAACTCTCTGTAACAAAGTTTTCCATTTAGAGATAAATGACAATATTTTATACGAAAATTTCGCAAGAACTGAATACGGGGCATGATTGTAAAGCCTGGTTACTTGATTGAAAAAATCTGTATCTTACTTGATTGAAAAATCTGTATTTTTGTTATCCAAAATATAACATGTGTTGTGAGCTTGTCGCAAATATAGTATACTTGTGTACAAACATTCAATATGCTATTCAATATTACATGTTGGGCACACAATAATTAATAGGTTATAATATATATTTATGTAAAAAAATTGCTGCTGTCACCACCTAAAAATGAAGTTCAGAGTGTTTAATGACTATTTGCAAAATATTGCGATTCTGGTTTCAGCAAATTGTGAGCTATTTCGATTTAAAAACACCTCTAATTATCAGTTTTTTTGGGTGTAACTTTTAAGATGTTGCAGATATTTGGAAAATTTATTATGGGTACGTAGACCTTTATAAGTTCTTGCATTGGACATATTGTTTTTATTTGTATTTTTGAAGTTGATTGAGTTGTAGAACTTTAAATGCCGTTTTTTAGTGGATTTTCGTGGAGTCCTAAGAGAAAATTAAAATAACTCCGTCATTTTTACTCGTATATTAACACTGAAGATGTCATTGTGAAGGTTATAAACTCAGCTTCGTAGCTCGGTATGATTCTTTGGAACATAACGTTAAATTATACAGCTTATTTTTATTTTTGTCGGTAGTACTTCAAAATTTTTCGAAAGTTATCATTTAAAACTACATTGATCGCAAAAAATGTTGCAAATTTGTACCCTTTGAAATGATATATAAATTATGTACATCCGAAAAGAAATGGTCGTAATATTTGCATTTTTGTAAAACAACTTTGAAGCTTTCAGGTCTATAAAACAGTTTAATATTGAATGTGAATGCATTAAATGTTGCAATAAAATCGGAAAAATAAGAGAAATACAATGGTTTGGTAGTTTAATTGATTATGTTTCTTTAAAAACCACAATATTTACAAAAAATTAAAAAAAAAATTTATTGAAACATTTAATGCATTCACATTCAATATTAAACTGTTTTATGGCGCTGTCCTGTTGGAACCACATGTCCTCCAAGTCCTATTATCCAATTGGGGCCAAAAATATTCGGTTATCATTGAACGGTAGCGATTCGCATTCACAGTAATGTGCCGGTCTTGATCATCGCGGAAGAAGTACGGCCCAATGACGCCGCCGGCCCATAAACCGCACCAAACCGTAATTTTTTCGGGATGCAATGATGACTCATGGATTACGTGTGGATTGCTGTCTGACCAATAACGCATATTTTGCTTATTGACGAAGCCATTCAGCCAGAAATGAGCATCATCGCAGACGATGATTTTCCGATGAAAATCCGAATCATTTTCAAGTTGTTGCTCAGCCCAATTCACGAACATACGACGCTTATGGTGGTCAAGCGGCTTCAGTTCTTGCGTCAATTTGATCTTGTAAGGATGTAGGCCAAGATCTTTTCGCAACAACGACGTCACAGAGATGCCCAACGCTTGAGAACGACGTGTGAGAGACACATTTGGGCTTTCTTGAACTGAAGCCTCAGCGGCAGCAATATTCTCGACACTACGGGCACTTCTTTGTCTCACTGGCACGGGAACATTTTGTACTGTGCCTGTGGATTCAAATTTTTCTACTAGACGCTCAATTGTTGATCTGGTAGGACGATTATGACGATCATAAATTGGACGTAGCGCTCTTAAAGTTGAGGCCACTGACTCCAAATTTCGGTAGTAAATTTTAATAATTTGGACTCGTTGTTGGCTCGTATATCTTTCCATGATGAAATGGCAAACCTTACTGAAGAGAAATGTCAAAAGAGCGGGAAAAAATATGGCGTCGTTTGCTGTCCCTATCGATTTACTTTTGTAGCGTCTCTGTTGAAAAACCCTGTATTTGCGACAACCTGCAAACACGTTACATTTGCATCCATGCTACAAAAACGACAGATTTGATATAACTCTCTCTCTCTCTCTCTCTCTCTCTATGGCAACTCTCTGACAACATTTCTTACGAACATTTCGCATGAACTATATCAGTATATCTTGGCAAGTATTTCATTTATAATTCCTCTACGCACACCATTTTAATAGCTTTGGCGTAACAACCCTGTAATTGATTTTGCCTACGAAATTTTCGTAGAGCTGGGTGCAAATCACCGCTCTCGCCGTCGAGTTCACATTCGTGTAAACAATTTTCAAAAGCTGAAATTTTTTTATTATTATTAGAATACGTATTCGTGACAAAAGCAATCTTTTTTCATTGCCAGAAGGTAAGCTGTGGCCTTTAAATTATATAAATAATTTTAACAAAATGTTTTAACGTCCATAGGTTTAAAAGACGTTTTCGAAAGAAGCTTTTAGTTCAATCCGAAATAAGTATTTCTGGTCATATGACGACGTCCGTACCACCCATTTTGCAGTTTGCCGCTACATTGACCCTTTCGGCCAGTGACAGTTTTTAAATAAAGCCGGGAATGATGTTTTTATATGGATTAGCGCAAAGTACCATCTGCAATAGTGCAACCAAAAAGCTAATATTTGTTTACGATAACAGATTACTAATCGAGTACAACTTCGAGTAGTTCCGTTACGATTGCCGTGATCCACGTTAACTTCATTTCGATGACGAAGTACTCGATTTCGAATGCGGTGATTTGCCACCTACATAAGTACCAAGCAAACGAAAACTGAGCGAAATTTTCGGTTCGTGAAATTTTGGTTATATTGTATACACGTATTTCTAATGGCAACGAAAATTTCATAAAAACTGAATACCGTACTTTACCTTCTAAATATTTCCTCATCGCATTCATTGTCAAAGAATTTTTTTCGTACGAAATACCTTTGGCATATCAAAAAAATAAAAATGGAAAAAAATGAGCGAAATTGTTGTTATTTTGTATTCACACGGAGTTTCACAAGTTCAAACACTCAGTATGAAGACGTTACTTCTGAAATCTTCACTAGATCATAAAGCTTTCAATAACTGAAGAATGATTCGGTGCTAATTTATTGTTTTTTTTACGCTATTCAAACAACATTACAGAGAAAATTCTAAGTATTTTCAGTGTAATTTTGAGTAGCATTTGATGTACATATCGTCACCTGAAATGCAAAAGGCCGTAACTAACATTTTCAAAATTGTTCAGGAGAAGCAAAAAACAAAATAAATTTATTCACATTTGTTCGTAAATCTTTTAAGAATTTCGTTAATAATGTCGGTGTTTTTAGTGGGAGAAGGCTAAAAATTTGCGAGGACGTGTAGTTTGGTACTATGCACCAATTTCAATCAAAAAGTCAATTTTGAAAATGTTGTTAGTTACGGCCTTTTGAATTTCAGGTGACGATATAGACAATTTTAACTGACATCTATCTCTTCCATATGTACTGCTTATTGTATCAATTAGCAATTCAAACAATTTTGTTTCAACTCATCTCCCCACCTACAGCAAAAGTAAAATTCCACAAATTTCAAATTTTTTTAACATTTTATTTTAATATTTTATGACCTTAATTAATGCATGCATGTACCAAAAATATTCTCAATGAACAAAAATATTATCCACATTCAATAAACAATAAAATGAAAATTGCAAATTATTGCTCATAGCTTCCATTCTTCTGTAAAGTTATCATGACACTGTCGTTCGCAATATCTTCTAACAAAGACCGCCCGTTTCAGTTTTACAATCAACTATTTTCTCTTCGTAGTCGGTCATATAATTATAAAATATAAATGAGGTATATGCTATATACTTATAAGAAAGCGGAAGAACCTTACAACTATTATAACTCAATATATTTCAATTGTATAAATTCCACAATGAAATCTGACCGTCCATGCCTGCAACCGCCATAATGGGAGCTTTCCACATTCCGACGGGGCCTTTAGAATAGGCTATATCCATAATGGCACCTGATTTGTGTTCAGTGAGGACAGCTAAGGGTCGCAAGCTTTTCCATGAAAATATTCGGACTCTACCATCCCATCCGGCGGTGGTAAAGACTTTCTGATCATGGCGTATGGGTGAACAGTTTATGCCGCCATTTTTGATGTGTATATCGGAGGTGCGTTGCAATCCCATTGTTTTGGGATGATAGGTAAATGCGAATAATTTATCGCCTAAAAGGTAGAAAAAGTAAATACGTATAATTAGTAAAATGAACTAAAACGATCACTATATTGTATTTATTTATTAAGGTATTTATTTTATATAATGCAGACTATTCCTTTATGAAATTCGTACATGATCCAAATTTTCGTTTTAAAAGTATCAGTGGGTAGTTCTATAAGATTTATGTAAAATGTCGACCGGACATGTTCGTGCGATTTGTGCGCGAACCATTTCTCCACACACGTCGTACATATCACATTAAACTTGAACGTCAACAAGCAAACATGAGTTGCAAGTCGCATGACACGATTGCTCTTTCTTCCAAAGCAAGTGGATATTAACTATATTATTTTGTTTACTGTTTCAACTGTAGCTGTCAGCTTCTTTATACCTCTCTAAAAGTTTGTCCCAAGCTTTTTTTTTTCATTGTCTCCCTTTAATATTGATATGAACTCTATTAAAAATTGTTTACTGCACATGCTTGCGACGTTTCCTGGCGAAATGAGATGAAAAAATTGTCAAAAGTGTGCGCACAACGCCACAAACACATCGAGAAAATTGCAAGTAATTGAGAATTTTCAATTATATGAGATTTGTAACGTGCAACATGACGTCGAGCACGAACAACTCGCATGAACATATAGCCCGGTATTGTTTTTATGAAATTTTCGTTGCCATAAAAACTACGTGTATAAAAAAGAACGAAAATTCCATGAGGCGAAAATTTCGTTCACTTGTCATTTGGTTGGTACTCAGCTCCTTGTGAAAATTTCGTTGGCAAAATCAAGAAGTGGAATTTTGACATTTCAATTATTTTAGCAATCAAAGGAAATGCCACATGCGTTAAAATAAAATGGAATGCAAAGATGAATTATTAATGAATGACTAAATTTCTTAAGGAAATTTCGCATGAACTTAATATGGGGCTTAAATGACAAAATTTCTTACGAAAATTTGGTAAGAACTGAATACGGGACTTTACATGAATAAAACCATCAGCAGCAAAAGTCACATGCTGCTCGCGTATGCTGATGATATATGTAGATATCATTGGGCGCACAATAAGAGAAATTACTGCGGTTTTTTCGAGAATTGAGAAGGAGTCGGCAAAAGTGGGTCTGACGGTAAATGAGGACTAGACAAAATTAATGGTTTCAACGAACAGGGCCTCCACGCGATTAAACCAAAGCGTGAACGTTGATAACCGTTATAACTTCGAGGTAGTGGACGAATTTATATACCTCATATATTCAGATATACATATGTCTAACTCTCCTCAACAGGCTTCTACTCATTGTAGTGAAGTGTATTTACCTGATCTGAAGACACCAAATTTATAAAAGTATCTTAAACATTGCATACTTTCGCTGAAAAAGCTACAAAAGTTAAACTTTGACTCACGTCGGATTTTTGCGTAAGGAATATGCCACAACTGCCAAAATGCTCCCTCAAACAAGAACAGGAAAAAACGATGTGTGCATTATAAATCCCAATCACCATTGTGAATCATTTTTCTACAGATGTATCAATTATTTAGTGAAAATCATAATGTACAGGATGCGGAAATATCTGAGTGATCGTATGAATAAAAATTTGAATTCCAGTCGTTGTTTACATTGTTTTTATAGTATTTTTCCAGACATTTAAATTTGGAGTTTATCCTCCGATTGGGTTCAGAAAAAATATATTTTTATTTCATTAGCCCAGGCCAAATTTTGCAGTCAGTGAAGCTTATCCATGCTGGTGGGATTTTTGAGTTTTGTGTCAGTTTAATCCCTCAAAACAAAATATTCCAAATTTTGGAATTACCGATGTGGTATCATTTTCAACGTTGAAATATGTATGTAGGGCGACTGTTAAGATTTTGCCCATAGTAAAAGGGAGTATGAAGACATCCCGATAAGTGGAAGTGAAATTTAAAGGTGTCTGTCCAGACTGTTGTGACGTTTGTTTAATGCGTCTTGGAAACGTGGTCTATGAAAATGTATGTGACTGAAGTGGTTTATATGACACACATCTGTTGAATCATGTAGAAAGTGATATTGGTTTTTTTTTGTCTGTAGCTACTTATCTATCCAATATTTTTAAATCACTTACCCGGACCTCCTATGATGCCCCTATTCATGAAAGGATCGTAGTCCACAGTCATCGGATCTGCTTCCATTTGTACAAGATTAATCACCGTGCCAGAACTTAAATCCCACGTCAGAAAATGACCGCTTTCGTAGCCCGCCAAAACAAACATTTGCGATGCCTGCTCGAAGGGTTTAAAGCAATTCACAGTACCCAATTTAGGTAGCTGTGCATCATCAGGTACTAACATTTGTGCAGGATTCTCGGGTTCTTTGGTATGTAACACTCCTATCGAGTTTTCATCGCATGGGTAGAACAACAAATGATCATTTGAGGCACTGCGATTACTGTACATAACCGAACGGCAATACCCCATGTAATGGGCCGGTACCACCATACGACGTTTATATCCTGAATTTGTCATAAACCACAATGTTATGGCACCACCCTTCTCTTGGGATATCAGCATGTCATCCGTGTGATGTAACGCAGTAATAGGTTCCTGGCCAATTTCAAAGTGAAAACTGGGGCGATTGGTTTGCAAATTCCACAAGAAACAGCTACCTTTAATGGTGCCCGCAAGGAGACGTTCATTTTGATGGAAGCACAATGAACTGACAGCACCCATTTCGGGGCATCTTAAATTAAAAACAGGATCGGGTGGGAGGATGGCCATTTATAACTGAGCGAAATCACTTTTGTTTTAAAATTCACAACGTTCTGCGTTCGTTTGCGTCTAGATACACAATGAATTGCACAAGCACGCTACCTATGCACTCTACAGGCAGTGAGTACAGAAAAAATTGGAAAACAGAATGGCGGGTACAAAACAAAGAGGAAAAAATGCTAACGCAAAGAATCACAAAGAATGCCAAGAAACATATGATTCCAAAGAGATGCCAGTAGCATTAAATATATGTGGATGATGTTATGTGGATTGTAAAATGTAAGAGATATGGCAACACTTGTTGTTAAATTGGTTTAAGTGACAGATTTGTCAACGTGGTTGATATAGCTGCGGTGTCCGAGTGGTTAAGGAGATGGACTTGAAATCCATTGGGTTCTACCCGCACAGGTTCGAATCCTGTCCGCAGCGGATTTTTTTTTCTTTGTTTGACATTACATTAAGAAGTTTCCTTTTAGGCTATATGTATGTAAAATTGTACATTCTTTGTTTGAAAAAATGTGATACGATTTAGTTTTAATGATGAATTATAATCAAATGCAGTCCCTAATTCCAACCTGAGTCAGTAGAGTAAACAAAATGAGTATGTTCGAATAATTTAATTTAATTTAATTAATTTATTGAGCCTTTTTAAGAACTTTGAATGATTTTGAATCGTGTTAGAAGACAATATTTAAGAATCGTGTATTATCTTAAAAACATAAATTTGGAACAGTTACATACTTTGCAGGTTTTGTGTCAAGAAATGTTTTAGAACAATATGATGTATGAGAACGCCCTTGCTCCCGGGACTACAATAACGTGAGAGTTTGTATTATCTCAAATATAAATAAATGTATTTAAAAATAAATGCAGATATAAAAATATATAAAATGTAAAAATTAACCTTAACAAATATATAGGGACGTATAAAAACAAATGGAAAAATATTATATTAACCTCTATGGGTTCCCGCTATTGATTTTGAATAGAAATTGTAACAAATATTCACATTTGTATCAAAATTTGGTGGACTTTCGTTGAGGAATCCAATTGGTGATAAGTAGTTCGTATTCGTCCAACTATAAAGTTGTTGCCTATTGAAAATATCAACTGTTATTTGATTTGGGTGGTCACGAAGTCTAGAAATGAATCTATTTAAAATATCGCAGACATATAGACGTATTGGCGTTATTCGCGACTCTCTATAAATTACATTATTTGAGTATCGTTTATTCTCAGATTCAAAGTATTTGCCTACACAGTGACGCAAAACTTTACGTTCTAAAATATGTTCGAATAATCCATTTTCGGGTAAAATTGAGCGCCGCTTTTATCCGATCCAAATTTGTCTGTACTCATTTAAAAGGCTAGAAACTGCTATGTCTATATCTAACGCATATTGTGTTGTTACATTTTCAGCTTCAAAGTTGTGGTGTTAAATGCTGATATTTTCACCCTCATGTTTTTTCTCGCTTTAAAGCCCGGTATTCAGTTTTTATGAAATTTTCGTTGCCATAAGAAGTACGTGTAAAAAAATAACGAAAATTTCGCTCACTTTTCATTTGCTTGGTACTCACTCAGCTCTTTGCGAAATTTTCGTAGGCAAAATCATGTACAGGGTTGTTAGGCTAAACTTATTTCGTACAAAACAATTGTTTGCTAATTGTTTGGGACCGGAATTTTGATATTTCGATAATTTTAACAACCAAAAGTAACTCCTCATGCGTTAAAAATACAACGGAGTGCGTTGAGCAATTATAAATAAAATATTTGCGAGGTAAACAAAGATAGGTGGTAACTGTCCTCAACAAAAATTTCGCAAGAACTCAATACGGGGCTTAAAGGGTGCCCGGAAATTCATGCAATATTTGAATTTCGTACCATGTGTTGTTGAAGAATAAAAGACAGTGTAACAGTTCAGGGTTATTAAAAATTATTATTAAACTCTAAATGAAAGAACAACGCATTTCAATGTTGAGAAATATTTTTAAAATAATGAAGGGTTTACGAACAAAATCATCTTCAGTAATGGCCCAGTCCCCTGATAACTCATTTGCTTTGTGCTCAGCTCTGCGAAAATTTTGTGGACAAAATCCATTTCAGGGTTGTAACGTTAAGCCCGGTATTCAGTTTTTATGAAATTTTCGTTGCCATAAAAAAATAACGAAAATTACATGGAGCGAAAATTTCGCTCTTTTAATTTGCCTGGTACTCAGCTCCTTGCGAAAATTTCGTAAACAAAATCAATTACAGAGTTGTTACGCCAAAGTCACTTCATACGAAAACAATTGTTTGATAATTATTTGGGACCGGAATTATGACATTTCGATAATTTTAGCAAACTAAAGTAATACCACATGAGTTAAAAATAAAATGGAGTGCGAAGAGGAATTATTATTCAATTATTTTTAAGGTAAATCAAAGATATGTGGTAACTCTCCGCAACAAAATTTTCCATTTAGAGATAAAGAGAGAGTTTAGAGAAAGAGACGTAAAATTTCGTTGCGGAGAGTTACCACCTATGTATCTTTGATTAACCTTGCAAATATTCCATTTATAATTCCTCTACCCACTCCAAGTTATTTTTAACTCACGTAGTGTTACTTCTGGTTGTTGAAATTATGGAAATGACAAAATTCCGTACCGAAACTATTGTTTTCGTACGAAATTGTTTTGTTCGAAAAATCAATTTTTTGCAGAATCCGGTTTTCGGTTTGTTCGAAAAATCAATTTTTCAAGAAACAGGTTTACCCCTTGGGTAGCGAAATATTGAAGAATAAAATAATTTAAAAAAGACCTAACGCTCGAACATTTTAGTTTGAAATACCTACTTATATAATACGAAAGGTCGAATAAATCATCACATTTTAAAAAATATATATCATATTCCAATTTGGAATGCGTGCTAATATAAAATTTAAAGTTTTGTTCAAATTCGCTTTAACCTGATTTAAAATCGAAAATCATATTCAAATTTTAAAAAGATTTTCATGTATGAAAATCTTAAAAAAAAATGGTGTCCCATGAAGGGATTGAGAGGGCTTCTTACAATCGGCGAGATGTGCGCTTTCTAGTTTTTACAATCACTGATTGGGACCTCCTACAGTCTCACACCGGTGCCGAACGGTATTTTGAGAGCTTTTTCATGGCTAAGTACTCGGATAGTGTCGCCATTACTAAGCGAGGTGACCGTCGTCACCTAAGGTGGTCTGAGCGGGGATCGAACCCACGTTCTCATGTACAAGAGCCGCGCACACTAACCATTGCACCACCGACGGTGCAATGTTTAATGTCTTATTAAGTTAAAAAAATTTAGTTATCAAATAATTTTAATTTTGAAATTTGATAAAAAAATTTTTGAAAAGCTTAATTAATTTTTAATTAATTCTAATTCAAATTGTAAAATCATTTTGAAAAACAAATTGTTTGGATGTCATTTAGATCATATTTCAAAATGGAAATCATGTTTCTTAATTCCAAAATTTCAATAAAATTCGAAAATCATCTCATTTATTATTAATTTGTTTTAAGGATATTAATACAAATTAAGTAAAATCCGATTAACCGGTTAACCGACATGAAATAACCTGTTTCCGGTTTGTTCGAAAATTACGTTTTTAAAAAACCGGCACACGGTTAATAGAAAAAAGACCGGTTAATAGGTTTCCCCGGTTTTTGGGAACTCTAGTACCAAGCAAAAGAAAAAGAAAGCGAAAATTTCGGTTCATGAAATTTTCGTTATTTACGTACTTCTTATGGCAAAGAAAATTTCATAAAAACATTACCAGGAATTGGGCGATTGTTTCCGACAGTTTTGGCCAATTTTTTATTATGAAGAATCGCCTTAAAATATTTGGCAATTGAGGTTTTTTTTTTTGAGTCTTTTCTTTACGGAAAAAATTCCAAAAATTAGAAGAAAAAATACTGCAGATATGAAACAATCCACTCACTTTTCTAGCCTTTGCGAGTTTTGTAGATGATCACGTTCCATTATTGTTAATGCTTTTTCCGGCGAGAATTTAGGTTACCCCTCTAAATAAAATTTGCAACAAATATAATTTTTATTTTTTCGTATATTTTAAAAAGTGCATCTCGATCAAATGTCTTTCAAAAAACATCATACGTAACATCATAATATTTTGAAGTTTCTCCTATAAAAAAAACCGAAAAGATTTAGGTATATCCACAGAAAGCATGAAAATAGAAACCATAAACGCAATGATGTGATAAATAAATCTAAGAAATACTTTTAAACAATTATTAAATTCGCATTCTGACTTGATACACACAGCTACTTTTTCTAATGAACGACGACTTCAAATTGCATTGCTTCACAATTTAGCTCTTGTTTTGACACCAATGGATTCCAATACGCCAGCATCTTCCAAATGCTTGAATAAAAAGTCCAAATACTCTTCACGATGTTTTATTAAATGAGCAGCATGCATTGAATGTTTCCAGCGCTTAAATGTTACTTTAATATCGGCTCTTTCCCAATTCTCACGCACGGCATGATTTGATTCTGGTGGGCCGATGGGATCATTGTCGGAAACAAAGAACAGGGCAGGTTTTTTCAATAGGGTAGAGTGAAACATTTGGCTCGAACGCATATAATGAATGGTAGCCTGGTTATGGAATGTTTTTAAATGGTAGCTGAAAAAGCAAAAACAAAAAATAATTGCAATCAATTTTTGTTTATTTAACTATCTTGATAACCTACAGAGTGTAGTTCCTTAAAGCAGTTTGCATACGTGGATTTTTCGGAAAGATCGATTTGGGCAGTCCCACAGGAATTTCCGTAATATCAGCTGCACTGTCCCACACTTGACACACCATGCGATTGAGTATGTGCGAATAGCGATCCATGTCCCGTGACATTTGCAACATTAATTCGCCGAATTGATACGCTCCCACTGAGAAACCATGTACCACAATGGGAGCATACGATTTATTGCTATCCAAGAATTTGAGGGTCTCAGCAGCCACAACCTGGGTGCCCTTCGCTGGCCACAATAATTGCCAAGGTGTTATATGCACGACCATAACATCGAAACCCAATTCTGTATAGATTTCAGCATATTTCTTCAAGTGCTTCTGTTTGGCCATAAGCCAGGCCATCATCAATACCAACGGATTTCCTGTTGGCTTTTTGAATCTGTAAGAGTTAGTTATACGAATTAGTAAATCTTTTAAAGTAAACTGGCGAATTATGTTGAGTTGTCGTCCGGAAATGCAAATTATTGTTATCAATAAATAGGCAACTCAGAGGCCAATTGATCTAACTCCACAAAACAAAAAGTGAAGAAAATTTAAAAATTAAATGTTAGTTAGGGCTTCTGTAAATTATCATATAAAACCATCACGGGACCCAAAAATTTTTTATGCTTACTCATTCATTTTGATAATTATAAACAGGTTGTTTTAACTACGATAGGATTAAACTATTTTAATTCTAATAGCTTTAAAATATCAAAATTCTTAAAAATTTGGAGTTAGATCATTGGCAAAAATTAAGTTCGGAGAAGTAGCGCGTGGTTTGGAGGATCCAATTTTAAACCCGATGAGTTGCAAAGATCTGGACTTTCAGCGATGAAGTTGTAGCATTGAATTTCAAAAATATATACTTCAACTCTAAAAATCACAGTCTGATTTAATGTGTTTTTTTTTTAATTCTGCTGTTTAATATGATTAGAATTAAACTCAATTGTATGTCTAAGACTTCAAACATAAGACTCCATTAAGTCTTTGAGTTAGGTACAGTAACAATTTGTTTTAACTCTTTGAGTTTCACATGACTTAATCCTGGGGACGGCTGCTTTGAACATTATGTTGGTTTCAAATTCGGTAATTACGCCCTGGTGATTTATTTTGCTTTTTAAGTCTCGCTTTATCGTTTTACTTACTCTAATGTATTTTTATCCACTTCAGTATTAATAGACCCATTTGTATATAGAGTCATATTCTTTGTTATTTCTTTAGAAGAAATAGAACGACGGTTCTTTAACGGCGCCATAGCGTTCTGTAATAAAATGTAAATCATAAATTATTTTAGCTGAAATATCAATATTTGCACATTTGATGCAACTGAGCCACTCAAATACAGGAAATCAATTCAAAGCTCAATATTTTAATTTAAAATGAATGATTCAAAATTGTCTTAATAAAATAAAAAGCTAAATATAGAAAACTTAAGAGTGTACGTCGTCGACCTTTGTTGTTTAATTGAAACTAATTTTGAGCACACATTATGAAAAGAATATCCAATACACAACAGCAGCAGCAGGTGCATTGGCAATAGGTCTGTTTGAGAACGTGATAATTTGTACAATTTATCACATTTCTTACTTGATAGTGTTCGTTTACTCGATAAAATCAACAACGAGAGAGCCAGAGAGTGAATATTTTTGACAGTTGAATGATAGAGAACTTGCAAGTTTTTACTGGAGAAATTTTTGCCAGTAAGAATTATCAAGTACGAACATATGTTTTTAAACAGCTGTTTTATTTAAATAAACAAAACTTTGAAAACAAAGAAGAAATTTAACAATGGCAGACGTAAGTAAGAAAATACATTTGTTGGAACATTTTAATAGAATTTGTTAATAAACTAGATTCCCAACAAAGTGCAGTGTGTTCAAGGAGTAAATGAGTTGAAACAGCAGCAACTTGAAATACATCCAGGTATCTCACATTCAACAAGTTACTCTGAACATAGGGAAAACAATGAAACGAAAAGCAAAAAAGAAAACATGAATCAGCTGTTTACAAACAAATGTTGATTACTTGATACTTTTTACTGGATGTCGTTCGTTTACTTTTTGCGATATTTTTTACTTAGAGAGTAAAATCAGCCTTACTCTCCCAGTAAAAGTTACTTGATATTTTTTACTGGAAAAGTTCTCAAACAGACCTAATGTCAATAAATAATATACGGACTGGACTATAAACTTGAATAGATAAACGTGATTATAGAAAAAAAAAACGGCAAAGACAATAACAACAGGCATTACATTTTACTGGCTTATCTTGTTAATATTGCCCAAGTAAAAAAAGTAAGCAAAACGGTAGTGAAAAATTAATGGCGACACCCAAGTTGTTATGGAAATCTCTTTTTTCTGATGATGACAATTATTTTTAAATATCGCTTAACTTATTCTTTATGCAAAGAAAAAACACTCACTCTATAACATGACCTTAGTACTCGGTATAATTTGTAGACAATTATTAACAATATGCTAATGTATATAAATTCTTTTAACATTGTTTTTAAGATTTTAATTTTGATTTCTTTGCGTGAGATTTTACTAAAATTTCTTATTACGGACTTTACGAAATTTTTAAGTTATGTTCACTATTACTTATAATCTATAAATCACATCTGTTCTGGTGAAAATGTAGAGAAACAGTAGCACAAGCAAGTTATGAGCGAATTGTACGCCGCCCTCTAAACTGACGAAATACAGCTTGGGTTACTTTCCACATTAGAATGTGTAACAAGAGATCGTTCTCTCTGTTGCTACTACCATCACGAGCCACACACTGAATTTAAGGTAGCCGGAGGAGGTGATCACAAAAGCTGGAGACAGAGGTGGGTTGTACGCTTCTACGATTGCTTCAATTAAATAGTTTATTTTAGTGTTCCTCAAAAAAAAATATATATATACATACATATCTGTATGCATGTGTAAATGGCCATCGCTATTGTGTCATGGGTACAGGGTTCGCCAAAAGATCTAAAGAAACAGTTGTTGGTTTTAAAGTTATAATCTTCAAAAACATTATGCTTCAGAACTTATTACAAAAATATATTTTTGAAATCATTTGTGGGTAGATTTTTGTATTTTATTTGTTTGTTTTTTTTTTTTGATTTATTTTTGTATTACACCCTGTATAAACATACGTATGCACGTATGTTTTACTACTCAGCACACAAAAAAACCTCACATAGTGTGATGGTAAATTGATATTTTTTCTCTAAAACCTATGTATCCACCCCAACCCTAGCCTTATTCTGGTGCCTCATATCGTCGTGTGATCACCTACTCGTCGTACCTCCTTGTTGAAAATTTGAAATAAAAAAATCGCATGCCTAATGTGGAAAAGGTTATAAAGAGCACACAGCCTATAAATTGAGTGCAGCAGATGCAGTTGAAAACGTGAGTCCACCCTAATCTTGTTCTCCTCAAACGTGACTTGGAATACTCTTTGGCAATGTAGTAATCGGAAGAGAGAGTGAGAGTGAGATGGGAGTCTTAATGATAAGTATGTAAAGCAGTGAAGGGAAGGAATATCTTTTAGGTGTGATATGTTTACAATCAAATGGTAATGAAATAATAAAAGCTTACCGCAAAACTAATGTTAGGAAGATTTTAAAGCTTAATTTAGTTTAGTTTCAATTTGATCGCATACTCATGTTGATTCCCGCATAGTTTAACGTCGTGGAACTTTGCTGAATTATTGTCAAATAAACTTAAATAATGTATACTTCAATAAAAAATAAGCAGCACCCAAATACAGAATTTATGAAAACACATACGTTTGTAGATATAATACTGTTTCAGAAGGTTTTACGGGGCTACTCATACGAGATAATATTCGCTGTGCTGCACCACCAAGTAACCGCCAACCACAGAATTAATAGATGGCTGATGATAAGAATTTGATGGATTAAGAGATAGTAGCCGTGTTTTGGTTACAAGCACGCGATTATCGCTATTATTATATATTTAGCGATAAATCATATTAATCAAAAGTATAAATAAATAAATGGTTTCCCGTTACATCCCATGCAGGGATTAGGGTGACCAGTGAGCTGTGCGCGTTCTAGTTTTACACTCACTGATTGGTACCTACAGTTTTATACCGGTTCCGAACGGTATCTTGAGAAGCTTTTTCCTGGCTAAATACTCGATAATGTCGCCGTCACTGAGCGAGGTGATGACCGCCGTCGAAAGAAGTGTAAGGTGGTCAAAGAAGGTATCGAACCCATGTTATCATGCACAAGAGCCGCGCACACTACCATTGCACCACCGACGGCCACAAAATCTAAAGTATGCTAACACTTTAAAAACAAATTTCAAAAAAAAGTATCAACTTAGCGGAAATATTCGCCAAGTGCTTGATACAAAACAAGCGATAACCTAATCAAGTGTTGTAACCTAAACACGCCTATTAAAAGGATATTTCAATATTCACAACACGCATTTCATTTAATTAAAGCACCGGTAAACGGTTTAGAATGTATTTCGAAAACAAATTTTTTAGTAAAGAGAAACAAATAAAGAGACTTGTTTTCTCTTTCGACTACAAGTGCTCAACAAGATTTTAAATAAAAAAGAAAACATCAGTTGTCAGATAAAACAAATGTACCAGCTATGTTTGTTTTCCGGGTTGAGAAATTGACAATTTTTATAGTATACAGATATATTTGAGGTCATTGTTCATATACATTTAATATACAATTATTAATAGAATAATAATTTATGTGTTTATATGGACAAAGAAGTGGCGTGTGCATGCTACTGAAAAATACACATAACACAATGTGCATACATATATTAGAGCGATTCACCACAAATATTTAACATGTGGGCTCTTAGAAGTGAAAAATTGTATTATTTATAAATGATAAATTGGGCAATAAAGGCCGAGTAGGAAAAACTAGGCAGATACATTTTAATGAATACTTGTTGTAACTGATGAGAGAGAAAATACAATGGAAACTTTGGTTGTCTCTATTATGTGAATACAATAAGTACAGTAGTTAAATAAATAGTTTAAACAAAAATCAACAAAGATGGGAACACCCTTAGACCAATACGCTCAGCAATTAACGCATCAGGCTACGGACTTTGTAAATATATCATTAGTATACTTAATAATTTGACGAAGAATTCCAGATATAATGTTAAAGATGCAATTGACTTTAAATCAAGAATTACCAATATCAGAATAGATGATGACGAAATGTTGGTACCATTCGACGTAACGTGGTGCCCCTGTTTCCAAGTATACCCATACATTTGGCCATTAAGACGATAGAGAAGAAATGGAGTACACTGGAAAAATTCACACAAATACCACAAGACTTATTCATTTAATTGCTTAAATTTTGCATAAAAAAGACGAACTATTTCAAATACGAGGACGAATTTTATGAGCAAAGAAAAGTTATACCTATGGGATCACCAGCTTCATCAGTGATAGCTGACATAATAATGGAGGAACTACTTGACGAAACTTTGACGAGGTTGGAAGTGAAACCCAAAATCTTGACAAAGTATGTGGACAAGTTATTTGTTGTGATAAAGACACTTACTTAGGCTCTTCACACATACAACGGACAAATAAAATTCTCGATGGAAGAGGAAAAGGACAACAGATTACCATACCTCGACTCAGTAGTAAATCGACAAAATTAATTGGTACCAGAAGACTGTTTTTTTTTTTGTATCAACACGATGTCCTTAAGGGCGTTAATTGATTAATATAATATAAATAAATAAAATAACTTCAAATCTGAGAACCCTAAAAGAATTATTATCCACTCGGCGACAAATTTCATAGTGTTCTAAATATTAGCGACAAAGATGCATGTGGACAATAAAAATAGAATAAAGGAAATTTTTCGTAAAAATTATGTCCCTGCCAGAACTATAAAATACCTACTGGTTCGGAATAGACATACAGAACAATTTACACAAGAGGACAAGACGAAACCCCGTCGAAAATTTATAAATCTCTGACGTATATACCTGGTTATTCCAAAAGACCAAAGCACTCCGATATCTGTGACAAAGTCATATGAGCTGGCGTTAAAATCACACAATACCCTGGCCAGGTTAGTTAGTCGGACAAAGTCTAAAGTGACGAAAAAGGATAAGTCTAATATTGTATATATGCGACCGTCGGTGGGGCAATGGTTAGTGTGCGCACTTCTTGTACATGAGATCCTGGGTTCGTTCCCTGCTCTGACCACCTTCAAATTTCTCTCGGTCGCGGTCACCTCGCATAGTGACGGCGATACTATAGAGTATTTAGTCATAAAAAACATACCGTTCGGAATCGGCGTCAAAACTGTAGGTCACAATCAGTGAGTATAAAACTAGAAAGCGCACAGCTCACTGGTTGTAAAATACTCTCCCCAATTCCTTCATGGGATGTAATGTCAAAAAGTATACGTTGGCACCACGATGTCGAAATTGAAGACGCGACTATCTTCCCACAAATCAGATTTGAGAGCCACTTATAAATTTATGGAACATGCCAACTATGCCGCGACGGGTTATAATCCTAACATTCAAAACTTTGACAGTTTAGCGGAGGAAATCAATTACTCGCGACGTTTTATTCTCGAAATGCTGCACATAATTGACGTTCCCTCAGGACCGGCATTGACCGATGCGCTCAAATATATCGACACACAATAATCAAACTCAGGGAAATCAAAATTTAGTTGAAGAAAGCTTACAAACTGCCAAATTTGTTTTTGTGATTTATAATACATGTAATTATTGTCAATCGATTTGTGATTAACATGTGATTGTTATAGTTTTGTATATAGAACCCTGAGGGTGATTAGTGATGCTAATCGAAATATTAGGAATATTTAATTAAAAAAACAAAGCCGCTGGTATTTTCATGTTATGACCTCAACCCAAAATAATACAACACAGTTAAATATAGAAAAGAAAGTTTTCCAATGAAAAAAGTTTAAAAAAAATACATGATTTTTACAAAAATAATTCCTTCTAAAAATATTCTTGTTTACAGTCGACTTGGCCAACTGTGTAGTGAGCGATGTCCAACGAAACATTGCAAAAGGTTTCCACTCATCACTTTGACAGTGCTATCGGGTCGACTAATCCCATGGTATCCTGATGATGTCTAACAAGCCTCCACAGGGCCGTCTAGGCTCTCTCTATACTGGACATAGTATATACCTAATGCCGTCCTGGATGCTTTGGCTATATTGAACACTATAGATGATGGTAGTTTAGCCAACTCTCGTAAATTTACCCTCGAGTACCAATGACAAAAGTCGGACGAACTTACCCTGATATCGAATACTTTAAAGGAAAACAAAATTGATAATAAAGACACAAATTTAGCATTACTGTTAGGCTTACACTTGTCGAGCGGTCCAATAATTAGAAATAAAGGGTTTAAAAAAAGTACTAATTACGCAGTTTCGTTGATATTGTATAAAATATACGCCATATACATACAACTGACTGTCATCATCATTAATTATATATTATTGGTATCATTTTTGTTTTTAATTGTTTTGTTATTTGAATAATTCGAAATAAAAAGCTATTTTTTATCATTGAACTTTGAATTTAATTAGTCTGGCCTGACATTTACTTATGCTATTCGAAAACCTACGATATACATAAATACATTTCCAATACTTCTACTGTTAAAGGCTTTTTTGAATGGGTTTGAATGGAACAACAACAAGAATTAAATTTGCTTCGTGAATTAACGCAACATTCGTCTTTAAGTTTAAATTTTAATTAAAACCTTTGATTACGAGAATGCATCAAAATGTATGCAAACTCTTAGGCACAACACATTCTTACTGCAAAATCGTTCAAGAGATATAATCAGGAGCTACTGCAGGTTTGAAGAGATATAACCATTGATTTTATTTAAAAAAGGAAATCAATTTACGAATGTTGCATGTACAATTTGAAGTCTCGGGAGTTTTTGTATTGTCAACGAATCATACTAGTCCTTCAACCCAAACAATGACCTGAAATTGATTCAAAGGCTTAATTGATTTTAATTGTATGGCTGTATTCGGTTTTCAACACTGTTGGAGGAACGTAATGGTACAATTGCTTTGATTTCACTAAAGTCCAAAGTACATTTGTACTTCAGTTTTAACCATTACAAGTTTAAAGACAATAAGACTCCGAATAAAATAGCTGATTGTAGGGTGACAATTAATGAAGTGGGGTAATTGGCTGGAGTTTTAAAAAATTTTTAATTTTTGTGGGAGATTTGGCCAACTATTAACGGATCAATTCATTTTTTGCACGTTCATAAACAACGTACCTACATATGTCGCTTGAAACTAATTTGTATTATTTTGCAAAATGACCTCATTGGTTGAAAATATTCTTTACTTTACACTCAATAAAATTCAGAAATAAAATTTTATATAATACATAAAAGTTACTTTAAAATCGCAAGGCACTTGCATTCTAATTCGTAACTGATATTTTCCTTCTGCATTATTTTGAAGCAACCCAATTATTCTAAACCAGTTGGTGTTTGTCTAGATTCTGTTCACAGAAAAGGGCCGATTATATTATTTAGCTAAACATTTTCGAATACTTGTTTTCGGCACCCTATTGCATAAAAATAAAACTCGACCGTCCAAAAGCATGGGCCTCCACTTCTTTTATTTACCCCCTTTAGTAATTAGTAACGTATGATAGAAAAAATTGGGTTTTTTTACAGATTATATCGGGTTTCTACAATTTCGCTAGCTAAGCCAAAAGTTTTCCTCGATCACCTTTTTTGTTTTCTATAAATCACCAAATATTAATCAAGTAGCGTTACTAACATGCAATTGAGCTTTTTGAACTGGGTATGATTGAATGGTTGGTTAGTTTAAGATTTTTTAATTTCTTTTCCTTAATTAATAGTTATGTATGTATATTTATATTTTTTGCTTACATGGTGTACAAGTTTAGAAGTCTGCGACTGCATTGGCATATTTAAACTTGAGAAATTACGATATTGTTGACGCAATTTTGGTTGGTGTTTGCTTAACAATAGCAACATCGACGACGATGTGGTGGATCCATTTGAATTTGGTGTCGGACCTCGGGCAGAAGCTACATTAGCTTGTTGTTTGTTGACGTTGTCATAATGAGAAAGAGATATAGTAATGACCATTATTGAAGATAGTTTTGTTAATAAATGTAAATTGGGAAAATTTAACATTTACCCACTGTACTGAAACCAATAGCGGCAGCCGATGTTAGATTTCGTGGTTTAAAGGTAAAAGATATCGATTTTTTCAAAGTGTTGGTGTTATTGGAGGATGAGTAGGAAATTATGTTGGTGATGTTGTTGGTGAGACGCGAAGAAAATGCACATGATGCTGTCGGTGTCCTAACAAAACACAAACGCGGTGCCGTATTCAGGGCAAGACGGGATATTGAAGCCATTGTTGTTTTTCGTTTTCAAAACTGAAAAAGGCAAATACACTTTAATTCTGACGATTGATGTTTAACTTTTGATTTAACTCCAACAATGCAAGCAAATTATATACCTAACCAGCTAGTTAAAAAGGCACAGTAGGGGCAAACGGTTAGAGTTATAAAGGTCAAAGTAGTTAGGTGAGTTTATGGTTTATTTTTGTTAAAAAAAATTTACTTAGATATTACCACTATCAACTACTGTTTACATAAATTGGAAACAAATTATCTGCTTGGACGAATGCTTCACCGTTCCATTACATTCACGCATGAAAACAGACATCCAACCGCCGTAATAATAGCGTTAATTGACATACACACAGCGCATTCAGAGTGTATTCAAAATAAAAGAAATTTATAGACTTTGTACCCAAACGAAATATATGTCGCTATAATTGAAGAAAGACAGAACAAGTACAAGGCTACAAAGGGTATGCTGGGGGGGATGAAAAACAAAAGCGCACGAAAGACCAATGCATATCTACAGATAAGCGACAAACGAGATTCCTAGACACGTCTAATAATTATTAATATATAACCTATGTGAAAAACGTTAATGTTAAAATAAAACTTGTTCTTTGACTGACTGGGAGATACAAACAGGAACGTCTTACATCAAAACTCACATATTTTTGGATCGTCGTCTCCGGGGGACGGTTATCTGTGCCGTTCAACGATCACGGGAATCGCTTTATTGATTTTTATTATTTCCTTTTAATTAGATTTGCCGTTCAATTATATATCTTATGTTGTGGCTATGATGTCGTTTCCTCCTTCTTGTCGTTCTGGGCAATGCTTTACGCTACTTTTAATGGAAATCACTGCAGCCAATAAGCTGCACACCAGGAAGCGACTGCAGTTCAGGGCAGACAAAAGGAAAATGATTGTGATTGCACGTCGCAATCTTATTGTGAATGTAGCAGATGTAATCAGCTGTGGACAGTGCTGACAATATTGTGATTACTCAACAAATTTTAGAATGAGTTGGTACTAGATAGAGTAAGCAAAACCCGATAACCTGAAATACGGTTTTTTTGGAAATGCACTTATCGCCGAATATTAGAATTTTTAAACCACCATTTGTGATTCAAATCCCATTGCTGCAATAAAATAATTGAAAAATATATTGCATTATTTTGTGTTGATATATTTTCCTTATTCGTCCTCCGTTCTAATCTTCCCAAGTTTTCCAAATCAAGCTCATGACCAAGGGTTTCCCCCAAAAAGTTAATAAGTTCAATCTTAATTTTATTCGATATTTCGCCTTTCATCGAAAGGCAACATCAAGAATATAAATTGACAAATAACAACAGCTTATTGCTCTCTGCCGCTTCGACTGTCTCCCAACTCTTCACACTAATGATATTGATATACCGATTGATATACCAACACCGGCCTCATGCCTTTGAAATAGTTTTTTATATAAGAATCAAATATTACGTAAAATTATTTAAATTTTCAGGCCTGTTCTGATATCACGACGATATTAAACCACGAACGATTTCAATATCACGCCAGTGATTTGTAGGTGTTCTGAAAATCACATGATTTTATAGTTTTCTGCCTATTTTCGAAATCACAAAGCGAACAGCTGATTTTGTTGTATGCTTTGCTTTGTTTGTCATTTCCTTTGCTTTTCAACGTATGTTTGTGGTCATATTTAATAAAAATTTGTGAATTTGTCAAAAGAATATTGGAAAAGAACGAAAGATAACAAAAACCAAAACTGCCACGTCGAAATTAGTCATATAATTTACACAGAAGTTAGTCATTTAATTATGCTACTCCAATATTTTGTGGCTCTGGCAACCATATTTTCATTCTAGAAAAGTAAAGTACGGAACACGCAACGAGGAACAAAATCACGAAAAGCAGAAGAGTAATTAATGGTGAACAAATGTGAATCAAAATCAACGTAATTTTTAGAAATTGTGAAATCTAAGTGTTTTTCTATTAAAATAAGTTACTTTAATACTAAAAAAAAAAAACATTTAAAATTATGTTTTCTAATAATTTATTAAAACATTTACAATATTTTTTTTGCATAAAACAGGCAAGTGTTCTATGATCACCGTCATTTTCCTGAGCGATTTTATATCACGTGATTTGCCAAATCGTTGCTTGCAGAACATCATTCCAGTGATTGAAAACCATATCGACGTGAAGTGATATCAGAACAGGCCTGTTTGTCACATTTTAATTACTTTCACAAAAATTTCCCACAATTTTGAATATACGTCAATGAGAATTATGGGAAACTTGAATGAAAGTGACAGTAGTATAGGACAGCACCTAGTGAACAAAGTTGCCAATGGTCCCGCTATATTTATTATTTCCTTTATCTGTAGTTTTGAGTCTAATTTGATTCACCTGTCTACATAAGACATAGACATACTATTTAAAGAAGACACTAAAATACTATGACTTCAAGGTTGTATGAAAAATGTTTGACATTTTGTAAATGTACAATGTTATGGGTTTAAATGAAACTCCACATTGTTTTGAGAAAACAACTTATGTGGATTTAAGTTGTTCCACAAGAGATTTAAATAACATTACCGTATGTGTAGTTAGGTTATTATTCCGTATGGAATTGCGACAGTAAATAAGATAAGTCAAAAGTATCAGAGCTATTACTTCCGGAAATAACGTCCGAATTACTAAATAAGTTGACAGGTGGTGGTCTTTCGATCAAGATTATCGTGGTACCGTAAACTCAAATTCGACCTAAGAGCAGTTAAGTCAAATTTCCTTTTCGGTCGTGCCGAACTTTGCAATTCTAATTACTTCTGTTAAAGTTATTGCAATTACCGAGTTTGTGATTAATCAGTTTTTCGATTAATCAATTACTCGTGAATATTGATTAATCGAAATTAAGATTAATAATACGTTTAAATTTCGTTTCGAAATGATAAATTTTGGCATGTACAGCCCACAAACTAATGCATAAGTGGTTCCGACATTTGAAAAATCAGTAATTTTATACGGCTTCAAGCAATTATTGATTAAATAAAATAATTGAATAATCTGGTTGCCTGATTAATTAATTAATCGCACATCCCTCCTTTTTGAAATTCAAGACAATTTAATTTTGTAAGAAAAATTTAAAATTTTTTGCACAAAACGAAGAAATGAGCAACAACATTTTGTAAAACGTCGATAAGACGCTTGTTTAAACTTAACGGAAAATTCGAAGTCACGATTTACTTAGCTAGTGGAAGGACAGCCATGGAAAAAGCTTTTCATTACGAATCCGATGCCGAAACAAATTTCTAATTCAAACTGCCGATATCGCTAGGACTACTTCCGATATGTCACTAAATTTTTTTGTCTAATTTAAAGTTTACCACAGACTAGCTCATCATGAGCATGATTTGGGTCATTTTGGGTTTGGTTGTTTCAAAATAGTAACGTTAACGGCGAATTACCATCGATGACGGCGAACGATTTCCCATTTCGGGCATTGCAGCACAACAAAAAATGTCTACGATAACCGATACTCATGCTTATGATTGACAAATTTGTGGTCCGCAGAAGTTGTCCTACAAAAAATATTCAATACTGAAGTATTATAATGTAATACCTGAATTGAATGCACGAAGTCCTTGCTACAATTTTATTTTTTTTACATTTACATTTTCCGACCTCATTTATTGTCGTTTTATCGCCATTTCGGACACGAACTGAAATGTATTTGAAACTTTAACTTAAATAAAAAATAAATGGTTTCCCATTACATCCCATGTGGGGGAAAAAAATTAAATTGGGGAGGCTTCTCACAACCACTGAGCGCTTTTTAGTTTTATACTCACTGAGGGACTTACAGTTTTTACACCGATTCTGAACGGAATTTTTCGCCGTTACTATGCGAGGTGACTGCCTCCGAAAGAAATTTAAGGTGGTTAGAGCAAGGATCGAACCTAAGAACCTTTAACTTAACCCACTTTATTACGATATACTGGAATCAAAAATAACTACAACGTCTATACATCCAAACTATATGCCATTATATCAACTAATTAGACTGTGGATTGAAGACCGTCTGGAAAAAATTTCGTATCACATCGTCCATGTTCTGCAAAACGTATCCATGTAAAAATTAAATTTTTTTCCACACAATTGGTGATTTCAAACTTATTATTCCCCCTTAAAAAATGAATATAGTTGCGAAATGCGAATAACGTCTGTATTCATTTCGCAACTCAACAACTCAGGGCGTCAATAACGAGTTAGTTTAGATTCGGCCTTTTCTTCTTTTAACAACTAAAAACGTAACATTTTAAAAGTTATAACTATTAACGTATTTCCACCTTGAAATTCTTAACACAGGTGTCTGCTATACGTTTATGAATTTCATTAACTTCCGCTTGTGTCAAAGTTCGCTCCATATGCCGGTACACAACGCGGAAGCAAACACTGGTCAATCCTTTCTTGGGATGTTTAAACTTGTCAACCAAACTTATCTGCAAGCAAATAGTTCTATTAAACATAAATGTGTATGTACATACTTTTTGAAACCTGACCTGTTCCACCACATCACCGGCTTCTGAACGGACTAAGTCATAAAAATCATTAGGCACAAAACCAGCATCCACATCTACTCCAGCGGGTAACCAGAAGGATAAATCGTTTTTGCATTGGGGATATTGAGAAACCGGTTTATACTTTGTCAATTTGCTTATGTCGCTTTCACTGAATTGTGTAAGAAATCCCGAGTCATTAGACCAGAACAAACGTATATCAGGTATGTCAAACAATACCATGGCTAAGCGTTCCAAGCCTAGACCAAAAGCATAGCCTATGGAATTTGTGGCTCCGGCTTGATGCAAAATTTCGTGCCTCATTATTCCACAACCTAGTACCTCCAACCAGTTGTCCTTATATAAGATTTCCAGCTCCCAAGAGGGTTGAGTAAAGGGAAAGTATGTATCAACCCATCTAAATTTAATGTCCGCACCAAAGAGATCTTGCGCCAAACCCACCAAAGTTTGTTTCAACTCATGTTCCATTAGTTTAACAGCTTCGAGTGTGTGACAAGGCTGCTTGGACTGATCCAAACATTTAGAAGATGAATTAATAACCTGTGACTTGTTGCCCTGGCTGACTCGCCAGTCTTTTTCTAATATCTCCAAATCTAGATTTTGCCCGAACAGAGTGTCTTTGGTCACCAAACGAACAGCGTCTAATTGATGAAAGACTGGATAATGAGTACTGTCGATTTCATCGCGCCTATAAACTTCACCAACAACCAGGAAGTTATCCAAACCACTTGAAATCAAGTCCGCCTGATGAGCTGTCATATGAGCTCGCAGCAAAACATCTTTGTTTATGTAATAGCAATCGGACTTATTGCGACTTACATGATCCAGGGGTATTAGCAAATTGTCGAAATTCTGTTGCACTGTAACCACTGGATTTAATTTATCGTAGACTGAGAACAGCGGATTACCACGCGACGTCTTGTAGGTTTTGTAAAAATAGTTCACTATACGTTGCCTTATTATCGAGAGAGGATGATTGGTTTGTAAATGTTTATCCATACCCAAGTAGGACAACATTTTTGGTGTTACATTAGACCAATTGTCTACAGTATATAAACCGCCATTAATTTCCAACTGGTTTTGCGCTTCAGCGGCACTAGTGGCCAGTTGGCGCTGTGAAGTAACAAACCATTTCGATGCATTTAAAATATTCCCTCTTACGTGAAGTACGTTTGATATTGGTAATTTGGTTCTTTGTGTTAAAATTCGGATGGTGAAAAACATTGTTTTGCAATGATTTTTATTGAAAAACAAAAATAAATTTACAATAACAGCTGAGAATAGACTGACATTCCGTTGTGTCAAAAACCAATACATGTGGTATGTCAAAAGTTAACAATTGGCCTGTTTTTTTATTCCCTGCTAAACTAATTTTCCTACCTCTTTGTATAGGGAGTTAAGCGATTTTAAGCGGTCGTCGACAAATTAGTTTAGCGTGAAATAAAAAAACACGCTTATTGATTTAGAAATTTGTGCTTTTGACAAACGCAATAGGCGTGTGTGTTTAATTTCCCGCTAATCTAATATTTCGACGACTTTGTATAATAAGCCGCTTAAAAACATTGAGCTCTCCATACAAAGTGGTTGAAAAATTAGTGCTCTAAATCTACTTTCATTTTATTTCATTCGTTTTAATTTTAGATGTAACTCCGTTTCAAATTTAGATGTAACTCCAAATTACAATATGCATAAATTAAAATTTTGCACCTGAAAACTACACGAATAGAATTGGAGCTTATCTACTCTTAAAAACTCTCTTAACTTAAGGGGAGGGGGTAGAACATATTAAGTGCGTTTTCAAGATGGATTCATAAAGTTGATCTTTTATTCCCTGCTAAACTACTTTTTCGACCACTTCGTATGGGGAGCTAAGCGATTTTAAGTGGCTCCCTATACAAAGTAGTCGAAAAATTAGTTTAGTGGGAAATAAAAAAACACGCTTATAGATAGTGAACGCATAAGCACAGCTAATTTGCTTTGCTTACATTGCAAACATGGTATCATTCAAGGCGAATTGATATTAGGTGGTGTTAAGTGACCAGCTGATCCTAAATTTGAACAGCTGATTTCGTGGATGAAATGTCAAACCAATTGTTTTTGGTTACATGTTAATGTGCATGTGTTTTCTTATTGCCAAAGCGTAATTTTGTGAAAAAAGTGTTTTTTGTGTGTGTTAAAGTTTCAAATTGGTAAAAAATTAAAAAGTAATCTTGCGTAAATGACCTGTAAAATAAACATATTTTATTGTTGCTAGCAATTGAAATGTTTGCACTTACCTCTCAGCATATCCGGCAAAACGTATGTTGGCGTGGTTGTGCTTTGATAATGGCCTCAAAGTCGTATATATTGTTATAAAACAAACACTTTCACGATGGATGTATGTTCTTTTTAATTTTTTGCCAAATTTAAACAAAAATCACATCCAAACAGCCACTAGCACAAACGTAAATACATCAAAATAAACATATGCAAACAAAGTACAAATATCACTTTCACAACAGGCGAACTCAAGGCAAATTAATATTTAGACATTTCATCCACGAAAAGCAAAAACAAAATACATTAGACTTCAAGGCGAATTCTAGTGCTTCGACCTTGTATAAATTCGCCTTGGTATCATTGTATCACGATTGCAAACCCCTTTCGAACTGTCAAGTTCACATATGTTTGGTTTCTGTATGTGTTTGTTTACATTTATTGTTGGTATACGTTTCGTCAGCTGAGAATTATTTTGGCCCACTTACCAAAAAGTATGTTTGGGGAAAAACGGCAAAGAAGTTTTGTACTAATTTTTCTCAAATTCTAGTGCAAAATATTTTATTTTAGGCTTATTCCTTAACGGGGGATATGTTTTGAACACAAATTTAAATTTTCTTTCAATTACATACAATATCTCAAAAGTTAAGCTTTACTGAAGTAACATTTTCTGGTTTTGTGGCCCATAGGCACATTTTTTAGAAGTTGATTTTTTTTGTTAGACTTGGGCTCAAATACATGCATATTATGAGTCTGTGCCAATCGGTATCGAAGTACTATGGTGAAAAAAAAATTATGGTCAGAAAATTTTCCATTTTTGCTGTGCCAATCGATATCTTTTTTGACAATAGTAAATTTTGACAACTTCATTATAAGAAGAAGTCTTAAGACGCAATTGAAATATAATTTTGCGCAATGAATAGTTTTAGAAAATATTTGCAATTGCTTTTACCAATTATTATGCGATTACGATCTTTACAATCCATGAATATTGCATTCTGCAAAATTTCTTCCAAATTGCTAGAAAATTTCAATCAAATTCCCACCAAATTTTATCTCCTTTCTTTGTTTTGTTAACGAATATATGAGGAACAGAACTACAAGTCGACATAAAAACTTGGCGGCGGCGACGGACAAAAATTTCGAACGGCGTTGGATCAAATCGATAATTAAACACAATTTTAGAAACAAAATTATGCTATTACAAAATATAAATATGCATGTAAATGCTAAAAAAACAGAAGAATATATTTATTAAAATTGATTGAGTCATCGTAATCCAAATTAGTATCTAAAAAACTGCGGCGGCGCCTTACCGCAATAAAAATAATGGCGACGGCCGCAGTTCGGTTTCGCTCAAGATGGATTCAACTACAACAACACCTACCATGAGTATTTTTATCATGTGCGTTTCTTTACCTGCCCAAACGCGTTTCTTTACTCAAAAATTATGTAAATGAGAGCGACTTTTTGTTTCTATTAACGTCAAAACGAGTTTCTCTTTTTAATGGTGTTACACACAAATTTTCTTGAGGCAAGCATAGTAAAATAACCAAGTAGTAGCAGTATACGTTGTTGTTGTAGGCAGCAACAACAGGCATTTTGTTTTTGTATAATTCGCTTAAGTTGTCAATCTATACACGTAAGTATACAAACAACACAGGAAACAAAATAGAACAAAAACAAAGTACATATGAGTTTGATAGCTGAAACGATCAACCACAAGGAAAATAGTTAAACATCTGTTCTAACGAGGCAAATTAATATTTAGACATTTCATCCACGAAAAGCAAAAACAAAATACATTAGACTTCAAGGCGAATTCTAGTGCTTCGACCTTGTATAAATTCGCCTTGGTATCATTGTATCACGATTGCAAACCCCTTTCGAACTGTCAAGTTCACATATGTTTGGTTTCTGTATGTGTTTGTTTACATTTATTGTTGGTATACGTTTCGTCAGCTGAGAATTATTTTGGCCCACTTACCAAAAAGTATGTTTGGGGAAAAACGGCAAAGAAGTTTTGTACTAATTTTTCTCAAATTCTAGTGCAAAATATTTTATTTTAGGCTTATTCCTTAACGGGGGATATGTTTTGAACACAAATTTAAATTTTCTTTCAATTACATACAATATCTCAAAAGTTAAGCTTTACTGAAGTAACATTTTCTGGTTTTGTGGCCCATAGGCACATTTTTTAGAAGTTGATTTTTTTTGTTAGACTTGGGCTCAAATACATGCATATTATGAGTCTGTGCCAATCGGTATCGAAGTACTATGGTGAAAAAAAAATTATGGTCAGAAAATTTTCCATTTTTGCTGTGCCAATCGATATCTTTTTTGACAATAGTAAATTTTGACAACTTCATTATAAGAAGAAGTCTTAAGACGCAATTGAAATATAATTTTGCGCAATGAATAGTTTTAGAAAATATTTGCAATTGCTTTTACCAATTATTATGCGATTACGATCTTTACAATCCATGAATATTGCATTCTGCAAAATTTCTTCCAAATTGCTAGAAAATTTCAATCAAATTCCCACCAAATTTTATCTCCTTTCTTTGTTTTGTTAACGAATATATGAGGAACAGAACTACAAGTCGACATAAAAACTTGGCGGCGGCGACGGACAAAAATTTCGAACGGCGTTGGATCAAATCGATAATTAAACACAATTTTAGAAACAAAATTATGCTATTACAAAATATAAATATGCATGTAAATGCTAAAAAAACAGAAGAATATATTTATTAAAATTGATTGAGTCATCGTAATCCAAATTAGTATCTAAAAAACTGCGGCGGCGCCTTACCGCAATAAAAATAATGGCGACGGCCGCAGTTCGGTTTCGCTCAAGATGGATTCAACTACAACAACACCTACCATGAGTATTTTTATCATGTGCGTTTCTTTACCTGCCCAAACGCGTTTCTTTACTCAAAAATTATGTAAATGAGAGCGACTTTTTGTTTCTATTAACGTCAAAACGAGTTTTTCTTTTTAATGGTGTTACACACAAATTTTCTTGAGGCAAGCATAGTAAAATAACCAAGTAGTAGCAGTATACGTTGTTGTTGTAGGCAGCAACAACAGGCATTTTGTTTTTGTATAATTCGCTTAAGTTGTCAATCTATACACGTAAGTATACAAACAACACAGGAAACAAAATAGAACAAAAACAAAGTACATATGAGTGTGATAGCTGAAACGATCAACCACAAGGAAAATAGTTAAACATCTGTTCTAACGAGTTTACCTTCCATATTTTACCATGGACGCAAGTTTGGGAAAGTGCCGAACAATCAGCTGTTCGAAAAACGATCCACACTTAATACTACGCAATGTGGCAACATTTGCTGTAATGGGTGAAAAAATGCGATACGGCAACACGTTTGTAGCCAATACCAACAAATACATGGTAGCAGCTGGTGTTGTTATAGTTGTAGACAGCAAAAACAGACATTTAATTTTTTTTATTCGTTTCTGTTATCAAACTCTACACAAATATATACCAACATACAAGAATACAAAAAAGAATAAAAACAAAATTGACATGTGAAACGAAAAATTACATGGAAAAGTTAAATCACCTATTTAAACGACTAGAATAAATATGTATAACCATAGAGGAATGACGTATAAAGAAGCGATTTGACTCAGTAAATTTATGAAGTTTGGTGCGTTTCATTGCATATTTGGAAGGAATTGCTTAAATAAACCCAGATACAGGCAATGGCTCAATCCGACCAACAAGAAAACAGCAAACATTTTTGTGCAAATACACCACAAATATATTTACTTTATTGACTTTATCTTTATTGACTATTTTACAACCTCATGACGTCAGATGTCATAGACATATTAATTAAACAAACAAGTAAATAAATTTCAACATATTCCTCCAACTGGTTCTATCCTTCGCCTTTTCTCGCCAGATGGTAACCCAACGGATGCGGAGGGATTCTTCTTCCTGGTCTTTCCAGCGGGGTTTTGGTCGTCCATGGCCGAGCCAACGCAATTAGCTATGCCCACGTCAGAATATAGATGATATAGCTCTTGGTTCCAACGACGTCGGTACTCGGCGTTTTCTCTAACAGGACCATATATTTTACGGAGAATTTTTCTCTTGAATGCTCCCCGACGTTTTTCATCTGCTTGCGATATGACCCAAGTTTCGGGGCCATATGTCAGGACAGGTATAGCTGGACTTTTGCCTGTCGAGAGAGGGCTTTGTTCCTAAACTGCTGGCTGAGCCCAAACTAGCATCTATTTGCAAGCACAATTCTCTTATTTATCTCCAGGTCTTATTCACGGAGGATCCAAGGTAAACAAATTCATCTTACTTACTTACTTATTTATCCGGTCTCGGACAACCCCGGGAGTCAGGGACCTTACAAAACGAAGATAACATATTTCGGCAACCAGTTCGCACTATCGTAACGTGAAGTGCTTAGGTGTTTTCTTAGACGATACGTTATCCTTCGATTTGCACATAGAAGGTGTCATTCGTCACACCAATTTTGCGCTTCGGCAATTATACAACGCCGATTTAATATTGTCACGCAGCATAAAGGAGAAACTTCTACATGCTCTCGTTATGTCCAACATATTATACTGTGTAGAGGTATACTGTGGATCTAAAAACCAAAATATGAGGGGATTTCAATAATAGAGTAGTGCGGTATTTCTACTTAACCGATTCTTGGGTTGTAGTTTCTCAAATTTTGTACATTTCCGATCTCTGTTGTTGTTTTACAAAATGTTCAAAAATCAATATCCTACCTTTCTCACGAATTTGTTTAAATTTAGCCGTTCATCACGTACGAATCAATTAATAATTCCTAGAGCGACGGGTTATATGAATAGGCCCTTTCAGGTGAAAATAGCCAGATTGTTCATCTTGCTTCCTTATACACTACGAGTATTTAACTTCACTAGCGCCATGTATCGCAAAAAGCTTCTCAACACTCTGGAGAAATAACGCAGTAGTTGACAATAAGCGTGTTTTTTTTACCCCGCTAAAGTTAATTATAGCTTAATTTGTACGGGACAGCTAAGCGATATTAAGTGGCATTTCAATTCTCCACTTAAATTCCGGCTTGAGCAATGACAATATTGCGTCATGTTACATTTCAAGAAATGACAACAAAAATTTATCTTAGATAAATTTTGTTATCATTTTTTGCGAATAAAATTTTATCAAGGAGAGACTCAAAAGCAGAATTTTGCAAAATGGCTTACACATGGTCAGTTCATTTAAATTATTTTATTTAATGGAAGACTATGTATACTTTTATATATCTAAATTTGAAGGATAGATTTTTATTTCCGATTGAAAACAAAATTGTAATTAAATTGTTCACAACAACGAGCGGTAAATGTTAAGCATGAAACACATAGACGACGACAGGCTACCGACCACAACCTGTCAAAAATAAAATACATGCGTTTATATGCAAGTGAATATTTTAACGACGGCAAGGCGACACGACTGCAGGTTGTTGTCTATGCTACTTATGTAGCTGTAGTTGAATTAAACTAATTTCTATTTGTGTGGGCGACAATCAACAGGTTAGAGCTGTCAATGGCTGAAGTGGCACCACTGACAGAATAATCAACTGTTTTCACAATTTTTGTTATGTTTGTAATAATATTTATTAAATATTTTCCAGACATTTTATTTTCTTCTAACACAATAACACAAACGTCAACATTACAGATCAGCTGCTTACTTTGCAGTTGCCGTCTTGAAAATAATTCAGTAGCTGCCACACGTCTGCATTTGCAGTCAGGGGCATTTGAAGTCGTGTGTTCATGTAGCCTGTCGTCGGCTATGTGTTTCATGCTTTATACGTATTGATCATGGTATAATTATCTATCAGGTATAGTCGTTTAAACATGTGATTAAATTTTACCATGACATTTTTCGTTTCACTTGTTAAAATCATATGTATTTTGTTTTCATACTTTTTTGTATTCTTGTATTGTTGTGAAGAGTTTGACAACTGAAACAAATAAACGAAATTAAAATATCTGTTGTTGCTGCTTACAACTACAACAATGAGCCTGTTTTTTTATTCCCTGCTAAACTAATTTTTCGACGACTTTGTATGGGGAGCCGCTTAAAATCGCTTAGCTCCCATAGAAAGTGGTCGAAAAATTAGTTTAGCAGGGAATACTAAAACAGGCTCAATATTTGCTGCTACCATGTATTTGTTGGCACTTGGTACAAACGTGTTGACGTATCGCATTTTTTCACCCATTACAGCAATTGATGCCACATTACGTGGTATTAAGTGTGGATCTTTTTATTTGGAAAGTCGTAAGTGGCGATAGCTTTATCGAATAAAAAACAGCTTTAATAATGTTCCTTTTTTTACAAGTCCTTTGATATATTTTTTTATATTTTATTTTTGCCTTTGGAAATTGTTGATTCATTCAATTGATTAAATAAAGTATACACTGGGCCTGTTTTTTTATTCCCTGCTAAACTAATATTTCGACGACTTTGTATGGGGAGCCGCTTAATATCGCTTAACTCCCCATACAAAGTGGTCGAGAAATTAGTTTAGCATGGAATAAAAAGACAGGCTTATTATTAGTCATAAATTATATAATCTCTAATTTAACTTTGTTATCAACTAGTTTTTTGATCTTGCTATTTAATTAAAAGATATAATTGTTATGTAATTTCTTATTTAATGAAAACATATAATAAGCCTTTTTTTATTCCCTGCTAAACTAATTTTTCGACGACTTTGTATGGGGAACTAAGCGATATTAAGCGGCTCACCATATAAAGTCGTAAAAAAATTAGTTTAGCAGGAATTAACAAAAAACAAGCTTAATAATTCAGAGTTCCCATAGGTGTTTTCAAATAGAAATTCAAATAGAAAACTACACATGCTCTATTGAAAATAGTTGTGGTATTCATGCAAACAAGAAAACCTAGAACTTTTGCGCAGCGTAAATTTGCTCCGAAGAATTTCATGAGGCACCAAATAAAGTTGCTCAGTGTATCTATGCAGCAATTGTCAAAAAAAAGGCTGATAAAGTAAATAAACATAGTAAAATTAAAAGTATATGCTTTACCTATTCCATTATTTTATTTTTATCACATTTGTACATAAATCAAAAATCCTCTCTTTTTTCAATACAAAAATATTGACATTGAAATGTCACAAGTTTTCACGTTTCTTTTTCCAGGTTTGCTCAGCAAATTTGCCTCGAAAACTTTCCACTTTTGTGCAAGTCGCTTTGTATGGGAAATTTGTTTGTTTTGACGTTTTCTGTGCAAGTTTACGATGTTTTCGAGTTTACGAGGTTCTTTCGAGCTTTCATGAAGACCACTAGTGAGCCTGTCTTTTTATAATAAAAAAAACAAGCTTAATGTGTGTTATAAATGGAGTAAAACAAGCTTAATGTGTGTTATAAATGGAGTAGGTCTTTTGTAATTAATTTGAATTGGCCGAAAGGCTTAAAATCACAAGTGTGAATAAATAAATAAATAATCGTTTACGATATGACAGCTTACTTTAAATTGCCACTGAAAAACAAAATACAAAGTTAATTTCTAATTGTTGTGTCCCTATGAACAAACAGTACATGCGTTACAGATTATATAATACTTTATTAAAGAAGATATACAAAAAGGTTAATATTCAAAGATAAGTTATATCGATGATATGCAAAAATGTACTACTGTGAAGAAATATATGTACAATGAAAAGTAACGATAACCGTTTTACAGAGTAAGATAGAAATCAAAAACATAGCATTTAGAGTTACCAAGTAACTATTAATCTGATACTACACTAATTATCTTTCAATTACGATTAAGTAATCCCATAGTTAACTACCCACTTAAAAACTGGCCATAAGTTTCAAACTTCATAAGTAAAAATCATCGATAATCCCGAAAATGCGAAAATCTTGGTCGTTGTAAATGCTGTTTTATCTTGTTATACAAATGAATTTGTAAGCATTGTCAAACGTCTTTTTGACATTTCAATTTGTTAGGCTGGTCACCCCTTTTGCTATTCAATGCACCGCCGGCAACGTAGAAATAAATTGCAAACAGCAGACCGACGCAGAACCCATTAAAAATTACACAAAACTAACAAAAATAAAACAGCTGCAGGTATGATTCAGGGAACCAAAGAAATGTGAAGCGATTTATCACTAATAACTGTATTTGTTTTTAGGGACAGTTTGTTTTATTTGAAACTATTGACAACGCATGGCCGAGAAGGTTACAAAATTGGCATTGGCCAGCCGCATTTTCATTTTGGTGCTGCAGATGCTGGCCAATGCATCTATACCCGATCACAAAACAGATGTTTTCCGCGCACCCTTCAATCCGGCTAACAAAATCACTTGGTTGGATAAAACTGTTCGATTCTGCCTGAAGGGTCTCCGCCACTGGGATGGGGAATATTTTCTTCATATTGCCGAACATGGTTATAGCTATGAGAATACGTTGGCGTTTTATCCATTGTTCCCCATGCTGGTCAAGTCCGGGGCCTTTGTGTTACACTCGGTGTGTGGAGAATTTTTGAATATGAGATCTTGCTGCCTTCTGGTGGGTGTGGTATTGAATGTGATGTTATTTTGCAAAGCTGCTAATATTCTTTATGCGCTGACTCAACGTATTTTTAATGACCTCAACAAAAGTTGGAATGTGGCTTTGCTGTTTTGTTTTAATCCCGCATCGATTTTCTTTTCGGCCGCCTATTCCGAAACTTTGTTCTGTTTGCTGTCTTTGTATGTTATGTTGGAAAGTTCCACACAAATACGTGCGGTTCGTTCCTCTTTCGCTTTGGCTTTGAATATAGCGGCCCGCTCAAACGGTTTAGTCAATATGGGATTTTCCCTCTACTTCATAGGACGAAAATTCATTTTGAAACAATCGTCCCTAGTGGCATCTTTGTTAAAGATGTTGTTTTGCTTAATAGTAGCTTTAATTCCATTGACATTTTTCAACTTCTATGCTTACAAACTGTTTTGTGTGGCCGATAAATCGGCGAATCACACGAATGTAGTTATGGAGTATGGGCGCCAAAGGAAATTTGTGCTGGCAGGTTTCCGGTATGCCGACCAGTCACCTTGGTGCGATGAACAATTTCCCTTTCCCTACTCCTATATACAGTCACACTACTGGCACGTGGGTTTCTTGAAATATTATGAGCTGAAGCAAATACCCAATTTCATGTTGGCTTTACCCATACTTTCTTTCCTCTTGTGGAACTGTGTAATATATTTAAAACATTTCTTTAGAAATCTCATGCCAAAATATTCATTCATTCAATTACTCAAGGATTACAAAACTCTGCCATTTGTTCTTCATGCTTTCTTCTTAACAGTATTTTGTATATTCTTTGTGCACATACAAATATCGACTCGATTATTGTGTTCGGCTACACCTTGCGTATATTGGTTTGCCGCGGATTATATGCCCAAGTCATTGGAAAAATTGGAATTGCGTTCAAAGGCTGGTTTAATATTTCTGTGGTTTGCCTCATATGTCTTAGTGGGTACCACAATGTTTAGTAACAACTTACCCTGGACATAAGCGAACTCCCATTGAGATCATGCCACCCCCAATCTTTGTATGCACAAGCAAATGCATAATTTTGAAATCTTTATAATTCTTGATTGACTAAATTGTTGATTCGTTTAATAGACGTTAAAATAAGACTGTTAATTGTACTTTCTTATCCTAAATCCTCGTCCTGCTACTTTGTGCTATGATACGTTCGTTGGTTTAGTTGTAATTAAAAACTTATTAGAATTAAAACGTTAATTTTTGAAGAATGTTTATTTTACTTTTTATTTTTGTAAATGTTTATCAATTCGTACCAAAAAAAAACTAGAATTCCAATATGTATCTGTAAATAAAATTTCCAATTAATAATATAATGGTATGTATTGAAATGGGTTACAACACACGGGTTAAAAAAAAGCCTCTAAGAAAGAATAATCAAATTTATATGCTACTCTTATACAACGTCAAATTTACAACTATTTTTAATTTAAAAACGCATAGTTATAACGATATTGAATCTGACAATGTGATTAAGCTGTCGGCATACTTCCTAATATACATACCTCCTATTAAAATCTCCGCAGATTGGATATCAATTAAAGAGTTAGGTATGCTTATATTGTTTGAAGTACAATTAGGATTATTAATGGCTATCTATAAAAGTCTGCAATGGAAAGACATTTTGTGAATATTGATTGTTATGGCAGTTTTGTTGTGGATGAGCCTGATTTTTTATTCTAAAACTAATTGTTCGACGACTTTGTATGGCGAACTAAGCGATTTTAAGCGGCGCTCCATACAAAGTCGTCGAAAAATTAGTTTAGCAGGGAATAAAAAAACAGGCTTAAAATCGCTTAAAACAGGCTTAATTTTTCATTAATAATTCCTTTTTGCACTTCATTTTATTTTTAACCCACGTCGTGGCGTAACAACCCTGTAATTGATTTTGCTTACAAAATTTTCGCAAAGAACTGAGCAGTAGGGAAATGGAATGTGAACGAAATTTTCATTTGCGTTGTAAATGAAATAATTGTAAATGAAATTAATTGTGCATACCTGGTGAGCGGTGATTATAATTGTTAAAAAAAGTTTTATCTTGTTAGATCTGTAGTAATCTGAGTGTCAGTATCTGGAAAGGGAAAGGCTAATCCACTCTAGAGGCCTGGTGACTCTTATAGCATTCATACAGACTAAGGAAGTGTTTGGAATAGACCAAAACATAGAAGGATAAAATCAACATCTATTCACTGATTATGGCCGTCGGAGGTGCAATGGTTAGTGTGCGCGGCTCTTGTACATGAGATCCTGGGTTCAAACCCTGCTCTGACCACCTTCAAATTTCTTTCGGCGGCGGTCACCTCGCATAGTGACGGCGACACTATCGAGTATATAGCCATGAAAAAGCTTCTCAAAATACCGTTCGGAATCGGTGTAAAACTGTAGGTCCCAATCAGTGAGTGAAAACTGGAAAGCGCACAGCTCAGTGGTTGTGAGAAGTTCTCCCCGGTCCCTTCATGGGATGTAATGGGAAGCGAAGCCATTTATTTATTTTTTTATTCACTGATTATTACTGCCGATTCTTACCGGATAACACAGGTAACATTTACTTTGTGCAAACACTACCCTTCTCAGATGTTTAACTCGTTGCTTTGAATAATACAAAAATAGAAACGTGATAATCTGTTCCTACATATTTAAATTTGCGGAAGCGGGACAAATGTTGTGCGTATATTATCTGAGAATTAAATTGTCGTGTGGAACTCTGAATACAATTGTAATACCAGCCACAGACTACTAATTGGCTTCCGGCGGACCGAATCCGGATAAATATGTACATATGTATATCTAAAAGGAAAAAGTAAAGAATAAATGTAATTTCAATAATATTTAAGAGATCTAAGATAGTTTTAATGTATTATTTACTTTTAAAATACTTTTGTTGTTGTTTTAGACGTTTTTTTTTTGTGTTAATAGAAATTCGGAGTTTTTTGTGCTTGTTTGCGATAGGATTTAATTCAGAGTTTCGAGAGAGTGTACATTAGTTTTTTTTTGTGTGGACGAATTGGTCCTGTTAATTCTCCGTCTAAACGAGCTCATTTAGGTAGGAATGTTTGAGTGTTCCACTGTTTTTATTTTTGTGTGTTGTTTTGGGGTTGGGATCATATGCCCGAATTACAAAATCCCGAACACAGAATCCCGAAAACAAAATCCCGAATTACAAACTCCCGAATTTCAAAATCCCGAATAATTGTACAGTCGCGCGATTTTTAAAACCAAAACTGTACAATTATTCGGGATATTTTAAAATCTATAAATAATTTATTCAGTCTTAGTTCACATATGGAAATATTTACTTCAAAATAAAAAACGTCGCTAATTTTTCACAAAAAAAATACAAAATGAGTCTGCAAATTTTCATATCAAATAAGGCATACAAAAACACTTTCCATGTTGTGACTTTGATTATATCTGTGTTCGAGTACTTTTCCAGTAAAAATTATCAAGTAACTAGTTTTCGGAGAGTAAGAATGATTTTGCTCTCTGAGTAAAATATATAACAAAAAGTACGCGAACGACATCCAGTAAAAACTTGCAAGAAATAAGAACTTTGTATGTAAACAGCTGATATGCAATGTAAACATTGGAAGAAGCAACAAACGCAATTCGAACAAAACAATAGGTCTGTCTGCGTACTTTTCCAGTAGCAAATACTCAGTAACTTTTTTTGGGAGAGTAAGAACAACTTTACTCTCTCGGTTGAAAATATCTCAAAAAGTACGCAGACAGCATCCAGTGAAATCTTGCAAGAAAACAGCTGATCGGTGTGTAAACAATTGAAATAACAAAGTAAACGAATTTTAGCATATGAGTCGCACGGTCGCACTGTATATTTGCACGTTTCTAGCATGAAGTAAAATGTTTTGTTTATTATAATTTATTATAAACGTTAAAAATCAACACAATTCTAACTATTTACCTCTACCATTGTTAAATTTCAATTTTTATTTTCATTTCACAAAAATTATTTCATTCAAACAGTAAATAAAAACAGCTGTTCAAACTAGTTGCAAAATCTTGCAAGTAGAAATTTCTCCAGCAACATTTTGCAAGTTCTCTAACTTCCAACTGTCAAAAAATTCTCTTTTTGGCTCTCTCGCTGCAAGAGATTTGGAATATGCAGACAACATTTTGCAACATTTTGCACAAAATGATGCAAAATATGTGTACACAGACAGAGCTATTAAAAATCACCAAAACTGTTTTCATTTTCAACAGAAATACTTAAAGATTTATAAAAAAACATTCAAAAATCACATTTTCTCTTAAAAACTAAAATTCCAATGATAAATTTATTATTTTATATTCTTTCTACGTCCTAATTTTGTTTGTTTACATAAAACATATGTTTTAAAACATATGTTATTACTTGAAAATTCTTACTGGCAAAAATTTCTCCAGTAAAAACTTGCAAGTTCTCTATCATCGAACTGTCAAAATAATCTCTCTCTTGCTCTCTCGTTACTGGCTTTTTGGTGTAAACGAACACTATCAAGTAAGAAATAGTAATAATTTGTACAAATTTGTATAAATTATCCAGTACGCGAACAGACTTTATGACTCAACTTTTTAGTATTCATGGTTACATTCAGGTCCAGATAGTGCCCTTAGTCTTCTGCTTAATGAGTCGTAAGACCGCAAAGACCTATTCGGAACTTCTCTTCAGTCTTACCGAACTAGATTGCGAATGGAACATGTACTTAAAGCCACTAAAGATAATTTCGGATTTTGAAAAAGCTGCAAAAGAATTTTTCCCGTATGCTGAGTGCAAAGGATGTCAGTTGTCATGATGTCAGAAGAATTTAGCTTGCAAGTTCGGATGAGAAGGGCCCTTGCTTTTGTGCCGGGTGCTAAAATACCTGAATATTATGAAGTGTTATACCGCAACTTTGCAGATAAAGATGAAAAAAAATAGCTCGTTGGATAAATTCCAATTACATTGAATGATGTTATGATACCGAGTTTTGGTCGGTCTGTGACATGCTAGAAGAAAACTTCCCACGCACACATAACTCTGTCGAAGCTTGGCACAGACGCCTTAAAGTTGTCAGCAAAAAGCATGCCGGTTTTTACAGTCTGATCGAAAATCCGGCGAAAGAGCTGATTGTGCCTAAATCGCCAATCGAGAAACTTAAATCGGGGAACGTTGAACCCCGCAACAAAAAAAAATGGTCAAAAAACCATAATTTAAAAGCTGTATTCAATAACATAGAATGTATGGATAAAACAGACTATTTTAAAGCCATAACAATTAATCTTGCCTTTTATATATAAACTAGCTGAAAAGCCCGATACTTCGTTATCGGTAGTTTTAGCAAATAGTACCATACCAGGGAGTAATGGCATATCCGAATTAACAAATATTGAAAATTTCAGGTTTTTAGCCAAAGGTGTTTGGGCAGGCCGCCATGGGAGGAATTTCCAAAAATACCGCCTTAGCGGACGTCAGCGCTAGAGGATGGACCTCCTTGCCAAATTGCAAGTTCCTAGCTGCAGCGGTTACGGCTGGGCGATGTTGAGTCAGTCAGTCAGTAACGTTATTCTTTTATATATAGATTGATTATTAATAAAAAGAATGTATTGTTATGATTTTCAATAATTCGGCATTTTAATTTAGGATTTTAAAATTCGGGATTTTGACACTATCCCGTTGTTTTGCGACCCAAAAGGAGACAATACTCTAACGAAATTCCTAGTTAGCTTTTTTTATGGTATTTTTTTTAGTATTATTAAATTCTTGTCTTGATAGATTAAGTTTTGGAAAATAGGTTAAGTCATAATAATAGAATAAATTTAGTCTTAGTTAATATACAAAAAAAAACAATAAAAGATTATGTGAATAGAATAAGGAAAATTAAATAATGTCATGGTAGGGAGGGCCATGCGGAAAAAATTCGTTTCTCCCTCTTGAGTGTGTTGCCGTTTTATGTAAGGGTTTAGCGTTGTTATTTTTAGATAATTCCATTATTTGAGCTTGTCGCTGGGCTGAGATGTGGGTTGGAACGTGAACCCTAGAGCGTGGGAGCTTTCCGCGGAACCGCCTTATTGCCGTTTTAGGGGCACGTACCAATATATTGATCATGGTCGAATTATGTATCAGGTATAATCTTTCAGCAGGTGATTAAATTTTTTCCATACCACCCAAGATAGATTCATAGATGGTGAACGCATAAGCCATGGTAGAATTATCTATTAGGTAGTCGCATTAGCAATTCCGTTGCTAAGCTGTCAAAATTAGCTGAATAATGAAAAACACTAAGTTTGTTCCTTTACTTTTCGGGTAAAGTTCGGGTAAATGAGAGTAAAAGCAAAATTCACTGTCAAATACTCAAATTTACCCAAAAGTAAAGGAACGCAAAAAAACACTTTTCTTACCCGAAAACAAATGTCAAAACAGAAAACATATGCTTGACAACAAATCTTGCATATCATGTTAATTTTCACTGTTCATTTGCACACTTCCCATCTTCTTTAAATAAGCACTCTCAAAGCAATCACTTTTCAAGTTAATAAAATTGTAAATTCAATAATATTTTTTCACAAATAATACATATGTTTTTATGTTGACGTTTCGAACAGCTGATTGTTTGACACTTTGCCCAAACTTACCCGAAGAAAAAGTCTGGGTAAGTTCGGTAAAAAGAGAAACGCATTTTGACGTTAAGAGAAACAAAAAGTCGCTCTCATTTACCCAATTTTTGCGTACGGGAACGCTTTTGGGTAAGTTTGGGTAAATTTGGGTTCCCGCGGGATCCCGCGGTAAAGTAAAGGAACACAGCTACTATGTACACAAAATGTGAATAAGTTTATAAGCTTGTCTTACTTGATACAAAGTCTATGCTATTAAATTGTTTTTTTTATTGAAATTCTTTGAATTTTTTTAACAAACAAAAAGAAACGAAATCGAATTTGACAGCTTACACACGGAAAATACTACAAATCAGCTGGGCTGACGCGTTTACCCGATATATCATTTTACCATGGCATAAGCACAGCTGATTTGCTTTGTTTACATTGCAAACCACTTCCGAACTGTCAAGTTCACATGTATTTTGTTTTTGTATGTGTTTGTTTACATTTATTGTTGGTATACGTATGTTTTGGATTTGTCACAACGTAAGTGAGAAACAAAAACAAAATGTATGTTGGTTGTTAGCATCAATTTGGCATCAGCTACAACAACACCTCCTGCGTCTACCATGACTGTTTTTATCATCATGTATTTTGTTTCTATACTTTTTTGTATTGTTGGTAAATATTCAAAAACGATGTACAAACAACAAACACAACGGGTGAAACCCTAGTCATTCTCTGTTCTCTCTTACTCTCTTCATTGAATATTTCAATACACGTGCAGCTTTTTGATAGTGTTATTGTATATAACTATACAAATTCCATCCATGTGAGGTAAAATTACATCTATGCAAAATGTATGAAATAATCAAGATATGATGCGTGAGAGAAATGCCTTTGAGTGAATTTTTAGCGCTTTTTGGTTCTCTCAGTGTTATTGTAGTGTTATTGTATATAACTATACAAATTCCAACCATGTGAGGTAAAATTACATACTATGCAAAATGTATGAAATAATCAAGATATGATGCGTGAGAGAAATGCCTTTGAGTGAATTTTTAGCGCTTTTTGGTTCTCTCATAAATCAACTATGGTATAGAGAAGAAAATTTACTCATGGAGTGGAATGCCAACAAAGAAAACGAGTGAAGCGTATCGATTCTCTGCTCTCTCTCTTACTCTCTTCGTTGAGTATATCAATGCACGAGCAGCATTCTGATGATGTTATTGTATCTAACTATAGAAATTCCAACCATATTTAAATAAAATTACATAATGTAAAAAGTATGAAATAATCAAGTTGACGCCGGAAAGAAATACGTTTGAGTGAATCGCGTCGACTTTTTTGATTCTCTTCTAGTAGGGTTGCCAGGTTGCGGTGGTTTTTTCTCTACCTGTACATCCTTTTTGGTTCTTTTACCAGGGTTGCCAAATTGTGCACATCTTCTGGTCGTCCAAAAAGAATGTACAAGTAGAGAAGAAAAAACTACCGCAATTTGGCAACCCTAGTAGAAGAGAACCAAAAAAAGGACGCGATTCACTCATAACTTAATTATTTCATACTATTTACATACTTTATGTAATTTTATTTAAATATGGTTGGAGTTTCATAGTTAGATACAATAAGATCATCAGCAAACTGCTCGTGTATTGAAATATTCAACGAAGAGAGTAAGGGAGAGAGAAACGATGCGCTTCAGTCGTTTTTTGTTGTCATTCCACTCCAGGAGTAAATTTCCACTCCACTCCATGAGTAAATTACAGCTGAGAGTTTAATCAATTTCCCATATCGTTACCTTAATTTAGAAAGGTAGTAAAGAACCATTTCTTTGAAATAGAGTGAAATAGCGAAAAAATTAGTGTTCTGTGCACGTAAAGTTTGTCTTCCCTTTTAATTTGCATTTTTAAAATTTCTGAAATTATCACAGCTCACTGAATACGAGAAGGTCTCCTCCCCTTCTCAACGAATATCAAAGACGATTTATAATTAGACGACCAGAAGATGTGCGCAACTTGGCAACCCTAGGAAAAGAGAACCAAAAAGTGCTAGGAGTTCACTCAAACGCATTTCTCTCTCGCGTCATATCATGCTTATTTCATACTTTTTGCATAGTTTATGTAATTTTACTTCAACATGGTTGGAATTTGTATAGTTATGTACAGTAACACTATCAAAAAGCTGCTCGTGTATTGAAATATTAGAGAGTAGAGAAGTACTAGGGTTTCACTCGTTTTGTTTGTGGCATTTGAGTGAATAGAAATTTTGACTGTCTACTTGTACATCGTTTTTGCGAATATCCCTTTAAAAACAAAGGGCCTGTTCTTACAAAAGTTCGTAAACTCATCATTGCTCTGTATCGTATCCGATGCGCAGATGCTTTTTTGTTTGAAATGGAAAATTTCGTGTTTAATTAAATATGCTAATTGGATGATGAATATTGTCCAAAAAAATTTTATATCCCCAAGTTCTCCAAAGCAAATAAATAAAATTTAAACAAATTAAAAAGTAAACATTTGAAGTTGGCCATCCATTAGCCCCCATTATCACCATAGAGTAAATATAGAATAGAGAAGTTTATTCTCTCAATAATTTCAACTTCATAGGTATGTCAACGTTGAATGGTGGAATGCATGGGTTCTGTCGCTGATGCGCATGTTTGTTATTGTATTTACTTATATTTTTTGTTTCTATTCATTTGCCCTTTTTTTTGTCATATTGTTATCATTTGGTTGTTTATGATCATTAACTCGTTATTATTGTTTGCCCATAATGATCATTTGTTTGAGTTTTTTTTACCGCAGTTCCCCCTTTGTCCCTACATTGTACTTGTTGTGTTGGAAAGGAACTGTTAAGTTTTGTAAACAAGTACAATGTAGGGCTCCAGCAAAGCAGTTGTTCAGCTGTTAAATCAGTTTGTTGGGGATAAAGACTGCGGTAAGTAGTGTTGGTTTTATATTTGTTTTAATTTTATTACAATTATAATTTTTTTAGAAATAAACCCTACCCTACCACTATTCCTACCCTACATATTGCGTGTTTTATAGGGAGTTAAATTCGCTATCCCCGCAGGAATAACTCAGGTCGCAGCCAGCGACAAATTTTATTTCGCATAACTTTGTCCGACTTTGTTGTTTTTTGCCTTTTGCCGATTGCCATTTAGATGTCCATGCAGCGTTCACCTCCAAGAAGAAGCCCGCGGAACCTGACAATTGCCGATTCGTTGCCCTCCTCAGTAAGTACACTCAACAGTTCCATGGCTGCCGGAACAAATGAAATTGTGAATGTGGCCCATATGCCGCCGGAGCCCAATACAAGTTCCTCTACTGCCGGAACATCATCCGTGTTCTTCGCCACTGCCGAGACGATTCAGACGGCGTCAGGTAAACATAATCCTGGCCCTAATTTGTTGCTGTCGCATATACCGACACCGTTGACTCCAGCGCCAGGTGTAATGACGTCCAGCTCCAATTTAGTTGCCCAGCCAGCCATGGAAAGCCTTCAGCATCAAATCGATGTTTTGCAGGCGCAACTTTTAAATGCCCAACGAGCCGTGAAAGCAGCTTCAACTACAAATAACTTGAGCATTTCAACAACTATGACGACATCGAGTAGCACAGCACCAGTTATGTCGGTTAACAGTGTCGCCGGTAGTTCCAATAGCAGTGGACCAGAGGACATTTTAGATCGTCGGGATCCATCGCCATTTTCCTTTGCAAGTAATGGCGCCACAGTGGCTCCATGCTATGGAAATCAGCAGCATCGGTTAGCAGCGCAGTCGCTAAATGTACAGCAGCCGACAGCGACGTATCAGATGCTGCCAGCGCCGTATCAGATGCAGAATTCAGTGCCGATAGCGAGAAAAATTGTTGACCTACCGGAATTTAATGGCACCCCAGAAGATTGGCCGATGTTTTCATCTGCTTTTGATCACTGAACGGCCGCATATTTGTACAGCAATTTTGAAAATTGTTTGCGTTTGCAAAAGGCATTGAAAGGTGAGGCCCGGGAGTGCGTCAAGTCTCTGCTTATCCATCCAAATAATGTTCCCACTGTTATTGAGCAACTGAAATTACAGTATGGTCGCCCGGAATTGCTGATAAGATGCCAGCTGCAACAAGTACGAGAAATTTCGCCTATTGGGGAGAATGCTGTGGATAAGCTGATACCATTTGCTGTCAAGGTGAGAAATTTAGCCGCCTTTTTAGAAAATGCAAATGGGCATCACCATTTGTCAAACCCAACCTTGCTGGAAGAGTTGGTGCAGAAGCTCCCCATGAGCCGCCGTTTAGATTGGGCCCAATATGCAGCGAATATACGCCAGTGGCCCACTGTTATGGATTTTAGCAATTGGCTCCAAGGTGTAGCTAGTTTGGTACGGAGTATTCAAACGACCAGTGTAAGTACCAGTCGCTCAAACAACAGTGAGTCAAAAAAGAAAGTGGTTCTTTATACATTAGATGTTCAACGGAAAGAGATACAGTGTCCCCATTGCCGAGGCAACATAGAACATTTGAGGAACAGATGGAGTGAAGTGAAAAAGTTGAAGTTATGTTTCTCATGCCTTAATGAAGGACATTCAAGCAGAGATTGCCGCCGGCGTAAAGAGTGTCAAGTGAATAATTGCTGAAGGAAACATAACAAGTTATTGCATGAAGATCAGTCTAAAGCTTCAAGTGAAAATAATACCTCAAATGTATTATCAGCTGATAGTGGTCCGATTGGTGAACCAGTTTTAAGTTGTGTCTCAAGCATAACTGAAAAAAGTGAATTGCTGTTTAGAGTGCTACCAGTGAAACTTTATGGGCCAAATTGTGTTGTGGAGACTTATGCTCTTTTAGATGAAGGCTCATCGGTCACTATGATGGATAGTTCACTGGTGAGACAACTTGGACTTCAGGGAAGACAAAACAAATTAAATTTGAGCTGGTATGGTGGAAAATCGTCTCAAGAGGTAGCCACAGACGTCGATCTTCATGTGAGTGGTGTAAATAAGCAACGGAAATATGCTTTAAAATGTGTTTATGGTGTTTCAAATTTGAAGTTGCCCAATCAGACTTTCAATGCGGACTTGATAAAGAATCATGGCATTCCTATAGCCTCATATGGTGATGTGGCTCCAAAATTGCTCATTGGATTGGACCATTGCCACTTAGGATTGCCCGATGAGATAGTTCCGTTGGAGAAAGCTGGTCCATATGCTGCCAACACTCCTTTAGGGTGGATCGTTTTCCGGAAAATGGATGGAGGTCACCCTACAGCCCGCACTTGTTTGCTGACAGCACAGCATATAAAAATATAGTTGCTGAATATGAGGAGAAAGGGTATGTACGGCAATTGTCACCAAAAGAGGGTCAAGCTTATAACCCGAGGACATGGTACTTGCCCCATTTTGGAGTTGTTAATCCCAATAAGCCAGGGAAAATTCGTTTGGTGTTTGATGCTGCTGCCAAGGTAGAAGGAGTCTCATTAAATTCAAAATTATTGAAAGGCCCTCAACAATATAAGCCGTTACCTTCAGTACTATTCAATTTTCGGGTTGGTACAGTAGGTGTTTGTGGAGACATAAAAGAAATGTTCCATCAAATCATCGTGGCTCCAGAAGATCGATGTTCCCAGAGATTTTTGTGGCGTGAAAATGAAATTCGTCAACCAAATATTTATGAAATGGTCGTGATGACTTTCGGAGCTGCCTGTTCGCCGTGTGTTGCCCAATATGTGAAGGAGAAAAATGCTCTAGAATATCGAGATCGTTTCCCAAGAGCCGTGAAGTCAATATTGGATCACCATTATGTTGACGATTTTGTGGACAGTTTTGACAACGCATCAAAAGCTATCGAAATATCGAAGCAAGTTCGTGATATACATAAGTCTGCTGGTTTTGAACTGCGTCGTTTTACATCAAACTCGTCGGATGTGATCGTGGCTCTTGAAGGTGATTCGGATCAGAACGTCAGTTTTGAAGGAGCTTTAAATGAATTTGATTCATCCGTAGAAAAAATTCTGGGCATGTATTGGCATCCGGAAACGACGCATTCAAATTTATTTTTAAATTTCATCGAGTAAATGCAGAGATTATAAACGGCCTAAGGTATCCCACAAAACGTGAGCTGCTCAGTGTTATCATGTCCGTATATGATCCAATTGGTTTTTTGTGCCATTTCATGATAACTGCAAAATTGTTATTGAGAGAAATTTGGAGAAGCAACACACGTTGGGGCGAAAAGTTGCCTGAGGGACTAGAAGTTATCTGGGATAATTGGCGGCAGGAGCTGAATAACGTTGCTCATGTCCATGTACCACGTTTTTATTTTGGAAATGGTATGCCTGGTGTGTTGGAGCTATGTACATGTATTTGTCGATGCCAGTGAAGACGCATTTGGTGCCGTGTCATACTGGCGATATATAACAGCTGGTGGAGAAATTGGTGTCTCCTTTATTTCAGCTAAGTCTAAATGTGCTCCAATGAAGACCATGACTATTCCCCGACTGGAACTACATGCCGTATTGGGAACAAGATTGATGTGCACTATATTGGAAGAACACTCACTCAAAGTTGCCCGTAGTATTTGTTGGAGCGATTCTACAACTATTGTAAATTGGATTGGATCTGAAAGCAGAAGATATAAGCCATTTGTTGCCCATAGAATAACAGAAATATTGGATTCCACTCGCCCGGATGATTGGAGATGCTTGCCCACAGATCTTAATGTTGCAGATGAGACTACCAGAATGAAAAGCAAAGTTGACTTTTCTAATGAGACACGATGGTTCCAGGGGCCTCAATTTCTTTATAGCCACGAAGATGTTTGGCCAACGCCTGTTTCTAGAGTACAAGATGATTCCTGCGAAGAAGAACTGCGCCCTAAATTTGCATTACTGGTTGGTTCAAATTTAATCATTGATTTTAATCGTTTCTCTTCATTTCTCAGGCTAAAACGTACTATGGCATGGGTACTGAGATTTGTTGATTGCTGCCGTAAGAGAAAGATTAATAATAACACAGCTTGCCTGACTGCTATCGAATTGCGATCTGCAGAAACAATTCTCTGCCGGCTCGCACAAGAGGAGAGTTTTGCGGACGACTTCAAAATTTTAAGATCTGGTGGTAAAATACCGAAATGTAACGACCTGTATTCCCTTTCGCCATATATTGATGAAAACAATTGTCTCCGAGTATATGGTCGTATCGATGCTGCCAGCTGGTTACCACTAGATTCCAGGCGCCCCATCATTTTGTCGTCCAATCATTACCTGACCCAACTTATTGTGGCTCATGTGCATACCAACATGAAACATCAAAACTTTGAAGCTACATTGGGTGAAATAAGAAGAACGTTTTGGATTCCACGACTTAGGAGTGCTCTTAATAAGTGTGTCTCAAATTGCAATATTCGTCGTGCCACTCCAGTACCGCCATACATGGGTCCCTTGCCAACGGACAGACTGACTCCATATGTGCGGCCATTTACATACACTGGTGTGGATTACTTTGGGCCAGTCAACATAACTATTGGTCGTCGCCACGAAAAGCGCTGGGTAGCTCTGTTCACCTGCCTAACTATCAGAGCAGTGCATTTGGAGGTGGCCTTTGACCTTTCAACAGATGCTTGTATCTTGGCAATAAGAAATTTTATAAATCGGCGTGGTACCCCATTGAAGATACGCAGTGATAATGGGAAGAATTTTGTTGGTGTCGACCAAGAGGCTAAGCGGTTCGAGGAAGTCTTTGAAGTGGCTCGAATCTAAGATGAGTTGTCTTCAAAGGAACTGCCAATTGCCCACATAATCCGGCAGAAGGTGGCATATGGGAACGAATGGTTCAGTGTCAAAAAGGTTCTACGGGTGACTCTTTAAGAAGTGGCCCCTAAAGAACACACCCTACAAAGTTATCTAATTGAGGCGGAAAACATCGTTAATTCTCGTCCATTGACTCATTTGCCTGTCAGCCATGAGGATGAGGAGCCATTAACGCCTAACCATTTTTTGCTGGGGTCATCGAGTACTGCGCAAACCCCAGAGGGAACAGTCGGCGATAAGCCAGCTGTGTTTAAAAAGCAGTGGCGAATATCTCGTCAGCTACGAGACCACTTTTGGAAAAGGTGGATTGTTGAGTATTTGCCTACACTAACGCGCAGGTCCAAGTGGTGCGAGTATACAAAACCTGTGGCTCCTGGTGATTTGGTCCTCATATGCGATCCAGCTGTTTCCCGCCGAGAATGGAAGAGAGGCAGCGTAGAAAAAGTATTCAAGGGAAGTGATGGAGTTATACGTCGAGCTGATGTCCGAACGTCTACTGGTGTCCTTAGGCGCCCCGTATCCAAGCTTGCTGTTCTGGATTTCGAAGAGTGAATCGAGTCGATCCACGGAGGTGGGGATGTCGCTGATGCGCATGTTTGTTATTGTATTTACTTATATTTTTTGTTTCTATTCATTTGCCCTTTTTTTGTCATATTGTTATCATTTGGTTGTTTATGATCATTAACTCGTTATTATTGTTTGCCCATAATGATCATTTGTTTGAGTTTTTTTTAAGTCCTTTTTTTGTCGTCATTTGTTTACGACTTACCGCAGTTCCCCCTTTGTCCCTACATTGTACTTGTTGTGTTGGAAAGGAACTGTTAAGTTTTGTAAACAAGTACAATGTAGGGCTCCAGCAAAGCAGTTGTTCAGCTGTTAAATCAGTTTGTTGGGGATAAAGACTGCGGTAAGTAGTGTTGGTTTTATATTTGTTTTAATTTTATTATAATTATAATTTTTTTAGAAATAAACCCTACCCTACCACTATTCCTACCCTACATATTGCCGTGTTTTATTGCGAGTTAAATTCGCTATCCCCGCAGGAATAACTCAGGTCGCAGCCAGCGACAGGTTCAATAATACCAGATAGAGGCATTAGTATAAAACATCCAACAAGACAATGCTAACGGCATTTTGTTTGTGTGGTAAAATAGTTGTGTTAAATACAACACAAATGTATACCAACAATAAAAGGGCAAAATACACTTAAATTTCAGTTGTATATCCAAAACGAAATCAAAAATGAAGTCAACAGTTCTTGTAACTCCACCTGGTTCGGGTATTTACTTCGAACATCTCTAAATTGCACAAAACCATGACGAAGAAAGTGAAATAAAACGCCAGATGAGAGAATCACAATCTAGTTAACTGTTGGCTTTAACTAGATATTGTGATAATGGACCTCAAGTGCATCAAACATTTTTGATGCGAATTTGCAGAAAGTTTGCGCATCAGATGATGCAGTGTTGTATTTACGAATATTGACGCGTGTAGTATTGCTCGAGTTTGCAGTTGCGAATAGGCTCAAAATTGAGAATAATTCCCTTTACTCTATGTTACAAGCTAGAACAAGGCTAATTATATTGATTAGCTTTAAAACTCCAGAAACTGTTCCTCCAACCAATATATTCAATCATCATTGCCAAATAAATTATTTGATATTTATTTTTTATATATAAGAGTATATTATTAGAATTAGTATTATATGACATGTTCGCAGTGTATCCCTGTCGAAAGTGAATTAAACTATAAGGGTTTATGTTAAAATTATATGCATACATAAATTCCCAAACTAAACTTGAGAAGTCTTTGTTCGTCGCTGTATTCTATAGATGTTCCAATTCTTATTCAATGAAAACGTGGTAATTTAAACGCTTAACATATATTTAAAGCCATATAATTTTCATTCCTCCATTGTACAAATGAGATATATAATTGAGAGTTATTAAATTCAAAGTGAAAGTAACAAACAATTCAATACATAAACATCTTTCACTCACAGTTAAAATAATCTTCATTTTTTGGCAAACAATAGTATAAATTGAAAAAAAAGTAAAACAATATTTAAGATTTATATTAAATAATTTAAACCGTGGGATAACTGGAGGCAGTTGCAATGCCACATTGGTTTTCTTGGTTTCGTGCCATTTTGATGTAGCCCTTTTCGCCCCAGGTGGTTCCCCATGAGTTCTTGACCAACCAGTAGTCTTGACCGGACTTATCGGTACCATAGCCAACAACCAAAACACCGTGATCTAATGTCTGAGAGTCACAATTGGGTTCATTATAAATTCCTTCACTGTAAAGCTGGAATGATGGATGAGAAGCGTCTATGGCAACAGAGACAGGACCCACAGTAGCCACGGCTTTCATCATTTTATTTTCATCGCCTTCGGGAATGTCGACAAATCCACTGTCGGTCGCTCCAACATCCTTTTTGCTAAAGTGACAAGAATCGTCAATACCTTCATAAGGATACGATTTCTCGGTATCGATGCCACCGTTTTCCTTAATATAACGGAATCCATTATCCATCAAACCACCGTTACAGCCATTATTGCCATATAATTTAGAGCAATCAACCAAATTCTGTTCGCTTAAAGTCACCAGCACGCCACTTTTGCGGTAATGTTGAGCCTCCAATGCTCCGGTAGTGGAAAAGGCCCAGCAGGAACCGCAATGGCCTTGATCTTTGACTTCAGCAACGGCACCCTTTTCACGCCAGTCAACGGTTTTTGGCACAGTGACATGGGCGGGTTCGATGTAGGTAATGCCAACCAAGCCAGTTTGTTCGCTATATGAAATGGGAGAAAATCAATATCTAAATTTGTATTCTTGATAAACTACAGAGCACAATTCACCACCTACCGTATCTGTTTGCGCAAAGTGTGATTGTAGCCATTCATGGTTTCCTTAAATTCGTGATGCAACATATCGGCATATTTGTTCAATCCCAGCGAGTATGAAACTTTGCCAGCGGCATACAATTGATTATGTTTGGCAATCATATGACGATTCTCATTAAAAATTTTCAAGCGGAAGCGTTCCTCTGTTTCGCTGGCATAGTTTTTGCTATGTTGTAACTAAAATGGAAAATAAAATAATTGAATACTACTTAAAAATATAGAAATTTTAGAATCTAACAATTATTTATTTATTTATTTATTCAGGTATGACATTGGAGGTTCTTAATTTAAATTACATGTATGTATACAGAGTTTAGGATAAAATCCTGTTCAGCTTTAATATAAGAACAATTAGTGGTATTGTAAAGAATTATATAAAATATTATATGAAGGCAAAAATCCAAAAAACCTTTTTGAAGCGGTTTCAGGTACTTATGACTAAAAAGCTTACAACTATCTTAATAACTAACTACTTAATTTATTAAAGGGACACTAATTCCCGAATGTGTTCAAACTCAGACGATTGGCATCTGAGTATAAATTTATAATAAATCTAACAATTATAAATCTAGGAAATAACAGAAAATCATGTCCAAATAATTCGACGATTAAAGAACCGAAGCATAAACATAAAACAACAACAAAATTGTTGTTGTTGATCTTCGGTTACAAATATCCAAACAGATTTGGGACGTCATAGTAACATAAAATGGGGCATACTTATCATTTTTATTATATCATATGCATTATTAACCTAAAGGGGTGTATGCGTTTAGAAAGTAAAGACTGGAAAACTTTGGGTAATACATAACCTAACTGCCTGTTTCCAGGTCTCAAACTGAAAGGTAAGCGAACGAAGTCAGTAACGCTGTGTTCCCTAATTTTGAAGGCTGAATAAATGCAATGTGGGAACCACTAACAAATTTTGTTTGGTGCGTCTTGGAGCTTGCCGATATAGTTTTTTTTTTTTGCGATGCGTTTGTCAAATCGAAGTCCCATCTTAACGTACCATCGTCAATGGGTTTTAATAGCAGCATTTTAATCATTAGCAATTTTAACCAAGAATTTCTTTATTTGTATGCAATAATGCAAATGCGATTATTAACATTTTTATTTATTTTTTAAATTGCAATAAATAGAACACAAAAATAAACTATGGCGAAAATAATGCTAGTATTATTTAAACGTAGATAATGGTGTCGTGCATTAAGATTAGACTTAAAATGGAACAGTGCGAATTTTTTTGTGACCCTTAAATTTTGCAAACTAATAAAACCAGTTCGCGAAAACCTTAAATGTTTTTTTGCGACTCAGTCTAATGACCAAACCTAAGTCTAATGGATGTGGCTAAAGACCTTTCGGGTCATAATGCAAATTTCACTAGCAGTGTAGTATTTAAAAAATTAAACAAAAAACAATTGCGGTTATGTTGATGCTCTTTTGCAGATAACACAGTTCAGTTGTTTCTCGACAGAATATTTTAATGCGAGTGCATATTATTATCAACGTTCGTTCACCACATGAATTTAAATTCAAATTTAATTATTCGATCAATAATCAAACAGTAACAAGAATTCTAATGAAATAATAATTTTAACTTAATTCTAGATTGGCCACGCAATGACAGTAAATACATATAAATATATTAGGGTGGGGTGTCATGAAATATTATAAAAACAAACAACTTTTATGTCAAAGAAGTGAAAGGTGAGAACTTTACTCACTCTCAAAAGTTTTTCACTTCTAATCTTTAGTCATTGATTAGAAGTCATTAAAAGGAATGTTAACATAAATCAAATGTCTATACCACCGAGTAATACTTTAAGAGTGTGCACTAGTTGATTTTTGTACTAACGAGCTCCGAGACCTACGAGGAAAACATATAGAGAATGAGAGCAATCATTAATTTGAACAATTTTCGTGTTAATTGGGATCTACACTAATAACTTTACTTTAACACTTCATTACATTTTGATTTTTTCACTGTATATCCCTTTTTTTAATCGATTAAGTTGGCAAAATTTACTCCCAGTTGATGTGTTTTGTATTTCTGGCTTGACACTCGGCGGCAGAAGTTTGAAAATCACACCCCGCAACCCAGTCCCTATCAACGAGTCTTCTTTGATAGCACATTCTCTATTTGTTCTCCAAGTACTAACTGAATCAGCTGTCTCATCGGTACCCCTTGGTCTATACACTATACCATGGAAGTCTAAATTTCAAATATCTCTTATTTTTAACATTATCACTACTCCATAAACAATCGCCTTGTCAATTTCTCCACCGATATATCAAAATATAAAATAATGATTAGTACTGTGTATGAGGCAACAACAAAATGATACGAAATGAATTTAAACATTTTGAAAAGCACGATAAGAAAAGACGTTTGAACTCAATAATGAAACAACATTAATAATCAACAAATAGTAGGCGTTTTTAGGTAAAAAAGCAAATATTTAAATAAAATCGAGGAATCAACACGTACGTACATGTGTTTTATAGTTTATAGCGTTTGTTCGTTAAAATTCAGCAAATAGTATCACCTCACTATTTGCTAAAGTTTAACGAACAAAAGTTATAATAAAGCGTGAGTGTTTGAAGAAACCCATTTCATTATAAATGAGACTGAAATAAATTTGATAGATACGAAGCTGGGCACGTTCGTTATAAGCAAATAACAATTATGTGAGGGATCGTACCTCGTTTAGCAGCTGGATATATTATTCACACGTGATGAAATATGTTTATTTAAATAGAAACCCTCGATTTCCTAACGAAAAGTTAGTCGTTGGGTGTACGACCGTACGAGTATCTAACTAGAATGATTTTGGGCTTAGTAACTCACACCTTAGTCAAGAGTTGATTCATAGCAGTTTCCTATCTACTGTCTAACTCTAATATGAACATGTCTGTGTTAGCAAAATGCAACCGTGATAGTCATGATCAAAGACGATTTACAATTAGACGACCAGAAGATGTGCGCAACTTGGCAACCCTGGTAAAAGAGATCCAAAAAGTGCTAGGAGTTCACTCAAACGCATTTCTCTCTCGCGTCATATCTTGCTTATTTCATACTTTTTGCATAGTTTATGTAATTTTACTTCAACATGGTTGGAATTTGTATAGTTATATACAACAACACTATCAAAAAGCTGCTCGTGCATTGCAATATTCAATGAAGAGAGTAAGAGAGAGGGCAGAGAAGTGCTAGGGTTTCACTCGTTTTGTTTGTTGGCATTTGAGTGAAGAGAAATTTTGACTGTCTATTTATACATCGTTTTTGTCATGATCATAAAGCAACTATGGTATAGGGAAGAAAATTTACTCATGGAGTGGAATGCCAACAAACAAAACGAGTGAAACCCTAGTACTTCTCTACTCTCTCTCTCTTACTCTCTTCGTTGAATATTTCAATACACGAGCAGCTTTTTGATAGTGTTATTGTATATAACTATACAAATTCCAACCATGTTGAAGTAAAATTACTGAAACTACGCAAAAAGTATGAAATAAGCAAGATATGACGCGAGAGAGAAATGCGTTTGAGTGAACTCCTAGCACTATTTTGTTCTGTTTTACCAGAGTTGCCAAGTTGCGCACATCTTCTGGTCGTCTAATTGTAAATCGTCTTTGTCATGATCATAAAGCAACTATGGTATAGAGAAGAAAATGTACTCATGGAGTGGAATGCCAACAAAGAAAACGAGTGAAGGGCGTCGATTCTCTGCTCTCTCTCTTACTCTCTTGTATCTAAGTCTGTTTCTAGACGTGCAATTATAATTGCTGCAATTCATGAGTTCGTAGGAGAGAGAGGTAAGAAGAATGGAACGAGGAAAAAACTTGCATGAACTCTGCAATTCTTTCAGTTCTTTTCATTCGTAATTTTTTAGTAATGGCGTCTGCAGAATAATTTGACATTTCTTTTCATTTACTTATTCGTAAAAATTTCACACGAATAGTCTGCATATGGCTCAGATTTATACGAATGTCAGAAGCAGCAATAATAAAAACAAGAATTGCACAAACAGAATTGCGAGCGTGTAAAAGCAAATTGCAATTTCAAAAGAGAATCATGAAGAATTGCTGCAATTACAATTGCACGTCTAGAATCAGACTAACTATAGAAATTCCAACCATATTAAAATAAAATTACTTAAAGTATGTAAAAAGTATGAAATAATCAAGTTGACGCGGGAAAGAAATGCGTTTGAGTGAATCGCGTCGACTTTTTTTGCCTCTTCTACTAGGGTTGCCAGGTTGCGGTGGTTTTTTCTTCTCTGCCTGTACATCCGTTTTGTCATGATTACAAAAATAAATTCATTTTTTCCCATAACATCGCTTGAAGAGACTGGGGAGATTATTATTATTAAAATTACAGGTAATTGGTCAGTATTCGTACGCGACGCAGTTTAGTTGAAGTTTTAATTCATTAGTTAATTGATAACCGTTATGAATACAGATGTTAGTCTCTGGATCCATGATTCGATCAAAAAGAGTCTAAGTGTAGTTGATTCATAACTGTTTCATAGCTTAGTTCGTTTACTTTTCCAGTAAAAAGTTGCAAGAATTTACTTTTGAGAGAAAAATAACGATTTTACTCTCCTTTATGAAAAGTTGGACAAAAAGTACGCGAACGACTTCCAGTAAAAATTTGCAAGGAAACAACTGATGCACAGCTGCGGTAAATATAATAGCACTATGGGTTGAATTAGTAATTTTCCGAGATTTTGTATAGCAGTTCACAAAAAAAATACTACTTAATTTAAAGACAACAATCTTTTACTTATTTGTACCATATGCGCGCAAAATGGTACAGTGGTTTTGATCTACCAAGTTTTATTTATATTTTCTTAAAATCTTTGCAAATTTAAATACTAACTAAAACGAAGCTGGGAACAAAAATAGCACTAGCATTCAAAAATGCAAAAAATAAAAAAGTAAAATATAATATTTTAAAATAATAAAATATAGATAATGAAATATATGGAAGTATGATGTAGTTAATTTAGTATTTTTTAGCATGACACTTGTTTATAACGGCAGCACATCGTTTCGACATCGAATTTACTAAGACTCTTGAACTATAGCTGAAAGTTCTTCTTTGGCTTCGCCTCATACACAGATTTGTCGACGTTACCTCAAGGATTTCCTATCGGATTAAGGTCTGAAGACTGCGAGAGCCACCCCACGGCATTAATCGAATTGACTTGAAACCATTTTTGCTTGTATGTTTGGGGTCGTTGTCTTATATATAAACATAAGTGTGCTGATCCATTACTGTTCATATCCAGTGTATGGGTCCAACTCCCTGATACGAAAAGCAACCTCGTACCATTGAGCTTGAACATCCATGCTTTTACGTTTTGCATGTGAATGGGGGATTATACTCTGTATGCGGTAGACGCCTTACATAAAAGATTTGAAACTCATCATGCCAGTGAGTGTGATTTCCTGAATTATCCATTATTCCAACGAAAACCAACCATTTTTCATACGGAATACATTAACATTCAAACTCAGTTTCGGTTTACTATAAAATTTCAAATATTTTATAATAAGTTGACTCATCAAAACAATGTCGATGATGGTTATCCAGCGAAACATGTTTCATATACATTAGTCCTAATTCAATTCAAATGAATTGCAATTCATTTTCCTAATTCATTTGAATTAATTCAAAATCAATTCAATTCAAATGAATTGGAAATGAATTGCTATTCATTTGAATTAATTCAAAATCAATTCAATTCAAATGAATAGGAAATGAATTGCAATTCATTTGAATTGGAATAGAATTCCAATTCATTTTTGGCTAATTCATTTGAATTGATTCAAATTCCATTCAATTCTTTTTTTGTGAAAAGAATTAATTCAAAATTTGGCTGATTCATAATGAATTGAAATCAAAAATTAATGATTCGTTTACAGCTCTGGTTCTCAGACACTTGGTGTTACTTTAATTAAAATAAATTGACAGCAGTGGAAACTGTATTTTAAATAAAAACGATATTCTTAAATCTACCATCCCAACCACCACCAGCAGATGGTTCTATGAAATTGAAATTACATTTATACATTCATTTCATTTCTACATGTGAGGATTGGGAAGAGGCGAAGAGTTCAATGGACGAACGCAATTGACAGACTATGTGTTTTACTGATAGGCGAAGGCGGCGGCGAGAACTCATTCATCTTGAAAACTAAATTTGTTGAACAAAACACAATTATAATTAGTTTATTGCGTTCTCAAAGAAATCAATAAGAACAAATAGATAGAGGAAATTGATTGAACTCATGTCAGTTTGTGCACTATAATAACAGCGTATTCACTTCCAATTAACACAAAACTATTGAAATGAAATTGTAACCAACATTGAGAGTGTGAGAATGCTGACAGCCTCAGCGTAAGCAACTCGTTTTGGAAGATACAATTGCCTAATGCAAGTGTAGAAACAGGACTTAATGCAACTCCATACAGATGTTTTAATGTGAATGAACGATGTTGCAATTTTAATACACAAAACTGTGTGCCTGTTTGACTCCTACCTACCTACATGCATGCAAATGAAACCAGTTTTAAAGAAATATTCAAATAAATGCTGATTTTGTATGCAGCCGTGTTCCTTCAAAATAGCAGTATTGGTAATGAAAGGTTTTATTATTCAACTGGAGTTCCGATTTTATTTGCGCTGCATGCGGGTTGATATAATTTTAAAGATCTCAACGAATTTTGTGAAGTAATTTAAACCCTGACCACAATTCGGAGTCTGTATGCCAATGTCCCTAAAGAAAATTAACATTATTTTTTTTTTTTTTTATGTATAGACTTTTCTTGTGCTATTTTTTATATGGTTTTAGCTATAATTGCACGTGGTCATACAACACAGAATTATTGCTGAAGTTTAAGACCTGTTGTTAACCAAAGTGAAGCGGGCTGCCTATTAAATACTCGTATAATTTTGTTCCAAATTCACATTTAGTTAAACAACAATATATTAAGTCTCTCGATCACTCATTTTATTGTTGATTAAACGTTAACGATTTTTGTAGTCCAACTACGGAATATCTATCCCACAATAGTTAAGGAATTTTTAATAAGATATTTTACACTTTCAACTGAATACATAAAAAGATTTTATAACTGTCGTCTTTACTAACTTCCTTTTTTAGCTATTATACCATACAAATTACGTGAGTTTTAAGTACATATTTATAAAATCTTCTTTGACATTTTGCGCTCTAATCGAAAGCGCATGGCACGCAAAAAAAAACAACGAGCATGTAAAACTGTTCCTCATTCTCCTACAAAACAAAATAATATATATGTATTAACCACTAGCTGGTGCTAGTGACTACTGTCAAATAAAAAGCACCATACCAATGAAGTACCTATGAAATCATAATCACCCGAATATGTGTTCTAACGAGTTGACGAGTTGCACAAAGCAGAAGAAGGAATAAAATACGAACGGAGCATAAAAACAGACTTATTATCAAGTGATTTGGCATTACAAAAACGTGGTCGTTGCCTGCCACAGCCCTAATGATAAAAATCATACATACAGTAGCCCAATAAAATCTATCTAGTCATAAAAAATTAACTTTTGCTGAAACTGTCAGTTTCAAAATTTTTTTTCTTTGTCACATATTAATTTGACATGTCCTGGAAATGAATTTCAGAGATTTAAACCTCATTTATGAGTGACTGTCGGTGGTGCACGGCTCTTGTACACAAGAACAAGTATTTGGCCACCTTACATTTCTTTCGACGACGGTTTTCATGTCTTAGTACTTGGTAGTGTCTCAAAATACTATTCGGAACCGGGGTAAAACTGTATGTCCCTGTCAGTGAGTGTAGAATTAGAAAGCGCGCACAGCTCACTGGATGTGAGAATTTCTCCTCCCCAGTTCCTTCATGGAATGTAATGGGAAACAATTTTCTGTTTATTAGTTTCAAGCACAGCTAATTTGCAAATTGCATTGCGGAAGAGATATACATGTACTTTGACGTTTATAAGTAATTATATTTATTTTTTGGTTCAAATTGTCGTGCCTAAGAACAAAACTACAAAATCGAAAAAAAAAACAAACATGGACTCAGAATTGCCCCATGCTGAAGCCAAAACTAGCAATCTTGTACATCAAAATGAAACATTTTGAGAGCAAACAAATTCCATATCCGAATTTCAAGTTGGAAGCAATTCATAATACAAATTAATATTATCAAACCCTCAAAAATTACAGATTATATTTCTTGATTTACAAACTAAATGGCCTTTAATTATTTAATAAATAACAATTATTAGATATAACCAATCAGAAAAGATTTCATGTTAAAATAAAAATGCTTTTCTTATTGTATGTATACTTTATTGGGCCACTGTAGTGTTTATTGGGCCACTGTAGTGTATATGCACTATGTAATAAAAGGAATACAAGACCGTAGAAATATGTATGTATGTATATAGTGTGTGGCAAGCCAAACTAACATTGTGCTATCAGCAAAAGTGCTGTGCAGGTACTATTGATTATGCATGGTATAGAGGTATAGTATATGTATGTGCTGGACATCAAATCAAATCAGACGGCAGCACCCCGTGAATAGTAATTCTCAGACAGGAAATTGTTAATTACATAACATACAAAAACTCGCTTTAGTTGGATTTATGAATATGAAATGTTAACAAGTTATTTATTCTTGGCAAATGAAGAATTGTCTTTTGGCAGTTAAGGAAGAATATATAAAAAAAATCAACTCACTGCATTTGAGATATTATTTTATTAATCTATGTATTGTCATTTTCAGATGAGCTGCTTGTTTCAAATTATCAAATTGTCGGCTTTCATTCTTAAATTATAGTATTATGATTAAAATTTCTAAAAAAATACAATCATAATATGTAGTGTCAATAGTTTAAATCAGAGTACCTATAATTCTGTGATAAAGAGTATGATTAGTTTTTCTCTTTGGTACTATAAAGTTCTAATAAGACCGATTTCCCATAGAATTTCGAATCATATTGAATTTTTCTGCTATCTACTATTATCTATATAAGATGTATTATAAGTTTACATCCTCTTCTCTTGTCTACTGTTTATGTTTAGATTGATTTCTTGTCTTCTCTTTTTTTTGCTTTCTGTTGATTTTTTATTACAAATTGAAATTCCATTGATTTATTTATTAATATTTTTCTTAACAATCGACTCTTGTACAGTTTAAATATTGTATAGCCACTAAAACAAATTTTAAATAATAATACACATTATAAATAAAAACGTCTTCAACGTTATAACTTATGATTAATACAAAAAATAGGAGGGAAATCTACACATAAATAAACCTGAAGATATCCCCATAGTATACATGGTGATTAAATTTGGAAGAAAAAAAAAACATCGAATGAAAATGTGTTTTATATTAAACTTTAAACTCAACATTATTCTGCTACAATTACACTCTATTAGCAATCATTTTCACATCTACCACAACAGACCAGGGACCCTTTGCTGCTGTGGATTTGGCGGTTTCAGAGTGCCTCAAGTTCTATGGTATGACCTCCTTCCACTGATGCAATATTATGTTGTTGCTGATGACCAGCTGAGGGTACTACTTCGTCAGAGATATCTTCGTAGTTAATTTGTTTACGTTTTTTGAAGATGAAAAACAATACTATGCCATTTATCACAAAGAGAGCAGCTATAATTGCTGCGGGTACATAAACATCCGTCACCATGTCAATTGGTTGAACCTCCTTAGCCATTGTGATTTAGTTAAATGATGTGATGGGCAATCCAAATCCAGGGGTTTATTTTTGATTATGATTAATTAGATTGATGTCAAATTGTTTGTTTTTAGTTCTATTTACAAAAATATTCAATTCTTCATTTGTCTCTTCGTTAATTTTCATTTATTACGTTTCCCTTTTGTGCCGAATTTTCTGTCCAAAAACAAAAACCAACGCGAATTGAAGTCTTCCGACCGAACGACCAACCAACCAAACTAGTGTATGTCTCTAATACTACTGAGGAGGGTTGTTGTATTATCATAAATACTATAATGGAAGGCGGACAATTGAATACGACCGGCGGCCGCAGTAACAGCAAAAGCAGGCACAGCAGCAGCGCAAAACACACTACTACAACCAAATGGAAAAGCAATACAAAAACAACCACAAGCGAAGTACATTTCTTGTATACATGCGCTCAACCAAAGTAAAACATATACGCAGCACTAGGCAAGTGATAGTACGAAACAAAACAAGAAATAACATTTAGAAACTACTAATACCAATTCCCATTGGAAAAATAGCTAAGGAGGCTGGTCTCTTGAAGTGAATATAACTTATTATTGTCCTAACAGTTCGAATGGTTCTAACCAAATCAATCAACGTGATTTACTTCAGTCCCCCTCCCCACTTATGTGCTAGTCGCAAAATTAATCAAATTAATACAGTTGTCAACATCGTCATATTTAGAAACAAAATTAACATTCTAATGCAAAAATAAAAAATAAAATGTGTGTTTGGTGCATAGAGTAATGACGCATAGAGCTGCCATTGTACTCATGTGACATTTCCTTTCACACTAGTGGTCTTCATGAAAGCTCGAAAGAACTTCGTAAACTCGAAAACATCGTAAACTTGCACAGCAAACGTCAAAACAAACAAATTTCCCATACATAGCGACTTGCACAAAAGTGGAAAGTTTTCGAGGCAAATTTGCTCAGCAAACCTGGAAAAAGAAACGTGAAAACTTTTGACATTTCAATGTCAATATTTTTGTATTGAAAAAAAGAGAGGGTTTTTGATTTATGTGAAAAAAAATAATGGAATAGGTAAAGCATATACTTTTAATTTTACTTTATTTATTCTCTTTATCAGCCGTTTTTGACAATTGCTGCACAGATACACTGAGCAACTTTATTTGGTGCCTCATGAAACGCTTCGGGGTAAACTTACGCTGAGCAAAAGATCCAGGTTTTCTTGTTTGCATGAATACCACTACTATTCATGGTGCGGTTGGTGCGATAGAGAGTTGTTTGACGTAAATTGGCTTACACCAGGTGCAATTACAAAAATTGTTGACTTAAAATTTTCATGTCATTTTGTTGAAAAAATGTTAAAATTTAAAAGTACTTGGGGCTTTTTTGATATATTTTATTGTTAGTATATATCTGCGGTGTATTTACACAAAAAATGTTACGCACAAATCGAAATGCAGTTGCTGATTTATTGTTGAATGGTTTGAACATCCAACGAGCCATCTGCAACACACCAAATGTCATCGATTTACAGAAAGAGTTGGCGTCATAAGCGAATTTAGTATAGACACATTAATTCTCTCAATAAATTAAACGTCATAGGTATGGTTGCGAATGAACATTGGATGGTGGAAAATATGGGTTCAATAATACCAGATAGAGGCAATAGTACACAACGTCCAACAAAGGAACAACAACCGCAGAATTAGACAAAAAGCAAGCATAACAATGAACGACAAAGACGACATTGACAAGATTAGTACATATTACAACAGCATACTATGCACTCGAACTTGATGGACAATTGAAATTGTATGTATAAATAAAATTAAAAGGAAATAATAGAGGTAGTGTTATTGTTATCTTCTAGCATTTTCAACGAAATAAAAAACAACTACTTGAAAAAGACTAGAAACACAGTCAAAACGTCGGAGAAAAAATGAATTAATTTAAAGTTTTTCATTTGATAATAATTGACCAGTATAGCCGAGTAAGAACACTAGAAAAGAAGTAAGATAAAATTTTCTGGTCTAAAATAAAGTCAACACCGCATTTCGTGTTTTTGTGGCAAAATTGTTATTTAAATACAATACAAATGTATACTAAAGATAGAAGTCAACAAAAAAAGTGCAAAATACATTTAAATTCTGTACGAAAACGAAATGAAAAATTTAAGACAACAGTTCTTGTAACTTCACCTACTGTAAGTTAATTTTCGTAAAATTTCTTTAATTTCCACAAACCTACGACGAAGAGTGTGAAATGAAACGTCAGATGAGAGAATTCATTCATCTATACTAAATTCGTCTATGGTTGGCGTCTCTATACGTCATTACTCTATGGTTTGATATCTCCCTTGGTAAAATAAGTAAGGTGAACGCAGTAGGACTTGTTGTGCTTTTATGCAACAAAAACAGGCATTTTGTTTTTGTTTGGTGTTCCTAATCTGTCAAAATGTCTACATATGTATATCTACTGTAAAAGTAAAACAAAATACATATGAATGAGAAACACCTAAGCATGGTAAAATTATCTACCGGGTTAACGCCAAATCAAATTCGATTTTGTTTCTTTTTGTTTGTTAATATTTCAATCAAAATGCAATTTAAAAGCATAGCTTTTGTATCAAGTAAGACAAACTTATACAATTTTTCAAATTTTGTGTACATAGTGTTTTCATTATTCAGTTAATTTTGACAGCTTAACCACGGAATTGATAATGCGACTACCTAATAGATAGTGCTTAGGTGCATAAGCAAGAAAAAAGTTCAAATCAGCTGTTCTAACGAGTTTACCTTACTTATTTTACCATGGTGACTCCTATATTCCGAAAATCGTGTGTTAAAAAAGTAACGCTAAATGTCGAAATTTACTACAGAAAATTCGCTATTGCTTGTACGCCAGTCATGGGATTAGATTTTTTTATTTGTACCAAAATCTAGCAGAAACTGTACCAAAAGTAAAGTAATTTATAACGAATTTTTTTCTTCTGTTTGAACTACTAATGCGGGAAGTATTTATCTAAAAAATATGCTTTGTTTTGTATCATTTTGAAATTTAAGAATATATAACGTAGTACATATATATAATAGGGTGGCAATTAAAATTCAACTTCGGAATAACAAATTGCACATTGATTTAGTTTGACCTGAACATAAAGTGGTAAAAAGTTGAGTTAAATCCCACTATAAATAAATGGTTTCCCGTTACATCCCATGTAGGGATTTGGAAGAGCTTCTCATAATCAATCCCACTAGTTAAATCAAACTCTTAATTTAAAAAAATTTTAAATTTTTAGAAAAAAAGTATATTTTGAGTTTATTTCCAAAAGTTGTATCTAAATGAAAAAAATATTCAAGTCGGATACCAACGCCTTCTAGTAGAAGTCTATACGCTTACAATAAGGTATAACACGATATAGTCACTTAACCGCTTCAGGATAATATGGTGCGGCAAAGTAGGCCATCTCGGTGAAAAATCGCAAAGGCTGAGCTATAAACATACATAAGTTATGTACTCAAACCAATTCTATAATATGAAAATTGGTTACTTTTTGACTTTTTTGTTATATTTTATTGTTAGTATATATTTGTGGTGTATGTATTTACACAAAAATGTTACCGTACAAAACGAAATGCCGCTGCTGATTTATTTGATTTATTGTTGGTTGGTTTAAGCCATTGCCTCTATCTGACATTATTAAAGTAATACTTCCAAATATCCAACCGCCCATCTGCAACACACCAAATATCATCAATTTACTGAGAGAGTTGGCGTCTCTATACGTCATTACTCTATGGTTCAAAATATAATTTTTTTTTTAGAATTTCGTCAGAGTTTGAAATGTATCAAGTTTGTTTCGATTATACGACCATACCAAGTTTTAATTGCACCAAAAATGGTACAATTATACATTTCCCATCACTGGAGTACACGCCGCTCGTGAGAGAATGAATGCTTGTGTGCAAGTTCCAATTACACAGCCTAAAGGTATGCAATGATTTTAAGGTTTGTTTCTATAGAAACAGGGGTGCCTCCGATGGATGATTTTCTTTCTTTGTCAGTTATCTTGGAATTTGTTACTGATACTATTTATAAAGGAATGTAAATAAAAACCGTCTCGCTACATACAAGAAACCCTTCTTAATAACTATTTATGACATTGGTTTCCTAATTTTATGCCTATTTGTTTTATTTATTTTATAATTTATTACAGTTAGGATTTGTTGAGAATAGCACAAAAAGCTGGAGGAAAAACACGAACATTAGATTTTACTAAGGAAACAGATTTTAATGTAATTTTTCATGTTTTCACTTCAGCAATATTAACGGCTTTATTCACAAATAGTTATAAAAAGTTTGAGAAACGATTTATTATACTAAAAACGTATCTCACAACTTTTTATGAATAAGGCGCTAACAAGTCTACAAAAGGTTAATACAATTTCTTTTTGACATTTCAAATGTATGTAGTTCATATTGTGAAACCCCGAACCCATGTATGCAAGGTGGCGCAAAGTTAATCACCCCATCGGAAGATGTTATAATTTTTGTAAATGGCGTCGTACGTCAATCATATTTGAAATTTGTGAACTAGACATCTGCAGTATATAAACAGACAAGCAATGGAGCTCTATACTTCGCAAGAGCGTTGAATAATTGTGTCGATTTTTTTTATTTCCCAATAATCGGTCGATTTTGTGTCGAAAATCATCATGAGCGACGAGGCGCATTTATACTTAAGCAGTTACGTCGATAAGCAAAATTTTCGTTTCTGGGGCACTGAAAATCCGCGTATGATGCATGATACATCCACTCAACGCCACTGTGTGGTGCGATATTCACGTGGGGGGAGTGATTGGCTGTTACTGACGAAAAATGATGAGCGGGGTTTGGTGAACATGTGGTGTCAACAAGACGGTGCAACCGCACACACAGCACGATCCACAATGGATATTGTGAAAGGAGCGTTTCTTGGTAGCGTAACCTCCAATTTTGGCGATTTGACATGGCCAGGAAATGGCTACTTTATATCAACATGCATCAGACAATCGCAAACCTCACGGAGAATATTCAACACTGGCGGCAGTCACTTGACGGATATCGTCTTCCACTTAAGGTCCAAATAAAGATTTAGTAAAAAATAAGATCGAATGATTAACTTTGCGCCACTTTGTATACATATGTACCAACTCAAGGCATAGAGTAAATCATACTAGATAAAATATTTAGCTCATCTGACGTTTCCTTTCACACTCTTCTTAATGCGGTCGGTGTGATAGAGATGTTTGACGAAAAGTGACATACACCAGGTGGAATTACAATAACTTCCATCTTGCTTTAATTTTTCATGCCGTTTTGGTGAAAAACTGTGAAATGTAAATGTGTTTTTAACTTTTTTATTGACTGTTATTGTTTGTTAGCATACATTTGTGTTGATAATAATTTTAACACACAAAACGAAATGCCGTTGTTGTTATTTTCAACCGTTGCCTCTATCTGGTATTAGTAAAGCAATTCTTTCCAACATCGAACGTAAATATCACACCAGGCCAAATGTCATAAATTTGGTGAGAGAACTATTAGGTCTACTAAAAGTGTTAGTCTATGACTCAAGGAAATTTATTCATGATTGTAGAACGTGTATGGATGTATGTATATAAATCCACTTTTGTGCATAGTAGAAAATCACTAATTGCGATTTGTTTCTAAAAAATAATGTTGTCCTTGTATTTTTTAAATGTTGCCATCACCCCTCAAAATTGTGCCTTATTTGGGATGAGAAAAGAACATAGAAATGTTACATTTTCTCACAGCTGTATTCTTCCTTTTGCTTTTTAGCATGTTTTATTTACCTCACAAATCTAAAATGATCGACCAGTTTATATGGAGACATAAGCGATATTAAACAACATTTCATTCAAACTGGTCGACAAAATACAAAAAACAACTGACAGTTTTTTGTTATCCCGCTAACTAATACATATTTCGACACTTCGTTCGAGAAGTTAGGACGGGGGTTTGTTTTTTACTCAGCGTCGACATGAAAGGTAGAAAAATTAGCTTAGCGAGGACAAAGAACACATAAATGACAGGAAATCCTTATTTACAACCGATAGCCCTACCCTCTGAAAGCTTTCTGAACCAAAATATAACTGATGAAATCTCAAAAGCCGTATGGCATCTATGCAAGATAAAGATTTCTAATACTCAATTGTTGAGTAGTTATTTAAATATTTAGTAGTTATTTAGTTATTTAAATAAAGTGCTTGCTTAGCCCAAAATAACATCTATTAGCAAGCACAATTCTCCGCTTGATCTCAAGGCTGACGTTGTTGTTATTGTCTACGGCAGATCCGGGTATCCAGATCTTCATAGTTTCTTCCGTATCGGGCTATCGTAGTTTCTTCCGTATCGGGCTATCAAGTCTGTGGTTCGCTTTATAATCGACAAATAGATGATAGGTGACGATTTGTTTTTCGTCGGTCGTGAGCAACACAATTATCATGGATATAAAGAATGATCCTAATGAACCTAGTCTGAATAACAAGCATTTTTCATAGTTAAATTGCACTCGTATCTGAACAATTTTCTATTAGGAAATACAATTTTTGATTGAAAAACTAAATCCATAGCCGTTGTAATCAATATTAATATATTCATTTCCTTATTTAATTATAAAAAAATTGTTATTTACATTCGAATAATAGTAACATTTTAAAGGTCAATATTTCATCGAATTGTTTAACACAATCTCGTGAAACTCGTTACAAAAAATATTAAATAAAACGATGAAAGATAAGAAATTCAAATAAACATAAGTAAAAGATGAGAATATAAATAATGTCACAACACAAAGAGTATAATGACCCAGTTGACATGCAAAAATATAATACATTATTGACTACAACGCAATTGCTATTGATATCAGGAATAACAGAAAAAAACAACAACAAATTTCTATGTGAATGAATAATTTCATCATCAAATTGTAACGAAAAGGGGAGAATGTGATAACAAACAAACATATTACTGCAAACCCAATAGATAACAATATCAAGAACAGATTCATGTAATCAAAATAAAAAACACTGTACTCTGGATGGCCAATTATAGTATTTGGCATCCGAGTTTGCACAAGAAAACAAAAACTGCACAGAGGCTACATATGAATCAACTTCTTATCGGTTAGACTGCAAAAAGAAGTGGTTAGCAAATCCGATCATTGGTGTAGTAAACAAAGCTAAGTCACGCTCATTGTCATGTGACTAGAGTGAGTAACCATGATAGGCCAAGTCTTATCAAAAAAAAATAGTCTGGAGGTCTAGAGAGAAAGAATTCAACATAATTGAATGTAACAAAGAGAAGATCGCTACATATAAATTGTACAGTATCTCCCAAACACTAAAAATCCCGGAATGCAAGTGCTGATAACGAAACCAAACAAAGTTAACAATACACATTGACGGGTTATATGAGTGGTTTTTAGGAAATACAAAAAAAATGATTAGTTGACAAGTTTGCATTTGTATTATAAAGTTCATAAACGCTACACAAAACAGTGTGACAAAGCAATATGTGCATATATTGGTGTAAAACGAAGTCAATTTGATTACTTGTTTCTTTTTTTTTTTTATCATTATTATACATTTTTCATTCTCACTACTCTCCGCAATTAATAACGTTCGATGTTCGCGCTGTACATTAAGTTTTAAATTACAATGCCTTGTAATCTAATAAACATATGAACGAAATTAATTGTTGTTAAACAAAGAAGCTTTATCGGACACAACAAACAACTGAAAAACAAAAACGCTAGAAAGGGCAGTATGGAAATATACTTTGAGCAGATTTTCTATTTGTTTAATGACGAAATTATATACACATACGAAAAAAAGACACAGTAGATTCTTAACATATTAAAAATGCATTGGCGTGGTAGGCTATTAAAAGAACGTGGAAAGTCGACTACTGTTCTGTTGCTGTGTAAACTCTAACTCCTGTACAAACAAATTTTCGGTTCATAACACTTTTACTAAAATGTGTCCAACGAGTGGCTACGAAGGGAACAAATACATGGAAATTTTGGAGGAACAACTGTCGTTTTATTAACAACAATCCTGACTATTAGGGTTGCATTGTCTAAAGCGCCGTGGCCACACATCAAACCATAGAGTAATCTCATACTAGAGAGAATATTTGGCTCATCTGACGTTTCCTTTCACACTCTTCTTGATGCGGTCGGTGTGACAAAGAGATGTTTGACGAAAAGTGACATACACCAGGTGGAATTACAATAACTTCTTGCTTTAATTTTTCATGTCGTTTTGGTGAAAAACTGTGAAATTTAAATGTGTTTTAAACTTTTTTATTGACTGTTATTGTTAGCATACACTTGGGTTGTATTTAACACAATAATATTAACACACAAAACGAAATGCTGTTGTTGTTATTTTGTTCGTTGTTTTGAATCATTGCATCTATCTGCTATTAGTAAAGCAATTCTTTTCAGCATCAAACGTAAATATCACACCAGGTCAAATGACATAAATTTGGTGAGAGAACTATTAGGTCTACTACAAGTATTAGTCTATGCATCAAACTGTTTGATCAAATTTATGCATGTGTTGGTAATATTTTGTTTGACTTAGCCATAGACTAATACTTATAGTAGACCTAATAGTTCTCTATTAATTAATTGCATCTAGTTGAGATTTCGAATTTGAAATTTATAGTGAATTTGCGATCCTGAAAATAGTTTTGAAAATTTTAACTAGGGATGGGTTAAATATATTTTTTTATTAATATATAGAATGCCTTTTTCTATATCAAAAGAAATAGCCGCTTGTGCATTTATTAGTTTTCAGATTACATTTGACATCACTGTGAAATTTAACAAGAGTGTCTACCGAAGAGTGCCCCTTTCTACACCCAAACTAAAAACAATGAATAAATTGCGTTGATATGTTACGGTCCATTTTTAGTTTCACAACTCTTTCAAACAATTTTCCTAAATTTGAACGCATGGATATTGGACATTGAATTGTTCATCGTAGGAATTTATTCCTATTCTTCAATAAAGGATACATTTTAGCAACCTTCCACGATTTTGGAAAGTAACCAATATTAATACAATTATTAAATATTGCCATATATATATTCAGCTACCAAAAAAGGTAGTTTAATATGATTTGATTATTTTTTCAATTTCTGACGGATTAGTGAAATACAGTGAATGGGAACCACCATCAAGGAAATTTAATTCCGATGAGAAGTGTTTAATTGAAGAATTGGTTCCAGCTTTAGTATTAATATCAAACATTTCATGACTAATATATTACACTGTTTTCTTAAAGCCTAAAGCCATAACTAAACTCTGAATTGGATATATAACTGAAACCATATTCGACTCTTCTATGTTGTAAACAAAACACAGGCAACTTGAGATATAATAAATTATCGATAATTTTGATGATTAATGGCCACACTCTTTAAATAAATACTATAATAAAGTTCAATATAACAAAGGAACAGAGAAAATATTATTCATTCTATAGTTGTATAAGCAAAAAATGTTCAAAAACTAAACAAAAATATTCGGATAATTTTGATGACGTAATACAGAAGAGGTTTAGCTTACAATTTCAAAATGCTGTTATTTGTTCTGTTGTCTCCAGTTTCTAAGGTATTGTGCGAAGAATGCAAAAATATGTGATATTTATTAAACTCAAGACAACTTTGATAAATACAGGCTCAAATTTCACAAATTTACAGTCTGTTAAAATGTTATCACTGCTATTTTAATTTTTAATCGTAACTTACTCATTAAAGGGAAATATTTTAAAGTAGATTGCATTTTCATTTAAAGTTTAACGATTTACCTTGAACGCTTGCCATTCTTCTTTAATAACATCACTGAATGAAACGGCTTGAGCCAAAGCCAACAAAGGCAGAAGGACTAATATTGTACGCATTATCTTGTTTAAATGGAAATTTCTGAAAAAAAAGATAGAAAAAATTTATAAATATTAAACATTTATATTTCTCGTACATTTGTATATAAAAATTATATTATAAAATGTAATATGACCATTTATATAAAATTTATTATTATATATATAAAATTTAATACGACCAAAAGCATGTCGAGTAATTTAGGCTTCTATAAATGCGCACTGCAGAATTAAGGTGGATTTAGTTCAAATATAGCAACTATGCTACAAATAATTACAACAGATCTACAGAATGGTCACCATTTGTTGCTTTGTCTCCCTAACGAAGGCAAACATAGTCTGGAAAACAAACCTTTACATAGAAAGTTTGAATTAAAATATAATCTACGAATCGTATCAATATTTTCAACCGAAATTTTCTATTGTTTATCTGTCTAAAGCTTTAATGACTAAACAATTTGATGACTAATACTTTTCGCAACATTGAATACAACAATAAAGATATAAAGGTAAATAATGAGTAAATCAATCCACTCTGATAAAAAGCACGAAGGGGTGTCTTTAATATGATCAAGGCAACAAACATTCCCAAAAAGCGATGAAATTGAGAGAAACTTAAAGCAAGAAACCTACATATCTACATATGTACATATACATCTGTACATTGAAAATGCTTTAAGCTGCCCTAAATTATGAACTATGGAGCCATGAGTATCTAGGAGTAAAAAAATGATTCTTTGTATTAGAAGATAACACTCAATCTGTCATAAACGCCCCAAAAATATCACAATTCCCAGGTGGAAAGTTAAAATTTGCAACAAGAATTAATGAATTGTTTTTTAACAGACGCTCATATAATGCCATACTTCTTACACAGAAATCGTTGGGCGCATATTGTCGTTTGCGGAGGCGTGATGTTTAGAAGCGTGAGGTTTAGAGTGATGATCATGACAAAAAGTCAAAGGTTATGGGAGCGGTGCATTTTTTGTTGCAAAAATGTTTGCATTTTTAACTATATTTTCAGTTTTAATTTATATCGGTAAAGTTATTCAAAATAAATTTCGGTAAAAATATTCAAAAAAGTTTCCTTTTATACCCTTTTATGTTGAATTTACCATGGGGGAGATTCAAAACAAAACAAAATTCGTGTTGTGGTTGCGTACAATTCCAACATGTTTTTTTATTCCCTGCTAAACTAAATTTTCGACCACTTAGTATGGGGAGGAGCTAAGCAGTAAGCTTGTTTTTTAATTCCTTCTAAACTAAGTTTTCGACGACTTTGTATGGGGAGCCGCTTAAGATCGCTTGGCTCCCCATATAAAGTGGTCGAAAATTAGTTTAGCAGGGAATAAAAAACAGACTCAATATTAAGCGGCTATAAAGTCGTCGAAAAATTAATTGAGCAGGAAATAAAGCCACGCTCAATATCTACTGCAGCGCTCAAAAAATGTTACGAAATAGGAAACAAATAACTGAAACATATTAACATTTAAGGACTACTGAACTGAACAGATCCCTTTAGGCATAGTTAAGGACTAGAACTATTGAACTGAAACCGAACAGGTCTTACGGTGTTAATTAACACAACGGAGGGCAACGCCATACAAAACATGGCGGTTCCTCACATACATTAGTTCTATTCAGTTCAATTCCTTGTAGGCTACTTGTATAATTTTACTATGAACAAACCACAAGTGTTAAAATTAAAATGGGATGCGAGCGAAAATTCAGTTTTCAAGAAATACCAAATATAGATGATAACTCTCTGCAACCGGTAATGTTTTAAATATTAAAATAACATGTTAATCGAGTTAAAACGTAATCATTTGTGCCCAATTTTTAAAAAATTAAACGATAAGAATATTGAACTCCAAATTAAGGCAAACAAGTAATGAATTATTTTGACTTTTGACGCTATTTTCCACTGATAATGAGAAAGACCATGTCAAGAAAAAACCCCAATCAAACAGGTTTTCTATCATTTCCGAAAAATACAAACAAAGTATAGGGAAAAATAACACAGGAATATACTATAAACAAAATAATGCCCGCCCATTTTTCAATACTTTCGTATCGTGATCGACAGAAAAAAAACACGCACACTGAAATTGTGAATCGTTTTTATTGCCCTCCATCTATTCCGCAACTTTTGTTTTACAAAGTTTGTTATTGATATCAAATGATGAAATCAAAATAATGAGCAACAGAGTTAAAAAACATTTGATATTACTTCGGAAGTTCAATTCTGATTTTATTTTTTGACGGAATTTAACGGGAGCATACAAAACGGCAACATACATTTTGTATTTGTTTGGCATGTTTTCGCTGTCAAATTCAATACAATGTATAGAAAAATATAAGTATATAATACAAAAAAACACAACGGCGACATACTTTGGATTAGAAAACCAACAAAGACGTAAACAAATAAATAAGCTCTTCTAGTGCGTCTACCTTCAATTGTACGATGTAGAAAACTACAGAATTAAAAACAAAAAAGATATCGTAAAACAAAGAACAACAAACACAAATTGATTGCATTATCTTTGCATATCATACTCTTTGTCTCAACAAAGAAGTCCAGAGCCAAAACTACGAAATGGCACGAGATTACCAATGACCATTGGTCAAATACGACGTCAATGCCTGGACGACATGATAGGGAATACAATAACAAAAACATATCGCACTTTAATTTATGTCAGCAGATTATTGGTGGTATTTAAACATTAATGACGCAATAACAAATTATTGTGGCCTTTTCCAGCATCAATTTATACAATTCACTTTCAACAAAATATAAACTTACCTTGTTCGAACTATTTCCTTTATTTTCAATTAATTTCCTCGATTTCTCTTGAACACTTGTTACACGCAGAATACCAAAACCTGGATCAGATGTAATTGGTTTTTTTTATTCAATATATTTAAAAACAGCGACCAGCTTGTATAAACCACTATTTGTTAATACGAATATTTAATAAAATTGAAATGCAAGAAACTTCACCAGCATTAAACGTCGGTACAATTATAAGGTAGAAGCATTAAAACAGCTCATGGTACAAATATAATGGTAGATGCAGTACGACAGCAAATACAACAAACCAAAAACAACAGGCATTTTGAGTTTGCTCAGTGTCTGTATCTGTAAAGTCAGCTTATTGAAAAATAATGAAAATATGATCAAAATTTAAAAAAAGTGCCATTTAAAAATTGATTGTGTTTTATTTGATATTTTGAAAGTGTTTCTCTCTCCGTTGAATATTTCAATACACGAACAGTTTCCTGATGAAGTTATTGTATCTAACTATAGAAATTCCAACCACTTTGATGTAGAACTGAAAAATTTGAATGTATTTTTCACTTTTTTTTGACTTTTATCGTTGGTATACATTTGTATAGTATTTAACATAACTAGTTTGCCACAAAAATACGAAATTCGCTTATTGTTCCTTTGTTGAACATTGTTTACTATTGCCTCTATCTGGTATTATTGAACCCATGTTTTCCACCATCATCCAATGTTTACTTTCCACCGCACCTACGACGTGTAATTTATTGAGCGAATAAAAGTATCTATGTATGTTTTGGTTTATGGTTACGATGAAATTTAAACAAAGGAAATCAGCTGGGCTGACGCTACTACCTTGTATTCTACCATGAGTGCAGCCATGCGCAGCAGTGTTGCCAGAAGAAGAAATTATGTCAAATGACCAAAAAAAAATTGTGGAACATGCAATAAAATGATGATAAGAAACAAGTTTTTAATTATTTGGGTTTGTGTATATTATTTAGTACCTACAACAAGGAAATAATAAATTTTCATATAAACACAGAAAAAACATTTTTAAATCAAAGATGTGTATTTTTGATTCAAAAAATTAATAAATAAAATAATCAGTTTTGTTTCAAAAAGTTCCGATGATTTGTCAGAATTTTCTTGGGCGTGATTTTTAAGACCCTTTACATTTTGGTTTTATATATTGTAGCTACACTTATTAGAAGTATATCCTGAAAATTTAATCTGGGAGGCCCATGATTTTTTGAAAAACAATTAAAAACATACCTACGGGATTTGCTTTCATATTAAGTATTTAAAAAGAAAATATTCTGTGGTAAGAGTTTTTTCGAAGTTTTATATTTTCTGTATATTCACGATTTTGGCATTAATGAAAATATAAATTCCATTTCTTACATATTTTATGCATTGGTACCATAAGCTACAGTCTTCTTTGATTGCACAGTACAACACATAAAATGTGCACTCACTTCACTTCAGTACTTATCGAAACTAACAAAATGTAATTTGGGGGTGTTCTGGATTCGATCGTATTCAAATGCCCTCAGCATAATTATAGGTGGAGAGTAGGAGAAAAGAAATGTGAAACAAACTGGTTTGAGAAAACCGCATCTAGTGCTTCAAAATCGAAACATTGTAATTTTTTAAATATTTCTCCACATAATTTATCGTAACTCGAAAATGACTTCTCTGATTTTATTGAACCAATGTGAACCGTCGGTGGTGCAATGGTTAGTGTGCGCGGCTCTTGTACATGAGATCCTGGGTTCGAACCCTGCTCTGACCACCTTCAAATTTCTTTCGGCGGCGGTCACCTCGCATAGTGACGGCGACACTATCGAGTATATAGCCATGAAAAAGCTTGTCAAAATGCCGTTCGGAATCGGTGTAAAACTGTAGGTCCCAATCAGTGAGTTAAAACTGGAAAGCGCACAGCTCAGTGATTGCGAGAAGTTCTCCCCGATCCCTTCATGGGATGTAATGGGAAACCATTTATTTTTTTTATTTAAATTTTAGAAAAAATAACTTTTCATTTTTCTTCAACTTATGCCTAAAATATCATGTTTATTGTCATAAAAAACATGAACTATCGAAAACGGTAAACAGTGATTGAATTTTATTACTTTATCATAGAGTTAAATATCTTCGGAGATGCATTTTTTTTATTTATTCGGCCTTTTTATTGGTTATTATTCAAGCTCAAGGCTTGAAGCTCAAGATATAGTTTTTCAAAAAAAAAGATGTTTTGCAAATGCATCCTCATGATTCCTGGCAAACCGTCTAGCTATTACAAATCTAGCCACAGATCTTCATCAGCGTTTGTTTGGAATGCTGCTTTTAAAAAATGCATCAAACTAAATGCAAACAAAATCTCATCTAAATTGAGAATTATCCACTATGCAAGTGTTCGAAAAATATCGCAAGCAAAACACACAAGAAAACATTTGCAAACAACTTCCTTCCATCTCCAGAGAACCATCGGTCCTCATTAGAAATGATTTTTGTTGTTGTCTAAAAGACAACAATGTTTACAGGCATTTGCTATTGCCTGTGGTTTCGTCGTGCTCTATGTTCATCAGGGATGATTTTCTTTATTTATTCGGCCTTTTTATTATATTTTGAATAAAACAAGTCATGGATCATGAAAATAAATAGACATTTTACGAAAAAAGTGGATGAATGAAACATAAATACTGCCGATTTTTCAACTGAATTACCTGAAAAAATTGTTTGAATATTTTTCGGATAGGGATTTCTAAATGTACTAGCGTCAGCGCCCTGATTCAATACCATAACTTCCTTTTGACCCTTTGTGTGAGAATTTCACTAGAATACAATTATAAATATAAATAGTCTACTGTTTATTACTTATTTTTTACTGTAATAATCATAATAAACATTCTTCCCTTTTCAAATCATTTTTCCGTTGAATAGGAAATAGGGTTTGCCAAATCCGTAGCATAAAATGCAATTGTGTTAGTATGTACTATATTTTCAAATTGTTAAGATTAAATGAATTCAAATAAAAACAAAAATCTACCTTCTCTTAATAAAAAATAAAATCAAAAAATATTGATTGATTTTCACGATCCACATCTTTTTTTATTCATAATATACATATATGGCTTTATGATAAAGTAATAAGATTAAACGCCCATTCAATTTTCCATAATTTATTAAAAAAGTAAATGTTTTATATTAATAAAAAAAAATATTTGTTTGTTACAATTTTTATTGTTGAAGTTAAAGAGTGGTATAGGCATTAGTTGAATATAATGTAAAATTTAAAAAAATAGATTTGTTTCAATTACATTTGGACCTGTAAGTTTCGAGTTATGATAAGTTATGTGGACAAATATCTCAAAATATTGAGAATTTCTCGACAATTTTGCAATTTTGAAGCACTAAATGCTGTATTTTCAAACTAGTGTGTTTATATGGTCACTGCCTATAATTATGGTGAGGGCTGGAAAATAAAATTCTAATCGGGTAACTAGATGTAGCCGTAAGTATAATTGAGTTCGTTTAAATGCTAAAAAAGTCAAGTTTAAGCCAAAATATCTACAATACGATATAATATGAATACGAGCTAATCCAGAAAACCTCCAAATTCCATTTTGTTAGTTTTGATAAGTATTTTCAGAAACTGGAGTCACATTTGGGCAAAAAAAACGTATTCTGTACTTTTTTTTAAAGAACTTTAGATCAAACATTACCACTTTCATACTTTTATATTGTATTTCCTTCCGTATTAAATTGGAAGTGCCTAAAACCATATGTACGCTTTACATTGTTTCCAAAACATGATTTCTACATAAAACCAAAAAAGTCACTAGATCACAATGAATTTAATTTTTTTTAAATTTGCAGAATATTTTATTTTAATTACAAGCTATTATAAAAAATACAAAAACTTCATCTTCGCAAATTTAGAACACATTTAATATTGTCAGATATAGTTAGATTATTACGGCCTTATTCATAAAAAGTTATGAGAGGTGATTTTTGTATGATAATTCATCTCTCAAACTTCTCATAACTTTTTATGAAAAGGCCGTTAGTTTTAATTTTTTTCGTCAGAATGATTCCCGACCTAGACTCATAACAGGCGTGTTTTGGTTAAACCGATTGCTTTGATTATCACTTATTTTGTATGGAGAGGTAAGCGATAAAAAAAATAAATGGTTTCCCATTACATCCCATGAAGGGACTGGGGAGAACTTCTCACAATCACTGAGCTGTGCGCTTTCCAGTTTTCACTCACTGATTGGGACCTACAGCATTACACCGATTCCGAACGGTAATTTGAGAAGCTTTTTCATGGCTAGATACTCGATAGTGTCGCCGTCACTATGCGAGGTGACCGCCGCCGAAAGAAATTTTTTTTTGAAGGTGGTCAGAGCCGGGTTCGAACCCAGGATCTCATGTACAAGAGCCGCGCACACTAACCATTGCACCACAGAGGTAAGCGATATTAAGCGGCAATTCAAGTTACCACTTCCATTTCAGTTCTAAGCAGACATAAAGTTACCAGTTGGAAAAAAATCAGAAAAACTGTGTTGGATATCATTATCGTTAAGCAGAAGAATATAAACATTTGCAGGAATAACTACAAACCATGCGTTAGAACAAGGCGATTATACGTATTTCCGGTTGAAAAGGCAGAAAGTTGCCAGTATGAAAAAATCAGGAAAACAGTGTTGGATATCGTCATCATGAGCCAAATACAAGCAGAAGAATATACGCTTATGCCATGTCCACGCTGCCGCGAAATTGAGGTCTTTCGCAATTTGGGCCGAAATTGAGTTGAAATTGTTCAATTTCGCATATATTTTGACAACTACGAAATTGAGATATTTACGACAATTTCGTTGAAATTGACTTGAAATTGTCGTATACAACGCTGTTTTTACTCAGTAAAATTAACTTAGTACTCTTTTTTGCACATATGCAAGAGAACCAAGCCGACAGAAAATTTTCTGGTGTGCCGCCGTCGTAGATATTTTTATTGAAGTTCACGCCGCCGTCTTTAAAGCATGCTTCGACTTAAAATGTTAGCCGATATTATCAATTAGGCTGCATTTACAGGCCCGAATTACTAAAGTTATTACACAACCAACGAGATGAACCTAAAAGTAACGTCTGCCGAAAAATTACATTTAATAAAAACTCAGTTGCCGCCGTCGATTAATTTTTTTTAGCTTCAACGCCGTCCATAATTATGGGTCGGCTTCGTTCACCGAACACGTGTTTAATAAAATTACAACAAAAAACAAAACAATTGTATGCCGCCTCATTCATCAGATTGAAATTTTAAGTTTACATCGAAATAGGCTAGTGAAAATAAACTATAAGCCGTGGCGAATCAGTGATTCATGTTAAAGTTCACGTACCATTCATTTATTTTATTGTTTTCATTCATTTCCAAACAGAATTTTGGTTATTGTGCCCAGGCACTAAAATTTTACTATTGGCAATATTTGTAAACAAACAGTTGTCATTTTTCAACGAAATTGCTCAAAAGCAGTGTGAACGATTTCAATTTCGTTCGACAATTTCAATCCGAAATTGTCAATTTCGTGGCAGCGTGAACAAGGCATTATTCAACAATAACTACAAACTACAAAGTTGAAGCTAATCACATCTAACAGAAGAAAGGTTTGAAAGAAATATGATTTTGTGCTAAATGTGTCGATTTGTATGGGAGGTACCAGAAGGGGCGTGGTCAAAACGCTCATTTTCAATCCCAAACTCAATATTGGCAAATAATTGTCACAGACAAAATTTCATTGTGATCTGTAAAGATTTACGGCAGCTATCGTGTTGACCAGCCAGCCAGACGGACGGACATGGCTCAATCGTCTTAAAATTTAAAACAAATTTCTTCCAAAGATAGTAAGGGCCTAAAGTGGCTCCTTCGATGCGTTACATTTTTTTCCGTATTAAATGATATATACCACAATCCTATGGGTGAAGGTATAAATATGATAAAAAGGCAATAATTATGCCAACTGGCAACACTGGTGCGCAGAGACGACTACTGGCAACAGCTGACAGGATGTAACAACGCCCATTGGCGTTTGTTAAACACATAGAATAACACATACGTAGAAGGTTTTATTCTCTCATCTGACGTTTCATTTCACACTCTCATCGTAGGTTTGTGGAAATGAGAGCAAATTAAATTTAAAATTTACATACACCAGGTGGAGTTACAAAATATGTTCACTTAACTATTTCCTGTCGTTTTGGTATAGAACTGAAAAATTTAAAAGTAGTTTGCACTTTTTTGTTGATTTTTATCGTTGGTATACATTTGTATTGTATTTAACACAACTAGTTTGCCACAAAAACACGAAATTCGGGTGTAGTTCCTTTGTGGATCGCTGTATACTATTGCCACCATCTGGTATTATTGAACCCATATTTTCCACCCTCGACTGTGTAATTTCCATCGTACCTATGACGTTTAATTTATTGAGCGAATAAAAACTTCTATAGTATGTGTTATTCTATGGTTAAACAGAATAATCGTCACGAGTGATGACGTCAAAAACCCCGCTAGCGATTGACAACAAGAGGCATGGTGTATGTTCTCACGATGTTGAACGTTAAGTGGAGTTCAGATTATCAGACGGATTTGACGATCTGTCGAATCTGAAGATCTACACAGAAAAAAAACTTCATTAGAAGTACATGACATTTTTTCATTTGGTTGACTAGTGAGATAATTTCAAAGGTAAAATGCAATGTTCGAGCTAAAAAGTAGATTCTGAGGGCTTTAGCGAAAAAATTCACAACTTCATTATTAATTGATGGATTTTCTTAAAAAGTAGCTTGTTTGATTTCTAAAACCTGCCACATTGCGTATAAAATACAAAAAAAATGCACTCTGTGAATTAATATTTTTTTAAAATGCTTTAAGGGGCTTTCACTTGTAAATTTTCGGTAAAATCTTGTAAAATTCCTGATTCAACAACCGATTACGACCGCTGTAGCTAGCCGATGAATGAAGACGCACAATATTTATGTTTTGGGGTCTACTACCATCCATTTAGTATATATCTTGACGAGATTTGTTAGTTGCTGAAACAATTTTTCATACAAAAACAAATTAACCAAAAAAAATTTTTAAAATTTTTAAAAAAAAAACAACCAAACGAAAAAAAAAAATTTTATTCCGTTTTTCGAGCTCATGTCAAGGTTATCTACACAGAAAAAATTATCGCATCCGGAGTACATGAAATTTTTTTCATTTTGTTGAGTAGTGTTATTTTACAATTAATTATAATTTCTGGAGAAAATGGAAGGTTGAGTACTTGACAGCGTTACAAAACATATGTACCCCTGTCAAATATTTATATGTGCAATGTATCATTTTGAGTTGGAGCTTTGAAAATAAAATTTTTTTTATTTTTATTTTATATATTAGTTTATATTTTATTATTCTTTAAAATTATAAGAAACCATATTTTTTCATTTCTGTTTTAGAACAAAAAAAAAAGTGTTTGATATATTCTTCATAGAAAATATTTATATATGCAAAAATGATACTTAAATTTAATTCTTATTCTTATCCAATTAAAATATGTAATTAATATGATATTGAGTTGCCCTTGTGCTTAAGAACTTGTTGTAGCCTGCGTGGTATAGAACTCACTAAGTTGCTTAAAGTGGACATGTCAATTATCTCCCATTCCGCCAATATTGGTAGATTTAGTTTTTTAGGCGTCGTATACTGCTTCCTCTTTGAAAACACCTTGGCGGAAAGTATCCCCCAGAGATCTTCAATTGGGTTGAGGCCGGGACTTATGGCTGGCCACTCCAGTAATGGAATATTTCGGGACTTAAAAACGTCCCTTGTGAGCCGAGCAATGTGGATCGGGGCGTTGTCTTGTTGAAAAGTCCAGTTATCTCCATATAATTCGACAGCAAAATCAATTAAATTGCTGTCCAACAGATCAACGTACGCTTCCGAATTCATTTTAGTTGAGACAAAGCTTATTACTGACTTCCCTCGTGCTGCAAATGTAGCCCATATCCTAAGAGATCCACCACCGTCGTGTCGCTTGTAGCACCTTTGACGAGGATGTCGTAAATCTCTCCAATATCTATGGTGACCATCAGGTCCGTCCAAAATAAACTTTTTCTCATCACTAAATATAACGGTTTCAAATTCGTCCTCAAAAAGCTTGTACTTTTCTGCAAAAGCAATACGCGCATTTTTATGGAGCTGGTTTAAGCGTGGTCTGCCCATTTTGCTTTGGTACCGAAGACCTATATCGTACTTTAGCAGTTGCTGGACACGCTGTCTCGTTACATTTAGACCCAATTCCTCCTTTATTTCCCTGCAACTCATATTCTCATTAGCTGCTAAATGCCAAATGCGCCGCTTAGTCCTCTGGTCTATAGTTGGGATGCGTCCACTGCGCTTAATACACACACAGTTTCTGGGGTCTTTGAGGAAATTCGAAACTGTATTACGATTCCGATTTACCGCAGCTGCAATCTCGCCAATTGCTTTACCTGCAAGTCTCATTCCAACAATTTTTCCGCGCTCCTCATCCGTAAGTTCACTTCCACGTGGCATCTTCAACTAAAAACAAAACTGTGAATTAAACGTTTCTTAGAATATATTCATAACGATCACTTTACTCACGTACAGAAAGATATTTTATACTAAACACCCGAGAAAAATAGAGTTGTTCACTTTAAAGTGTGTGGAACGCTTTGGCACATATAATTATTTTCTATTGAGTTGAAAACTTACAGAGATAATCATAGATAAAGGGACTACAAATAAAGTCCAAAATAGAAAAAAGTATATGATAAAGAGAGAGGGATATTATTAAAAAAATTGTATATGGTCGACATTAAATTACAGCCAGTTTTCAGAAGGAAAGAAAAAAAATTATTTTGCACATATAAATATTTGTCAGAGGTACATAAGTGTTACAAAACTCAGAAGCGTGAAGTTGTGGATACAGACGCAGAATGGCATCGTAAAACGCACTATAAGAAAAGTTTACCCCCCATTATATGTATATGATCCAGATTCTATAGCAGAACAAGCTGCTCTCAACATGTCGAAAGTAATGCTGATAATGTTGGTATTGATATTCGGTCAAACTGTATTCGGTCAACAACACCAACTATATAAATGTTTTGAGAGGGTACAGCAGTACATTTGAAGAACCTTGGCCGAATGGATGTAACGACCTCAACATGGAACATGGTGGTGTGTTACAATTTAACCATTCGGCGTTGAAATTGAAGATTGTTTATATACGTTTCGTTCGGTATATGCTTTTCCCTATACAAATGAAAAGTTATATGCAGTCGATAATTTTATTAAAAAATTTAAACAATTAAAAATATAGTTACAAATTGAACATAAAATTAAATAAATATGCGACCTATCCAGGATTCGAACCGAGTTCTTACGACTGCTAGTCGGATGTGCCATCCATCACGCCACCTTCGAAGTGCAAACATCAAGATAATACTTGAGTACAGAAAAGAGTGAAATTGCTTCAAAAAAGCTGAAAATATTGAAACAAAACATGTTGACAAGTTCATATTTTCACTGGTCGACTTATAGGTTAAAATTAGCGATTACAGTCGTATCATTTGTGTGGACGAAAATAACAATCATATTAATAAGAAGCAAGAAATTGGAAGTGATATGAAATTACCATAAGTATAGATGAGCGATAATGCGTGCGGTTTTCTCCTTCTTGTTCCTACTTCTAATTTATGTTAAGAATTATTAACATTGTTCGTAAGGAAAGTTATGTATGTAAATATAATAAAATTCAGTGTCGTATCAGAACTTGTACGAAACGTTGGTTTTAATTATTGCGAGTGTAACAAATTAAAAGCATTTGTGAATGATTGAAAATCATAATCAGTGAAGAAGAATACGCACAAACAATACAAAAGTAATTAAAATACTATTTTCAGTAAATAAAAATACCGAAGAAATATAGAGTTGTATTCGCTGTTCGATGAAATAGGGTAGCGAGTTCGATTTCAAGTCGAAAATGTGGTGAATTCTGCTTAAAAGAAGATAAACAGCTGTTGCAATTTCTTTATATCTTACCCTGCGACAAGCTTGCGTTTGCGACAGGGGGCAACAAAGAGTATATAAAGTGTAATTTATAAAATAGGCAAAGCTGCATACATTTTAGCACGCACTTTAGCTTGTATTAATCTGCCCGTTAAAGCGAAATAAATTATAGCAGTTTTAAACAGGAAGCGTGAAAAACACGTCTAGTATTTGTGTAATATAATAAAATAAAGTTGTTAAACCAAGGCTAATTAATGAACTATTAAATTCACTTTTTATATTGCAACGCACTTTGTTCAATTTACAATAATTGGAAAAAACTGACATATTTCGGGGCTCAAGTGAAAGAACAGCTGACTTTCCTATCGGAAGACAGATGCGTGACTGAACAAATATTGCAAGCAAAGATTTCGAATGCAGTGCGAACAAGGCCTAAGCACATGTATTAAAACATATTGTTAATGGATACACCAACATTAAAATTTTACACATAAAAACGCATGTACTTATACTAATACATATTTTGTCCGCCTTATTCATACAAATTTGTGAGAGATTTGAGAAATCGATCATATGAAATCGATTTGCGAACAAATTTCATAACTTTACACACATTTCGAACAGATTTGATAGTTTGTTGAGAGAAATCGTCGGACAGTTGTTTGGCTCATAGATAGAAATCAAAAACAAACTTGGCTCAAAATTGGTTCATTAAATTTGGTGTAATAGTCTGATGAAATTTCAAGACCCACTGGTCACTTGGTATGGGGGTACCAATAAGCCTATACGTATGTACAATAAGGATAATAATAGTCAGAAAATTACGGTTTGCAAAATTTGGTAAAAATTAATCAATTCAATAGGGTGTTATAGTTTGATTGTTGCCGCAGACACTAAGTGTGTTTTTTTACCCCGCTAAAGGTAATTATAGCTTAATTTGTACGGGACAGCTAAGCGATATTAAGTGGCATTTCGACTTGAGCAATGACAATGTTGCCACATGTTCAATTTCAAGAAATGGCAACAAAAAGTTATCTTAGATAAATTTTGTTATCATTTCTTGCGAATGAAAATGTTACGAAGGAGAGACTCAAAGGCATAAATTTGCAAATTGGCTTACACATTTTAAGTTCATTAAAATTATTTTATTTAATGGAAGATCACGCATACTTTTTATGGAACTAAATTGTTCACAACAATGCCCGGAAAATGTTATACATACTGATTATGGTAGAATAATCTATCAGGTATAATCGCTTAAACAGGTGCTGAAATTTTTTCCACGTCGTTTTTCGTGTTACTTGCCAAAATCATATGTATTTCGTTTTTATACTTTTTATATTCTTGTATTGTTGGTATATATTTGTGTAGAGTTTGTCAACTGAAACGAATGAACGAAAATAAAATGTCTGTTGTTGCTGCTTCTAATTACAAAAACACTGGTTACAAACGTGTTACCATATCACATTTTTTTCATCCATTAGAGCAAATGTTGCCACATTTCGTAATATTAAGTGTGGATCGTTTTATTTGGAAAGTCGTAAGTGGCGATAGCTTAATTGAATAAAAAAACAGACTTACTATTTCATTTCAATTAGTTTAATCAATATAAATGTTTAATTTGTGTTTGCTTCAATTATATTTCAATTTCAGTACTTATTTATTTGCACAGTACTGTATGTTACAATGTAACTATTTACCAAATCCTAACTCGTTAATGTACATAGTCATTTTTGGCACTTTTGGTTCCAAACTTTGAGATTTTCTTAATTTTGGTTTGGTACCGAAAGTCACCAATTTTCATGTTGCTGCAACTACGATTTGTGTATTGTACCTACATGACCGTCGGTGATGCAATGGCTAGGGTGCGCGGCTCTTGTGCATGAGAACGTGGGCTCGATCCCTGCTCTGACCACCTTACATTTCCTTCGATGACGGCCACCTCTCTTAGTGATGACGACACTATCGAGCACTTAGCCATAAAAAAGCTTCTCAAAATACCGTTCGGAACCAGTATAAAACCGTAGGGCCCAATCAGTGAGTGAAAAATTAGAAAGCGGACAGCTCACTGGTTGTGAGAAGCTCTGTTGCGTTTTGTTTTAAGAAAATTTAATAAAATTTACGATTAACGATTAATCAAAAAACCCCATTAAATGGGTACCCTAGGGAATTCGCAAGGCGTACTAAAGTGTTGTATTTTTCGTAAGTACTATCTTTATACAACAGTTGTATATACGTTGTACACAAAAATATTGTACTGTTATGCAGGTATGGTTATGCAGTATACTATCAGTAACAACTGTTTTATGTTTACGTTTAGTTAATTATTTTTATCGGTGAATGTAATTTCGACCTTTTGTATTTCTTATGACAATTAAGGGTAGTATTCTAAAAGTGCCGAAAGTGAACGTAAACGCAAAGCCAACGCGAACGCCAAAGTCAAAAAATGGTAGTTTATATATCACTTCGCGCTTGCGTTTGTTTACGAAAGCTGTCACTGACATATGCGGTTTATAGAGTTGCCAAACTAAAATAAACAATTTTAGATCAGAAAAAGTTATCTTGAGCGAAATGCTCAGAATGAAAAAGATTACAAAATTTAGCTCCATTTCAGTAGATCAACAGATTTTAAGATTGCTATTATTTATAATACTGCAAATACCAACAATATTCACATAAAATGTGTAAAAAACCTATGATATTCTGGGGTTCAATGTCAAATAAATTTCCCCATCTATATTAAATTAGTTGTCTTTTCAAAAACACGTGCCATTTGGCGGTATGTATTGATTGTAATTTATTGGTCCTTTTGTTTATTATTGTCAACATCAACTGATGTCTATAATTTTTAAATATAATTATAATTATTTATTTAAACGTTCCATTTCTAATTTTATTATTGTAAATAAGAATTTCAGCGCGTAAACAGTATAATTTTGAATTATTTAGTTTGAGCTCTATCCGTCGAATGCATTTCAGCCAAAATTGGAAACTATTTATAAACAATGAAATGTAAAATACTTCCATCTGCCTATCCTCGATCGACATTTTTCTTTAAATTTGTAATTTCTTCAACTAACGCGAAGAACTGTGGCGTCTTCAATTTGACAGCTGAAGTGATCTAAAACGTTGCGATGCGTTTTATAAACTATCCATTAAATAACGTAACTCAACGCAGGTTTTATAAACTACCAAAACGACAAAAGTAGCGCGAAGTGACTGATACCACCCTAAGAAATAAATATTTGCAACTTACTTGTAATGATATAGTAAGAGTTTCAGTTATTCCAGTAAGTGTTGATTTTGAAGTTTTACGTCTTTACAATACGATAATATATGGGGGTGCTCACGAGCGTACTATTTTTCTTCAAATATGGCTTTACGACTTATGACTTTAAGACACCACACGAATACGTTGGTCTATCCGTTAAAATGAGAATACTATTTATTTTTATTAACGAATGTTCTCCGTTGAAACTATATTATCTTTGTTGGTATATATTATACTATTTGAAATTCAAATGTTACTCCTAAGCGAATTATATACTTATAATCGGATGAAAATATGCCAAAATGCGCGTATTAAGAATTGCCACATATTTACCGACCCGGTAACCTGTTGGCTGAAATCTTTGCGGATAACTCTTCTTTGCTGGAAAACAATAACCACTCCCCGTGATCGAAAACATATATAGTTTAATGACACAGATATATTTTCGAACACGTGGAGTTAAAAAGGTTGCCAGTGTCCAGTCGATCAAAAAAAAGGTGAAAGGGATAACTACCGACCAATTTAAATAAGCTCCAAGCTCAATGTAATTTGAGAAACTCCCATCTCGTGAATTATCTCGAATTAAACGGCCTACTTGGTGATCAAATTTCTACAGGCGATTTGATGCCGTTCCGGTTGGAACAGTGGAGTCGGCCCGTACATAAACTGGGTGAGAGTAGGATAGTGACCCTGGATATTTCCACAGGTGTTTGACGGAGTCTGGCACGACGCACTCATATCGAAAATTACATCTTTTGACATGGGCAGTAACTTCTCTCGATTTATTGCGAGCTTTCTCAGGGATCGTTGTGTATGACATGTTTTATACGACGGAATTTTTGGTGGAATTTTTCCCAGCCATTTTTAGTGTTCAATATTTTTTATCAAAACAATAACATGTTTTTTTTTTTTCAAATATAAAATTAAAACCACCAACTATTTTTATTGCTTCTCTAAAACCCATAAAAATTTGATTATTCACTCAAAATGCAATAATCATCACCACAGGAAATTCTATAATTTTTTTATTAAAGCCCGGTATTCTGTTTTTCTGAAATTTTCGTTGCCATAAGAAGTGCGTGTGTAATAAATAACGACAATTTGATGAAGCGGAAATTTCGTTCACTTTTAATTTGCTTGGTTCTCAACTCTTTGCGAAAATGTCGTAGGTAAAATCAATTGCAGGGTTGTTACGCCAGAGTTATTTCGTTCGAAAACAATTGTTTGATAAATATTTCTTACGAAAATTTCTTACGAAAATTTCGCAAAAACTAAATACGGGACTTAAAACTGTATTCATTTATATCTAAACGAAATGTTTAGTTTAGGAGTGTTCCCACGTATCTCTGATTTACGTTGGAAATAGTTCATGAATAATTCCTCTTCGCTCTCCATTTTATTTTTAATATCGTTCGCGGCCGGTGCGTGCGCCGTTCTTTAATACAAGGTGGCGCAAAAGTAATCATCCTATCAGAAAATGCTATAAATTTTGCGATTGGCCCCTAATGTCAGTTCTGTTTTGACATTTGTGTAGTAAACACATGCGAAATACACGTTAAAAAACAATGTTACGCTACACTGCTCCAGAACGCGGAATATTGTTGACTATTTATTTGACCAATAATCGGTCGGTGACTTTGGCACAACGTGAATTTCGTCGCAGATTTCCTAGCCGTCCAACGCCTACTGGTGAAACACTGCGACGTTTAGCCGCTCGCCTCGAAGAGGCTGGCACAACACGAGATGCTGACAGGCGTGGCAGACCCCGGAGTAGCCGTTCTGCAGAGAATATTGCTGCTGTAGCCGAGGATGTCATGGATGCGCCATCGACATCGACCAGACGACGTGCCACGCAAATGGGTATCAGTCGACGGTATTTACAGCGAATTTTGGTACAAGATTTGAAGATGTTTCCGTACAAAGTCCAGACGGTGCATCAGCTGTTTGCAGCTGACCGCCAATCGCGTCTAACATACGCTCAAGCCATCCTTAATCACCACCAAGAGGAAGATGATTTTTCATCAAAAATAATCATGAGTGATGAGGCCCATTTCCATCTTAGCGGGTACGTAAATAAGCAAAATTTACGCTTGTGGGGCACTGAAAATCCGCGTGTAACCCACGAAGAGCCATTACACCCGCTCAAAGTCACTGTATGGTGTGCTGTTTCGCTGGAGGAGTCATCGGACCTTTTTTCTTCGAAGACGTCGCGGGCCAAACGGTTACTGTGAATGGTGAGCGCTACAGAGCAATGATCAACGAGTTCTTTTTGCCGCAACTTGATGAATTGGGATTGGAAAACATGTGGTTCCAACAGGACGGTGCAACGGCACACACTGCACGTGACACAACCGATATGCTGAAGGATGCATTTCCCGGGCGCCTAATCTCCCGTTTTGGCGATTTGCACTGGCCACCAAGATCGCCTGATTTGACCGGACCAGACTTCTTTTTGTGGGGCTTTTTGAAGTCGCGGGTTTATGTCAACAAGCCTCAGACTCTTGCAGCTCTTAAAGACAATATCCGTCAAGAATGTGAGGACGTATCGCCGGAAGTTTTGGCCAAAGTGATGGAAAATGCCATAAAAAGGGCTCAAATGACAATCAACTGTGGCGGTGGCCATTTACATGACATCATATTCTCGACTTGATGAAAAAAAAATTAAAAGACCAAATAAAAATAATCCACAAGAAGAATCAAAGTTTTTCATTTTTTTTTTAAATTACAGCCAAAAAACCTCGGAAGTTTACTTTTGCGCCACCTTGTAATACTAAAGCATTTATTGTCTCTTTTCAATGGCCGAAACTTCAAGTTTTCTCTACTGCTGCACTTTGTTTATCTTCTTATGAACATACAGAGAGAGAGAGAGAGAGAGAGAGAGAGAGGGAGAGAGAGAGTAGCGAGACTGGCTTTGCATCAAGGCTCCTCTACTTCTTTTATTATTTATGTTGGTCTGTCAGACATGCTACCAACAATTAAAAGAAAGGGCTAAAGAAAAGGGAACCCAAACATTGTGCCCAATTTGTCGTGTCATTATCAAGGATGGCACACTTATATTTTGTTAATTATTAAAAAAATTGTAAACATTTCAATTTGCGAACTGAATTATATTTTTTTTTGTATTTACACTAGATAAATATTATGCAAAAAAATACCAAAGGTGCAATATGGCCGTAATGGCTTTATTTCACTTCGAATGTGATGAGAATTAAGGCCATATGGCTTTATTTCCTATGGCCTTAGAACACTGCACCCTTTACGATATATTTTTCTTTTAATTTCTTAAAATCCACTTGCTTCAGATATTTGGTTGCAATATGGACAAAATGTAAATCTTTTAGTTTGTTCAAGTCTTGTGTTTGAGTTGTTTTGCCTTTTTTTTAACAATCTGGTGATAACTGTTAAATCGGTAAAATGTTCGTTAAAGTATTAAAAATGTTTGCGCTTGACTCAAATTTCTTCGCAATTTATTAATTATGTGTTTTTGTACAACAATACACACACATTCTTCTCATTTTGGCGGGGCTTGACTCCATTAATACTGGACTTGATGTTCATATTCAAATGTTAAAATTTTTAGTTTGAAGATACAGTCCTTTTTTTTAATGATATGCAATGTTCCCTAATATAAAATACATAGTAGGTAACCCTTTTTAGCAACCCAAGAGTACCGTTAGCAACATATTCTCGGTCTTTAACACTACGTACTGTACATTTTGGCCTAATTTTTAACGTCTTCAATTAGTATTTGACACGAAAGTTTTTACAAGCAGTGTTTCATTCCATTCTACCTTAGTAGTATTTGAAAAAATATGTATGTGGCAAATAGGAAATTGAAGAAGTTACAGAGATTTTCAATTAAAACGTGAATTATATTGTTTTATTACAAGACTAAAGAATCTGCGAATACCGTTTTCAATTGTTAAATATTTTTTTTTTACCATTAGCGCGTTTTTTCATCAACACTGTTTTTTAACCACAACAAATATAACGGTTTATTTTATTGATTTTGTTTTTTACAGTGAGAGAATTTACGAAATAGAGACAGAGAGAAAGAGAGAACTCTTATTCATTTCAATTCATGCTCTGTTCGCTTAGAGGAGACTTGTGTGAACAAGACTTTTATTGTTTTGTGTTAACAGTCAGCTATAGACGTCCTTGCTGGATTTTGGTTCTGAGTTTTGTGTTATTCAGTGTGAACAAAAACACACAAGAAGAAATAACGGTGTTTTAACGTTTTAGCTGTTTGTCATCCATCGTCGACACAAGAAGAAAAAAAAACAGAAGAAGAACTAGTGAAAACCTTTTATTACTTAAACGTTGTCCGGGTGCTAGAGAAAATTATATAGACACAGAGCTCTTACGTAAATATCAGAAAAAATTTATAAGTTTTTAATTTTTTAATAAAACTAAAGAAACATTTAATATTTTAGTAAAAATCTGAAGAAAAAACAATTAAATTTAAATGAAGCAACTACGAAATTTGTAAAGTTTTGTTATAAAAAGAGATTATACCTGGAAAACTATAAAAAAGAAACAATGAACATTCGATTTTGTTTTTTTTTTTATAAATTAGAGACATTTAAACGACACAGTTAAAATAATCTTGTTTAACTATTGCAATTTGTGTGTGTTTCGGGTGAAAAAAGATACTATAACAAACTCAGTGATTCGCCTCATGATTACATAAGTTCTTCTATAGGAAAAAAATACTGAAGAGAACTCAGAAAAAACAGTGTTGAAAGATATTGGGGGCTTCGAAAGGAAGTGTTAAATAATTGCAGGGGTTTCTTTGGGGTTTGTGTTTAAAAATTGAAATATAATTAAAAAATAAAATTGAATTGTATAATCTTCTTGTTAATTTGTAACAACTTCCGTTTTGTACCAAAGAATTGAATAGAGAGCGAGTAAGAAAGAGGGAAAGAGAAAAAGGAGTTATAAAATTACGAATGAAAAAAAGATAATACTATGTGGAACAAGAGTCATGTTTCTGCTTCAAAATTGACTTAACTAGGTCAGTTATTGAATTTTCAATAATCACAACAACTCTGTTGGTGGTGATACATTTTCTACTTTATCCTTACAACAACAGTTGCGACAACAACCGACAACAACAACAACAATAGCACTAACATCAGCAATGTCTCCAATGGAGAAGGAAATGAAAAAATGAAGCCATGTTGAAAATGGAGGAGAGAAGTAGAGCATTTCGACTCTACAAAGCTTAAATAAGCCAGAAAGAGCCAAACTATGTATACCCCAGCCAAGTGAAAGAAAGAGTACATTGTATAATAGGCTAAAGCAGAAAGCCTTTTTATGAGCATTAGGATTTTCTAAAGCTTTCCACCATTTGTGTCTCTTATTCGCAGCAGTGAAAGTCACAATATATTATTAAAAACAGGAAATTAATATTAAAAACGTTTGAAAATTTTACAGCAATAACGATATCAACTTGTCACATACGACCGGAAGTGAGAAAAAATCAATTTTATTCTAGTTTCCTGTTTCAAAATTCCTTAATGCTACTACAGTAAAGAAAGGATATAACAATTTCTTCCCCCAACAATTATGTCATTTAGGTTCTTCACTTTGGTAGAATATTTTCATGTTGGTTGTTGTGTTGTGGATGAGGTAGGATGGGGAAAGAGAAAATCAATTTTATTCATTCGTTTTCTTAGACGTTTTCTTCATTTTCACCTCTCTCGCTATCGTGATGTACGAATGACAGAAAGGGGTCTTGGTGTGGTTTGGTAAAAATGTCGTTCGGGGAAATGGGGGTAAATGTTACATACACATACCAGGGATGATAGAGGTGGTACTTGTGTACTATTGACCTCAAAAGTACCAACGACTTCCAACCAAATACAAAGGGCGTTTATGTATTCATTTTTAGGTAATGTCCTCAATTTTTCATTATTTGATAGATTTCGGAACCAAAAGTGCTTCGAGTAACAGCTGGTCTGTGTTCCCGGTTCCATCGATATAGGTTTGGTTCATAAAAATTACTTATTCACACCTTTATTTTTTACACTATTTTGAATGAAATAAATTTATTTTGTTCCAAATAACATTTACTGAAAATTACGTTTCATTAATTAGGGGTAAATATTTTGTAAGAAGGGTACACAAAATGCGGTTCCAGTGGCGAGATAACAAAGTTATTCAATAAACAAAGTTATTCAATATGCATGGTTTCTTTCGGCGGTTGTCACAGAATACGCTGCGTGAACAACTAAACGATATAAAAAGTTCCACTATCAGTTTTAATTATTTGATTGAAAGACGAACTTGAATAATGCTCATCAGCTTACATTTTGAAGACGTTAACTGCATTCTTCTAGTTAAAATTACTATTGTTGATAAAAAACCGTTTCTAATTGTTTTTGCAACTATGCCGACCTATAGTGCACTACTCTATTGGAGGTTCTAAAGGAGACTGACTTTCAAGACATATTTTTTATTTACAAAACGCTAGATAATAATTCCCAAAAAGTGGCAAATAATTACATACAGTTAACATTATGGATTAATGCAATAATTTGCAGTATTCTAATAATTTGCTGTAACATAATAATTGCAAGCTGCAGATGAGATAGTTTTTGTAACACCAGTGTATTCTTTGGGCAATCCTGACCCATACCATGCGGTACATGGATTTATTATTTAGTACTAATGTTAAGTACGTTCGAAAATATATGTATGTTGAAACAACTCATCGAAACATCTTATATAGGGAATCGTAGTTGTAAGAGTTTATTAAGTGAGGAAGAGGAGATTAAGTGACCGCAAAATTTGTTCCAAGATGCGCAAGATACTATCTACGTACAGTTGAGATAAGTCTCCAAGGTCCTTAAATACATAAGTGGGACGCCATAGTATACATCCTTCTGCTGACTAGTGCTGGATACGGCGAGACAAAATGTTCAGTGGATTATTCGTTTTCCTCATAGCCTCGCCTCATGTCTACCAATCAGACAGCACTGATACGAGTACCTTGGGCCAGGCTATAAACAATAGGTTCATGGATCTACTATAGAGTATTCAAACCCCCAGCTTATTCAAGAAACCGGGGTTTTTTGGTTGTTTCGGCAAATTAGATTACACCGTTTTTTTTTTTTAAAAAAATGTTAATAATAAACTACGTTTAAAATCAATAAATAAATAGAAAATAATACTTGATTAAACACAATTGTATTTGGGAAACCTCGAACTATACAAAATATTTATAATCAGCGTCTTTTAAAATAAGCAATTTTTTTTGGTTGTGGTTTCTTTTTCTTTTGGAAATTAAAGTTCAATGTCTATTGAAAAATATTAATCAGTTTGTTTTTTCTCGAAAAACTAAACGTTTCTGGCGCAAAATAAATTAAACAAATAACCGGTAGAATCGGCATTTAAAAACCTGTTCGAAATTGGTACTTTTTCTGAAAACCAGCGGTCCGGTTTAGGTTTGTGAATACTCTAATCTTCTCCTACTATTCATTATCGACCAGATTAGGCTTGAGCGCACACAAACGGTACCCTTCATCCAATTCATCTGCATTATTGTTCCATCTCCTGTGGAACCTACAAGGTAGTCCCTAGTCTAGCCACCTCATCCGCTCTGCAGTTCCCTAGAATATCTCTTTATTCTGGCTCTCATATGCGGTAAATACCGTACTGCTGTACAATTTAGTTAAAAGATTTGCGGTAGATGTAGGTTTCAGGAATACTGATTACAGGCACATTATTTCCGCCAAACTGTCAGAGAATACATTGCCTACTGGACTATTACCCATCAGCCAGCTGGTTACTTCCTTAATCCCGAAGTCAACTATTCTGCCTGAAACACGCTACAATGATCCCCTAACCCCCTAAGATACAACCCCCTAAACCAGGAACTCCTTTGTCTATTTACTCCTATTTCTTGCAGCAAATATAACATTACATCCGTGATGTACGTACATCCCCGCCATTCTCTGAACCCTAGTCAGTGGTGCATAATAGGTGCGTTACTCAAGCAATTGCCATTACACAATAACCCCATTGTCGGTCTGTATAGCCCAAGTGAACAATCGTCGGAGAAGGTCCCAAAATAAATGACAAATATGTAACATTTGAAATACAAATACTTTTGTAATGATGTTTGACCGACCATGAGCATATTAATTAAATAAATAATTTTAATTTTTTTATTAATTAAATAAATAATTTTCCATTACATCCATTGAATGGATTGGGAAGAGTTTCTCACAATCAATGAGCTGTGCGCTCTCTAGATTTGCACTCACTGATTGGTGTTTTTTTTTTACTAATTACTTGAGAGTGTCACCGTCACTAAGCGAGGTGAACATCGTCGAAAGAAATCTTGGGTAGTCTGACCAATGATCGAGCCCACGTTCTCATGTACGTGAGTAACCGACACTAACCATTGCATCACCGACGGCCATCTAAATTTTAGTAATAAAAACTCAACCGAATATTAACATTTTTGAAAAAAACTTTAAAACAAAATTTGGGAAATCTTCTAAAAATTTGGTTTGTTTGAATTTGTCCATATAAAATTTAAATTATACAGGCAGTCTTTAAGAAAGTTTAAAAAAATTATTTGAATTTGTCTATAGAATAAATCAGTCTACTTGTATTTAAAAGAACCAGTTTTGAATTATTTGAGATTTTGAATTTTGTGTCTCATAAAATTCAAAGTTTAGTTCAGTATTTAATTATTAATTCTTTAAATTCAATTCAAAAATATGAATTTAAATTCATCTAATATGTAAGATGAGGTTATAATCCCGAAACCAGTGGAAACTGTTGATTTTCCTTAAAACCCCGTTGGAGTTTTTCTTAAAAAGAACGGTAACAGGTTATTCAAACATATTGATATTCGAAACAACCGAAAGCCCTTTTTTTATTAACTCTAGCATCGTAGTTTTGGGGTGTCCAAGTAAACACGAAATATTTGCAAATAAATTCCCGTATTCAGTTCTTGCGAAATGTTCTTAATAAATTATGTCATTATCTCTAAACGTCATGTATCTCTGATTTACATTGTAAATATTTTATTAAACATTTTTCCTTTCGCTCCTTTTTGTGTTTAACATTATGTTTATGTTTATTTGACAAAATTATCGATGTGTCAACAATTAAATGATTTTGCTTACGAAACTTTCGCACAGCTGGGCACAAAGCAAATGGAAAGTGGGCGAAATTTTCGTTACTGAAAATTTTCGTATTTCGTTAATGGAAATTTCATAAGAACTGAATACGGGCCTTAAGATATACATATCGTCACCTAAAATCCAAAATGACAACAAATGTTCTTTCTGATTGATTACGATATGTTTGACTAAAATTGATGATTTGACAAAGTTTAAATATATGATGTTTTTGATAAATTCACGTTTTTTCTTTGCAATGTAATTTTATATAAAATGTCGATGCCGCTATACTTACAATTGACTAAACTACATATCGCCACAAACTTTTAGACTTTTACGATCCAAAATGGCAATTTTGTTCACAAAATTCCGATTCTATATCTAACTATTTTTTGCCTCTCTTGTATAGTGATGAAAATATTGTTACGTCTTTTTTGATTTTAGGTGAAAAAAGGCGTAACTGACAGAAATATAATTTTACAGGAGAAGCAAACAACTTTGTAAAATGAAAACTATAAATATTTTTAACGAAGTTTTTTGTAATTCCACTTTAAGCACACAGACAGATTTTTGATCGCAGAAGGGTAACATGGCATTCATAACAATCAATCAAAAACTCGATTTTGAATTTTTGGTTAGTTACGCCTTTTTGCATTTTAGCTAACGATATACAAAGGGTCCGCCATCTAACGTTTTTTTTCAACTAGTGCTTATTTCGTGAATGGTAACACTTAGCTCATGTCTGATTTGACAGATAATTAGTTTTATCCTTCCGCTGAACGAATATGGTTGTGTATACGCTTGAACAACGCTGGGAAATATTGCGACATTACTTTGAAAATCATGGTAATGTTGCAGAATGTGTGCGAAAATTGCGTACGGATTTTGGAAGAAGAGAAGCACCGTCAGCTCCGTGTGTTCGTTATCTTGTGAAAAAAGAAAGAAACACCTCGGAGCTGCGATTTGACACTGTTGGACTATTATTTGTGGGGTGCCCTCAAAGATAAGTGTTACGCCGACAAGCCAGAGCCAATTGACGCTTTAAAGGACAATATTCGTGCTTAATGTGCTTAAAAATTGGACCGATCGTGTAGGCTACTGCATGGCCAGCCGAGGAAGCCATTTGAATGAAATTATTTTCCATTAGTAACCGGAAGGATTGTACTTTCAAATAAAAAAAGAAATTTGAGAAAATATTCAGTAGTTTTTTTTTATAGCATTTTCAAAAAAAAAAGTTATTTGGCGGACCCGTTATTTTGGCGTAGTACTTATTTTTGGTACATTCTTTTTTTTATCATCCCTGTTACCCTTTTTGATGTGTATATTTATGTATACATACGTGTGTGAATCTTCGTGTTGTGGTAAAGTGTGCAGTTAAAAAGCTAACATTCCAATCCAATTAAATTGTTCTTTTCTAGATGATGAACAAAACAATTTCTGCTGACAAGACATAACTGTAAAAACCCACTTAACCAATCATCGTGTGTGGTGCCTCAGTGTGAGTGAGTGTAAATGCATCTCTGCTAGTGTGGCGGCTGTTATGTGCCGCAGTGTGCGAGTGTGTGGTTTAGTTATTCACATGGTTCTTAAGACCATGTCTTTCCTTCCATCATTTCTACTGTTATTGCCCGTTCCTTTTGCTATTGTTTTCAATGTAGTTGTTGTTGTTAGTGCATGTAATTAGGTCGTTTATAGCGTCATCATTGTATCGAGTTGAAATGGATGCAACATACAACAAATGAAAAGCAAGAAAGAAACAACACACAAAAGAAAGCCACGTAAAAAAGCACAAAAATCTAAATCGAACAAGGAACAAAAAAAAACGAAAGAAAATTTAGAACTGTAAAAAAAAGCGAACAAACCCACAAAGCACTCAATAGGTCGTGGACAGACAGATAAACGAATGAACCAACACACTTGGAAATACACAAATTCCTTTTGAAATGTTATCGGTTAGAAAAAAGGGTACAGAGAGTGCAATGCACAGTGGTTGCAGAACGAAATCTACATGCATATTTACATACATACTTACATCAGTATGTATGTATGCATATACATAGGTGTTGTTTTATTTTGCAACTGCGTGAGATTTACATTGTGTTCTTTATGCATACAGTTTTTTAAATTTATGAGAAATGTTAAAGCTGGGATCTGGCAACAGTTCATAATATACATACATACATACATACATATGTATGTACTTTACATACATTTGTACATGGTTTGTAGTTTGCATGTAGAGCTTAGCTAAACAAATAATAAAGCGTCTGTTACACTATTGTACTTGTCAAATTGAACGAATCTTCCGTTTGAAACAAATCGTTTACTCATTATTCTTTCGATTTACACTATCAGCTTTGTAGAATGCAATAGTTAGTTAGAAAATAAAAAAAGAGAAATGTTAATTGAAAAATTAAGGGTGGTATTCTATAAGTCAGGCACTTCGCGTTACTTTTGTCGTTTGTAAAACGTTACAGCTGTTCGGTGACTACGTTACAGCTGTTACGTTATTTAATGGGTAGTTTATAAAACGCAGCGCAACGTTTTTAATCACTTCAGCTGTCAAATTGAACACGCCACATTTCTTCGCGTTAGTTGAAGAAATTTCAAATTTAAAGAAAAATGTCGATCGAGGATAGGCAGATGGAAGTACATATTTTGTATTTCATTGCTTATAAGTAGTTTCCAATTTTGGCTGAAATGCAATCGACGGATAGGGCTCGAACTTCTTTTTTTTAAATACATAATTCAAAATTATATTGTTTACGGACTGCAATAATAAAATTAGAAATGGAACGTTCAAATAAATAATACGTTACAAAACTATTATAATTACATATATTTAAAAATTATAGACATCAGCTGATGTTCACAATAATAAACAAAATAACCAATACATTACAATCAATACATACCGCCAAATGGCAAGTGTTTTTGAAAAGACAACTAATTTAATATAGATGTGGAAATTTATTGGACATTGATCTCCAAAATACCATAGATTTTTACGAATTTTTTGTGAATATTGTTGGCATTTGCAGTAGTATAAATAATAGCAATCTTAAAATCGGTTGATATACTGAAATAGAGCTAAATTTTTTAATCTTTTTCATTCTGAGCATTTCACTCAAGATAACTTTTTTTAATTGTTTATTTTAGTTGGCAACTCTATAAACCGCATATGTCAGTGACAGCTTTCGTAAACAAACGCAAGCGCGAAGTGATATATAAACTACCATTTTTTGACTTTGGCGTTCGCGTTGGCTTTTGCGTTCACTTTCGGGACTTTTAGAATACAACCCTAAGTGTTCAAAAAACCATTTGGTTTTATTCCAGTTTCTTTGTTTTTGTTAATTTCATTGACATTTCCAACAATTTCGTTAAAGTGTAACACACGCTTAAGCAGTAGGAAAAAACGTGCCTAATCTGGCATAGAAACCAATAGAAACACACATGCTATATGCACCTTAAGGTTTTTATGCCGACACGAAATACCTATAACGACTTCAATTCACTTGTGATTTTGAACAGTAAATATGTAGGTACATGCCGGAAAAACGAAGTACTTGCCATAAGTTATTTGTCCAATCTAATGGAAAACTCAATATTAACAATACATACATACATATCTTAACAGAAATCATTAGCAACATAATTTGGTCAAGAGATGATGTCGAAAATGGAGTGAAAGGGAATGTGACTTACAGGATCAGACCCTAATTATCAATATCAACAGTTTCCCAATAAAAGTTGTTATTACAACAAACACAGATGTTTTGTTGCTATCATTTTCGTAAAATCTCTTGACAAAAATCAAATTTTGTTAAATTTTTCGACGTTTTTAAATAGAATTGTATCTACTTATATTATCATGTGATCCAATTTACCTCAATAATGTTATTATCATGTCACAAATTATTTCAACCGTACTTGTGATCAGGCTATGGAAATATAAAGGAAACGTAATTCACTGAACATGTATGTATGTGCATTAATGACAACACATGCAACGTGATTAATATAAGAGGTAGTGTTACAAGAACGGCTGATATTACTTTCCTTCTTTATTTGTTATATATTAACAAATTTTAAAGAAATTCTAAATAAATTCCAAATAAAAATATCTTCAATAAAATAAAAACTTATTTCTACAAATATAGAAATAGAGAAAATTACTGACTGGCAGAATTGTATGATACTGATACATACTAATCATCCTGCCATCACTTGGTATAATTCCATAATGGCATTATGAAATACAAAACTGTCAAAACCGTCTTGCCGTGGAATGATAATCACGACATTAAGCCTTTTTTTGTATTCCCTGCTAAACTTATTTTTCGACGACTTTGTACGGGAAACTAAGCGATTTTAAGCGGCACTTCATACAAAGTCGTCCAAAAATTAGTTTAGCAGAGAATTAAAAAAGCCTTATTATCATGACACCGTTCGGAACCAGTGCAAAACTGTAGGTCCCTATCAGTGAGTGTGAAACTAGAACGCGCACAGCTCACTGGTTGTGAGAAACTCGCCCTAATCCCTACATGGGATGTAACGGGAAACCATTTATTTATTTATTATCATGATAATAGATGGCATGGAAACGCAAAATAAACTTGTAAAACCTCAAATATATAGGTATTGCTGGAACTTAAAGTACGTTACATGTGATAACAGAATTTATATACGACGCGTACTCGGATAGTCTGCATAAAATCTGTTTTTTTAAATTTCTCAAAAAGTGAATATTGTCTGTGCGATCAGAGTTGTATTCAGTTTGCATCTTTAATGTGTGCTGGTCTAGCAGTGATAAACACTTTTTCCTGTGAAACTGGCCATAAGTCATGGCGTTAAGTGGTACTTGGAGTTACCGGTTGCATTTCTGTCTTAAGCAGGCACAAAACGATGTTAAATATCGTTATTGTGAATTAAAGGATAAGAAGAAGAAAATAAACATACATGCGGTAGATCAACACACATATATATAATTAAAAATTATCGCTAGTTTGATGTTTTCGTTACTACACGTTGAAAAAATCTGTATTTTTTGTTGTCCAAAATATGACATTTGTTTGGAGTTTGTCGCAAATATAGTATACTTGTGTCCAAACATTCAATATGCTATACAATATTACATGTTGGAGACCCAATAATTAATAGGTTATAATATAAATTTATGTAACCCAAACGTGTCTTTGTTAGATGAAAACTGCTGAAAACAAAAATGTGGCAGACGACAAATGAACCAAAAATCAGCAGAGCTTCAATTTATTGAAACAGTACTGCCAAACATGTAAATTCATGGTTCCTGCAATATGTTGCTGGGGCCGATATTTTTCTGCGTGTAGTAGGAAAACAATAATCAGCTTGTATTAATACTGCTTGTATATAAATTGATAGCTGGTCAAATTGATTGTCCATCTCTTCTTAGTATAATTGGCTTCAATGTTCCTATTAGACGTCTTAGATTTAAAGAATTTTTTAATGTATCAGTTCATAGAACAAATTATGCTATGTTTGAACCCATCACAAGAGCTTTAAAGGAATTTAATTTAATCAATATGAAATATGATTTGGATTTTGCAATGCCTATTGGTAAATTTAGTAATATGTTAGATTTAATTTACAACTAGATATAAGAATTATTTGATAAGATATTTTCTGGTCTGTAAAGAATTGTATTCTAAAGACTGAATAAAGAAATAAATAAATAAATAAACATGTCTTAACCCCCATCTTCAGCTTACGTACATCTTATGGCAGCGAAAATGTCATAAAAAATCATAAAAATATTTACCATAGGGCAAATTAAAATAGAGAAACAATTTCTCTAATCTGACGTTTCATTTCAAACTCTTCGTCGTAGGTTTGTGCAGATGAGAGATATTCGACGAAAATGACAGATTTTTTGTCTTGAAACACCTGGAGTCTTTCTTGAATAGTGTATTTCACTTACTCTTTCTTTTTCAAAATTAATATTATAAGAGAAATGCAAATGCAAATTTCAAAATGTGACTTTGGTGTCAGCATAAAGCACGCCCCAAACCAATGCGTCTGTCGTGCGGAAAACTTGTTCTCTAATCGCAATGTATTTTGCTGCAGTTGCAATAACACACAATTTCTACACGGCAGCCGCATTGGTTTGGAGCATGATTAAAATGTGATTTGTTTTTTTGTTACGATTTACTTGTAATATTATGTAGATTTTGTCTTTGCTTCTAACTACTGAATGACTTTTACAGCGATACAGAAACAAATCCACTTGCAGCGAAAGTGAAATGCAGAATTGCAATTTGAGGTGGAAAAACCTCAACCTGTGCAAAGCCCTTAACCGAGATTTTGTGTGAAAAATAAAATTTCCAAGGAACACACATGACACAATCGACATCGACGAAGCCACTATTACTGTTGTGAAACATCTATGTTGCATTGCTAGTACTAACGTTCTTTTCCGTTTCCTTTATTTCTTCCACTTACAGTTATTTTATATACCCATGTATATCAAAGCGGCATGTTGTTGTTGATTTAACATTCAACGTTGACTGTTGGTTTTCTTCGTTCACTTTTGTTTGGTGGCAAACGAAAATAAAGCAAACAGAAACAAAACACCCACAGCGACAACGACGGTGCGCGACGGATAATACTCGTACTCGTACTCGTACCCTTGCATAGATATTGCGTGTTGTTGTGTTGTATTGATTTAATTGTTGTACGAAAATAAATAATAAACGGGTAAAGGCGCTTCGATTTTTGTTGTAGTTGTCATTTAAGTTCGTTCGCTCGCTAGCTCGGTCGTTCATTGGCTCGCTCAGTAGTTCGCTCGGTCGGTCGCTCTTCGATTTGTGTGTTGGCGGTCGGTCGTCCCCTACATTTGGTGTTTCCGGAACAAGTCAACAAAAACCACAAGCAAAACCCAGAAAACAAACAGCAACAACCACAAAACAATTAGTTAACAATGTCACCATTTATGGAGAGAACATTACTTTTGGTTGCCGTCTTGGCATGCCTGCAAGGTAAGTAGATCTAGTTGTACCGTTATATGTTCATACATACATAAGTATATCTCTATGTATCCTATGTTGTACTTATATCTTATGATTACGTTGAAATTATGTATTTAATTAAGTATGTATGTGCATGTACTAGTATCGTAATTACATTGCAAGGGGGTGTAATCAAACCAATCGACCAACAATCCGTTAGGGGTAGCGTATCGAAAGCACCCTCCCAACGTCGAAGAACATCAATGATTAGTGTTTTTTGGATAATGACAAGCCAATGATTATCATATTGATATGCATGTTCTACATACATTTCTTTACCAGCCACAACCAACGGAACGGACAACCAACCGTTGCAGTTGTACAATAAGCGTGTTTTGGTTACACCGCTTGCTTATACAATCGTTTGTTTTGTACGAAGCACTTAGCGGAGACTTGGCGACACGAATCATTTTCACTAAGTTTATAATTCTGTTTTGACATCTTTTTCCATATTTAACCTTTTCCATATTTTTAAATAATATATGACTTATCGCTAAATAGCCGCTTCCTTTGAAACTTAGCAAGCAATAATTGCTAGATTGTAAGTTGTGTAGTTCACGAATGCTAATCTTGCAATTTTTGTGGAATGAATATGCAACCGATTTCTACACTATAACTACAGCGCTTATCGCCAATTTTGTTCCTAAATATAAAAAAATTACGCAAATTCCAATATTTCAGAAACGTATAAACAAAGTATCAGACCATTTTCGCGATTATTCGCTCCGATTGAACTAAAGCTACAAGTTGAACTGAAATGAGCTTTTAAGTCACAGCTCATATGAACCATAGACCAATACATACATACATATATACTTTTATTCGCTCCCCAATAAGCACAAACTCGGACTCGGATCCGATTTGAGTCCGACGCGTCGGGTTCCGCTTACGCTGATCCGACTCGGATCCGGTTTGAGTCCGGAACATCGGATTTCGTTTTATCTGATCCGATTCGGTTCCGGTTTGAGTCCGGAACATCGGATTTCGTTTTCTCTGATCCTATTCGGAAGTAAGAAGTAAGAAATACTTCCAATATGCGAAAGACCGCGTTACCAAAAAAATTAAATATAATGGCAAAGAATCAGTCCCAGAAATGCATATAAAAATAAATGCTTAAAATGTAATTTGATTATTTTATTCTGAAATGAGAGCGGAATCAATATCGAAATGATTTCGGAACCCATCGTAATGATTTAAAATCCGACCACATTTCGCTATCGGGTCCGAATCCATTTCGATATCGGGTCCGAATTCATTTCGCTGTCGGATCCGATCTCGTTTCGAGATGGGACGCAATTCTCGTTTCGAGAACGAAAGAGGAATTTCTTCCGCTCGCTGATCCGATCACGAACCGAGAACGGATCCGTTGTCGAAATCATCTCCGAGAAGTCGAATCCGAATCGGCTTATTGGGTCAATAAATTAAACGTCATAGGTACGGTGGAAAGTAAACATTGGATGGTGGAAAACATGGGTTCAATAATACCAGATAGAGGTAATAGTAAACAACGTCCAACAAAGGAACAACAACCGAATTTCGCGTTTTTGTGGCAAACTAGTTGTGTTAAATACAATACAAATGTATAACAACGATAAAAGTCAACAAAAAAGTGCAAAATACATTAAAATTTTTCAGTTCTACACCAAAACGACATGAAAAAGTTAAGTGTACATATTTTGTAACTCCACCTGGTGTAAGTTAATTTTAAATTTAATTGCTCTCATTTCCACAAACCTACGACGAAGAGTGTGAAATGAAACGTCAGATTAGAGAATAAAAGTATCTATGTATGTATTGGTCTATGATATGAACTGTTTGATACAATGAAATAGTGAACCAAGTTAATGAACTAGTTCATTCTGTTGTGCTGAACTGAAAAGAGCGCTCACTTGAATGAAATAAAATTCCAAACTCTAGTTGCTTGTAACCAAAACACGACTAATATCTGCAAGTTATCCAGGCAAATAATGCCAGGTGGAATGAAACACAAAAGTTCATGACATTTAGGTAACTGTTACATACATACCTTTGTATGTAGGTTTGGGGTTGAAATAATTTAAAATACATTTGATGACACATGTGTGTACATTCAATATTTATGTCTGTACCACCCATCGCATGTTATGAATTGTATAATACACAATTTGGAAATCACTTTTATTATAGATTTCGGCATGTGATTGAAGGAAATCTGTTAAACAAAGTTATATTTAAAAGAAAATCTTAAAACAATTTCTAATCTGTCATGAGTAACTAAGGAATCTCTCTTAGGCTCACTGATTGGCGCTCGCTTAGTTATCGAGATATCGGGACCTGTAATATAGAAAAATCAATGTATTTGATGTGTTAACATCTATAGGCACGGGTAGGGCAATCTATCAAAGTGAACACATGCAAACAATACACAGCGTTAGCATCACATACGTGGTTGTTGTACAACAATAATCTCTGCCTGAAAATAAGTATGATGGCATTGATGTAGCGGCAGCGAACAAACAAGCAGATCGTCGTCGCCAAAGAGTATTGAATAGTATAGCGAACTCAAGAAACGAATTGTATGACTCAAAAGCACTGCTGACATCTGACGAATGATTCAAAACGTATTACTCTCTTTTTGTCATAACTTGGTCCATTCATTATTATGATGTGAAACATTGATGCCTTTTTAAACATTTATGCATTTTGTATTGTTTTATGAAATAACATTGTCGAAATGGTGCATTCATATTGAAATATTCTACAAAGAGAATAATAATCGTTTATGCTCTTTTACTCAGACTCTACATGAGAGCGGAAAAAGAGTGCAATAAGTTCTCTATACTATTCAATATTTTTTGTAGTCGCTCTGTTTATGACAAAACAAAAACAATTATGTCAGTGAGCTAAATATTGCTTTATTTATTTTAACAATATTACATCTAATGGCAAGCAGATGTAAGAAAAAAGAAAGTGCAATAGCAAAAAAGCCTTCAGCACAAAAACTGTTCTTTTTTTATTTTCCAATGTAACATTTACTAATGTGTTCATAGAAATCGAACAGGCAACAAAAAAGTGTTAACACATCGCCCGTAAGTTGCAACACTCACTGTTTTTTATATACTACCGGAGATATAAAGAAATGGAAGACCATGCCGCAGACGTAAAGCCTACAAAAAACGGGGAAATCCCTAATACTGGCCAGCAAGAAAGCTTTATTATACAGAAGACTATGCCGAAGCCGGTGTTGGATTTTCCCCAGAAATTCGGCAATTCGGCGATTGCCTCTTCTCTATAACCCATTTATGCTAAGTTCTCAAAGTTGTGTAGTTTCAGTTTTAAAACCAACAAACTACGTGTTGTACTTTGAAAGTTTGGAGACCACCCATGTTCTATCTTCCACTGGGATTTTGATTCACTTGAAATATTTATTGCAGTCAGGTGAATCGACCATGCTCTACATTCCACGTGGAAGAGTTTTATCGATTTTATTTTAGAATAGGAACATATTTTTTTTAAACTGGTTCTTTCTATCAGAAAACGTAACATTACTAACCATAGAATAATACATCCATAGATATATTTATTCTCTCATCTGACGTTTCATTTCACACTCTTCGTCGTAGGTTTGTGGAAATGAGAGCAATTAAATTTAAAATTAACTTGCACCAGGTGGAGTTACAAAATATGTTCACTTAACTTTTTCATGTCGTTTTGGAGTAGAACTGAAAAATTTAAATGTATTTTGCACTTTTTTGTTGACTTTTATCGTTGGTATACATATGTATTGTATTTAACACGACTAGTTTGCCACAAAAACACGAAATTCGGTTGTTGTTCCTCTGTTGGACGTTGTATACTATTGCCTCTACCTGGTATAATTGAACCAATGTTTTCCACCAGCCATTGTTTACCTTCTACCGTACCTATGACGTTTAATTTATTGAGAGAATAAAAGTATCTATGTATGTCTTAGTCTATGTTGCTAACAGTCATTGTTTACTAGTGATGTGCGGTTCTGCGTATTTTGAGAACCGATTATCTCGAGTCTGGTTCCGAGAAGAATCAGGTGTTTGGGCCGGTTCTGGTTCTCAGTAAATTGTTGTCCCAAAGAGGCTTAAGTGAAATATCTTATTATAAGAGTATAAAATGTGATAAAAATTCACATTTTCTTACCCTCACCCAAAGGTTAACACTTTCGGTTCCTTTGGAAACGAGTGCTATTATTCAGGAACCGTTTCACGAGTCTTTCCAAATCGTTTTTCAGTTCATCTAGAATCGTTATTCGGTTCCTCTAGAATTGTTTTCTGTATTTTTGGAACCGTTTTCGGTTCTCTTGAACCTGTATCTCGGTCCTTAAAGAACCGTTTTGGGTTCATTTGGACCCGTCTGTCGGTTCTTATAAGCCCCGGTTCGGTCGGTTCTTGTAAAGATCCGGTTCTTCCAACCGGCTCCTCCTTTCTGTGCGTCACTATTGTTTTTAAGCCCGGTATTCAGTTTTTATGCAATTTTCGTTGCCGTAAGAAGTACGTGTATAAAAAATAACGAAAATTTCATGAACCGAAAATTTCGCTCACTTTTCATTTGCTTGGTACTCAGCTATTTACGAAAATTTCAAGTACAGGGTTGTTACGCCGAAGTTATTTCGTACGAAAACAATTGTGGTAACTCTATGTAACAAAATTCTTCGTTTGGAGATAAATGACAAAATTTCTTACGAAAATTTCTCAAGAACTGAATACGGGGCTTTAACTCCAAACGAACCAACAAAATGGTCTTGTGCGCATAATTAAAATTCATGGCGAATTGCTCGATAGTCTCACCGTCACATTGGGGTTATTCTGCAATTGATGGAAAGGCAAGGCGTATTGAAGAGGTTGTGTCACTAAGGTATTTCTTCACAGTAAAATACAACATAAATGGATAAGGGGTTTATATGAGGACTAGGATTAAATAGTGGAAACGATAAACAGGGTATCTGGTAATTTATTTTCCATGAACATTTCAAATTTAGTGAAATAAGCTCATTTAAAATTTCGATTTTGTATGGCAAATTTTATGTAATTTCGCAAAATTACAAAAATTTGATCGTAATCATCCGGTGGATAAGATGCCTTATTAGGTCATTTCAAGTTAATTGTTTTTGAGTATTAATTGTCGCCCAACATTTGTATGTTAGGTGAGCAAATGGGCGTGGCAAAGCAGAACATTTTTATTACATATCAGCTTTTGACAATATAACCAGCTAGTAACAAATTTCATTAAGATCGGGTTTGGTTTACGGGAGATTTCGTATCGATCAACCAGAAACCCGTCCAACTATTTTATGAGAGGTAAAACAATGGGAGTGGCAAAAATTGGAAATTTTTAGCTAAAATGTAGCTCTGGACAAAACATTTCTCAGTACCAAATTTAATGATTATCGGTTGTGGTTTACGAGAGATATTGCATTAATCAACTGGACAGCCGCCTATTTGTTGTATGGAAGGTACACAAATGGGTGTGCCAAAGTTGTTAATTTTTAATTACAATTTTGTTTTTTGCTAAACATTGTCCGGTACTAAATTTCATTAAGATCGGTTATAATTAAAGGGAGATATCGTGTCGACCAACCAGACTACCGTCCAACTTTTTGTATGGGAGGTACAAAATGGGTGTGGCAAGTTTGTTAATTTTTAGTTAAATGGTAAACATTGCCCAGAACCAAATTTTTTTAATATTGGTTGTGGTTTACGGGAAAATGCGTATCAATCAATAGGACAGCCGCCCATTTTTGTATGGGAGGTACCAGATTGGCATTTTTCACAACAGAGTGGCGGTTGACTAAATATTGCCTAATACCAATAAATTCATAAAGGTGGGTCGTATGTTACTGGAGTTATCTTGTCGACCAACCAGCCGCCCCCACAACTTTTGTATGTGGGGTACCAAAATGGGTTTGGCAAAATCACTCTTGTTTTACTAGTTGTAGTAGTAGTTCATTAAGATCAGTAATGTTTTGCGAGACTTATCGTACCGGAAAACCGGACGGACCCTAGCTTTTGTATGGGAGATACCACAATAGGCGTGGCAATCTTGTAAATTGTCTCCGGTTAGACATTTATAGGTTATTAACCAATGTCTGAGTTAAAACTAACCATATGTACCAGAAAAATATTTTAGAAGAAATATGATTCTGTAATAAATGTATGATTTGTGTGGGGGTATCAGAGGGAGCGTGATCATAAAGCCTATTTTCAATCCCAAACTAAGTTTGGGCAAATAATGCTCATTGACAAAATGTCATAAGGAAACCTGAAACTTAGTTTCATCTGAGTACTACGTTTAAACAATATTTCAAACGAAATTAAAATTTGCCAGTGTGGACGTATTGAAATGAATTTGAGTAGTCGATGGAGATATGGCATTAGTAATTTTGTCTCATGTTATCGCAGGTTCGATGAGGTTGGAGTTGAAGCAATAGGGTTTCAACTCATGACCCATTTATGGGCATACAACTAAGTCAGTAGGTCTACCTACTCGGGGGCCTAAATAGTCACAACAATATCCTACCTTTATTCTTATAGGAAGTTCGTATTACGTACAATTGCTCCAAAATGGGTTTGATATATTGGAGCGGAGTTATTCTTGCAAAAGCGGGATAATGACAGCTTAATTGTTTAATGTGTTTCGATTTTCTCCTCACACGTCCTACAACCGTTTATGTCGGCTTGTTCAACTCGATGTGTCCCCAGAGTGAAGTGAACATATTGAATTAGTTAGACAAAAGTCATGTCGGGCACTACACGTAGTTGATGCCACTTTCTAGTGTATTAAACACTTGATATTTAATTTATGTCTAGTATAACTTATGTTACTCGTTAAATTTAAATAATGAAATCTTGATACCAGCGCCAGTTTGCATGGAAGATGTTAGAGCATTACGTGGGGTACAACTGCCAATGTTCATACAAAATTGTCAACTATAACAATTTGGTTGCATGTAACGCCGTATATCGTATTTCTGTTTACTAAATAGCAGCAGTGAAACCTCAGCCAAAATTTGCCTTTGTCACTCTTCCGAAATGTGTGATACCTTATATTACTCTATCTTTTATTCAAAGCTACCAAAATTTTAAAATTTACGCATCAGAAAAAGCTATTGACATTTGGGAAGAGAATAAGAGGCGAATATACTTCCTCAACTGAAACAAGTGCGTATTTGATTTATCTCTAAACGGAAAATTTTGTTACGGAGAGTTATCACATATCTCTGATTTACCTTGCAAATAATTAACTTCTGCACTCCATTTTATTTTTAACGCTTGTGTTATTACTTTTGTTTACTAAAATTAAAAATTACTAAAAGTAAATTAAAATTATCAAACAATTGTTTTGTACGAAATAAGTTTAGCTTAACAACCCTGTACTTGATTTTTGCAAAGAGCTGAGTACCATATAAATGAAAAACAAGCGAAATATTCGGTTCATGAAATTTTCGTTATTTTTTATACACGTACTTCTTATGTCAACGAAAATTTCATAAAAACTGAATACCGGGCTTTATGTGGTAAATCTACATTTAAGTCAGTATAAAGAATAACGTCCGCTTTTGTTTTGATTCCTATAAAACATCCGAGTGGGGAATGAATATCACCTGTTATAAACAAAATCTTTGTGTTGTACATGAGACTTCGAGTGAGTATAAATAAGACCCATGGTCTTTTACACATCGGCGCGAAATCTGGATTTAAAAACTAAGATTTCCTAAATAGCAACTGTTATTCGGTACAAAAAAATAGATGTTTTGTCTAAATCAAGCTTTCAAAATCTACATTTCCCTTGCAGCACAAATAAGTTGTGTGGTTTGTTCAAACAACAATCAAACTCTCACATTTCGGGATTACACGTGAAATAACAGCAGATTTTTCTAAAGCAGAAGTTTGACTAAAAGAAATACATATCAGATAAAAGATTTTGAATCGCTGCGTGAAAAATGCGTAAGCGAAGCTCGTTGGCTGCTCATCCAAATGGTTCTAATTTATTTTACTTTGTGGAAAATTAACTATTTATAAGAACTTAACGCCCCATCTTATTAACTTGTCGCATTCTCATTCCAGTTACAACCGCCTTGATGTGCTACGATTGTAATAGTGAATATGATCGCCGTTGCGGTGATCCCTTCGATCCTTATTCAATAGGTGAAGTTAACTGCAGCAAACAGGAACCACGTGAACATCTTAAGGATAAGTATAAACCAATTCTTTGCCGTAAAACTGTACAAAAGGGTAAGTCGTTATTTTTCTGCTTGAGTAAAGGAATACCATAGACTAATTTATATATAGATTTGTTATTCCTCTCATCTGGCGTTTCTCTTTGCGCTCTTTCAATGAGGAAACGAACTTCTGTCAGCTGTTTTGCTGTTTAATTGCAACAATTTGTGCGAACATCGAACAAAATCCTCAATTTTTATTTTTTTGCATTCACGATGTTCACATATTTACATATTTTGAATATTCACAGAAATAATTGCAGCTTTGTTTATCAAACCTCAGCGACAGAATTCTTATCTTGACATTCAAAGCGATTAGCGAGTTGACAAATCTATGTATAAATTAATCTATGGGGAATACAATTTCCCTCCAGTCAGAAAGAAAAGAAATTAATTTTTAAAATTAAATGTTTGAATAGAAAATTTCAACAAGATAAACTGAGGAACACACGATTTTCTAAAATAATAATTAAGCAATTTGTATTTTTTATAGTTTATGGCAAAGTACGTATCGTCCGCGGCTGTGGCTACATACCTGATACGCGCTCCGATGATGGCGAATGCCTGAAACGTTCGGGCACCCACGATGTCCAGGCTCTATATTGTGCCTGCACTTCGGATTTGTGCAATCATGCCACCTCCACACTGAACAACAATAACAATGTTTTGATAAATCTAATGCCCTACACACTAGCTGCCCTATTCATAATGTTGTCGTGTAAACGTATCAATTTTCATTTGCAATCAACTTCATAAATATAGTAACTGCTAAGAGGAATATAAGAGGATGTAATCCGATAGTGTGCGTAAACCATTGGTTAAGGAACGTAAGAATTGAAGATAAGAGAAGAAAATATACATCCATGAAAAAAGAGAAAAACAGAAAGAAACAGCTAATAAATTCATGAGAAAAAATGAAAAACAAAACAAAAATTACGCTTGACGATATAAACTAAAAACAGAAAACAAAACAAAAACAAAATACAAAAGATGAACAAGAAAAAAACCAAAGAAAATGAAAAATTAAGATATTTATTATCTGGAAAAGGATATAAAACATAACTCCTAGCAAAGAGATAAAGAAGACAACTGTAAAGAAAAATCATTAATTAAATTGGGTTTAAGTCGTGACTAATAATACTGAGATAATTAATTGCAAATAAAAGGGATAAAATACAATTGGAATGAATCGCAAAAAAACAGGTGGCAACTCTCTGCGGTACACTTCTTGTATTTCTTCGGCCGTAATGCGACGTTTACGCGGATGGAGATTTTAACATTAGGAATTGCAAATGTCAAATTTCATAAGTGAAATCTTTGGTGAAATCACCGGTAATCCCCATAATGCGATCAGCGTGTAAAGTTGTATAACGTTTAAACTTGTATAACGTTTAAGCTAAGTTTCCACTTAGCGTTTTTAACATGGTTTGGGGCCAGAAACCAGCTGATTTCTCATACATAAATCAGCTGATTTCGGTCCCAAAACATGTTAAACACTCCAAGTTACATGTTAAACACTCCAAGTCTGCGTTTCGGGCCCAAAACTTGTTAGGTTACGTTTCCACTTAGCGAGTTTAACAGGTTTAACATGTTATGAGGACAAAATCAGGTAATTTGTCTTAAAAGAATCAGCATTCCCAAAAGGTGTTAAACGTATTAAGCCCGCAAAGTAGAATCGTGTTAAACGTGCTACGTGTACATGGTGTTTTAGCCTTGTATTCTCAATCACGCTCAAGAAAAGTTCACATTAACAGTTTTATCTGACAAAACTTCGCATATAATGGAATTTTTTTCAGGGTCAATACCTGTCGTAAATCAAAGTTCACATTATCAGTGTTATCTGACAGATACGGTAGTTTACATATCGTCTGATAAATCTGATACCGTATTTTTCATTTAAGATAATTTTTAATGTAAATTCAATTATCGGCAACTAGCGTTAGTTACATCTGTCAAATAAAACGAATAATGTGAATTACGTTTTATATATTACTCATATTCATGTAGAGTTTATGTTATTTCCGAGTTGCTAAATGTCTTGAGCGGTTCATTCAATTGTTGTTAAAATTCATTTGGGGATTTTCAGTTTCTGTTTCGATCGCTCTCAGTTCCGTTTCCGTTCTATTTGCGTTAGGTCTGTAAGCGAATGAGTTTCTTTCCACAAAAACAATAGTAAAACTGCCTGAAAATAATAATAATAATAACAAATAAAGAAAAAATATATACGTTATTTTTAAATTAAGTATTATTATAAGACGTTATCGGCTTTCGGCTGGAGAGGATCAACTGGTTTAGGATCAAAATTGAAATTTACCAAGAAATGTGGTTGTAAGCTTTATGTTGTTTTGGCCATAGCAAATAACTAAATTCCATTCAAATCATTCAATTCAACCTCTCCCTCCTCCACCCACTGTTTTTTAGTTATTTTAATTTAAAACATACAGTCCATTATAAACAAATTTAAGGGAGGTGACCTAGTTTGAGGCTATAATTTAGGATACCATACAATTTTAAACATTTCTTTTTAATCAAATATCTCTAGGAAGCTCCAAACTCATTGAGAATCAATAACAAAGTTCCAATTAGAGCCAGCCCTGCTTCCGAGACATAATGGGATGGGGGCATGGTTAAATCAGTAAAGGCAGTAGGGGTTGGTTAAGATTATTACAACTTTTTAAGAAACCCTAAACCGAAAGTTCATGACAGAATAATGATAATTCGTAGACAAAATCCACTTTATAATGATGAAATTATTTGTAAACTAAATAATATTAAATTTAGTATAATATTTTTAAAGATAAATAAACAGCGACAAATAGTCTCATACTTTAAAATTTCAGAACCTATACAAAAAAGTTATCGCAACCACAAAACACTTTAAATCGTTCATAAAAGTATCTACAAATCTGAAAATAACCTGAATTTCCTCTTCATATAATAACAAAACAATGCTTCTTAAAGTCCAGTTTTAAATTTTCATCCAAAATCCATCTGACTACTTATGCGAACTCTCTCTTTCATCGAACTTAAATTTCTATGAAATAAATATGAATAAAAACAATTACATATATACATGCATAAAGATAACGGATATAAGTTTAAATAAATCGATAACAAAAACATCAAAGAATAAACCAAAATTATCTTCCTATGATACCATACCAGAAATAAAAATAAAAGAAACACTTGAAAAGTATACATGTTTAATGTCATAGAGTATTATTATTAGTGAGGAAAATAAAAAAATAGGAAAAACATTATTTTTTCATTTACTTGTACCTCCGTTCATACAACAAACATATAATATATATGTATATGACAAAAAATTATATTATAAAATAGTTAAATGTTTTCGAAATTTTATAAGTGCAATTATATAAATGAAGTATTTTTAAATTTAAGTTTAACATAAGATTTGTTATTAATTTTTTTGGATTGTTTAAGTTTGTCCCCGAAAAGTTTCGATTCGCTGAATTAAAAAACAGTATTTAGACGACAACACGTTAGACACAATAAACACTACAGTAATTTTTAAATAAATCTCCAAACCTTGGCAGAAACAAATCCTTTCAAAAAGCGCTTACACTGTGTCAACTTCACATCGCTCAGTGTGGCAACTCTTTAAGGAATTCAAGAGAGCGCAGAGAACTGACCTAAACTCGCGTTTTATCAGTTTTGCAAAAGTTTTGAACACGAAACAATTTTTTAGAAGAAATGCCGGATGTGATAGAAAAACAAGCGTCATCAGTTCATTGGATTTGATTTCTATCCCCTGCAAAAGTATTTTTTCGACCCATTTTATATGGTGAGATAAGCGATTTTAAGCGGCTGCCCTTACAAATTGGACGAAACTTAGTTTACCGGGTGATAAAAATCACGCTTATTTTTAATGTAAATTCGCTTATCTGTAAAACTGATAATTGTTATATTTTCGTTGTTCCCGCAACCAAAATTTTGCAACCACTTCGTATGGGGAGCTAAGTGAGTTTAAGCAGCTTCACTAATTTTGCGACTACTTTGTATGGGGATCAAAACAATTTTAAGTGGCTTTACTACTTTAAATCACTTATGTCGCCATACGGAGTGGCCGAACAATTGGGTTAACGTGGGCAACGCAAACATAACAAATTTAAAATTCGTTTATGTTTATGCTGCAATCGTAATCTAGATTATATCAAATTATCTGTTTTATATATGTATATATATATGTAGATATTTATAAACAGCTGATATGAGGGATTTACTGTTACAAAACCCAGATTTTGAGACAGCATAAACAAGGCTCAGAATAAAACCTTCTGTTTTCAAGTTCTAAACGTAGGACGGCAAAGCTTTCCGGAATGTTAGAAAATAATATATTTGTATTGAAGATGGTCGAATTGATTTAAAGAGTTGTTTCGAAAAGCCACCAAGCTTACTTTTAAATAGGAAAATAAATTTTGAGTTATTATGCTCTTCATGTTATGAGCAAAAAAGATTGAATTCAAAATCTAGATTTCGGGACAGCACAAACCATAACTAATCACAGCGTTACCAAGCACACCTATATACGCACTTAATAATATGCTTCAACAAAAATTAATCCGGCAAAAATATACTGCACAAGAATTGTAGATTTTGAAAGCTAGATTTCAACAAAACAGCTGATTGCAACAAATCTGATAATCAGATTTCGAAATCTAAAATTCATACAAGCATAATACTGCGTTTATGATGCAACCGAATTCTTGATTTTCTGAATTTCATTCACGCGAACAGCTGATATTTATCGAAAAACATATCTTTAGGCACCAAATCTAGAAATCCCTAGATTTCATATGCAGTGTCAACATGGTATAAACAAGTCATATGATTAACATCTATTTCGATTTTGTGGCAATGGAAAATCAATAAGGTTCCGATACTATGACCACATTTCAACTACACCCTTGATCCCTTGATTTTCGAAATTTTAAGTAAAAGTGCCAAATGGATATTTCGCTAAATGAAATCTAAAAACACGGTATTTCGATGGGAATGTGAATATAAAGACGGCATTTTTGACAAAGTTAGTATTTTTAAACGAAACATATAGTTGTGTTTTTAAACAGATTTTTAAATGAGATATATAGCTGAGTTTTATCGTTTTTTTTTAAAGCGGTTGTGTTAGGTTACCCATAAGTATGTATATCGGCATAAGTCGCAATGATATATACGGCATATTATTAACAAACGTTGCCATAAATTTTTAAATGCTTTGAGGCTTTATTTACAATATTTCGAATATATCGTACTTATATATTCTCAAATATTTTTTATACTAAACGAAAATAGCAAACTATACTAGGCAAAACTGGACTACATATTTGCATGAAATTTATACAGGCTGGATTCACACGATGTAATTTGTATGCTTCATAGCAAGTGCTAGCAATATTGAGGTTGTTCTGGCTTGTTTACTTGAGTTTTAAACCGACATAAATTTTAAGGCGGAAATCGCTATATCGAAAAGTATTTTAATGAACAGTATAAGGACAAGGAGTAATACTGTCAGAACATGCGAATGGATATACAATTAGATTTTTTTTAAGAGTTTACTTTGAAATCGTAAAAAATATATTCTTTCTTTCTTTTACTTAATTAAGTCTTCAATATAAAAATCTTCTAAAACAATTGTTGTTGAATTAACTGAATTGCAAAAATACATATAAAATACAATATCTTTCAGATTTCTGTAGTAGTTGTTGAAACACATTTAACTCTCCCTCCATCTTATCTCTCTCGTAATATTGGCACATTCTGGCAACATTGCTGGCCGCACTCTCTGACACTATTTATATAAATGTTATATTTCTTAGTAGAACACATATGGTTACTAATTATCTTCGAACCTATGTAGATTAATTAATTCATTGACAAATGTCGAAAACTTTAACTGCCAGCGAAATGATTTTGCAGGAACCAAATTTACCAAAGTTAACATTGTTAAAATTCCCATGGCGGAATGGTGATAGTGTTGCCACATTGATTTAGTTTATAAGTGAAAATTATGCAGCTTTGTATAATTCGACAGAGCCCCCTATATACATGCATACTAAATATTTAACCATACGATAAAGAAAAAAGTAGTGAAAGAATTAAAAAAAATACATATATAAACACAATATATAAAAATAAAAGAATAGTATCGATAGTTTATAGTTATTAATGTTTAAGACATATAAAAAAAATAATATTTATGAAACGTCATATAATGCTTAAAGAATAAGTTTTGCATAATTAGTATATAAGGAGCTGCTCTTCTTGAAAATGCTATTTTCTTTGGCGTATGGCTGAATAATAACAAATTTGGGGTGTAGGTGGCAAATCTTCCGTTTCACATTGTGAAATGCTTTCGTAGAGAAATTTATTTATTTATTTTCTATAAGTATTTTGAATATTTTCTTTAGTTCAAAGTGATTGATTACTTTATTTACGAAAACGTATGTCCCACAATCCTTGACCTTAAACTTTTGAAATTAAAAGTACTTTTTGTTATCGATTTTGTCTGTGAATAATATTCGGACTGTACCGAGAAATGGAATTGTTTGTTTTAAATAAAAAACTTTTGAGTGCAGAAAATAAAGTTCTCTTCCATGATTTGTCGCACGTCAAACTTAACCTTTATGGGTAAGCATAATTTCTTCCTCTGAACTTATAACTTTTGTGCACATATGTATATATTTCGATAATCAATAGATCTTTTCTATAATTGTGTTGTATGTAAACATAACATTGCATACACATTTCACAGTCTAAGCACATTGGCAAAACTAATGCGTTTACACGAAGCTAGATAAATAATTTGTGCTAATTGTTTGTTTTATTAAATGAATTTATAGGCCTAGGAATTCGCCATCAAGAACAAGTTAACTGGAATTTAAAAAAAATAAGACAATAAACGGTTTGTATTTTTAAATTAGTTTACTAATCCGGGTTACCGAAAAACATTGTATGGACTACAATCGAAATCTCGTATTTCAATATTACACAAAAACGAACATTTAATGTTCTATCTGAAAGCATGTGGTTGCTAGAAAGAAATATTGATGTAAGAGAAGTGTGAAGAGGTGTTACAAATCATCAAATGTAGATTTTGAAGGTTAAAAACCTGTTTGTTTCGTCTAAAAACAGCAGGTCTTAATGAAATCTAGCTATCGTGGTAATTTATTAAGCCCTGTTCACATTGCAATCAGCAAATGTTAAGAAGTTTTTGTTGCACTAACATCCGTTTTTCAATGCAACTACCAACTATTGAAACAACAGAGGTGTGAACAAGGTGTTATAATTCTTCTAATAAACAGCTGATATTAAAAACTATTTGACATGCTTTGGGTTATTGAAATCAGCTGATTTTAGTATGAAAAATTCGCTGATTTTGGCCTCAAAATATTTTGAGCACGTTAAACGTGCTAAGTGGTAACGTAGCTTTAGATAACTCTAGATATCGTGTTAATATTTTAAGCCGTGTTCACATTGCAATCGCCGCCTGTTGTTAAGTGATTTTGTTTAGACAAAAATCTGATTTTCAGCTGTGTATTCAATTGAAGATTGAAACAAGAGAATTGTGAGAAAGATATAATTCATGTGAAATCAACATCCAAAGTTAGAAATCATATCTATTCTTCTTCAAAAATACAGCTTAGGGTGCTAAAGATAATTTAGTAAGCCCTATTCCCCTAAACTGGTAAGCGCACAGCTCAGTGATTGATGTGATGTGAGAAGTTCTCCCCGATCCCTTCATGGGATGTAATGGGAAACCATTTTTTTTCTATTCACATTGCATTCGCCACCTGTGGTTAAGGAGTTTTATGTCGACAAAGACCTGTTTTTCAATACAACAATCAGCTGTTATTCAGTAGAATATTGAAGCCAGCGCAGTGTGAAGTGTTTGTGTTATAAATTCATGCGCAATCAAGATTTCAGAAGTTAGATAATCTTTATTTTCTTCGAACTTTAACACCATTTCCACTTAGCCTGTTTAACATCTTTCGTTTGCCGAAATCATCTGATTCTTTTATTAAAAATCAGTTGATTTTAACCTTAAAACATGTTGAACGCGCTGTTGTTAAGTGATTTTGGTTAGAAAAACTTTATGTGAACGTAGTATTGACAACATGATTAATCTTAGAGATAGTTCACACGATCCAACTTTAAATACTTATAACCTGTGATGTTACAGAACAAAATTGTTTGTGCAGCAAATTTCTCTACATTCTTGAATAATGCTAAATGAAATTGTTAGAAAATTCAGGTAATTTCCAAAATCTTAAACACCGTTTCAACTTAGTGTTAATGGAAACACAGCGTTACACATTTTCACCACTGTTACTGGTTTCCTTATAACATTCTAGATTTGGTGAATATAATCGTGATCAAATATTTCTTTAGGGCCAGAAAACTTTTGAAAGGATTTGTTCTTTGGTTTTTTCCACAACAAACACACAAACACTTGACACATTCAGCTACTATTTACGCGAATTATGTTTTATTTCCATAAAAACCAAAAAAAATATGTTAGATTTATTGGATAATATGTATTGTTTGTTGATGGTCTGTCTTACAAAAATTAATATAATATTTACAAAAGAAGAGAATTAAGAATAATACAAATACTAATAATATTAATAAAACGAAAAAATATTGATAAAACGAAACAATATTTATATAAAATAAATTTCAATTTAGTAAAAAGAAAATTAATTTAAAATATGTATAACATTAACAAACAACAACTTCATTAAATTGTAGATAATCTATTTAATTTTTAGTACATACAACAAAAACAACAAACATGAAATAACAACAAATTATTATGTTGAAAAAACAACAACAATTTAAACACTAGCCGATGAAGAAATCTCATATGAAGTATTTAAATATAAGTAAATAAGAAAAAAAAAATAAAAATAAAGTTAAACCCTAGTCAAAAACTAAAGTTCTTTACTAAAACCAAAAACAGAAGACGCAACTAATTGATATATAAAATCGAATAAAACAAAATCTTAAACAAACGATATAAACAAATCTTCAAACTAGATAATATTAAACAAAGAAAAACATTTAATAAAAATTATTAAAAAGCAATGAGTTTAACGACAAAATCAACTAAATTATTAATTCTATAATTAAATTAAAGAAAACAAAGAACATTCATGAAATACGTGTAACAGGACACGCTTAACTCATTTCACAAACTCCGCCCCTCCTTAAAACAAATGCATACCATCAAATGCATTATTTAAAAGATTTACGCATCATGTTAACAAAAAAAAAATCAAGAAATTTCTAAAAAACAAAATAACATAATGCGTAAAACCATATCATGAGCTTGGCTTAAATAAAAAACAAAAAATATTCTTGTCAAACCCCAATTCACAAAAATGCAATAATCAAAAACCAAAAAAAAATTCCAAAAAATGCATTAAACATTCTTAAAAAAACAGAAAATTATTAAAAGAAAATGTCCTTCATTTACAAATTCAGCAAAACACCTTTCAAAGAACAACACACACTGCTAAAGTAAACATAAAAAAAACAAAACAACAACCATTATTAATTACTATTATTAAATATATGTGTTAAAAAAAACATACAAACAACAACATACAAACTTGTAACGAAAATTTAAGTTTTTAACAGTAACAACAGAAGAAAGACGTCACCAAATTTCCACAAAACAAAAAACAACTCTCAAGCTTTTTCTCTTAACAACTTTTCTTATGTTCAACAGACAACTATCTAACCCCACCCCCCCCCCCCCCCCCCCCCCCAAAACACACAAAAATGCATAACTGACTCTCAGTAACTCTGTTTAACAACCAAACCAACCAAGTTTAACTAACAACCAACCAACAAAAAAAAAAAGTTTCGTTTTCATTTAAATCCGAAACAAAAAAAAAAAAACAAAAAATAACTACATTTTACTTTCATTCAGTTTGTTTATGTTTAGTAATTAAGTCTGTAAAGCTCTGCTTGTAGAAGAAAAATCAATAAATGATCAAATAAAGGAAAAATACTAAATAAAAAGGTTAAAACTTTCACAAAAACAACACACAAAAACACAGCTCCAAATCGTGTTTTATTTTTTGAAGGACAAGAGTGATAAGTTATCTTAATTTTCATAGGCACAGCTGTTATTTTTGTTAATCAAAAACAGCTGTTCTACTGAAATCTAGACATCTCTAAAGGCCTTAAGATACTGGATTGTTTACGATTCTTTTTCTAGTTGAGGTTGATGAGCTGCAACATCAAACGTGAACAAGAAACAGCAACGTTTTTAGTTTGATTCAAGATTTATTTATTACAGATTATTATCTACTAAAGGTTGTTGTAATTTGCGGGCAACAACAACATGAACTTTGATTTTGTTGAATGTCAACTGAGGTAACATTTTAAAATTTTCTTATTTTTATGTAGAACACATTAATATTTAACAAATTGTTTACACAGGTAAAACTATCTATTTTATTTAAAATTCTTTGAAACTTTGTAAACAAATAATGCAGTGTAGTACTAAGTTGTTCACGCAAAGTATCTGCAAGGTATATCGAGCAACTTTTTAGTGTCTCGAAGGTAAAGTTGAAGGATGAAATGACTCCCATTAATTTTCTCAAAAAATTAGACTGTTACTGGTAGTAAAAACAGAGAAAACTATAGTCGGCAACATTGCTATGATGCTGGCCCATTTCCCAGCGAAGTAAATACATAGATGATGCTCAATATATTTCATCCGAATGTTAACGTTAACCCACGCTAACCCAGAATGTTACTCATACAAATTTAATCTTGAAAAACTGAAGTTTATTTTAAACCTCATTTTATGCTGGTGTATATTTTGATACAACGCTGCAAAGTATCAACAAAATGCAATCATAATAAAAACATACATAAAATATCAGCTGTTTGATATAGAAGCCAATCGGAAATTTTCCAACGCGTCACTCACCGTCCAAAAACGATGTACAAGTAGGCAGTCAAAATTTCTCTTCACTCGAATGCCTACAAACACAACGAGTGAAACCCTAGACATTCTCTGTTCTCTCTCTTACTCTCTTCATTATATATTTCAATACACGAGCAGCTTTTTGATAGTGTTATTGTATATAACTATACAAATTTCAACCATGTTGAAGTAAAATTACATAAACTATGTAAAATGTATGAAATAATCAAGATATGACTCGTGAGATAAATGCCTTTGAGTGAATTTCTAGCACTTTTTGGTTCTCTTTTACCAGGGTTGTCAAATTGCGCACATCTTCTGGTCGTCTAATTCTAGATCGTCTTTGCACCGTCACCAAGCTCATGCTGCCACCTGTTGAATTGGCTCTCATCGGCTTAAAGTGTGAGCTGATTTGACCGACTAAACCAATGGTTCAATCATTTCAGAAACCTCAAAAATGTACACAAAACTAGCAAACCAAGAGTCAGTCATCAATTACATTTTTCTGTTAAGACGCTGTCTTTGACGATTTGGTCTCGGCGCTGAGTTGCTTTAAATTGGTCTAAGCACAAAGTTGCCACCTGAAGTGTAAATTTAATTTCAAATTGTGTAGTGTAAACGGCAAAGATTAGAGAACAAGGTTATCGAAAACTTGAACACGATAAACTGCGATCTAAGCACGACATAAGCAACTTTCAGGTACAAATAATGTATGTTTTGCAGTAAATAAATCAGCTGCTTACTAAACGAAATCCTGAATACAACGAAATCCCTCTACTCCTGAATACAACTTTAGTACTCGACTTTAGGGACCGCACAAAATGCATATAAAGAAATCAACTGTGCTACTGCTACCACTATCCGAATACTCTTTGGTTTGTTTACAAAGGTTTTCATCATGATGCAATAATGCTACTGCCAGTAGAAAGTAGCAGTACGAAGTTTCTGATAGCCACTCACTTGGGAGTATACTTTCTCGGAACCCACCGTTAGCTAGCTAGAGTGAGAAAGCGAAACGAATGAGCAGCCTGATTGCTTATGCGATCACTGATGCGGCTCAGGTTAAATAGGTGACCCTGTCACTGAAGTTCTTCGAACTAGCGGACTAGCTTTGTCATTTGAAGACGGATGAGGCACCACTGCTGGCCAACGGCGGATCAGAAGTAAATAAACCAAAATACAATTTCGACACGTTACTTTCTGCATTCATAGCTTAACAAATTGCAAACAACAATAATTTGAAGACCTGGTCAAACAACTGTAACTAACGCTGCATTCTGGTCAGCGTCTGATCCATAATGGGCGACTGAAACATAATCATCCTGGCGGTAGGTAAAATGCAAAACCACGGTGGGCTGGGCTTGTCTTCTGTCACCGTTGTAGTGGTAATGAAAATACAAAACGATAAGAAACATACAACCCCCTAGTTGTTGACGACCCCTGTAAGCGTTATGAAGACCACGATTTACGGATATGAACTTGGAATTTTATAACACATTACTGCTATCCAGGAGATGCGATGGACAGGCCATGACTATACAAAGAAGAATTGTAACATATACGACAGCTGTCATGAGAAAAAACATGAACGGAAGAAAAAGACGATGACACCAAGGACATGTTCTAACAGTGCCTAGAAGAAACATAAAACCGCCGCCCTGGCCATGACATTAAGATTGTTCTACGTGATTTTAATGCTAAAGTCGGAAACCATCGGTAAATTCAGTCTACATGCCATCAGTTACGATAACAGGATGAGACTGTTAAATTTTGCCGCAGCGTTAAACATGATTGCCAGTAAAACGAGACTCCAACATGAGGACACCCATAAGGCTACTTGAATATGCCCTGATCAAATGACAAAGAACCAGATTGATCACCTGGCTATTGATGGAGGGTACTCTACTAGTGTAATGGACGTACGCGTGATTCGAGGAGCTAATTTTGATTCGGATCACTACCTGGGTGCAACAAAGGTTCGCACAAAGACATATAGAAGCTGGGCATCGGAAGCCACGGCCTGTGCAAAGAAGCTCACTCAGTTACTGGCGGAGAACGCACCCTCGTGCCATGATCCTGAATCGCAGGGTAAGTACATTTCCCACTCTATGAGAACTTGTGCAGATACCGTACTTGGTTCGTGGAATAAGTCTTTTATCCATCGCAGACAACGTCCTATCGAGCGTACAGTGCGAAAGACCCAGGATTTTGTCCCATAAAGCAAGACTGGTTATGGTAAAGTCTGATATACTTAGCCGCATATTTGTTTGTCGGGCTTTATCTCTGAAGTACTCGCACAATGTTTCGCCTAACCTGGCGTTTTTGTTTTTGCTTACGGCAAATTCGAGGAAAACAAGTGGTTGATTTGCTCATGGTAACAATTAATTTTGTCTTGACCTCATCTGAGAGAGGAGGCACGATTTTACTCTCCTTATGAAAATTTGCACCAAAAGTACGCGAACGACTTCCAGAAAAAAACAGCTGTTGTTATATCCTCTGCTACATACATTTTGGCTTGTAGTTGCATTACATATCTACTGCCACAGTCATAGACGAATTTAGTATAGACACATTCTCTCAATAAATTAAACGTCATAGGTATGGTTGCAAGTGATCATTGGATGGTGAAAACCGTAGGTTCAATAATACCAGATAGAGGCAATAGTACACAACGCCCAACAAAGCAACACCAACCGCATTTCGTGTTAATATATATTTTTATATATATTTAAATTTCACTGTTATATACCAAAACGAAATGAAAAAGTTAAGTGAACATATTTTGCAACTCCACCTGGTGTAAGTTAATTTTAAATTTAATTTCTTTCATTTCCACAAACCTACGACGAAGAGTGTGAAACGAAATGTTAGATGAGAGAATAAATGTGTCTATACTATATTCGTCTATTGCCACAGTTGTCCAATTATGGCTTCATCGGTTCACCAGAATTTGCTGAATGCCACTCCACATTATTGCCTTCCATTTTCGTTTTAAATTGCATTCATATTTTGAATAAAATATTAAAAAACTTATTTGTTGTTAATTTATTTTTCACTTTTATTTACATATTACATATGTAAAACAACTGATTTCAAGCAGCTGTTCTATCTTGCAACTGTTTGTCGACTAAAATTTCTCCAACCAAAATTTGCAAGATCTCTAACATCGAACTGTCAAAATTATCGCTCTCTGGCTCTCATTTACTGGACTCATGGTAAAATAAATAAGGTAACCGCAGTAGGAATTGTTACAACAAAAACAGGCATTTTGTTTTTGTTTGGTGTCCATAATCTGTCAAATTTTCTACATGTATGTATCTACTGTTAAAGTAAATAAAAAGGTACAAAAATAAAATACATGTGAATTTGACATAAGAGAAACACCTAAGCAAGAAAAATGTTCAAATCAGCTGTTCTAACGAGTTTACCTTACTTACTTTACCATGACTGGACTTTTGGAGTAAACGAACACGATCCAGTAAAAATTTGCACAAATTTTCGAGTACTTGAACACAGCTTTTATCTCGAATACGGCAGCCGCATGTGACTGATGGTAGATGGCATGTTGGCTTTATTCGTGTTATTTGTAGCTTTTCTTATTATGACCTATATTAATATGCTGAATAGATCACACTATAGGGTGTTGCTCTGTCGGAGGTCTCGAGTAAGTTCTGTACCAACCTCCATCCTGTAAATTTAAATTTGTTTACTCTGACGCCTTCAATGCCGTTTTTTATTGATGTAACAAATTGATGTTGCTCAATGGTCTGTCTTCTGCTGGCACTACCTTCGTTGGCACGAAAAATATTTATTTGTTTTATTTTCATATTACTAGCTAACTGCAGTCGCATCAATTTCAGTGTTTTGAGGTCAAGTCCCAAAGGTTTCCCATACAATTTTATGATTTCCAAATCAATTGATTTACAGAAAACCGACTAGTAAAAACTCACCTCAAATCACTGAGGAAATGAAGAACATGGAGGAAAAAGCTTTCTGTTCTTGTGTTGAAAACAGTCTGTCCTTGTCACAAGTTGTTTATAGCAAATTTCCGAGATGTATCTACTTCTCACTGATTGTGAGAAGCTGTCCCCAATCCCTTCATGGGATGTTATGGGACACCATTTTTTTATCTACTTCAGGTGGGATCGTTAGAACAGCTGTTTTATTTTTTTTGTCCTTGTGGTTGTTGCCGACAATTACAACAATGCCCCGTGCTATAACCTGAAATAAATAGATTTCGATAAGTTTGGCAAAGTCGGACTTTGATATGAAAACAAAATGCCTGCAATTCCTACTGCTCCTACCTTACTTATTTTGCCATGTATGGGCCTTTCAGTGTGTGTTGGTACTTAGGGATCTTCGATCGATACTGATTAGCATATCGCATCCTAAATACAAAAGCGTCATAACTCAAAATTTCGAGATTTTAAGTTTTTGCTTAAAAACAATCACCGAGGACCATTTCTATCTGCTGTGAAAATCTGGCGCCAGTTTCTCTTTCCTTTCCTCAAAAAATCCAGTATTAATATGTCTATATTTGGGACATTTCATACATTTTTTAACTTTCCAAACCACTTCGTTGCCTCTACTGAAAATTTGTAAACTCTTTTGTATTTATGGTGCGATATGTACCATGTATACGAGTACGATTGATGATATACCGATGGTATCAATTCGGGCGGAGTAGTTAGGCATCTGATGATGAACTTGTCACTGAGTTCGTAACTACTCATGCCAGTGAGTGTGCTTAACTGAATTATCTATTATTCCAACAAAAACCAACCATTTTTCAATTACAAAAATGTTCCTCTCCTTGTAAGCTTGTACTTGTATTTAGTATGAAATTCAAATACATTAACTAAAAATACAAGCAGAACGTTGAATCAAAGTGGTGGCGTATTCACCAGTCATTTTCTTCCGGCGCTTATCACTGAAGCCACTACTTGGGAACCAAACAGTATTTCAGTAGTCGTTTTATTATGCGTTCTGCTTATTTTAATTGTTCTTTTACATACAAACCAGTGAAGCCACAATTCAAATAAATAAGTGTGTTATGGACAAAAACTCCCCACGAAGAAAAAAGGGCATACTCTGCTCTTGTTTTTGAAATAATTTATTTTTTGTGTTGGATCTGCGATCGATGCATACGAGTACTTCGGATATGTAAATTTTATTAGGCGATGACGAAGTTGTCACAGAGTTCGAATCTAGTCATGTCAGTGAGTGTGCTTCCCTGGATTGTCTTTAATTCCAACAACACCAACAATTTTGCACTTGTAAATAAATATATCTGAACCAGTTAGCTTGTAAATAGTATGAACTTCTCATACAGTAACATTGGTACATCTTTTAATCTTGTAATAACAGTATTGCTTAAGATATGGCTTGTGCCAAGCCAAGTGTTCAATGAAAAATCACACCTTTTGTTAGATTTTACAGAAATATGTATGTACTTTGTGCCAAATGAGAAATTTATACGAATGAACTGTTATACTAATATTTATTTACATCGCTTGAAACTATATACTATGTATGTACATGGCAACATGTTAATTACATCTCAAATATGGGGGAAATTTGCACTTTCAAATATTAGATTATGTTGAAGTCAAATAGTGTGGAGAATTTGTTAAAATGAGTGGTCAATGTCGACTTAAAGATGCCCTACATACTAGCATTACAGTGTATGTAATAGATTCTTAATAGAGCATGGGAAATCTAGATTTTGAATACATGATTTTAATAAATCTTAATCTTAATTTTTAAATCTAGATTTCGAGGTAATAGGTTAGGTTGGGTGTTGATGGCAGTCGATGAACGACTCACTTAGACTTATATTTAAATCAATTGTAATACCATGAACTAACGATATAAAGCCGTAGCCCCACCATTTAGTTTGATCCAATAAGTTCAAGATCTTGTCTACGCCTATCTGAGGTTTCTCAACAGGTAGAAATTATGTTCAGTGGATTCTTCCTCTTTCTCATCGCTGCAGTTTCTACAGAAGTCCTTTGGAATGACCATTATGCTGCATGTCTACCAATCAAAACTGAAGCAAGCATTAATACCTTGGGCCTGGTTGAAGACTGTAGGTTCATGGATCTCTTGTTGTCCAGTATCCGCCTAATTTTTCTCGCACGTACACAACCTGTGCCCCTCGTCCACCTCCCCAGCATCATCATATAGGAGCATTCTTGCTTGATATGCTTACACGTCGCTAGCGGCATACTACACGTTCCAATTCCTGTGGAACCTGTAACCGGTAGTCCCTTGTCTGGCAAGTTCATCCGCTCTGCAGTTCCCCGGAATATCGCTGTACCCTATCACCCCCCAAATGGAATGAATATCGTACTGCTTGGCTATCACGTTAATAGAACTGCGACAGGAATACTGATTCCAGGGACTTGATGACCGCCTAATATCCCTCAGACTGTCGGCCACTTTTCTAATACTTAGCTAAAATTTTCGCCGACACTCGATATAAACATATTTCCCTAGAATATACCCGTAGCATGCCAGATTATTCATATTTGACCCATCCATATATAAATTCACATATCCCACTATACCTGCTACTTCTTTGTTCCAGGAATTCCATTCTGGAGAGTGTGGTATTTCCGATCGATTAGTGGTTCCGCTTCCGAGTGGTGGACAAATGCAGAAATGTTGGGAGTATTTTCCATGAACGACTCCGACCATGCATCATTGTGAGAGTTACCTTAACCTGATGGCAGATGTAGAAGTAATATGGCCGACTACAATGGCCACCGTTAACAAATATAACATTACATTCAGTGCATCGATGATATTCTCAATCTAAGCTTCCTGGGCAAAAATTCAGGACATGGGGCAGGCAAAACAAATTTTTTTAAAAATAAACCAAAATTGAAGAAAAGGTTAAGAATATGAGAAAATGGAAAAGTAGCCCTCGCAGGGACCTATGTTGCTCGTACCGTGTGGTAGAACTTTTGGAAAATCGTTCAGGCACGGGGGTTAAAATTCCCTCTGTACCTTAAGTCGACGTGTGGCAAAATCGGAAAATTCACTCGATACTTTAAAAAAAAAATGAATTTTTCTGGATGGTTACCATAACCAATCTCATGGTTACTGTACGCACAAATTTCTGGATGGTTACCATAACCAATCTCATGGTTACTGTACGCACAAAAATGACAAAGAATGACACCACGGATTTCATGACACAAATACCTTTCGTTGAAGTACCCACACTAATCCATATCCAAATATCCCTGGGTGTGACTGTTTTTTGGACCCGGGCCCCATAGGTTTGTGCGACGGCTAGTTTTCAATTTTCTCACATTCTTTAATATTTCTTTAATTTTGTTTTTTTTTTTGCCTGGCCCTGGTCCTGAACTTCAGCCGCTTCCTGTCCTGCAAGCTGTATTTTAGAACCATTCAATGTGATAGGTTTTTGTAAACAAAAATTGTTGTGATGAAGTATTTTACAGAAAGTTTAATTTTACAGCGCCGTTGGGAGGCAATATGTGTGGCGGCTGAGTCAACAGCCGTCGTCGCCACTTTTCGTACGGCTCTAGTCTTTCATATACAACACTGTTGTAATTTGTAATTCGTTTATTGTTGATTGAAAGATTTTATTTTGTCAACTTAAAGAATAATAGTGTTAAATTGTCTTGTTTCGTGATTAAAACTGTGTTTTTTGTAATTTTAAATTAATTGACAAGGGTTTTTGAATAAATTTTATTGGAAATGAGTGTTTGCGTTGAGTGTTTTGTTTGCAATGAAAAATGTGGCTGTCCTCAAAATTTTTTTATACACTTGAAAAGTCACAATTTGCCACCTTATCCACATACAATTGTTTAATTCTTTTCAAAAATTTCACGTAGAAAGAAACTTTCTTAGATACATATATTGAACGTGTAAAACAAGAGTTCCCTAACTTGGATAAAAGCAATACATTTCTCCAAGAAAGCTGTGAATATGTAGACGAAATGGAATGCGACAATGGAGTGACTGTTGTTGCGGAAGGAACAGATAAATTTAATGTTTCTCCAGAACCCCCAGATGTACCTATTTTTTTGTATTTAATACAAATCGTTTAAGCATTAAATGTTTAATATACAATAATAGTTTCACAAACCCGGACATTAATTCCGATTGTGAATCCAAATTCTAAAAAACTTAATTTTTTTATAGGTTACTATAAGTACATATGTATGTATCTGCGAAACCTTGAATAAAATCGCTTTAAAAATAGAACATTTTTTTTTAGCGTCGTCGCAGTGGGTGGGGGTTTCATGTTGAAAAAGGAATAACGGTTTTAATTGATTCAATTCAAAATTTAATAAAAAATCAATAATTTTTTTAATTAACTTGATTGCATACTTAATCAATATTTTTTAAAAAAATCAATAAATGTTTTAATCCGATTTACAAATTTTTTAATTGAAGTTTTTGTTTGACAAATTTACAAATACCTTTAATTAATATTATCATTTTCGTGATTACACCAAAATCAATTAAAAAATTAATGAAATAAACAAATTTTTTAATTGAAATTGATTTTCATTTTTTCCGTGTACCCATCATGATGTTGATGATATCGCTCGTTAGATCAGTGCTGCCTTCATTTTAATATCGTCTTGCTGTAGGGTACTCATATGCAAATAATTATATGTGAAAATAATGTATAGAGTTCAATGACAGTGAAAATCACACATGTTGAGCCACACTTTTATATCTACCATAGGAAATGGGTTAGAACATTGTGTTAAAATTTCTTGCAAATAAACTGAAAGACAAACAATACACGTTGGATCGCTACAAATATTGAAAGAAATTGAACAACTATAAATGCTTCCGCCACCAAGTACTGGCAACGTCAGTTATCTGAGATCACTCATTAAATCACACACCAGACATGACCACCACTTGTAGTTTAATGTTGGCGCTAATTGGTTTGGCATTAATTCACCAGGGCTGCAGCATTAACCATGTGCCCTCTCAAGAATGGAACGATTACAAAGTGAGAATTGGAAATATTTTTAAATTATTGTAGTTTTTCGTAACAAAGTCTTCTTTCTAGATTTTGTACAGCAAGGAGTATCCGATTAGTGGCAACACCGAGGCTTTGGCACAATACTACTATGCCTATAACAAGCGGCTGATAGACAACCATAATGCCTTATATGCTCGTGGCCAAAAGACTTTCAAGCTGAAAATCAATCAATTCACCGACATGCGTTTGGTACATTTTAACGCATTCTTCCCGGTGGCAACGCCACTCAGTGAATCTAACGCTTCGGCGGCTCCCGAAACGAGCCCAGCTCCCGAGTCTTATGATCCCGCCAAGAATTTTGGTTTTATGTTCAATGTTGAGGATCAAGGCACAAAATGCAATAGTGGTTGGGCATATGCTGCCGTCAAGGCCATTGAAATCCTTCAAGCTACACAAACTGGAATTGCTAATCCCCAATCCCTCTCGGCACAAAATATTATCGATTGTGCTGGTGGCGGAAGGGGGTGTAAAAATCAAGTACCTCAAGTGGCCTATGACTACCTGACTCAGTACGATATGCAATTGTTGGTGGAAAGTGAATACCCCAACAAGAACACTCAATCAGAGCCAGGAATGTGTGTTCCACGTGGTGACCTGTCAGTAAATGTGACTGAATATTCAACTATTGGGGGTGGAGATGATGAATCCCTAAAGGCTTATGTGGCTGCCGGGTATCCTGTTGTTGTGGAATTTAATCCAGCATCCTTTGAGTTTATGCACTATGATGAGGGCGTTTTTCAACCGCCAATTACTAAAAATAAGGGTTCCCACTTTATGGTGGTTATTGGCTATGACATGGATACGGCTACCGGTCTGGATTATTGGATTTTACAGAATTCATTCGGTAGTACTTGGGGTGAAATGGGTCTTATACGGGTACGGAGGACGTCAACGTTCAAGTTGACCAAGAATGCCATATTCCCAACAATGCTGGGTTAGGGCTGACGCAGATCAGTACACGACTGAATTAAGAATTTATAGTTCGTTGAAAATAATTGTAAATTGTTTAATTATTTATTTTCTATTTTCTAAGGCAATAAATATTATTACTTTTAAAGAAACAAAAAATAAAAAAATATATATCTGTAGGAAATATTTAGTATTTCCTGTCGTATCAAATGTAGTATCGTATACAAAATTATATGATTTTAGATTCAATATAAATGCAGTATAATGTATAAACTTGCACTTTATTGCCCTAATAAAGCTCATCCAATTGGAAGTTTTAGCATGAAATTTCAATCTGGCGGCTCCAGACTTTTTTCTGTGGGGCTACATGAAGGTCAATGTCTGTACCAACAAGCCATAATATAAATTCGACACTTTTTAAATAATAAAAATACAATTACGACTTGTGTTTAACGCTAAATGGTATGATGAGACTTAAATCAATCGATTTGAGTCCGATGGCAGTGTTTGGTACTGGACCAAAGATCCAAATACTACTATCCCTAATGAAGTAACACAAACCATGAAATATGGGGATGTATTACGAAGAATGGAGTAGGTCCTCTGGTTAGAATTGAAGGTATTATGAAAAATAACAATATAATCACCCCTATGCTGCGTTACAATTACGTTCCCGTTCTACGTTACGCATCGATCGAACTTTGCTATGCAGAAATAAAACGTAATCGAAAGAACAAGAAGAAGAGAAGTGTGTTGTCAGAATAACCATGCTGCTAGTGGAATGTGCGAGATGAAACAGAAAACATATGTTATTTTGTAAACATTAAAGTAAAAAGTGTAAAGAAACCAGTCGTGACGGAGGTAAGAATTTTGTTTTGTTGAAATTATTGCAGCACAATAATACAATTTTGTTTATTTCATTAGAAATGGAATTAATAGCAGCAGCGATTTTGTTGGAAGAGGAGAACAACGGGCTCCAGATTGCAGAGACAAGGATTGCGAAGAGAAATTTAAGAGACAGTTGCAATCCGTTCGAGTTGACCGATCAAAGGTAAGTCATTTGTTTTAAAAGATATATGACATATAAAATAATTAGTTTACTTTTACAGCTTCAAGAAAAACTTTCGCCTTAACAAAGACGCATTCAAGTATGTGCTAGATACTTTTGCGCAAGAAGCACAGCCAACTACCTTAGCAGCTGTATCACCGCTTAGCAGAGTAGTGGCAGCTCTCAGATTCTTCGCCGAAGGAAGCTACCAACACGGAGTTGGTGCCGATTATAATGTTGGGATGGCTCAATCGACTGTGTCAAGGTCGCTATCGTATTTCCTTGAGGTAATGCAACGAAAGCTTTGCTCTCAATGGATACGATTTGAGCTGACTGAGGAGGAAAAGGCACAAGCGAAGCGCGAGTTTTATGCGAAGGCCGGCTTCCCAGGGGTGACTATGTGTGTTGATGGCACTCATATCAAAATAATAAAACCATCGGAAGAGGCGTTTCTTTTCTATAATAGAAAAGGTTATTTTAGCATTAATGCTATGGTGGTGAGTATTTTTTGTTTTAAGTTACAGAGCTCGTTAATTTAATTTATGTTTTTAGGTGTGCGATCACAAAATGCGCATTAGATTTATAGACGCCAAATTTCCTGGATGCAACCACGATTCCCATATATGGAATCTAAGTAAAGCAAAGGCATCCATGGAACGGAAATATCAGGACGGAGAAAGAAATACTTGGCTATTAGGTATTTATTTCCTCAACACTGTATATAAATTTCAGTACGCAATTCATTTTTTAACAGGTGATGCAGGTTACGCTCTGGAACCCTGGCTTATGACGCCATATCGGTCTCCAAGGGTAGGCAGCCAGGAAATGAAATACAACACACAGCACACAAAGACGAGGAACATTGTGGAAAGGACGATTGGGGTTCTGAAGAACCGATTTAGGTGTTTATTGGGTGCACGTGAACTACATTACTCCCCACAAAAAGCAACTCAAATTATAAATGTTGTTTGCGCCCTCCACAACATTTGCATTCATTACCGGGTGGAAGATGTAGACATTGTAGAATCTGAATGTGAAGTAAGTTCTCCTGAAGAGGACGATGATGAAAGCAGCGGTTCAGATTACGCTTCAATAGCGCGTAATATTCGGGACAATATACTTCCCTCTTTTTAGCGTGCTGAAAAAGCAAACAGTTCAAAAAAATTAAACGCATTCAGATCATTTGTTAGTGTGTATATTTAAAAAAAAAATTCAGTTCATATATTTTATATTTAATAATAAAAACTTAACTATAACAATAAAAATAAGTTGTAATTCATTTACATTAAAGCTTTTCAATTCAGGTATTTACAAGGTAATTAAAAATTATAAATCTGGGAACTGCACACGCAACATTTGCAGCTTTATCTCAATTTTTTGTTTCAGCAACTCCTCCTTTGCTTTGTTGTGGCGCTGCTCTTCTGCAAGTTGCGCCTTTGCAGTGTCTGCCAGGCTTTCCACATTACGATTTAAGCGCCGCATATATGAGACCATGCTATCTTGGTATTCCTTGGTCTCTTTTTTAACAACTTCCTGCGAGGTAAGTATCTCTTTCAACAATGATTGCGTTGTTTCCCTCGGACATGGCTGCTGACGCTTTTTTGAAGTTGTCGGTACATCGGTGGGGTCTTCGGTACGAGCCGATATGTCCATTTCGGACACTACAGTGTCGTCCGGTACAGCACTCACCTCTCCAAAATCCTCTGCTCCGCTTATTCCGCTCGTGCTGGTTATCAGTCCGGTCAGCCGTATAACCTTTTCTTCAAGGGGACTAATGCGCTGCAGGCGACAGTGGCCTCCTCCGGTGCTCACCATCTCTTTTTGGTTTGTGGTCAGCTTCCGTTTGATGTAGCATTTCCAGTCAATCCACACCTATAAAAATGTTTCACAAAATCAACACCAATGCACAATCAGGGTGATTATTCAAATTTCATACCTTCTTCCATGCAACTCCGGTTTTTGTTGGTGGCCCTATTGAGTTAAGTGCTACTGTCACCTCTTCCCAAAATGCCTGCACTTCTTCTTTCGATTTTTGGTAATAACCACTCGCAATGTCTGCTTGTGTGGCCATTAATTCCGCCAGCTTCTCGTACTGTTCTTGATTTGTTTGTTTCGACCTGTAATAAATGAAATAAAACTCAGTAATTAGTACAATAAATAAAAAACTTTAATAAATACATATTTAAATAACTAAATAAAGTTTATACTCCATTTTATACTTACATTTCTCAATTATCTTAAAAAACCAACACTTTCATGCACACTTGATCACAATAACAAAGAAACATATGTGCTTCAGTCAGACCTTTTGCAACGTAAGAAAACAAAGCAAAACGTAACTAAAATTGCAACGCAGCATAGCTCCGATCGAAAGAAAAACGTAGAGGAACGGAGCGGAACGGAACGCAGCATACCAAAGATGGCAAAACGGAGAAAGTTCGATCGTGATTGTAACGCAGCATAGGGGTGAATATCATTTAATTCTGCTAAATCTTTTACCATCTGCTATAGAAAAAACGGGACTTGATTTTTCACCATCACAACGACCCAAAACATTCGGCCAAATTCGTTAAACACTTAAAAATGTACAACTATGGAATGTATGAAGCACTTAGCGAGAACTTAGCGACGCGAATCATTTTCGCTAAGGCTCAGCGCTTAATCCGCCGCCGTCGAGGAGCGGTTTTCAGGCGCCGCCGCCGCCGTCAATTATGCCTCGGCTCCCTTCTCTGTAAATGAATCAGCTGATTGGTGTTTTGTTATTTGCCTTTACAGAATCATAAAGTACTTGCAAAAATGAGTTGGTAAGTATTTTAAGAAAGTTATTAGAATTAATGATGTATTATAAATGTACAAATTGTATTTTGTACAATTGTATTGTATGCAAAACTTTATTTTTATTTTTATAAACACAATAACTTGCTATCATGTGTGAATAAAGCAAATGAAAAACAGCTGAGAACAATTGTCAGAATTTGGTCAGTAAATACAAACAAAATATGTCAGTAGTAGTAGTGTAAAAAATGCAAAAGGTGACAAGGTTTTCTGACAAAATATTTTGACATGTGTAAACACTAGTTCAAAATGTTGGGTCAGAAAATTTGGACGAGTGACAAAATCTGTCAGTAGTCTAAATGAGCTTTAACTTAGCAAGCGATAATCGCTTGCTTGTAACCAAAACACGACTATTGTTTTTGTATAGTACATAACTATACAAATTCCAACCATGTTGAAGTAAAATTAAATAAAATTATTAAGTATGAAATAATCAAGATATGACGCGAGAGAGAAATGGATTTGACTGAATTGTTACCACTTTTTGGTTCTCTTTTACGAGGGTTGCCACATACGCACATCGTCTGGTCGTCTAATTCTTGATCGTCTTTGTTATTTAACACGGGGGATACACGGTCAATTTTTGCCTTTCAAGTTTCAATACATTCATACTTTTTTACTAATACACTCACACTTTTAAAAATTGAAAGGAACTTGTTTTCAATTTCTCTTTCAAGTGGAGTGTTTCAATTTTCTTTCAAGAAAACAGCTGATTACATATGTTATGAACAGTTTCTCGTTTTCCTCCTTACAAATATTCTGCCGTCATCATTTTTTGATTTCTACTTTTACAAATATTAAAATATTATAAATAATTAAAAATGTTTGTGAGTAGAGGTATATGAAGGTTTATGGAAAATGAATATTGCTTTCAAGTTGCGTGCAGCCTACGTCACAGCTATCAATTTACATGAATTTTGACAAGCAGTATGTGTACAAAACTTGAAAGTGTGGCTGCAGCGTAAGATACATTTTGTTATCATTTCTTGTGAATGAAAACGTTATCAAGAAGGAGACTCAAAAACCGGAATTTTGCAAAATGGCTTGCACATGGTAATTCCATTTAAATTATTTTATTTAATGGAACACTACGTATATTTTTTTATATCGGTTGAAAGTAAAATTGGAAATAAATTTTTCGCAACAACGCGCGGTATATGTTATACATATTGATCATGGTTGAATTATCTATCAGGTATGTATAGTAGTTTAAACAGGTGATTTAATTGTTTTCATGTTATTTTGCGTTTCACTTGTCAAACTCATATTGAATTTGTTTTTGTATTTTTTTGTAATCTTGTATTATATTGTTGGTATACATTTTTTTGTTTTTGTGCACGAGAAAACAATAAATTGATTTAGTAATGATTTTTTTATGTTTTTAATCAAATATTTAAAATATACAAACTTTTTTCCAAACTGTGTGAACCCTGTTACAATTCTGCTCGCCCTGTGTAAAGTATTTGATCAGAAATACCTCACTGAAATACTGAAAAAGGATTCCTGTAACAAAGGAGTTTCGGGCATAGAGGGTAACGTTCAGGTAGGATATGGGGTCTACTCTAGGGATCTAGGGTTGTCTCTGTCACTTAGACTACCTGATTGTAGCGCGCGGAAATTTTGGTGATTTGTAAAATGACCATCTGCCTGAGGGATACTAGTCCAGCATTCATTAGGGCTAAGTTTCTTCTTCAATTGTCGGACGGTAATCAAGTCTCAGGAATCAGTGTTGCTGAACTCAACATCTTCCCAAGATTGCCGCAGGTAGATCTCTAAACGATATTGCCTAGCAGTATGACATTCTCCTCATATGGGTGCCATAATACAACATTAGCTGGCCAGGCTAGAATTATAATATTTTCCTATAAGATCGCTCCTATATTATGATGCCGGAGATGTGAACGAGGGAGAGAATCTGAACGATAGTGGATAGTAGGCGAACCATAAGCCTTCTATCGCTAGCCAGACCCAAGATATCAATGCTTGTTTCGGGTTTGACGAGACACATTCAGGGATACAAAGGTCAGGCCAAATGACTCCTGAAGAAGCTGTAGCGGTGAAGAAATCTCCACAGAACTTCTTCTCTGCGCGTGTCCAGCACTAGCTGACAGAAGAATGGCTTCTACAGCCCCTATTTATTTAGGGACTTTGAGTTTGTTGGAGCAAACTAAATGGTATTACGATGGGGATAACCCTTAATCTCGTTATCTTGTACCAAGTGAGCCGTTCATCGACTGCCACCAATAACTAAGCGTACCAAATATATAAGTACACAGAAAAAAAAGACGACTGTAAAATTTTAACAGAAAAATTGGTACGTGAAAAATCTAAGCACTCAATTACATTTTCCATTGATATACTGACTAATTACTCAAATATTGAAATGAAAATTAATAAATGGTACCAACAAAAAAATTCATAAGAAATACCCCAATATTTAACGAAGTAAATACGATACGAACAACCACATAACTTCAGTTAGAGATAAGTTTGTACAGGCAGTCGGTGGCGTAACGGGCTAGATGCTGCCCTAAACGACGCTGTGTCACAAACATTGAAACAATTTTCCGGTGGATGTGAGTTCGAATCCTACCTCGGCCGTTTCATATTTTTTTAAATAAACAAAATTTCTAAAAATACATCGGATCGAAGACAAAACGAAAACTGAGATACAATTTAGGTTGTTAATATGTCAAATTCTTCATCGACTAAAAACGAATATAAAAAAAAAATAAATGAATTCCCATTACATCCCATGAAGGGACCGGGGAGAACTTCTCACAATCACTGAGCTGTGCGCTTTCCAGTTTTCATTCACTGATTGGGACCTACAGTTTTACACCGGTTCCGAACGGTATTTTGAGAAGCCTTTTCATGGCTATATACTCGATAGTGTCGCCATCACTATGCGAGGTGACCGCCGCCGAAAGAATTTTTTTTTTTTTGAAGGTGGTCAGAGCAGGGTTCGAACCCAGGATCTCATGTACAAGAGCCGCGCACACTAACCATTGCACCACCGACGGCCGGAAACGAATATATTTTTGATAAATAACGTTCAAATATTTTCGTAGATGGGTGAAATTTTGCATCGATTGAAAAATAATATTTTTCCAATAAACAACCTACAAATATGTTAGCTGATATGTGATTTTTTTTATCACAGGATTTTCAATTAATATTGTGTTGGAATTTTTTTATTGAATTAAAAAATTATTTTTTTCTGTGTATAAAGAGAAATAACGTATAATAAATACCATGACATTTTAAATATATACTGTTCTTACCAATTGTTTGGCAACTAAATAGAACAAGAGACACAAATTATAAAAATTATGTAGGGTTATCCATTTCGTGGTTTCAAAGCCGCCGGTCTGATGAAAGGTTTGCCATTTACGAATATGGATAGTTTAACACCGAATAACGCGTTGAAATAGTTAAAACTTACTACAAAAGTGGTGATTGAAATGTGACTACTTTTCATCAGAGATGAAGCCTAATTGTCACTTGATGGTTACGTTAACATGCAAAATTGTCCCATATAGGGCTCGGAGTATTCAGGAGTGATTGTGGATAAGCCATTGTATCGGGAAAAAGTGACTCTTTAGTGTGAATTATGGTCTGGAGGTGTCATTGGGCCGTATGACGCTGGAAGAAACATTACCATTAATTCAGAACGCAATGGCCGTATGATAACCGACTTTTTCTTGGGATACTATGGAAGATTATCCACTGGACGATATGCGGTTTCAACAAAACGGTGCCACGAGCCACATAACTCTACCGATTTTGGCTTTATTGCTTTGGAAGTTCCCAGAACGCGTAATTTCACATTTGGGCGTAGTCAATTGGCCGCCAAGATTAAGCGATTTGCCGCCGTTAAACTCTTTTGTGAGGCTACGCCAAATACAGTATCGACGCGGATAAGCCCCTAACGTAGGAGCATTTGAAAACTAACATTCGCCAAGTTATAGTCGAGATACAGCCCGAAATATGCGAAAAGTGGTTAAAAATCACCTCAAATGGATCGACTGCTGCAACCAATCCAGAGGCGGTCATTTAAATGACATTATATTTCATACATAATGGCAAGGTCCAAGCATTATAATGAAATAATAGACGACCGGTCATAACGCCCAACGGTCATAACGTCCAAATTTTTTTTGGGCCTTATGACCGCTCTGAGGGCGTACATATCGCCCAATTTGGTTTTAGGCCTTATGACCGCCAAAAAAAATTTTCGGCGTTATGACCGTTTTTTGTGTCTTTTTAGTTTATAACGAGTAGTAATTTAATATAAGCAATGGTTAGTAATTCAATATTTATTATTGATATTTTGAAAATATGGTATAAGGCCTACAAGCATCCTGCTTACATATGTCAAACCCGTTAATTATTTTGTCCGCCGGAAGGATTAGTGGAACTAATATTATTTTAAATATTCGCCTTGCGTCGGCGGTTGATTTTACGGCTCTCGCTAGTTCACTCATCTGTGCCAATTTCCGTCTCAGTGCCTGACAGTAATGAAACCAGTATCCCTTCAGGTGCACTTTAGGAAAACCTTTTAAAATAGCATTTTGAAGAGCTTTTGAAAAATGTTGACATTAATAAACTGCAGAATGTGTTCATATGCCTTTTGAGATTTGTTGGACATCAAGACAAATGCGAAAGGGAAAACCTTAATACACAAAAATTGTCATTACTATTCCAAAGTGAATGGGGGGTGCAATTTAGAAATTGAAGAAAACTGGTGATGATTAGAATTTCCAAAGTGAATGGGGAATGCAATTTGGAAAAGGAAGAACTTGTGGAGCTGGTGATGAGGAGCACTCCCCATTCACTTTTTAAATGCTAGTATTAAGTAGTATAACAATAAATGAAATGATGAAAGGAATCGAAAAATGGAGCGTGTGATTCTTGTTTGAATTTCACACACATGCTTTACAATTTTCTTGGTAACAAATATATCTCTGTATACAATCATTTTATTTATTTATATATTTAGATTTCACTTTAAAAAGTTGTTTGTTTTTTGGAGTATACAGCAATTCACAATTTATTCGAGCACCTCCAACAAATTGAAATTCAACATTGTCACCCATTCTTCTCACTAGTTCATAAACAGCTGAATGAATGTTACACTTATATCTATAATCCAACAATTCTACTGTTTTTCCAAAAACATTCAAATTTGGTCATAAGTTGAGAAAAAAATATCAAAATAATATTTAGGCGTTATGACCGCGGTAGGGGAGGTCATAACGCCCAAAAATTTTGGGCTTTGTGTCCTTCCATCTGTTGGGCCTTATGCCCACTCTGAGGGCGGTCATAAGGCCTAAAACCAAATTGGGCGTTATGACCGCCCTCAGAGCGGCAATAAGGCACAAACAAAATTTGGGCGTTATGACCGTTGGGCGTTATGACCGAAGTCACAACTTTATGTGTGTTTTATTTAACTTTACTTTTGAACCTGAAAAATGGCCAATGGTGCAACGGTCAGTATCAGCGAGTGGAATCGCAGTGGTGCTCAACCACCTTCCAGTTTTTTTAATTTTTGGCGTCACCGTCGATACTGTCGGCGCATGCGGCTAGAAATAGTCCGTCGTTGCTTCTTATGTCATTGGCTTATATCGGCTAAAATTCATACATTGATCGGCTGAAATTCCGACATAGAAATCCAATTAGTTCGCGGTCGTCGTGATTTTTAAAACACTGAGAAAATATTCCGCTAACGTGTTCCGATTCCAGGCGGCGCGCCGCTGCCGCCGACATTAACTTAACAAAAAGCTGCGGCAAGAGTGGGATGTTCGATGATAAACCATTTTTACCAGTACCGTATCGCTTGATCAAATATATTTTGGATAACTAATAAGCCGAAGAAAGATAATAGGTATCGATAAGTCGCTTTGTTATCCGGATATCTGTGGTTGAAATCTTATACCTCTCATACTTTTATGAATAAGGCCGTTAGAGCCGCTTTCCACCGACGCACCGTCGCTGGCGACCAACAATTGGTTCAGCCGCCGCCGATAATAGCCGACAATTGTACATGAAGAGATAAGTTCGATCCCTGTTCTAACCAACTTACCTTTCATTCGACTACGGTAACCTCGTTCCGTGAGTACCGGCTACACTATCGAGTAGTTTGCAGTGAAAAAGCATCCCAAAAAGATTGTCGGAATAGGCGTAAAACTGTAGGTCCCAGTCAGTGAGTGTAAATAGAAAACCCGAAGATCACACTCATTGTAAGAAACTTCCCCCTGCCCCTTCGTGTGAGGTAATCGGAAGTTACAATTTATTTATTTGTTTACATTGTATGAGACAAAAAATGTTTCCAAGGCTATTATATCTTTTTAAATAATACCAGAAGATGCTGCCAAGTTTTACATTAATAAGAGCAGGACGTTTTATTTATGGCTTTATAAATCCTTAATACATGAAACTAAGCCTGACATTTTGTTTAATTTCTTGATGTATTTAACATTAAAAATGATTGCATTAAGTTATTACAAAAAGGGACACAGATTATTTTAATTTTTAAACCACATGGTTATTTAACCGATCATGGAGGGGAAGATGGGATTTTTCGCCAACTTTACCGTAGATGATCTCACCATTCGCATTTGACCCCTTTCACCCCATGTGTAACCGAATGAATTCTGCAGAATCCAATAATCCAAACCAGTCGTAGCATCCCTGTCGTAGCCAACAACAACCATGAAATGGGAACCAGTTGCGGATATCTTAGGCGGTTGATAGACCCCTTCCCCATAATGCATAAATTCAAATGAAGTAGGATTGTGTTCAACCACCACAGGATAGCCCGCACCCACATAGGCTTTCATGGAGAAATCATCACCCGACGAAAATGTGGCATATTGTGCCAACTTTGTAGAAATAGTTCCCTTGGCCACACACATACCCGGTTCCGTTAGAGCGTTATTGTTGGGATACTCATTTTCTGCCAGCAAATCCATTCCAAATTGTGTCAGGTAGTCATAAGCCGTCTGAGGCACTTGCGATTTGCATGCCGTTGCCTTACCCGAACAATCGATCAAATTTTGAGCCGATAATGACAAAGGACTGTCATTGCCCGCTTGTACAGCTTGAAGAATTTCAATGGACTTGGCGGCAGCATAAGCCCAACCACTATTGCATTTTACACCTTGATCTTCGACGTTGAAATTGAATCCGAAACTGGTGAAGGGGTTATAAGTTTCAGGAGCTACACTAACCCGAGGAGGGGGAGAGGCGTAACTGTTAGGCAGGGATTTGGTTACCGGGAACAGGGCATTGAAGTGTATTAAGCGCATATCGGTGAATTGATTGATGCGTAGAGAAAAGGTCCTTTGACCTCGATTATATAAAACATTATGGTTATTGATAAGTTTCTTGTTGTAGGCATAGTAATATTGGGCTAAACCTTCTGCGGTGGCGGAGTTATAAACCTTATTATATAGTCTCTGGAATTTCATATACAGAATTTAAAATCTTCAAAAAACAAAAATACTCACTTTGTACTCGGTCCATTCCTGTGCTGGAACATGATTCATGCAGTAACTTATGTCGATGGCAACCAAGACAATTACGGCCAAAGTTATATGGAATATTCTGGCCATTTCAACTTAATGTTAGATATGCGATTAATTACAGCCAAATGCAGACTAACTCTATTTTCAGTAAATGCAAGAATTTTTATACTTAAAATACATATTTGCATTTGGTCGTCTTCTTTGAATGAGATACGTTTGATAAGATCTAAATTATATTTGTTCAAAAGATTTTTCACTCAAGTTCCTCTATGGTTAAACGCAAATTCGTGTAGAATCTTCATAAAACCATAAAATGCCAGGTTATGGTGTAATATATTTTGGCGTTGAAATTTTTAAACAAATAAAAAACGTTTGTTTGTCTGTTTTTGATGGTATACTGTCTTAATACAAATGCATCAAGTTCATTATTTAAAAAAAATTTGGATATTTTACAAACTACAATTGAAAAAGTATTAACTTCCCTTTAAGTCATTTCGTCTAAGACTATTAGTTGTTTGCGCCTACGATACGTTGATGATTTCTTTGAATACTCGTACAAAAACAAACAAGAAACTAATCTTTGAAATAATTATGGTACTGCTGGAAAGGTTTCTAGCGAAATTGCGCCGCATGGTAGTGCAATTTTGGAGGAAGCGGCCAAAAATCTACAAATTAGTTTTGTATTTGTTAGACCTACATACACTGATAAAATTCATTCATTGTAAATACGTAGTTGATTTCTATAAACATTAATATAACTTCGGTAATCATTTGTAAGTAGTACTTTTTTTCAGGCGTAAGCAACTCATTGCTAATAACACTAACCCCCATTATCACCACCTCAAGTTATCTTACAGTCAAAGTGAACTAAAACATGTTCTATCAGTTTGTATGGAATTTAAAAACTATAACGGTTAGTTAGCTCTACCCAGACATTGTGATAATGACCCTTAATATTTATTATGAATTTTTAAAATATAAAAAACAATTTCAACGATAGGTCGAATAAAAAAGAATCATATTCCCAAAAAAACCAATTACATCCCATGAAGGGACCGGGGAGAACTTCTCACAATCACTGTGCGCTTTCCAGTTTTCACTCACAGATTGGGACCTACAGTTTTACACCGATTCCGAACGGTATTTTGAGAAGTTTATTCATGGCTATATACTCGATAGTGTGGCCGTCACTATGCGAGGTGACCGCCGCCGAAAGAAAAATTTAAGGTGATCAGAGCAGGGTTCGAACCCAGGATCTCATGTACAAGAGCCGCGCACACTAACCATTGCACCACCGACGGAGTATGTACATATATGACTTCTCAAATCATTCACAAACAATTCATGGTTGTCAAAGGGGAGATGGATATCAATTATGCTGGATAAAGTATTCCGCTGAGCAACTTTTGATACATAGAGTACTTATAGTAACCAAGCGTTTTTTGAGTTTGTTGCCGCGCCGCCGCCATTTAGGTGGAAATCGGCGCAGCGGCGTGGTTTGACTGCATATAACTTTATGCTTAATCTTTCATATAATCGGTCAATTACTGGCATTGTCCTGATTTACAACACACTATAAACAACACACAACTACAATCAGAATATTTTCTAATAACAGTTTAATTTCCCAAAAATTATCTTATGGAGTTAAACGACACTTTGAATTTTGCATAACAACTGCCATGCGAAATTTCACACGCTAACAGGGTGCAGCACACATTACAAATACTATAGACCAACAGCAGGTAAAATTTCCGAAGAATTTAACTTTGCACAGCAGCAGCCGGGTTAATTTCCTAATAACTAGGAAAAGCAGCTGGCGAAGCAGAAACAATCGGCGTAAACCTTTATTTCCAATCAACTACGTACAAGTTATTTTTTACCAGGGTTCAGGAAAACACACACCGTACATACAATGTACTATAGAGTAATTCATATATCTACTGTTAACATTTCTCTCAAAAAATTTATGACATTTGGCTTGGTGTGATACGAACGTTGGTGTTGAAAAGAATTGCTTTAATATCACTGTTTGTAATTTTTTAAGTCATGGAAATATAACCACATACGGACACCATTACGTTATAAAAGAAAAAAAAAAAGACCCGTGTCTGCCAGTTTTGCCCAAAGTCATGGACTTTTTTTTATGGGCCCCCAAAGATTTGGGGGCTCGGTGTCATTTTTTGAAAAAAGTGATCATTTTGTCAGGCTCATATCTTGCAAACCGTTTGGAATTTTAATTTTCTTTCTGAGGGAAAGTTGTAGCCCTTATCATAAAAAACAACAATTGTGAACATATAAATTCAACAAAACTTCATCTTCAAGGTCAAAATGGCAAAAAAACTTTAAAAAAAATTCGATTTTTTTAACCTTTTCCCCCTGTTCAGGTCCATAGGTAGCACCCCGATCAAAATTCAAGGAAATAATCAACTACAAGAATGTACCTAAGATCTCAATAAACAACTTTCTAGAACAATGGCAATTTCTAGGCAATGGTTTAAAACAACATACCACAAATGAACAAAGGGATTTCGTTTTGTGTGTTAAAATTATGGTGTTAAATACAATACAAATGTATAAAAGATATCAAAAAAGTTCACAGTTCTCAACCAAAATGACATTACAAATTTAAATCAACAGTTCTTGTAACTCCACCAGGTGTAAGCCGAACCGCTCTCTAACACACCTCACCACGAAGAGTGTGAAAGGAAACGTTAGATGAAATAAATGTTCTCTCTTTATATGAATTACTCTATGCCATGTACTGTTGAATAGCAACCAACACATATTTTTATTTTCATACCAATTTTGTGTGTATATAAATTTTGTTCGGTGCCAAACACATTTCATACAGAAATACATATGTATGTACGAGTATATAGACAAAATATCTCGATCAGCAAAATTTCGACATTTGGAATGGTGTGAATTGAGCGTTGGATGTTGGAAAGAATTGATTTAATAATAGCAGATAGAGGAAATGGTTCAAGTCAACCAATTGTTGCAGACCTCATCGGACCTAGACAGTGTTACTTTATACCTGGAAAATCCACAATTCACCAGATATTCATATTAAAAAAAAAACTCACAAATTAAAAATATACACTTACCATCTCTTTGTAGATCATAAGGCTGTTTTCGATGGCCAGATACGGAGAACGAAGCCACGTCTCAGTTGGTATACCTATTGAGGTGATACGCCTCTGCAGAATAACACTAAGAAACTCAAAAATCTGAGTGATGGTTGGTAAACATCACACCGCACCCTTTGATACCAGACGAAGCCTCAGACAAGGAAGCCTCAAGACACCCAATCGTGCGATCTCTTCAACACCTTAATGCGGATCATATCGATAAATATTATTTAATTACAAAATATTGTCCGAACATTCACGATGTTCATTTATTTACGTATTTTACACATTCACAGTAACAATTTCAGATGCGTTTAACAAACCTCAGCGACACAATATTTCTCTTGACGTTAAACTTGCAACTTCCTCAAGTTCGCTTCCTTCAGTCGACAAACCAAGGAGCGAGTTGGTACATCTGTGTGTAAATTAATCTATGACATCACCAACTTCAAACATACAAAAAAGCGCAACTAATGTATGTATATTTAAATTAATCGCTAATTTGTTTTTAAATGAGTCTACAGCAGTAACCACACGTGTATTGGAAGATTACCCAAAATCTAAGTAATGGAATAACAAATTTCCTAGAATCGTTCTTAACTTTCAAATCATAAAATCTTTATTCTAGGCGAAATTCACAGGTTAGTGTTATGCCAAATATTCACACGTACTGTCTAGTGCCTTATCTTTATTAAATGGCCCAATTTGTGACACCGTTGAGAGATAATGTAAACTAAGTTAAATAGTTTAGTTATTAATTTTTAAAGTTATATTTCATTAACCCTCAAACCACCATGAGCGTTTGATGAACCCAACTTAATTTTCGAATGAATTTTTATTTTTAATTCTTCCGGCACCGAAAACAGAATTTTGTGTGGTATTAAAATAACAGGTATAAAGCTTCGAAATTATTTCATAATTTTTATTATTTTCCGTAATCGGCCAAAAGGTTCCATTGGACGCTTGAAACTTTTGTATACTACACTTATTAATTTAGCTAAACTATTGGCAAAAACATATTTTATTGGATACGTACACCATTTCGTATATTGTTTTCCTTTCCAGCTGTGTTTTTTTTATTGCAACTCTGTTTTAGTCGAATGTATTTTAAACGTATCTAAAACGTACAGGTAGTGTCGTTAATTGAGAGTTTATAGGTTTATTAGCTAGTTTTGCAATCAGTCAGTAACACCTGCGGATAATAAATAAATGAGTAATAAATAATAAATTAATGGGATTAATGAATTAAACAATTTCCCACCACGAATATCTCGTAAGTAAAAAAAATCAAAACGAATAGAAAAATCTTAGTTTCCAATTACATCCCACGAAGAGATAGAGGAGAGCTTCCTACAATCACTGGGGTTTGCATTGTATTACGTATACACTCTCTGATCAGGATCTACACTGTCAAACAGAATCCTATTTCTATGATAATCTGTTTCATAACTAATAACTCAATAGTGTTGCCGTCACTAAGCGGGGTGTCCGTCGCCGAAAGGAATGAATGGAGAGGTATTGAACCTACAATGTCATTTATAAGAGTCGCGCACGCCCTCTGTTGCAGCACTAATGCCCAGTTTTTAAGTGGTTGGTCAAATATCTTAACTAACTAACTTAATCCTAATTGAAAGTTAATGAGAGGTTAACTATTCATTTTGTGTTATAGTGGTGAGATTGTTTACCAATATGGCAACACTTCTATTCTAAACATCAGTTTCAGCAAAATAACATCAAAATAATCAAAATAAATTTAACTGCAGAAAATCGAATTCATTTCAACAATACTGTGGAAAAAACTGTATAGGGCCAAATATAAATCATCTAGATACAAAATATATTTAATAATACGCAAAAGAGAAACACGCTTTTCGTACAATATTATACTCAACTTTTTGACAATAAGTAATATTAATGTCAAAATCATTTGATTTAAACCACAGGTTAACCAGGCAATGTTGTGCGGTTAAATAATTGTTAAATATTAACTTAAAACGCAATCCGATGTTTGCTCACCATTTAACTATAAACCAAAGATGACCACTGAAAATTGTCATAAATAATCGTGTAACGGGTGGTCCAAATCCCACTTCTCGCGTTATGACGTTAATACATTTTCTGACTTGAACATGAACATTGCCATGAATTATAGCTAATCGAGACACCGTGTAAGTTGGAATCAGTCAATAGTTAACGGTTGCAAACAATCAGCTGTTTCAACCTACTTAGCTTATGGGACATGTGTGTTAGTTAGTGAACATTATTAGACAATTAGTGGAAATAGAACGATTCGCTGAGAGAGAATGGAATGAAACTGTCTTCCATTTGAAAGAAACCGTACGATCATTGTGCTGTCGATTTACACTATACATTTTTGAGAATGCAAAAACATCTGTCGGCAAAGTGAGAATTATAACTACTGCAAACTTTTAAGAGCAGAATCAAGCTATCCTATATTCTAACAGACTTATTCATAAAAAATCATTAAATTAGCTCTAAAGCATTCATCAGTTGTTGAAAGCTTCAAGATTTGGCGAAGGTTTTATTATAACCGTATTCATAATGAGTATTTTAACTAGGGAAGAGATAATTGAATGACAACCCTGTTTTATGTATTCTCACAGTGCTTGTGATGTAAAAACAAGATGAACAATAACCGATAGACCGAATTAAATTTTTTTATTTAAATGCGTCAATCGAATTTTGCGAAATTTTAAACATTAATGGAAAGAACTATTCAATAAAAAGATCAATTAATATTTTCTATATTAATAAATTTGGAAGAAGTGTAAAACAATCATGTTGAATTCGATTTCAGGTTTAGGTAGTCCAATATAAAACCGGATAATAGGCTGTATTTTCATTGTTTTGATTTTATATACATCACTATGTAAACAACATTTTTATTTTGGTTAAAAATGTTAATAATTGCAACGATACAATTTGGTAGAAGGATAATGTAATACTAGAAGGATAATGTAATACTATAAACGCTGCAAATATACACAAACAAATTCCAATTGTTTATAACGCATACATATTTAAGTGCGCCACGAGTGAAATGTAAAAAATGATTTCTTTTGTGTATTAATGGGGTTAAAATAGTCTTAAAGAAGGGTTAAACGTTCAACAAAAATGGCGACGTTAGAGAACTCTTAACAGACAAATTTTTCGATTATGAATACAATTTTTGGGCTTTACCTTCTTAAAGCTTTAACAAACCTATGACAACTTTTTATGAATAAGGCCGCAAGAATCCAAGGTGGTGATCATCGCACATTAGTGCAAAGGACTTGAGACCAATCAGTTTGACAATACATACACACAATTTTCATAATTTTATTTCATTGTAATTTGGACACTGTTGGCGGTTTCTTAAAACAGTACTGTCTGTATAACTGACTGGACGCTTACATTACACAAAATTTTATTCTCTTTTTGACAACTAATACATATTCTCAACTATCTTGTCTCGAACTGGCCAGTGTAAATGCACCTAATACTTTCTTTCTTATTAACAATATATCTAATATCTAATTGGATTTCCTTGAAAGATAGTCGAATATAAAACCGAATAATGGGATGTTGCTTCAATGTTTTGAATTTATATGCATCACTATATAAACAAAAGTTTATTTTACTTAAAAGAATTTTAAAATCGGAACGAATGTATTTTGTGGCTTGACGTGATGATGTGACTTTCTAAAAGCCGCAAATATAAGAGAATTCAATGTGTTTGTATTGCATCCTTATTTGTGTATGTTAAATGTGAAATTTATTGTGGACACTTGTGGTTAAAATGGCCTTAAAGGAGTGTTAAACTTTCAACAAAAATTACAACCTTAGAGAAGGTTTAACAGCAGCATTTTTCGATTATGAATAAAGTTGTTGGCCATTGCCTTCTTAAACCTTTAACAAACCTATCATAACTTTTGATGGGTAAGGTCATCAAAATCGGACAACAGAATCGGGGATCAGTCTGTAGTGGGTTAAGCTCATGTACCAAATTTAGTTGGACTCTGTTAACTTTTACATATTTGAAACCTCTGGAGCCGATAATACCAAGCGTACTTGGTTGGAGCAAGGGGGCTATATAAGCATGAGGACCGACATAGAAAGCTTGGGTTACACACTAGTGACAATACGATTGGCTGTGGTCGTGGGAAACGGTAGGTAGAAAGTTTGTATTACACACTAGTGACAATACGATTGGCTTTGGTCATGGGAAACGGTAGGTGACAAATGCGTTCACAAGTTTTATTATACATCTTGCAGAGAATGGTGCTATTTAAATGTTCCAGAATGTAACCAAATACACAATCATACACCAACGATCAATAGCCAATATTTAGGTGAGGGATCATATTCTTGTTATAATTAGTCTGTAATTGAACTCGATTTTTATACCCTCACCCATAGGGATGATTATTCAATTGCAAGTAGTCAGCTGTTATTGACATTTTCTCTTCTCGTATTATCGTCCATACATACATTTACTCTTCAGTTCTAGTGCGATCTGTCCGTTTGAAATCTATCTTTGTGCTCTTTTGTCACTAAACACAAGAAGAAGTATAGTATAGGAACTTTGTGAAATTATTTGTCGTTAGTTTATTTTATAACAAGTTATTTTTTCAATTTGATTTAATTTTTTTATTTTTCTGCTCTGTAAAGTAATCAGCTGTTTCCGTTTTCCATTTTTTTGCTGGTATTTGCCATTTTTGTAGAAATGATTGTTTAATTAACAAGACCACCGGAAAACTCGGGGCATGATCAAACTCTTGTTAACATCTTATCATAATTAACTAATCAGATATATCATTATGAACTGAAAAATTGGTAATAAGCACCTGAGAATGGTAAGACAGTAAGTAACACAACTATGCGATGCTGCCATTTGATGATACCGACGCCTACGCATACATTAGATGATGGGCAAGCAAACGGTGATTGACCGCGACGAAATCATTTGGAGCAAACAAACATGCAGGCCAATGAATATACGCATATACATACATAGGTTCGTGTGTTTGGTAGATGGTTGACCAGTAGTTCTGAACCGGTGGTCTCTGAATGCTTACTTACTTTCTTATCCGGTCTTGACCAACTCCGGGGTGGTCAGGGACCTTACAAAACGGAGATAACATATTTCGACAACCAATTCGACCTTTTTCCTTATCTTTCTAGTTGGTAATACCAAGTGTACGCAGGGATTCGTCAACCTGATCCCTTCAGCGGAGTCTTGGTCTTCCTAATTTTCGTCTTCCTTCGAGTTCGAAAACCCTTCGTGCTGGTTCGTCTTCATCCATTCTACTGACATGACCTAGCCAGCACAATCGCTTTATTTTGATCCACTTACCTATGTCAATGTCGGGATATAGCTCATACCGCTCATGGTTTAGGCGTCGTCGATACTAGCTGTTGTGTACTATAGGGCCATACATTTTCCGGAGTATTTTTCTCTCGAAGACTCCTAGAGCTTTTTCGTCTGCTTGCGATAAGGCCCAGGATTCTGCGCCATGACGCAATACAGGTTGTATGAGAGTCTGGTATAGCTGGACTTTTGTTACTCGAGAGAGGGTTTTATCTCTGTAGTGCTTGCTTAGCCCAAAATAACATCTATTCGCAAGCACAATTCTGCCCGCTTGATGTCAAGGCTGACGTTGTTATTTTTCTTTACGGCAGTTCCGAGGTATATAAATTCTTCCACCACTTCGAAATTATAACGCTTATCGACGTTCACGCTTTGGTCTAACCGCTTGGAGGCTCTGTTCGTTGCATAGAATAATACATCCATAGATATATTTATTCTCTCATCTGCCGTTTCATTTCAGACTCTTCGTCGTAGGTTAGTGGAAATGAGAGAAATTAAATTTAAAATTAACTTACACCAGGTGGAGTTACAAAATATGTACACTTAACTTTTTCATGTCGTTTTGGTGTAGAACTGAAACATTTAAATGTATTTTGCACTTTTTTGTTGACTTTTATCGTTGGTATACATTGTAACACAACTAGTTTGCCACAAAACACGAAATTCGGTTGTTGTTCCTTTGTTGAACGTTGTTTACTATTGCCTCTATCTGGTATTTTTGAACCCATGTTTTCCACCATCCAATGTTTACTTTCCACCGTAGCTATGACGTTTAATTTATTGAGCGAATAAAAGTATCTATGTATTAGTCTATGATCACACCAGGCTTAATACCATCAATTTGCTGAGAGAGATATTCCCTCTAGGTATATGTTTCCTCTACGGATAACAACTTCAGGAATGTTAAATTAAAATACTCAACAACGTCAAAATATTCAAACGTCACAACAATTCAACATTCCATATTGCACTAACTGATCATTTGTCGTTTGTTTATGATATGTCTACAGCCTTGGGCACAGTTGTCACAATCTGTTTTGAAGTTAATTCTCCTCTCTTATAGTATATTTATGATATAAATCATCTCCAGTGTATCTGTTTTGTTGTAGTAATCTTATATTTGTAATATCTTCGCGTTTTCGATGTTCAACGTTCGCCCTCTTTCTGCACAGTGGGCAGTAAGTGACGTTTTATGTGTTGTCATATTTATCTTGTAATCGTATTAACAAAACTGTAATTGATTTTGCCTACGAAATTTTGTACATAGCTCCCCAAGGAAATGTAAAGTAAACGAAATTATCGGTTCATGAAATGTTCGTTAAACCTGAATACCGGGCTATAGACGCACTGGTGCAGGAGCTTTGAAAGTTATATTTATACAGCGCAACTATTGATTGCCGTTTTTGGTCTCGCTCTACCATATGATTTTTAACTTTTAGTTGTTTTAGATCCGAATATCCGAGTGCGGGGGTTTAACGTTCTAGATGCTGCTGAAGATGATGTTTCACGAACATCGAAATGATCGTCCAGCGAATATTGAGATAATGATTACATCAACATATTGCACTATTATCGATCATATTCCTAAATTGCACTGAACCCCTAACATTAAGTTCTTAATCCATCGTAAATTTATTTAAAATCACTGACAATAACTTATAAAGCTTATTGATGGTGAGTTGACGATGAACGTACTGGAATCCTTCCTAGGTAGCCCATAAATTCTCGGAGCAAACGCCGCATAAATTTTGAGTATTTTCCTCTCCATCATAGGAATTACATTGCACTTGTGGAGCTCATCGTCTAGTTTGTTGTGTTTTCCCGAAACGCTCCCCCATATTGAGTCTCCTTGGGTTAATAAGATCTTCCAGCACGGACGTATATGCCCCTCCAACGTTCGTTTCTAATCTTCCCAAGTCGCTATGTATTTAAACACTGGGAATTGTCGTCCCCTCGTGTCATCCAATTTGCATAGTTCGGAATATCGGTGCTAGTTTTGTTGACGAACCATTTGTCGGTTTGAATAATATTTAGCTCCTTCCTTTGTTCGTCTCCCAATGATTCGAATTTTCACTTGTGTCCGTCCTTCCCGTAGAGCTCTTCCCCGGTCATTGGGTTCCCCGCAGTCGTAAAGGTAATTCTGTTATTCCATTGTTAAATTTTGAGCTATTTTCATTGTCAACTTCAACAAATTTCTCTCTCTAGTATCAAACAAACGACTCTTGTTACATAGATCTGCACGTGTGAAAATACTTGGCAGGATTTTTTTTGCATATTGTTTTGTAAAATTTCACTTGACATGTTGAACTTAGTACGGGCCTTTAAACGGATTTGTCTTTGGCAGATAGTTGCCATCTCTCTCTGATATACCTATATTATACATATATTTCATGAATATTTCCTCTTCGCACTCTATTTATTTTTAACGGATGTGTTGTTACTGTTGTTTGTCAAAATAATCGCAATGTCAGCATTTTGCTTGCAAACAATTATAAAACAACTGTTTTCGCACGAAATAACTTTAGAATAACAGCCCTGTAATTGATTTTGCTTACAACATTTTCAAAGAGCTGAGTACCAAATAATTGAACTGAATACGAGGATTTAACAATTAAAAACGCATTACCGTTTGCATGTAAATTTAATTTAAGTTAATTGTTTTCAAATTACATATGATTAATAGACCAATAAATTTAAAATATTATGAGCATTTTATCGTTTTCAAAAGGCTCTTCTCATCATCTGTTTGACTAAGAGATTATTAACATAATTACGTATTGCGTTAGCTGTTTTTGGATACCTTCATTCCACCAATCGACAACAATTTATTGTGAACGTAACACCAAACACATCCGACATCGATGCTTGGCTTGGCATCGACCCAAGATATAACAAAATCAGATTTACATTAATTATAGTCGTTGACATGTGAAGAGCAAAACAACATTTGGGTTATTTTTGTGGGTTTTATTATTGTGTAAAATCGCCAGCCACTAGACTTTGATTCAAATGTTGTTCATCTGTTGTATAAATAACACTTATAAACACAAAATCCAGTTTCAGTCGCGTGGATGTCTTAAGGAGAAGACAGTCGCTTAAACTTTTTAGAGTCTTATTCTTAGAGTCTCAATCGTGGTTACTTGATCATTCGAGGTTACAGTGGAATATTGTGAAAGGTGTGCGAAAATAAAATTCGAGTAGTATACAACTCGCAATAAGTTATTTGATTAAAAAACATAACTTAAAAACCATAAATTTCAAACAAAATATTAATTAAGTGAAAGCCTCACTAATAAAATAAAATTAAATTAAAAAAATAAATAAACAATATAACGAAAGAGAAACAAATAAAAGCGAACTAAAAATTATATATATTAATAAATTAGCAATATCACTAAATTAGATAAATATGAAACGTTATTCAATCAAAATAAAACATAAGCGAACAACTATGCCTGGACTTTGGCAGCAAGTGGATTTGCAACTAACCACTTCATCATTTGAAATTAACAATTTCACCACTTTCCATTTTCACAATAGAATAATGCAGTGCGACCTGAACTGTATTACAGTGTTTGCTTTGGCTGTTTAAGTCGCGTACACAGCTCTTATGCAAAATTCGTTCCGAAAATTGCGGTCACGTTTTAGCTGGTTGGTACTCAGCTGTATGCGAAAATGACGTGAACAAAGCCAAGTAAAGGGTTGTTATAAAAAATGCTTTCCCATTACATTTCATGAAGGGATTGGGGAGAGCTTCTCACAACCAGTGAGCTGAGCGCGTTCTAGTTTTACACGCACTTATTGGGACCTACAGTTTTACACCGGTTCCGAACGGTATTTTTTAGCAGCTTTTTTATGGCTAAATAAAAGTTATTTAAACATTGCACCACCAACGACTGCCTGACTTCTGCCTGCAAAACAACACAGTGACAGGTCAAGGTCTAGCACTGTAGAACTGAGTGTTCGAAGTATGGTTAGTTAGTTTGGAACTATCAGTGTAACCGAAAAACTGTATATTCCCTGGTAGGTGTCCCTTCTTCCCGAACTTTTTGAAACTAAGCGAGGCCTCAGGCAAGGCGACACCCTATCGTGCGATCTCTTTAACATCTTAATGGAGATCATTATGAGAAAAGCTGCATTTAACATGAATAAAACCATCAGCAGCAAAAGTCTCGTGCTGCTCGCATATGCTGATAATATCGATATCATTAGGCGCACACTTAGATAAGTTACAGCGGTGTTTGAGAGAATTGAGAAGGAGTCAGCAAAAGTGGGTCTGACAGTAAATGAGGACAACACAAAATTAATGGTTTCAACGACCAGGGCCTCCACGTGACTAGACCAAAGCGTGAACGTTGATAACCGTTATAATTTCGAGGTGGATCTGCCGTAAACAAAAACAACAACGTCACCCTTGACATCAAGCGGAGAATTGTGCTTGCGAATAGATGTTATTTTGAGCGAAGCAAGCACTATAGAGATAAAACCCTCTCTCGAGTAACAAAAGTCCTGCTATACCAGACTCTCATACAACCTGTATTGCGTCATGGCGCACAATCCTGGGCCTTATCGCAAGCAGACGAAACAGCTCTAGGAGTCTACGAGAGAAAAATACTCCGGAAAATGTATGGCCCTATAGTACACAACAGCTAGTATCGACGACGCCTAAACCATGGGCGGTATGAGCTATATCCCGACATTGACATAGTTAAGAGGATAAAAATAACGCGATTGCGCTGGATAGAACATGTCAGTAGAACGGATGAAGACGAACCAGCACGAAGGGGTTTCGAAACCGGACTCAAAGGAAGACGAAAAATAGGAAGACCAAGACCCTGCTGGAGGGATCAAGTTGACGAATCCCTGCGTACACTTGGTATTGCCATTTGGAGAGATAAGGCAAAAGATCGAACTGATTGGCGAAATATGTTATCTTCGTTTTGTAAGGTAGACCGGATAAATAAGTAATTAAATAAGGTGTCCCTTCTAGAACTGAGATATGTGGAGTGGAGATGTTTCTCACAAAGGTCGACGAGACTGTCATGAATAACACTTTTAACGCGGATTGCCGTAGATTCCTTAATATCAATCCATTTCCGTAGTAACTGGAGACCCGTGGACTCCTACAAAGTTCGTGTATTTACAACTACTGTTAGACCAAAACTACATTTCTTAATATATAATTCTTGTAGCAGCCTATGCAAAGAAAAATCCAGAGAAATCAATAACCTTAAAATCAGGCGTCGTAAACGCACGATAACAGCTCGCTCGCAATCCGCAAAACGAGGAATAGATAAACGAACCTTCTCGTAACATGATCCAGCAAGTAGTTACATGAAGTGCTACAGAAGGTCCATACAGTGAACCAAAAATTACACAGTATACCAAATAAATACACAAAGTGTCCCAGGAAGCTAATTATGAATGAAATGATATCGAATTCGTAATCGTTTTCTTGGTAGTGAAGTTCTATGATGGGCATTATCGACATATCGATATCATTTGAACGATTTTCGTCATACATAATTAGGCCTCAGGTTAGTTAGATTACGTTAGGTGTTGGTAAACGACTCAGTTACACTTACTACTCATGCGATAACGAGAACAAGCGTTGAACCCATCAGAGAACCATTTAGTTTGTTCCAAAACGTTCAAAATCTTGTATATCCCTACCACCACCACTGTGCCCCATTACATCCCATGAAAGGATTGGGGAGAGCTTCTCACAATCAGTGACCTGTGCGCTTTCTTATTTTTCAGTCACTGATTGGGACCTACAGTTTTACACCGCTTCGGAACCGTAATTTGAGAAGCTTTTTCATGGCTAAGAATTTGATAGTGTCGCCATCACTAAGCGAGGTGACCGTCGTCGAAGGAAATGTAAGGTGGTCAGAGCAGTTCTCATGCACAAGAGCTGCACACACTAGCCATTGCACCAACGACGTCTACCCGTATCTAAGATAAATGTCTTAGGTCCCTAAATAGGTGGTATCCCATAGTAGACATCCTTCTGTCGGCTAGTGCTGGACACGTGCAAAGAAGATGTTCTGTGTATTCCTCCTCCTCTTCATCGTTACAGCTTCTACAAAAGTAATTTGCCATGGCCTTTAGTCTCGCCGCATGTCTACCAATCAAACAGTGTCGCTTCCAAACTAAAACTAGCATTGATACATTGGGCCTGGCTAAGGACAGAAGGTTAATTGATTCACACATTCTCTCGTCCACCTCTAACAAAATAATAACCATTATATATGATCGCTCTTGCGGGTTATGCTTACACGTTGCTAGGGGCATGCCAACACGCTCCAATTCCTGTGAAACCTCTAAAGTAGTTCCTAATCTGGCTAGCCCATCCGGTCCGTAGTTCCCCGGAATGTCCTTGTCTCCGGGCAGCCATATGAGGTGAATATCGCAGAGCTGGTCCATAACGTTATGAAATCTGCGGCAGTCCTGGGTAGATGTTAAATTCAGGAATACAGATTCCAAGGACTTGTTAACAGCCTGACTGTCTGAGAATAATTTGACCAAAATAGCTGGCGTACTTTTATATCTCAGCCAGTCGGTCTCTTCTCGAATATCCAAAATTTCCGTCTGATACACGCTACAATGATCAGTTAGTCTACGAGAAAGGGACAACTCTATTTCGCTAGAGTAGAGCCCATAGAATACCTGATCTTTCGTTTTCAACCCAACCGAAATTCATATATCCCTCTATACCAGATACTCCTTTGTTCCAGGAATCCCTTTCCGGTATGAGAGTGTAGTATTTCCGATCGATCAGTTCCACTTTCGAATGGTCTGTTCCGTGACCGACTCCGACCAAGCCACCTTAGCCCGATGGCGGACGTGGAAGCAATCTGCCTGGCTATAATGTCCATCAGTAACCAATAAAGCATTACATTCAATGCATCAATGGGATTGGTATGCAGAGCACCTGTAACGTACATCGTTGACATTTTCTGAAGCCTATTCAGTAGTGCGCAATACATGGGTTTCTCAAGCACCTGCAATCACACTATGACCCAATAGAGAATTATCGGCTCCCCACCGCTGTATAGATCTAGTGAACAATCCTCGGAGAAAGTCTCTATTTACAACATACAGCTGTGTTGCAGTTGTATAGGACTATCGTCGCCATTTTCGCTCTTTCCGCTATGTTGAGTGTGAAACTAAGCTCCCAGTCCAAAATATCACCCAGGTATTTGACACACTCTGCAAGCTTCATTTAAGAGCCATTCAGAGTGATGGGTTCCACGATAGGTATTTTATATATTCGGGTAAAAAGAACCACATCGGTACTGGCCTGTAAACCCGACCAGCATAAAGCATTTTCGAGAGCCACCATTATTGCATTCAGCGCAAGGTTCCTTAGAAGTGGGGACAAGACACTTCCTTGATGTGTTCCTCTGTTAACATACCTCGTAGAGGTGGAGGTGACCAATTCGGGTGTGACATATCTCCTGGTGAGCATCCAATAAGATCCAAGTTCATCTTATTTCATTCATATATAGAGAGAAAATTTGTCTCAACTGATGTTCTTGTAACACTCTTCGTGGTGAGGTCGGTGTAATAGAGGGCTGTTCGGATTACAGCAGGTGGTATAAATCGGTTATTACACAAGATGATACAAGGATTATATACAGTTATTTAATCAATAACTGTGGATTTTACCCCGCTGAAGTTAATTACAGCTTAATTTGTATCGGGTCAGCTAAACGATATTAAGCGTCATTTCGATTTCCTACTTAAATTCCGACTTGAGCAATGACAATGTTGCCACGTGTTCAATTTCAAAAATGGCAACTCAAAGTTATCTTAGATAAATTTTGTAATCATTTCTTGTGAATGAAGATGTTATCAAGGAGGAAAAACTCAGAAACATAATTTTGCAAAATGGCTTACGCATGGTAAGTTCATATAAATTATTTTATTTAATGGAAAACTACGTATATTTTTATATTTCGAAATCTGAAGGTTCGATGTTTATTTTCGATTGAAAACAAAATTGGAATTAATTGGAATTACTATCAGGTAAAGTCGATTAAACAGGTGATTTACTATTTTCCATGTCATTTTTCGTTTCACTTGGGAAACTCATATTTATTTTGTTTTTGTACTTTTTGTATTCTTGTATTGTTGGTATGTATGTATTTATTTGTGTAGGGTTTGACACAGGGCACACTCACACTAATCACGGTAGTAGCAGTAAATATGTGTGTAATCATGTGCAAAATCGCACTTGGCTTCTGTCAAACTCAGCTGATAAAAAAGTAAACAAAATGTGCATTTTTGAATCAGTTGTGATATAATTGGAAAGAAATATTTGCCAAATTAATGAAGATTAAAATTAATAATTGTAATAGTTTGATGCTGCAGTTGAATTGGGGTTTCCCGGTGTGAAACTCTAACTCGTATTCGCGTCTGTTGTTTAATTCCGCGTATGTAAACAACTTATAACCAACAAATGTTAACAAATTTGACATTTCCCAACTGCTTCAAATGAAAAAAAAATCAAATCAGCTGTTCTAACGATACAACCTTGTCTTTCAACCACGGTTTGACAACTGAAACGAATGAATAAAAACAAAATGGCTTTTGTTCCTGCATACAACTACAATAACACCTGCTGCTACCATGTATTTGTTGGCACTGGCTACAAATGTGTTTCCGTATCGCATATTTATTCACCATTACAGCAAATGTTGCCACATTTCATGTATTAAGTGTGCATCGTTTTTTAGAAAGTCATTAATGGAATATAAAATAGCCCTAATGTAATACAGCATTCGCACTGGCATCAATTTTCTTGATTTTGCCACTTTTGTTGATTTCAAGCAGAAATTAAGAAAATTTGCTTGATTTCCCTTACGTTTTGTCGTCTGTCAAAATGCTTGATTTGCTTTATGCAACGCTGTTTTGTCTCACGCTACGAACGAATAGTACGTTTGTTTGTGGTGGTACCACTAGAATACCCGACTTAGTTATTTATCGCATTTCTTAGGTATTTATTGTTTCTTAAACGTATATTTTTGTACATTTTTGTTTACTTCTATTCCTGGAATACATTTGTGCTGAATTTGATTGCGGAAAAATACCAGACAAAGCAAAATGCCTAATGTTGTCGGCTTGGTGTGTTTGTTTCGTAGTAATACTACCTTAACTTTCAATAAATACGCCTTAACTTTCAATAAAATCAGGATAAACCCCAATGCGAATACTTCGGATTTTGTTAGGACTTTTGATACGAAATCAGGAAAATATTTTGCAGTGCGAATGAGCTATAAAGTTCATAGAACGACTTATATAACCCAAAAATTGTATATCAAAAATATTATGCTGATGTTAGCACGTAATTTTCAATCTTGTCTTCTTTTCTTTTTCTAGAGAGCCCTTATCTCCAAACAGCACAATGTTTAAGACAACGAAATCGTTAATACTGTTTGGTTTAGTAACCAGTTTCATGACGTTAACTCTGGCGCTAAGCTCATTTCCTGAACTACATAATGTCAACACTTTCGATGACTATTTAAGGGAGACGGGGAAGGTGTATAATGATCCGGCACAGAGGCAATATCGTGAATCAATATTTTTGGGTAAAAAGTCTATTGTGGATACGGGTAATAAGTTTGCAGCCAAGGGTTTAAGTTCATTTACAATGAAATTGAATATATTGGCCGATTTGACACATGACGAAGTCTCCAAATTGTATGGATCGAAAATAAGCTTCCTTGGAGAGTAAGTTTTTGTATTTAATATTCTCTGAATTTTGTAATTGATTCCACCAATTTCTAGAAATATTACCGCGACACATGTGAATTTTGTAACAGCCAAAACGAACCCCAATGGTTTGCCGGATCAATTCGATTGGCGTGCATTGGGCGGTGTTACACCGGCCAATTTCCAGGGATTGGATTGTGGCTCCTGCTGGTCTTTTGCCACTGTAGCTGCTTTGGAGGGTCACCTATTTCGACGCACTGGCCACTTAGTGCCTCTCTCTGCCCAAAATCTCGTTGATTGTGGCGAAGAGTACGGCAGCATGGGCTGTGATGGTGGTTTTCAAGAATATGGCTTTGAATACATTCGCGATCATGGTATTTCGGTGGCTTCCAAATACCCCTACACCGAAATGAAAAATGCCCAGTGTGGTCGGAATGAAACCGCCGATCGTGGTGTCTATATACGTGATTATGCACGCATAAAACCCGGTGATGAGGAGAAAATGAAAGAGGTCATAGCCACATTGGGGCCTTTGGCTTGTTCCATCAATGCCGACGTCATTTCGTTTGAACAATACCAGGGTGGTATTTATGAGGATGACGCGTGTAATGAAGGTGAAGTTAATCATTCGGTTGTGGTCGTGGGTTATGGCACGGAGAATGGTCGCGATTATTGGATTATAAAGAATTCATATTCCTCGAAATGGGGAGAAAATGGTTTCATGAAACTACCCAGGAATGCGAATAGTTTTTGTGGAATTGCCGGTGAATGCAGTTTCCCGATTTTATAGAATATTTTCTTTGCAGTTCAAGAAGTAACCGAATTTTGTAATTTTTTAGTTAGGAGATTAAAATCATAATCCAAGAGAAGATTAAAGTCATAATCATTTAAAATAGTTTGTAAATTAGCTGTAATGTAGCAAATGTAGCCTAATAATAAAATTATATGGTAATTCATGTTTTGATTCATATTCATATATTTATACAATATATATATAATATAATAAATAAATAAATAATTGGTATAAAATGCCGTTACTTCTGATTACTCGATACTGTTCAACAATTTTAAATTGAGTATTCAGTTCTACTTGATACTTCAGTTGATCAAGTAACTTGGAACACATATAGAAAATGTGCTTTCAAAGAAGAAACGGTGATGGAATTCGGGTTACGCCGCGCGATTTTCGTACTTTTGTAGCCGCGTATCAAAAGTACAAAACACATGAACTGAGAGTAAATTTTGCCTATTAAATCGATTAAAAAGGGATATTCAGTGGAAATTATCAAAATGTAATGAAGCGTTAGAGTAAAATTATTTGTGTAGATCCCAATTAACACGAAAATTGTTAAAATTATTTCTCTCATTCACTAATGTTTTCGAAGTAAAGTATTCCACGAATTTATAATGCACGTAAATCAGCTGTTGTAAACTCTTTTATATGTTGCTCTGTAGACTTTTGTTTGTCAAAATAATTGTCAAAATAATATATATGCGTCGAATCGAAAAAAGTAATTAATTGTAGAACTCCGCTGAAATAAAAAAATTATTAATATCTCTTTATCTCAGAACAGCTTCAACTTATTTTAAACGCCTTAGGTAGTCGCAAAAATTAAGTATTTTTTCTAACTGAAGCCCAGAAAAATAGACATATATGATTAATGTATTTAAACGATTAAGGGGATATAATGCTCGCACGTCAACACGTTAAGCTAAAAACTGTAACGCTTTCCCAAAAACGAACATTTCTCTTCACTCAAATGCCAACAAACAAAACGAGTGAAGCGTTAATCATTCTCCTCTCTCTCTCTCTTACTCTCTTCATTGAATATTTCAATACAAGAGTAGCTTTTTGATAGTGTTATTGTATATAACTATACAAATTCCAACCATGTCGAAGTAAAATTATATAAACTATGCCAAAGTATGACATTATAGAGAAATGCGTTTGAGTGAATTTTTACCACTTTTTGCTTCTCTTTTACGAGGGTTGCCAAATTACACACATCTTCTGGCCGTCTACTTCTTGATCGTCTTTGACTTTCCAATGGTGTTGCCAGATTGTACCTGACAATTTGCCTACACCAGAAATGTAAATGGTAACCCTCCTATTACACTTTCATTATAGAAAATCAAATGGTTTTTAGTTTTCACAATGTTTTTTTTTTATTTTCAAATAATCAATCAACCAAACATATTTGTTTTTCTTTTACTATTATGCATATTGAATTTAAAGTTATACTTGATTTTCTTTTGCTATGTTTATAGTTGTGAATAACATGACAGATGTTTTTTATTTATTGTAATTAAATATTATTATTTTATGTTATTGTTTGTTGTGTATCTCATTTAGCTTAATTGTTTCTTATTTTATAATTTTTTTTTTTCACTAAAAAACGCGCACATTTACTACTTAAATAGACAATTATATAAATACATTTATATGTATGTAAGTGTATGTATATATTTTTAGCAATGTTTTATTTTATTATTTTGAGAGGAGGGGAAGAGGGTTAAGGAGAAGTGGTCTTGAGAACATTTTGCTCATTCTTGCATTTATATTGTAACAGTGGTTGTATCTTCTTTTTGGGTTTGCTATAACTTGTATTAGATATGTTAAAAGCAAAAAAAGAAATCTTTAAAACAAATTTTAAATAAATGCTGTAAATAATAAAATTCGCAATCAATAAATATATTATAGAAAAACTTACACTCAAATTTTATTTCAAATGGGAATGAGGAAATTAAATTCGATTTAAAACTTAATAAAATTCAAGAACAGTAAATACAATATTAAACATGTTTTTTTGTACAAAATACAAAATATTTTTTTAAAGTAAAAAACAAAAACAACCGTTTTCCATTACTTATACATCCCATGCAGGGTAAGGGGAGAACTTCTTGCAATAAGTGAGTGATCTGTGCGCTTTCTAGTTTTATACTCACTGATTGGGCCCTACAGTTTTACACCGGTTTCGAACGGTAATTTAAGAAGCTTTTTCATGTCTAAGTACTCGATAGTGTCGCTATCGCTAAGCGAGGTGGCCGTCGGTGGAGGAAATGTAAGGTGGTCAGAGCAGGTATCGAACCCACGATCTCATGCACAAGAGCCGCGCACACTAGCCATTGCACCACCGACGGCCACACAGTAAAAAACATAAAAGTCAAAAATTTAAGAAACTGTTAAAAATATAAATTTTATAAAACAAATTTAAATTTTATAAATTTTAGGAAAATGTAAAATTTCAAATCAAACTTAAAACCTAATAAAATAATTAAAAAAGTATTAGATTTGCAACGAATTATTTTATAAAGCGCAAACTATGAATTGAAAATTCAAAAGCAGCAAAAAAATAAAATTGCTTATATATAAAAAAAATAATAATATATAATATAAATGCACAGATATGTACTTTTTAAAAATATAATTAATATTTTAAAAAAGAAATAATATATAATAAACCAATAAATTTATTTAAAAAAAATATTGGTAATCGTCACCTGAAATGGAAAAGGCCGTAACTAACATTTTCAAAATTGTTCAGGAGAAGCAAAAAACAAAATAAATTTATTCACATTTGTCCGTAAATCTTTAAAGAATTTCGTTAATAACGTCGGTGTTTTTAGTGGGAGAAGGCTAAAAATTTGCGAGGACGTGTAGTTTGGTATTATGTACCAATTTCAATCAAAAAGTCAATTTTGAAAATGTTGTTAGTTACGGCCTTTTGCATTTCAGGTGACGTAATATTTGTTAGAAAATATAACATTTAGAAAACACAAGTTACAACACCATTTCAATATAATATAATAATTTAATATAAATAATGAAATTTGTAATACAATAAATAATATAATTTATTTAAACATCGTACAAAATATAAATACAACTAACAATATACAATAATTAAGACAACATTATATTTATATACAATTAAAAATAAAATATTGATCTAAAATTAAACAAAACATATTTAATTTTAGTATGGGCTTAAGGTTATGAGTATTAAACGAAATACATAGACTGAACATTATATTTAATTCTCTATAAATAACTAAATTAATTGTTATTTAGTTTTTTTTAAATTATTTAAAAAACTTAAATTTAACAGATTTTTTAAAAAACATAATATTAATTGGAAAGCAAATATTAAGATACTTTTACTTATATCTCAAAAATTGTTTTCTATTCATTAACTTCTTTTTCAAAAATTTTAATTATTAAAACGAAATAATTTAATTTAATTAATTAAATTTAATTTAACTTAGTTAATAATAATTATTTTTTTTGATCAATATTTTAGTTTTAATTGTTTTATTACTAATTTTTAAAATTTGAAATAATAGATAACACAATCTAAACGTAAACCATATCAAAATTATCTGTTTTTTCAATTAAATATTTGTATTTAATTAAAAATAATATATCATTTAAATATCAAATATATTATCATTTAAACCACATTTTGTCTAGTTTTTTTATACATTGTTTGGCATTTCATAGGATTTAATTTTTATTACATGTTAGCTTGGTTTCTTTAGCCTTTCTTTACATTTTGTTAGATTCGTTCTTTGTTTTTTTTTTTTTAAATAATATAAAGGTGTTGGGGTGTAATTTGTTTATAAAATCTTTGAATAATACTATATGTTTTGTATTCGTAATAAATTCCTATAGGTGTTAGAGTATAAAGCCTTTGTTCTAATGTATCAAATAGTGATTAACATAAATGATATATAATATAACTGTAGTATAACTATCGCAATCACCTTGAACAATTCTTCCAAATATTTAAAATTAAATAACAAAAACTTTTAAAATTAGCCATAACTTTTTTTTTTTAGCATTTCATAAAACGCATATAGTCAGTCACTCCTGTCAGTGACCAGCGGTTTTTACTTCTAGCGTTTTACAAAATACCAATATAATTCTTAGTCATTTATGTCATAGTATAGTATAGGAAAGACCTAAGACCAAGTACTGGCGCTGTCGTGCTGTCGTGTCGTTTTGTAACTCTCCTAGCTGTATCTCATAACCTTCATTGACGGTTATTTATTAGGGTGGGAAATTTTTAACATATCATAAATGTATAATTTCCCAAGTTGTGTTATTTGAACAACTCATTTAATTTTTTTTTCATACCGTTGTATTCCCTACTTTCAACAGCAAATGTATTCTATTTATGTGCTTTATTGTTACTATTATTGTTGGTATTTGTCAGCAAAATAAAATGCCTGTTGATGTTACCTACAGCACCTACTGCTGTCACATCTTCTAAATACATCTTGCAAGTTATATTTCTTTTGGGATCAAACATTGTAGATAGAGCAGCAGCTGTTGATGAAATTGAAGTGCCTAATATGTCAAAGTCAATTGTGTTAAATTTAATGCTCATAATGAATATAAACAGAATTTTTGTAAAGCCCTGTGATATTTAGCAAATTGTTTTTGCAAATAAACCCACATATTTTATTGCATATTTTTTGATAACTTGCATAGCTATCGAATAATCGAACGTTAACATTTTACAAAATTCGATTAATAAAATTAGTTTTTCGTTTTCGTAACAAACTAGAAGAGTGACAAATATCAAAATACATTTTTTAATAACACTCTTAGATGTCGAGTAATCGGAAGTTTAAATTCAGTGTAGGACTTCAAACACTTCGATTTGATGATAGTTTTATAGAATACCTCAAAAACAATACCGAACAATTATTTAAATTTACCTTATTTGATAACTAGTTTGATAACTAGAATGAACTCGATGAATATGAAATCGAGTTATCCGTAGATTAAATATGAAAGAACATCCACAAATTTCTTTCGCTTTATATTTTCGTGAAGAAAATAGTTTTCGTTTGAGAGTCCACACGCGCATATATCTGGTGCACCCTTTTTTTCGATCCAGTGGACCCTATGGGTTTGACAGTTCTCTAATTTATTTTAGTCTTGTCCTGCCAACTGCATTTCAGTCAAATTAACTCTTCCTTAACACTTGGAAATCAGTTTGGAAACATATCATCCCCACTTCACCAATCTTAGCACAAGTACTTTAAGGCAATTGACAATCCATTTAGCGTAGGGCCGATACAAGTTAAAAAATATATTGCTGAATACCAATTGCAAGATAGCATAACAAATAATACTCCTAATTTCAATCATATTTGTAATCGAGTAGACATTTAAAGTAATTGAAAACGGTAAGAATTGTATTGAAACCAATTCAATATTTGTTTCGAAAAATTTCAACATTTTGTTTACAGCAAAGCGCAGTATTTCCTAATGTTATTTACAGATATGTGTCAAGAATTTTTGGCATATTTGTGACAGATTACAGAAGCAATAATCGTTTCATTTTCCAATTATTATAAAAAAATTAACGCGTGCCAGCATTTAAACTTAAATTACATTCATATTCATCGATAGATGTTTAAATAGTCCATCCGTTTTATACAGCTTTCACACTGCACACGAACTTTCAAAACCCACGGCTTAAGCTCAACTAACAGCTGATTTTTATATAACAAAACAGATGTCTTATGTCACGAAATCTTAACCCACATGTTATCGTTTATAATGTGAATGAGGTTTAACATTCAATAGTGATGAGTTATTGACATGTCATGCCTTAAAGGTGATTGCGTTATTTTTCCCACAATAACTACTAAACGTTAAAATATTTTGTATAAATTATAAGGAGCAGCTTAATGTTTCAAATGAATTTGTTTTGAATTATAACCTGAGCTATTAAATATATAAATATATTTATTTATATACGACCTTTATTCTTTTATTTTTAAAAACAATCCTTTATTAATAACTTCCTTGTAGCATTAGTATATAATACAAATATCGATAACTACTACTGTGTTTTAAGCCATTTTTTGTTTATGTTTTTTATTTAAAATACCAATTGCTTTACTGTTAACCTCCTTAGGATGAGATTAATACGGCGTTTACATAGAACAAGATCACAGAATTATGATGATTTCAAATTCCATAAAAAAACCGTTTAATGCCGCGATTACACAGACAGGATTAGAGCATTAGCCAGATTACAAATAAGAAAAACACCTACAATCCCGATACTGAGATAATCTCGTCGTATGTAAACTCCGTATAACAGTGTATTGTTGCTGTAACAAATACTATGTTAGGCTACGTTTCCACTGAACGTGTTTAACACGGGTAACATGTTTTGAGCCCAAAAGCAGGCAAATTTCAACTGATTTCGGTTCCAAAACATGTTAAATGTGTTAAACACTCAAGTGGAAACGTAGCCCTATGTTTTGAAAGTTTTATAAAAACCTGTCAGTGTTGCATTTTCTACTTTTAGACTTTTTTTTTCAGTTTTACAAACTTAAAACCTCAACGTTTCCTAGTATAAGACAACATTTCTTTTGGTTTATATAATATAATCTTGTTAAACATATTAAAGTGTTGAATATTATTAAAATACAAAATATTGTTATTATTATTGTTATTTGTTGTTGTTGTTATTTTGTCATCTAAAGCTGAAGCGATTTGATTCCAAACGTAAAAGATTTGTTTATTCTTTCATAAATTTTGCTTGAGATGTTCCAAAACTTACAGGTGTATATGCATGTAATTTTGTATATAAGTATGTAGTTTGTTCGTATATGTATGTATATATATATGTATATATATTTATTCTATAATATACTGACTTTTATTCAATTTCTTTTCCTTTAATTTCCTCTTATAGATCATATGTATTGTTTATTACAGTTTTATTGTGTTTCCTTTTTCTTGCGGTTATATTAATATGTATGCATTTCTTTCGGTGTATTTTTGTATTGTTCAAGTTTACAAAGTTTTCTGTTTGTCGTTATTGTTTATTATTTTTGCTGTTGTGTATTTGTTTTTGATCCTTTTGCAATTTGAGCGCCAATTGGTTACAATTTATTGATATTTATACGATAGTTCTTAAGAGTGTATCGTGTTTTTCCCTCAGTGTATATTGTGTGGTTTATTTGTGGACTACAAAACGAGATGTTCAATATATATTGGAATTATTATAGACTATATGTAAGTAGTTTTCCAAGTTTATTTTAAAAATGATATCTAATAGGTGGGTTGTTGATACTCCATATTTTGTTGTTGTTCCATGCCTGCGATTGAAAATAAATTATTTTTAGAAGAAATCCATAAGAAAATATTATTATTATATATAAATATTTTTCTTTACTGAATAATATGTTTGCTTATTTTGTAATTAAAACTTAAGTCCTAAACACACTCCAATCGAAATCTCGTGTTTGGATATTTCGTTTAACCAAACAGCTGTTCTCCAATAAAATAATCAGCTGTTGATTTACTCAAAATCTCCAAAGCAGAGAATTCTGCTGGAGTGTGACCGTGAACCGAATATTTCGCTAAATTTTCATTGGTTGGTTCAGAGCTTTTTGCACAATGCGAACCGCGTTTTATTTGAGAATTACTAGTAATGGTAATTTTTTAAATGCTTAGTTAACTATCGGATTACTTAATCCTAATTGATAGTTAATTATAGGTTAACGCTGCTTTTTGTTTTCCAGTGGCGAGTTAATGTAATGCCGTATTTAGAACACAGTTTGTCTCAGGTAGGTTAACGATAATCTTCTTTCCCAATATTTACTGTATTCAAGATTAAATTCGCGTTGAGGGTGGCAACTCCGGGTAACAACTTCGACCATTAAATAAGAAACAACAAAAAATTATAAATAAAAATTTAAATGGAAATTCTATTCAAATTCATCTTGTTAAACAATATTAACTATTAATAGAGATATAGTTAAAAAAAAGTTAAAAATAAAAAGGCGAATAAATAAAAATCATCCCTGATGAAGTTGAATGTGGATCACGACGAAACTGCATGCAATGGTTATTGCATGTAAAAATTGTGTTGTCTTTTAAGCAACAACAACCGTCATGTCTAATGTGAGCCGATGGTTCGCTGGTGATGGAAATAAGTTTTGGCAAATGTTGCATACTATTTGGAAATTCTCAATTGAAATGAGTTTTCATTTGCATTTAGTTTGATGAATTTTTAAATAGCATCATGTGGGCTTCGGAGGCGCAATGGTAAGTGTGCGTGCCTCTTGTATATGAGATCCTGGGTTCTATTCCTGCTCTGACCACCTACAATTTCTATCGGCGGCGGTCATCTCGTATATTGACGGCGACACTATTGAGTATTTAGCCATGAAAAGGTCCCAATCGCTGAGTATAAAACTAGAAAGCGCACAGCTCACTAGTTGTGAGAAGCTCTCTCCAATTCCATTGCGGGATTTAATGGGAAACCATTGATTGATTGATTGATCATTCCAATGAAGATCTGAAATATCTAGGGATGCATTTGAAAAATTCTTTTTTGAAAACTATATCTCTATTAATAGATATATAGAATGTCCTTGAGCTTGAATAATAAAAAGAAAAACTATTATTTTTACTATATTTTTATGCGAAAATAGAAAGGAAACACTTTGGCAAAAATGCCGGCCTCCCCAAAATTTTTTTTACAATGCGAAGTTAAAGAGATATATAAGATCACGAAAAACGCGTTAAAAATTTGTTGGTCCGACTGAAAATCGCAATTCGATGATGAACCATAATTTAACTACGATACGAAGAAGACCACTCACTGAAAAAATATGTACAATATGTACCGTGAAACCCCGTAATCCGCTCTTAAAACTTGATCGGTACAAATGTTGTCGTTTACCGCGTACACGGAAAGTTTCGTTGCACAGAGTTTCCACGTATCTAAAAATATTTCATGAATAATTCCTCTTCATACTCCATTTTTATTCTGTCGCATATGGTGTTATTTCTTTGTGTGAAAATAATGGAAATTTCAAAATTTCGAGTCCAAAAATTTGTTTCTGAACGAGAATACTTTTTCAAACCAACCCTGTAATTGATTTTGTTCACAAAATTTTGCCAAGGAGTTGAGTATCCATCAAATGAAAACTGATCAAAATTAACGGTTCACGAAATTTTCGTTACTTTGAATACAAGTACTTGTTGTGGGGAAGAAAACTGCATAAGAGCTGAATATTAACCAATTTTATAATTCAATTTACTCCAACTTACCTGTCTGTTGAGCACCGAATGGCGAAGCACTATATTGGTCGTTATCATTGTCCATGGAATAACTTGTGTACGCCTGCTGGTGGACGACATTGGCGGGATCGTTTTCAAAGGCCGAAGTGAATTCATCGCCCGCCCCAATTAAGAAACGTTTATAAGCCAAAAATGCGCATAATGCCTAGAAAAATAAAGACTCAAGTTAGAAAACGATATAAGAGAATACTAAGAACTAACAGCAACGGAATTTAAAAGGATCACTGTACGTAGTATTCGAAGTTATAAGCTGCTTGCATTGCGAAAGTGTATTGAAAGTGTAGGCAGCGTTGTAATTCCGGCTTATGGGTAAAAATAAAACTAATGGCACAGTTCGTTTTCTAGGCCCAGAAATAGGGTGCCCCCGCTGTATAAAGCGGGATTTATCGACACGTTTTTCTTATGGAAAAAGCGATAATTCAATTTAAACTGCAAATTAAATTTAAACTGCAGTTACACCTACCAGGTTTATTGCTTTTTCGGGATTATAAATGTAAAATACCATAAGAAAAAACGTTGATAATCCCGAAAATGTGATAAATTTGGTAGGTGTAAATGCCGCTTAAGAATATTTGCAGTATAAACAAATCTAAGAAAGATTTAAAAATTCCGGGATAACTAGGTTGTGTAAACGAATAAAATTATAAAATTCCGTTCTTACCCATGTGAGCGTAGAGAATAATGAAAACACGATGGCAGCATGCATATTACCCGCACCAATTCCGCCGGGTGGCATCTCAGCGGAACTCCATTGTGACCACAAGTAAATGAAGGCAATAGAATACATAAACGCCCAGAATGCTATAGAGAAAAATATAAATGATATTATCATACATTATTGCGAGATTAAAATTAAATTTTGTCTTCCTACTCACCTGAAAAACCCATATCGGCTAAAACAAAACGTTTCCGACTTTTCACCGACGACATTCGCTCAAACAAAAATTCTCCCCCTATAAAGGCCATAGATGCCAGAAAACCGAATACGCCCACTGTGTTGCCATACTTGCAGGCCATGTTATCGTTGTTAAATAGACAGACTTCTTTACCATCTTCTTCGCGATAGCCTTCTGAGGATATGCAACCGAATACTACAATGGAAAAGAGCTAGAAAAAAGAACAGAGCGAATGATATATATATATAATATAATATTTTCGGTGGACTATTTAATCAAGGATATTTCTACGTAGATCCTCCATGTGAAAGTATTTTTTGTAAATACAAAAAAAAAACATTACAATTGAAACCGCTCTACAAAATTATTAAAGTAGCATAGCAAGCCACTCTGAAATCTTAAGTGCCAAGAAAGATCAGCCAGCCAACCGGATACACAGACAGACAGACATTGCTCATTGATATTGAATTTGGTCAAAAGGTAAACAAATGGTTTCCCTGATCTAATATTTAAATGATTTTTTAAGCTCGAGGTCTTTGCTTGTTTGTTTATTTATTTGTTTTTAATATTTCCCCATCCGTCGGATAGCACCTTCAGGAATATATGAGTAGAAAAGTTCGAAGAAATATATTATTAATAAAATGGTTTCCCATTACATCTCATGAAGGGATTGGGGAGAGCTTCTCAGAACGAGTGAGCTATGCGCTTTGTAGTTTAACATTCACAGATTGGGATCTATAGTTTTGCACCAGTTCCGAACGGTGTTTCGAGTAGTTTTTGGTTCAAATATACGAGGGCTAAAGGATCGTTCTATTTGTTATGTCGCATTTACACCGCAGTTTATCGCGATCTGGTTAGCGATAACCTTGTTTTCTAACCTTTGCCGTTTACACCAAATTTGAGGTTAAATTGTTATTTCAAGCGCGGTATTCAGCTTTTATTAAATTTTCGTTGCCATAAGAAGTACGTGTATAAAAAATAAGGAAAATTTCATGACCCGAAAATTTCGCTCACTTTTCATTTGCTTGGTCTCAGCTCTTTGGGAAATTTCGTAGAAAAAATCAAGTACAGGGTTGTTACGCCAAGTTATTTCGTACGAAAACAATTGTTTGGGACCTGAATTTTGACATTTCGATAATTTTAACAACCAGAAGTAACAACACGTGCGTTAAAAATAAAATAGTGGACGTAGAGGAATTATAAATGAAATATTTGCATGGTATATCATAGATAGATGGTAACCCTCTGCAGCAGAAATTTCCGTATGGATATAAATGATAAAATTTCTTCAGGAGCTTCAGGTCCATACCAAATTACCGAAGACGGCGGCACAACAATAAATTGAAATTGGCGGTTCTTGGTTTTGTCAGTTTTGTATAAATTTGGGATGTTTTTGAAATAACTGAATCTTTAAAATTGGATCAGTCAGTCAAATAGGTTCAAATGGTCAAATCGGCGCACATTTTGAACCGATGAGAATCAATTATATTGGCGGCGGCGTCAATTATATTTTCGATCGGCTTCCGCCTGCAAAACAGTTGATTTTTGGTTCTATATATTTATTTTGGTTGCATTTTTTTTTGATAATTTGCAGAGTTGTATCAAATTATACACCAGTTTAAAATTAAGTTACAAATCAAACTCCAGGTTTTTCAGATTAAAATTGTATGAGTAATCTTCTTGATTAGCGTGGGCTAACGGAGTTAACCTTTGAAATGCGCTAATCTTGGTCGGTGTAAATAATGTATTACACTTTTTCTGATTCACTTTGACTGATTCATAATTCATTATCTGGACGGTACGTCAACTTAGGTAGATATACTTCACACAAATTTAAATTAAATTCAGTAGTCTTAACTTAGGTAAATAATAATACGTAGAAATGAGTATAAACTTCGAGGTTTATACACATGGCAACTTTGAATATATTTCAGATCGCATCTCATGTTTTCATATTTCTTTCAGTCAAATAATTGTTTTCCGACAGAAAAATCAGCTGTTTTTCCACTTAAAGAATTTAAATACAGGATTTTGGATGCAATGTAAACATAGTATAATACGATACGTGCAACTCCAATGCTTGGCTCATAGACTAATACATACATAGATACTTTTATTCGCTCAATAAATTAAACGTCATAGGTACGGTGGAAAGAAAACATTGGATGGTGGAAAACATGGGTTCAATAATACCAGATAGAGGCAATAGTAAACAACGTCCAACAAAGGAACAACAACCGAATTTCGCGTTTTTGTGGCAAACTAGTTGTGTTAAATACAATACAAATGTATAACAACGATAAAAGTCAACAAAAAAGTGCAAAATACATTAAAATTTTTCAGTTCTACACCAAAACGACATGAAAAAGTTAAGTGAACATATTTTGTAACTCCACCTGGTGTAAGTTAATTTTTAATTTAATTTCTCTCATTTCCACAAACCTACGACAAAGAGTGTGATATGAAACGTTAGGTGAGAGAATAAAAGTATCTATGTATGTATTAGTCTATGGCTTGGCTGGTTGGTTTTGTAGTTCTCAACTTGAAAAATTAGTATTTTTTTGCTGAAATACTGTTTATCCTATGATCGCCTATTTAGATTATTAGAGAACAAAGACCATACCTCCCCTGTCCCAGCAATAGAGAGCTTTCTAGTTCATTTTTTCTTAACCTAATTGTGATTAACGTAAATGGCAAAACAAAACACACATAAACTTAAAAGTAGGACACAACTTTGACGTTCTAGTTAAAGCGTAACGCAGCAAATGCTTGAAAATATTCAAAGAGCAAAACCGTCATCAAATCCACTTTTAGTTGAGAATGAGTAATACATGGATCAACTACATTGTGCAGACCGAAGCAGGGAAGAACGAAGGAATAAAAGCTTTAAGTTCCATCAAACAATTGCATACGAAACTTATGTAAAACATGCAACTAAATAAGCACAATAACTGCAAGTGGTAGTAGATAGTACGAACTACTAAACTAAACTAAAAACTAAAAAGGATATACTGCAGTTAGGACCAACCAAGGGGGAAGAAGAACAGGGAAATAGAAAAAGTTTACTTTGCATAATTAAACCATGGATATGGGGGTTGAAGTAATAGGCATTTTCATAGCATGCATACATATGAAGAAATACATATGTATAAGTACATATGTTAATGCACTACAAATCCTTCAAAGTTAACATCTCTGATTTGATATTAGTTAAGGTCACACATGATTGAGCACAGCGTATTATAGCTCTAGAGAATATAAATTCGTAGCAGCAAAAGTGACAATTCGAATAAAGATTTTCCAGAAAGTTCATAGAGGAAATGCACATTCTCGGTGTAGCACGTGCATGGTAGCAAAGCATTGCTCTGCATCGTGAACAGAGAATGTGATATATATTACACCAAATTAACCACAGCATGAGTGTTGGTACTGTTACTCTGTGGGTACTGATCAAATTTTTGCACCACCTGCATATTGTGATATACTTTGCTGCAAAAATGACATTTAAATGCATGAATCCGATTTTAGTAGAATACGAAATTACAATTTTATTCAGAAAATTGTACATCAACACAGAAAATAATACTAAAAGTTCATGATTAGTTAAAATAGGAATAGGATAGGAATAAAACAGCTGATTCATGTATACAATTGACTGGGGGTCTTTCACCACACAATCTAATTTAATGTAATTTTATTACTTAGTACAAAATTTTTAAAAATTTAAGCAAACTTCCTTTCATGCAATCTGATCTTTGCATAACATCGACTTCGGACAACTTTTTCTTTTGGATTCTCTTCTTTGAATTATCTTCTTAATTTTATTTTACGACATAGTATTTTCACAAAATGTTTAAAAATGCTAGCAAACTTTCTTTGTCTATATCATCAGCTGTTTGTTATAAATTTTACCTATGCAGCAATTTTCCTAAAGCATTGCATTCATCCATTATGTAGTTTCTTTTGCCTCTGCGCGGAAATATTTCATGTTGACTGATAATACATATTTCTGATTTACTTTGCAAATATTTCATATATAATTCTTCTTCGTACTCCATTTTTGGTTTTACCAATGAGGTGTAACTTATGTCTCTCGAAATAATCAAAATATAAAAATTTTGGTCTCAAACAATTATCAAACAACAATTATCAAAAAAAAAAAAAAAGTTTGCCATAACAAAACTGTAATTGATTTTGTTCACAAAATTTTCATGTGTAACTGAATAACAAGCAAAGAAAAACTTAATGAAAAACTTAATGAAAATTAATGAAAATAAAGCATCTGCAATTCCTGAGAAAGTATAGTAGAAAGAATTTTAATAGGGATAAGTCCTAAAAGCAAGGGTCAAGGACCGTCTGTGGTGAAATAGTTAATGGTCTGACTATCTTACATTTGTTTCAACGACGGTTTCCTCGCTTAGTGACTGTCATGAAAATGCTACTCAAAACGTCCTTTCGGAATTGGTGTAAAATTGTAGGGTTGCATTTTTTCACAACGAACACAAAAAGGCACTCTTAGCGCAACGGGCAGAAGAAATATTAAATTTTTTCTGAAAATCGAAATCGCCATTAGTTTTATAACTTTTTACCCGCTTTCTGGCAAATTTTTACCTTATTTAACGGAGATGTTGGTGATTTGCATCTCACTAGAGTTGGAAACACTGATCTCAAGTTAAGCGACCTACCCATATAATAGAAACAAATTGATCGACAAATGGCCATCGGTGGGGCAACGGTTACGGACAACCTTAAACTTCTTTCGACGACGGCCAACTCGCTTAAGTACCGAGTAATAAGCTTAGTACCGAGTAATAAGCCATGAAACAGCTTCTCAAAAAACCGTTCGGAACCGGTGTAAAACTGTAGGTCCCAGTCAGTGAGTGAAAACTGGAAAGCCCACAGTTCAGTGATTGTGAGAAGCACTACCATATGCCTTCATGGGATGGAATGGGAAATTATTATTTATTTTAATTGATCGACAAGTAGCGCATAAACAAACCACGATTAATAAAATTCAAATAAACGTAACTGATACTAGCCCGGTCATCAAAAAGCTAGACCACGAAAAAATACAACTCTGTGATATAAAACTCATCTCAAAGCACTGCAACAATGCAAGTACGCATGAAGAAAAGAAGAACTTGGTGGAAAAAAGCTGTCTGTTCTTGGGTTAGACTTATATAGATCTTTCACTATGTGTTGAAACTTAGGGATCTTCGATCGGTACTAATTCGCATATGTAAATTCCATAATTGAGTTTGTATATATACGATTGATGATCTACCGATGGCATCAATTCAGGCAAAGTATGAGGCGGATCAATAAGTCCTTGACTTTTCAAACTTCCCTCACAGTTATATGAAATGCAAGACTGCTCCCATCAAGTACCACCTGTTAGTAGAGACTACTGTCAAATTTTGGGCAAATTCCGTCATTTACTTTGCGTTTAACAGCTGTTCAAAATATACAACCTCGGGCATTTTTTTAAAAATGGAAAAAAGGGAATTTTGAGTGCTCATTAAACAATATTTTTTGCGAAAATGCCCGTCAATCAAACCAAGGAAAAGCTTGATAAATGCTATGGGTACTCTGCACCACCGATTTCAATGGTAAAAAAGTGGTTTACTGACTTTCGTTGTGGTCGCAGAAGTTCAAATGACGCTGAACGTTCTGGACGGATAAATGAGGTCAATACACCCGAAAATGTCGAAAAAATCCACGATATGATGTTGGCCGATCGAAGAGTAAAAGTGATGAGATTGTTGATGCCATAGGTATTTCATATGGCAGTGTGGTTTCGATTTTAAATGCTCAGTTGGGTTTAAGAAAGCTGTCTGCAAAGATGGGTGCCGCGTTTGCTCTCAATTGACCATAAACATAATCGTGTGACAACTCCAAAGGTTTGTTTGGAGTTGTTTAACTACAATTCAAAGGCGTTTTGTAACTGTGGATGAAACATGGATCATGGATCTAAACATTGGATTTCTCCGTGTGAACCGGCTCCGAAGAAGGCCAAGGTAAGTTTGTCGGCCAATAAGGTGATGGCAACAGTTTTTTGGGATGCAAGCAGGATAATCCACATCGATTACCTTCAAAAGAGAAAAACAATAAACGGCGAATATTATGCCAACTTATTGGACCGATTTAACGGGGATTTAAAAAAAAACGAACCCATATGGCCAAGAAAAAAGTTATTTTTCATCGAGATAATGCACGGGTGCACACGTGTGTAGTCTCAATGGCAAAATTCCAAGAATTGGGCTACGAATTGGTACCTCATCCGACATATTCTCCGGATTTAGCTCCCAGTGACTTTTTCCTATTTCCAAACCTAAAGAAATGCCTCGGTGGAAAGAGATTTAGCTCCCACGATGAAATTTTTGATCAAACAAATTTCTATTTTATGGACCTCGAAAAATCCTATTTTTTGGAAGGGATACAAAAATTGGAGAAACGTTGTACTAAGTGTATTGAGCTTAAAGGAGATTATGTTGAAAAATAATATTTTTTTTGCGAAAAAAAAAATCCGCCCTCTTGCTAGGCATCTGATGATGAACTTGTCACGGAGTTCGAAACTAGTCATGGCAGTGAGTGTGCTTAACTGAATTGTCTATAACAATAACAATTGTCTAATAACAAATCAATAACAAGTTTCACCAACACATATACATATGTACATATTTTGCAATATCATTTGGAAAACGGATATAATTTTTAGTATTCTGAAATGAACATTTATTTTATTGTTTGTTTTGAGGTTTGGAAAAAAATCTGGATTAGTAAAACAAAAACACTCAATTAACGTTAATTTGAATGATGAATACAATTGAACATTATACAAATTCAATTAACTTTTGAAAATAATTTGTACTTTTTTATCATCCCGTTAAAATTGAGTTTAGGATTTCTGGTGAAGTAACACATCCACATTCTAATATGTATGTACATTAGGGTGTACTGATACCCACGTTTTTTTTTGTAATTTCAATCGTGGGGGTCTCAAAAGATTTGTATTGAAGAGCTGATTCCTGGAACGTAAAACCTTTTTTATACGAGGTATTTAAAGTCGCTACCGGCCTAGTTTTAATATTTATTTTTAATATTTAGAATATGTTTTTACGACAGCATTTTGAAATTTTGATCATGCATACTTTTCCTTCCCAATTTTTCAATTAAATTTTGAATTTACTTTATTTTTGTTTTACGTGAATTTGCTAATGTAATAAATATAATTAAAAGCTAATTCGCGAAATACAATGAGAAATTAAAAAATTTGAAATAATGTGGTTGATTGAGACTTCAAACTGCTACTGGTGCAAATAAATTCTATCTGAAAATTTTGAAAATATATTTTTCGAATTATATTTATCACTACACGTCATTTGAGCCCCGTACTGACCAAAACTTTAACGGCCGGTAGGGACTATAAGTATCTACCCTCGTATAAAAAAAAGTTTGACGTTCCCGCAATCAACTCTGCAATACGCATCTCTAGAGATCCCCTTGAAAAAAAAATGTTTTCAGTACACCCTAATGTTCATACACACACGCACATGTTTATCATAATATTTCCTTGTCTGCTTTTGAGGTTTGGTTGCTACACAATACCCCCTCACCCCGTTTACGTTGTATGTAGTTGTAGCTGCTGTTATTGTTATTGTTTGTTGTTTTCATGTTGCTTGTACTCTCTCTTTCTCTCTACCCTGTGTGCAACGAAGATGGCAAAAGGCAATTGCTATATAGCAACAACAACAATGCAAACAGGTGTGAACAGCATGAAGGTCATCAATGGCCTCGGTTGCTAATGAAAAATTTATGATTTGACCCATTTCATGCAACAACAAATATAAATGAAACTGGAAATATGGGACATCTTAAAAGGAACTCAAGGTTTCTTTGCCAATGTACATGCATACGTACTTGGTGATATCCTCTTCACACACACACATACACACACTTACATGTGTATGAAATATTAACAATGTACATGGTGGATATAAATGTCTTGCTTTTGTTATTTTTCGAAAGGTCACCACTGCGTATAAGTATTGCGATTTCTTTAATTCACTTCTACGTCGAAAAGTGTGTATAGGTCTCACATTACTCATACGTTATGATAATGGTAGTAGGTATTTAATATCACTTATACGTTATAGTGGAATTGTAATGTTTAAACATTAGAAGGAAGAATTCGTAAAATATTTTTAGTATTAAGAGCCACTATCACAATATCTGGTTAGAGCTCACTAACAGTTATAATTTTCAATTCCATACAAACTGACAGCTACAATTGTTAGTTAACTATAACTGTATGATAACTGGAGATGGCGATAATGGATATAAGTTTTATAGATTGTTAAACCAGTTATTTGCTTTTTCAAAATTAACTACTATTTAAGTTGTTTTGTTTAATTTCTCGATAGTGTCGAGCAATTTTGTGACTAATCATGATTTACTACCCACTAGGGGTGGTAGTACTGGCCATGTCTGTTATGGTCATGGCCAATAAACACGTAGATATGTATGTGGTATGTACATATTTGCGGAAAGCATTAAAAATGCCAATAATATATTTTTACTATCGCCCAAGAAACAATGCCTAATGGGAAAAGGAAAGAAATCATTCTAATACGTCATAAATCCAACTAATACCATTTTAATGGTATACAACGTTATATAGCTTCAAATGGCAATGGCTTTCAGTGCGAAATAGAACAAAAACCCGAGGTCATGACTTTACAATGTTGTCTTAAGAAAATGTCGCTGCTTCCTTGTGTAAAAATGGAAAAGAGTGAAAAGGAACTTTTACAATTTAAAAGGCAGTGATTAAAATTTCGGAATAGAACTCAAATTAAACAGTTGTATTAAAAACAGTAATGGGAATGAAATGTTTAGTGTCGGTTTCGTTGGTGTGATGTAGTTATATGAAATCAAGTTAAACTGGCCGGGGGTTTTTTTGTCAATAAATCAAACAAGGTCCAACCGATAGTGTAAAGTGTGTTTTACTTTGACCTACCGTGCCATTTTGTAACGCACAGGTATTCACTTCATATAACTTCACTGATTTTAGTATTTTTTTTTGAGGATTGCCATTTATTTTTCTGCCCTAGGCAATTTTTAGTGTTGCTAGGTGCAATCTTTGTATGGTGATGATGCACCATCAGACAGTACTATGAGAAACTGATATAAAAAAAATGGTTTCCCCTTACACCCTATGAATGAATTGGGGAGAGCTTCTCAGTTTTAGTTCTAGTTTTATAGTTTTATACTCACTCTTTGGTACCTACAGTTCTACACCGGTTCTGAACGGTATTTTGAGAATTATAAAAACAAATAATAATTAAATAATATAATATTATTATAAATCAATATTCCTCGGAAATTTTTATTTTGAGTAGTGACCGCCGCTGGAAGACATTTAAGGTGGTCACTTCAGGGATCGAAGCCAAGATCTCATGTACAAGAAGTTCGCACACAAACCATTGCACCACCGACGGCAATGATGGTGTTCTGCGGACTAATTATATACAAAAAATTTTAGAATTCAATATCGTTTTGTCGGTAGGAAAATTATATGTATGCACATAGAGGGCGGATCATTAAGTCCGTGACTTTTTGAATGAAACACAGTTCTTTTTGCAAAAAAAAAATATTTTTTAAATAATCTCCTTTTAGCTCAATACACTTAGTCCAACATTTCTCAAATTTTTGTATCGCTTCCAAAAAATATCCAAACAATCCTTTGAAGTTGTCACACGATTACGTGTAGTTGAGATTACGTTGAGAGCAAACGCGGCACCCATCTTTGCAGACAGCTTTCTTAAACCCAACTGAGCATTTAAAATCGAAACCACACTGCCATATGAAATACCTATGGCATCAACAATCTCATCACTTTTACTCTTCGATCGGCCAACACCATATCGTGGATTTTTTCGACATTTTCGGGTGTATTGACCTCATTTATCCATCCAGAACGTTCAGCGTCATTTGTACTTCTGCGACCACAACGAAAGTCAGTAACTTTTTTACCATTGAAATCGGTGGTGCAGAGTCCCCATAGTATTTATCAAGCTTTTCCTTGGTTTGATTGGCGGATTTTTTCGGAAAAAATAATGTTTAATGAGCATTCGAAATTCACTTTTTCCCATTTTTAAAAAAATGCCCGAGGTTGTATGTTTTGAACAGCTGTTAAACGCGAAGTAAATGACGGAACTTGCTCAAAATTTGACAATAGTGTATTAGCAGATGGTATTTGATGGCAGCAGTGTTGCATTTCATATAATTACGAGAGAAGTTCGAAAAATCGCGGACTTATTGATCCGCCCTCTATTTCAAATGGCTCTATGACCCATCATTACAGACTTCATACGAGGATCAGCTGATTTTTCATACAAGAATCAGACCTGACTTCGGCTTTAGACGGAGTGGAAGAAAGGAACTAGGAACCTTGTGCATTTTACGGAATCCATGCTTATTGACCACAGATAGCCTGGTGGAAGACACCGACGAGCGCAAAATTTCATCAGTAGAGAGGAGCTGCGAATGTTGAACCTACTGAAGGCGTGACTGCCCCTGTAGATATTGCGGGCGCATGATACTTCGTTGTTCAATCCAAAGAACATTGAAGAGCTTTCAGATAACCTCCTGGAAGACATTGACGACGACGCCAACAAAACGGCGACAGAGAGGTACGTAACTGCAATTGTTGAAGCCTCTCCTGATCCGTATACAAAAATATGGAGCAGAAGTAGTCTTCATCTTAAAATCCTGGACAAATCATTGCAAGATTTGTAGATTGAAGACCTTTAATAACAAGCTTTGCATCTCCAAAGACACAGACACGCCGAGAAAATACGTACTTGCCAAGAAACATTTGATAACTATCGCGGTTAGAGAGGGACAATGGCCGCATCTGATAAACGTTAGTCTATATTCTCTATGAAGATACTACACCCCGACAGTCGCTTCTGCTGTGGAAGCTAATTGATAAGGTAGAGAAAGATGAAATGGGTCTTGTTTTTGTGTATGGACAATAGCGGTTAGAGGGAAGTTTCCAAGTACTCTTAGGGACATCCTGCAACAGGCCCTTCATACCACCGCAAGATGGGCTTCGGATAATGGTGTTGGGGTGAACCCAACCAAGGCAGAATTGACTCTTTACGGCAGGACGTTTTTAGGTACCAACTGTTGTACCTGTCTTCTTAGTGGATATAGAAATTGCCTTCTCTTACAGCGCAAAATACTAAGATATTTTACTCCACAGGAAGTTTAACATCAAACCCAACATTCTGGAAAGAGCCGAAAAGGTTGTGTTTGCGCTATATACTTGTAAAAGGACAATAGGAAAAGTTGTATACAGAATTAGTGTACCGATAAAGCTGTATGGCGTTATCGTTTGGTGGACGTCTCTACAGAAATCCACTTACTGCGCGATAGTGAATAAAGTTCAGCGAATGATTGGTATATGTATCACTGGTGCGTTGAGAGCGACACCGACTGAAGCCACAAATGCCAAATCAGATTTAATACCACTAGACATTGTAGGTAGCTAGATAGTTTCCTATTAGACTTAGGGAACTTTCACTCTGGTCAGACAATTGCTTCCGATACTGTGTCATTCTCAACACAATGACTGACCTTCCATGCATTGTTGATTACACTTTGGAATCACTTTTCGACAAGAAGTACTGCAATCTTCTACCTGATAGATCAGACTGGAATCATGGCGTCCATGGATATAACAGACTTGTGAACTTGTATTTATATGAATAGTTCAAAACTTGACGATAGAGTAGGGTTTGATGTCTTTTCTGAAGACCTAGGGTTATCCATTGCGAATATATTGCATGATCACTGTAGCGTCTAGCAGGCAGGAATCTTAGGTAGCAGAGAGATAGTATTTTCTCTGATAGTCAAGGTGCGATTAAATTCCTGGACACTATCTTCCTGAAATCGAGAACTAACCTTTACTGTTGCACATCTCCAAATGAGATGGCTGACGAGTTTTATATTCACCCTATTTGGGTGTCGAGACTGACAAGTGCCTTACATGCTCCAGGGGAACTAGAACATGTGGTCATGCCTCTAGCTACTTGCAAGCTCTTCTTGAGAAATTTGCCATTATGGAAACTGACGGTAGGTAGTCGCTAGTAGGGAACTGTGCAAATCGCAAACTGACGCTGCCCCACCTAAACTTGAAACCCACTACCGCCCTGCTATCGATATCGAGACTGGACGTCTCAGTTACGTTGTCTGTCCTGACGGGTCACTGTCTCATTGGACGGCACGCAGAGAGACTCAAAGTCTTGAGAAATGACTCTTGCTGAAGCTGTGGTGAGGAAGAGGAGGTGAAGTCAATATAACGCCTTCTGTATCCGTGTCCCGTTCTTTTTAGAAGGTGGTAGGCAAGACTAGACTCACATTTCTTTGTGGAGTTAGCAAATTTGTCTGGTTTGAGGCAAATGGGAGGGACTAAGAAAATCCCACCTTTTCCTTTTGTCCTTGTTGTATCACAATGGGCTACATGGTATAAGTGAGACAGACATGCAGGCAGCCACTCTAACCTAACCTTTGTGCGAATGTCAATGTGTACCACACAATTTGGAGAAGTACCAATATAAATTATGGGAAGATACACTTTTAGAGTACATTTTGTATACTAACCATATACCTTTATTTCTAAGAATATTCTTCACAGGACATCTTAGAGATGTCCAAAGGATGAATAGTTTTTCAATCATCGTCAAATTAAGTTTTCACTCTCGTTTAACACTATGACTTTGACGGTTCTAGAAACGTTCATATAACATCGGTAGGGTATTATGAAAATCATTCCTCTCTCTGAGCCAGTATCTACCGCTGAGGTTACCGATTCTCGCAACTCAGCTTATAACAGATCATTTGATTCCGTATATCACACCAGATCCTACCGAGGTAAGAAGAAACCTTCGTGGTGGAACAAGGATCTGCCGCTCCTGAGATGGTCTTGCAGAAAGCTTTATACAAGGACTAAGTGCTCCAGGCCGAAAAGAGCCTGGAATGTGTACAAATTAAATCTTGAGGAATATAAAAGAGAATTAAGATCTTCAAGGAGGAGATCTTAGAAACACTTATGAGACGGCACTGAAAGCGCGTCTTAGACTTCCAAACTTCCCATAACTCCCAACTCTCTGGGACATCTGAAAGAACACAACGGGCGCTGGACGACATATAGTAATTAACAGTTATACCTCCTGTTTAACATACACTTTCCAGGAAACTAGCCCGAAGAGCATCTCATACGTTGTGGGATATATCGTGAGTAATGAAACACTACATTAGTAAGTTGTAAGCCCTGATGGCATAGTATTAGTGGAATTACAACGTTTTGGCTCCCTGACTCCTGAACCGTTATACGAGGTGCATTAAGCTATCCTATATTTCGACAGCCCGGAAATCATAATATATTAATTAGTTCATATTAAACCAATCAGTCGCTCATCTTTCCCCCCGAAAACATTGGAGAGGATGATTGACCCATATCTGCAAACGACCATATGTACTTTTCAGCTGTACACATGTCAGCATGCTTACAACAAGGGAAAATCTACGGAAACCACTCTGCGCGCTCTATTGATCTTCATATAGCAATCTATTTATCTATAAGTAAAGGAATACACTCTTGTCACATTTGTCGATATAGGCGGTGTCTTTAAACGTCTTAACGGTGTCGATAAAATCGGTTCTATCGGCTTCTAGTGTTGACCAGGAGATCACTATAATTGATCTATGAATTCCTTACGATAATGCACATAACCTCCTCCCTGGTACACGCGACTTGTGAATATCGATATGTGAATAGATACCGCAGTGCGTAGTCTTGTCTCCACTTCTCTGGAATTTAGCACAGAATAGTGTCTTGCGAGAGCTGCAGAGATCAGATTGAACAGTCAGTGATGACCTGGGAATTGCAGCACCTGGAAAATACTCTCCCAAATACAGATATGTGCTCCAGAGACACTCTAAGAGGGTAATGCAGAATGGTCTGGATGTAAATCCGTATAAGACAGAGCTCGTACTCTTTACCAGGAATTAGAACTTCCATATATTCAAATATTGTCTCTATGTGGTAGATACATTTCTCAAAGGTATAATTGCGTGTCCTGAAATTTATCGACAGAAAGCTTAGTTTCACACTATGAATAGGATCAGTCGATCTACAATGACCCTATATATTCGTGTAAAAGAGTAATCGGAGGACGATGAGTTTAATCTACAAATATAGTTTCTGGATATATACAGCTGTTGTCTACCAAAAATTGCTATACCGCATTGTTGTTTGTTGACCGGTACTATATAAAAAAACACTTACCTTCGTCTGTTGACAAAAGTCTGGCCCAATTATTTAGGACGATAATCGTCCAAACGACATCGTTATGTCCATAACGCTGGGGCTTAATTGTGTATGACGATTATCGTCCAAACGATATTGATATGTCGATAATGACAGTTCATCCACAATTTGAAATACATGCGTTCATAAAACTTCACTACCGACAAAACGATAATGAATTCGATATCTTTTTTACGAAATTAGCCCCCCCAGACAATAATAAGGGTGTGTATCAGACGCGCCCTCCGTACAACCTCTAGCGTTGGTTTGTGGGTTATCCTCCACCTGATACCACTTCATTTTCTGGGATAACAAATGGCTACAACGTCGGCAATCCGCTTAAAACATTCGTTACGACATTCAGTCCATATGGGCATGGATTAAATGACATATAATTCTAATAGTGAGAGAAACTTTCCATTCAAATCCCGGGCCTGCAGAACGGGGAAGAATGCATACCAGGATTGAAACTAGATGGCAAAGTAGGTTTTTGGAGTCTATTCAAATGAGGTGGGTCTCGACTCTAGACCTTGCACAAAGGCTACCAGACTCGTGTAGTTTATTTCAGAGAGGACGTGACAATCGGTGAAGTTGCCCGTTGACTGGGATGAAATGTCATTATCACCTGGGCTATCAAAATGTACTCTGACAGTCAGGCTGCTATAGAATTTCTGAAACATTCCATGTAAATATTTGAAACAAGCCCATGCTTAAAACCGAAGCTCCCAGAAATGCTATTTATAGATGGTCTGGAGGCACATAATGCAGGAACGCCTGATACGTATGGCCAAGTTATTGCCTGCATCTTACGTTAAACTTGATATCCAGTCCTAGACAATATATATCTCTAGGTGATGTGATCACTAGGCACTGTTTAATAGACAGACACGCGTCTAGACTTGGAATTTCTGCAAAAACTGTAATAAAGAGAAAGATGAGAGCGTTGAAAATCTCCTCTGATACTGCGCGGTCATTTGTGTGATTAGGAGACAATGTCTAGGATCTTACTTTATGTTGGATCTAACAGACATTCAGGAAATTAATCCAGGAACATGGGCATAGTGTATGGGAACGGGCTAATTTACATATTCAATAATATGGACGGAATATGACGTCCTGTGAATTCGCAACGGTCATCATTATACTAAGTGAGTCAATAGCGACCGCCACTTCTATTTAACATTTCGCTTTCCACTAAACAATCTAATAAATTTAATGGAATAAAGTAGTTCAAACGAGAGATAGAAAGAGGGGAGAAACCCCGAACACGACCACTGCAATTTGTTACAATGTTAACAAGACGGTCACTGGCCTAGAACGCTAAGGCGCTGATGAGAAGAGTCACAAACTTCGAAGCTATCGTCCGCCAACTTGAGTTCAAATTCTGGAGCCGACTGTATAAAATTTAAATGGAAAAATATTCTTCTAAGAAATAATTTCAAATCAAATCATCTACAAATATTATAAAGAGGAAGTGTTTGTGAGTCTATATGTAGGGGAAATCTCCTATTTTCCCCCCTACTAAAATTCAGGACGAAGTTTGCCCTGGTTTGCTAGTATATAGTAAAAAAAATTAATTCGTTTCCAAGAAAATTAAAATTCAACATTCTCTTTTTGCCATTTTTAAATATAATTTTTCAAGTTGGTTCTTCTTTGTAACTTTTTCATTCACAATGAATGGCAACACACGACAACCAAAATTATTTGACATTGTTTAGTATTGACATTTTTTAAAAATTTCGTCCCTAAAAAAAACTAAGCGAAATTTTGGAATGTCTTTTCAAATTCCATAGCACTTGGCACAAATTAAACATTGAAAGAACAAATTTACCGAATCTAGCAAGCAATTTGTTTCCTTTTCAAGGAATTGCATGACGAAGTTCATTTGAATGATTTCATTCAAAGAGTGTTTTCATTTGTGGATACTTGTGAAATTTCATTTCTCGTAACATTGGTTTTGTCCATTAACCTTTGCTAAATTGTATGCCACGTTAAGAGCTGACCTCATGTTTTATTTCGTTATTATCACTTGGTTTTTTTCCGATATTATAAATTACATTTTCACATCATACGAATTTATTAGTATCGATTCTCTGTTTATGTCCTGTTATACTAAGTATTCCCCTCTTTTTTTTATTTCACTGAAAATTATGTCCACAATCCTGTTTTATCCTTCATCTATAAGAATATTTTTTCATTGTTTATGACAGTTTTTACCGCCAAACCAGCAGAAAAGTTAGATCACGCACACAACCAGAGGCACGTTAGAGATGTTGACATTCCATAAGTAAGGACCCTCCATAATTCCCAAACCCCTCCTTTCTCCCCTACAGCCTTAAGAAGGAAAATACATCAAGTACTTGAGTACTTCGTAAAGTGAATAGTTGAGTGGTTCAAAGTTGAATAGGAAGGATTCAAAGTGGAAAAATGTTTTAAAATGATAAAAAAATAAAGAAAAATACACTTCGTTATAATGAAATGACATAAAGAAACCGTATTTTTCTATGTCATAGATACTAATAGAAGTTTCTGCTTTGATAAGTTTTCCGACCCTAAGGAGTTGTAACATTAAATTGTTTAGTCTATTTGCAAAGGGAATTAAAATGGATGCGTTTCTTGAGCTGTTGATCTAAATGTTCTTTTATTGTGTGTGAAATGTTAGAGTGCTTTAACCTGAATTGCATTTTTCACTTAAGATTTCTGTTAGCGACTCGCAATAAGTCTGTTTGTGTTGTTTTACTTATTTAAGATAGACTTTATGTGAAACCCTGAAATTCAGTTTCAGTACTACGCTTAAGCCCGGCATTCAGATGTTATGAAATTTCCATTGCCATAAGAAATACTTGTATACAAAATAACGAAAATTTCATGAGCCGAAAATTTCGCTCACTTTTCATATGCTTGGTACTCAGCTGTTATCGAAAGTTTCGCAGGCAAAATCAATTACAGGGTTGTTACCCCAAAGTTATTTAGTATGAAAACAATTGTTTGGGACCGAAATGTTTTCATTTCGATAGAAACAAAAGTAACTCCACATGTGTTAGAAATAAAATGGAATGAAATATTTGCAAGATAAATCAATGATAGGTGGTACTCTCTGCAACACAATTTTCCGCTTAGAGGTAAATGACAAAATTTCTTACGCAAATTTCGCAAGAACTGAATACAGGACTTTAAACAACAATATGACAAACGAAATTACAATTTTTTGGTGTGGATGTATTCAATTTCTAATTTGAAATTGAGTAGTTCCTTCTTTTGTTGCAGAGAGTTATCACATATGTATCTCTGATTTATCTAGCAAACATTTCATGAAGATTTTCTCCTCGCACTCCATATTATGTTAAACGCATTAGATAGATAGTACTTATGTCAAATTTCAAATTACTAATGTCAAATTTCTGGTCCCAAAAAAATTAAATCAAAGCAAATCAAAAGTGAGCGAAATTTTCGCGTCATGTAATTTTCAGTACTTTGTGTACACGTACTTTTTATAGGAACGAAAAGTACGAAGATAGTTTGCGCGAACAATTTTAAGCTACATCTATGTGTTTCGCTGCGAAATTGACCAGCAACATATAACTAGCACTCTTCAAATCATCGGGGGCTTCCAATTCCATTTCGATTTTTCGAACTTTTTGTATCTGGAGCTTGGAAACAAATTCGTTGTCTCCTGTGCTAATGCAAACGAAATGGTTTCGCCGAATGTATACATGTAAGTTTTTGAGTGAAACAAGTCACATACTATAGGTGAGGCCAGACTCTACAACTCATAAGCATCCAACGTCCCAACTCGGTTTTGAGTAACGTTTTGCTATGCTACTGCACACTAGTATTTCATCGCAGTTGAAACAGGTTACAGCGGGTGTATTTTTAACTGCACGAGAACTTAAAATGATAATACAAGACAGAAATATTGTTGGAATGACATTTTTTTATAATAATCTGGGACATAATTTCATGACATTCAGCCTTATTACGAGTGTCGTTGTCGTATTTCAACTACGACAGTTTTGCAAAAGATTAAAGATAACACGCCAACTTTGTCTTTAATGTTTTACAAAACTGTCGTAGTCGAAACACGAGAACGACATTCGTAATAAGGCTGATTTATTTTGTAAATATGATTCCGGCATATGTCCGCCGCAGCTTCGAGTCCATTCGATGGTCCATTCGATCAGTCCAATTTTTGACTACCTTTTCCAATAAATCTGGCCGTATGGCGCAATTAGAGGCTTGAATATTGCCTTCCGATGCTTCAAGAGTTGCTGGTTTGTCAGCATAAACCAATGCCTTAATATTGCCCCATAAAAAGTAATCCAGAGGCGTTAAATCGCGCGAACAAGGGGTGCAGTGTACAGGACCACTTCTGGAAATAAAGTTGGCACCAAATTGATTTTGCAATAAATCGATTGTTAACCGCGCTGCATGGCAAGTTGCGCCGTCTTGTTGCAACCAAATGTTGCAACCAAACGGCAGCTCCTTGCGCACTTCGAAAGAAATAAGGACCGATGATGTCGCCAATGTGTAAACCGCACCAAACATTCAATTTTAATCGATGTAATGGGGATTCGTTAACGGCTTGAAGCTTGTCTTCGCTCCAAATACGGCAATTTTGCTTATTGACGTAGTCACTTAACCAGAAATGAGCGTCATCACTAATGGACTAAGTTCTCTATGAACTTCGCAAACAGACAGACAATTTGGAAGCGTTGTTGCAGAGTTAAACGATTCAAGATGACTTGCCAAACCTTACTGAACAGAAATGTCAGCACAGTTTAATGTTCTCAGCTGTAAAACTATATACGTAGTTATCGATATCGATAGTTCTCATGTAGCTTAAAACAATCGATGTATATAGGTCAGAAAACATCTTATCGATAAACATGAATGTCAAACATAAAAAAAATAAAAATTTAAAAAAAACAAAACAAATACATATTAAAAACAGTAATAAAATTAAAATTTAAAATTAAACAATTTTAACTCTTGCAAATTGTTTCTTTTCATAAAATGTTCAGCTTAACTATCGTAAAAATTAAAATTTGTTTAATTTTATTTTTCTTTTATTTTCTTTTATTTTTGTATGTTTTGCATGCATGTTTATCGACCGACGTACATCGAGTAATGTTCAATAAATGGTACAAAATTGAGAGAAATTGAATTTTGTAGGTACTCTTTGAAAATATTCCATTTCCAACACTGAGATTTAAACAGATCCAAGGGATATACATATGTAAAACTGAAATTTTTTGTATATGAAATTTGTCAACATTTTGCAGCCGTTAATAAATAAATAGATACAGAAAAATTACTGAAAAAGTTTTTCTGAAGTCATACTCTAGTGAAATTCAGCATGTTGCTCCAACTGTAGTTTGTAAATGTAGTCTATAACATTTGTTTTGTATGAAGAAAATAACCGTTATTGCTGTGTATGGCCGCCATATTGGATCAGCTATTTTGATTTTTTTTTTAAATCGATTGTCAGATTCGGAATTACGTATGAAACAAGGATTGTGACTGTCTACTTTAGTACATCGTGTTTGAGGCGGAAACCGATCGAAAATTTCCCGACGCGTCACGGCCACCAACATTTTTTTAAGCTCACGCCGCCGCTGATAAAGTTGGCTCGTATCGGTTTAAAATATGAGCTTGTCCGATTTGACCGACTGATCCAATTTTAAAGATTCAGTTATTTGAAAAATTTCCCAAATTTGTACAAAACTGCCAACACCAAGATCCGCAAATTTAATTTTTTGTTGTGCCGCCGCCTTAGATAATTTGCTCTCGTCATGGAGTTGCTCGAAGTTGGTCTAAACACAAAGTTGCAACCTAAAAAAAAAATGGTGTCCCTTAATATCCCATGAAGGAATTGGGGAGAGCTTCTCACAATCAGTGAGATGTGCGCTTTCTAGTTTTACACTCACTGATTGGGACCTACAGTTTTACACCGATTTCGAACGGTATTTTGAGAAGAATTTTCATGGCTAAGTACTCGATAGTGTCGCCATCACTAAGCGGGGCGATCGTCGTAGAAAGGAATGTAAGGTGGTCTGAGCAGGGATCGAACCCACATTCGCATGTACAAGAGCCGCGCACACTCGCCATTGCACCACCGACGGCCACCTGAAATGTCAATATAATGCAACCAGAAATGTCAATATAATCTTAAATTGGGTGGTTAGATTAGAGAACAACGTTATCGCTTGCCTGGCCGCGATAAACTGCGGTCAATAAGCGATATAAAAATACCCAAAGTAGGAGCAATACCGTCCTAGGCCAACACAAAGCAAAAAGCGACTGTGCAGCGACGAAATTTGCACTACTTCTTAGCGCGTAGTTGTGGTGGAAATTGTGATGATTGGCATCAATGTTTTTGCTGGGTGGTTTCAAATTGCTGATTACCAAATTCTTTAAAAAAGTTTATTTTAAATAAATTTTCGATATTTAGATACAATGGTGATTGAACCTTTACCCAAAAATTTCTTAATTTTACGGTAAAGACTTTATCAAAGTATTTGTTTCTAAATAAATGTTTTGTTAACGTTAATTTTTTTAACAAGATTTTCCCATTTGGATGGCTGTTACAACTATTCGCACACATCTGCTTAATTTTATAGATTTAATTAAAAACAAAATCTAAGTGACATTGAGTTTTGCATTTCAAAAAGGTGTATCCATCCATGTACATACATATATACATACATACTCGTGCATATATACATATTTATCAGTGTACATGGGTGGCTACTTGGTGTCATGGAATGCGTTCCGTTCTTCTTCCGTTTGCTTACCCAACACAAGGCTCGTATCACTACTTGAGGTTTCATTACAAATGAGAGTGGATCAAAGGCGCCACCAGCCTTGCCACCACCATAGGCGCCACCCGCGTTCATATTTAATATTTGATTTAACATATCCATTTTTTCCGCTTCTTCCCAGGGGCTGTCTTGGCTGATTTGTTTTAGTGTTTACCCGAGGTTTTTTTTTATATATAAAAAAAAAACAAATATTTTAACTGGATATTGATTTTTTTTCGATTCTGGCCAAAATAGACGATGACTACGGCAACAACGGCGACGGCGAAAGGAATTAAATTTTGCGACCGAATCACCACCAGTCCAAGCGAATTGGCGTATTAACGATTTTTTTGTAGATTTTAGTTTTTTTTGTTTCTTTTCTCTTGATTTTGCACTGGGATTTGAAATTTGTTTATGTAATTCTTTAGTTTCCAGGGAATTCAGTGATTGCGAATCCTTTTATTTCACTCTAAATTCTCTAATGACAAAAAAACTGTCCTGTTTTTCTTTTAAATTCTCTCTTCGTCAAGGGGTTTCCCTTCTTTGCTCCTGAATTTTAGTATTTTTTTAATGGATTTCGTGTGTAATATAGTAGAAAATGAGTATGGGTGAGGAAGTGCTGTTGTATGTGGCTAAGTATGTATACTACACGAGTCCTTTGAGTTTGTATCTTTAGTGGTAGTAGTAGTGGTTGGTTGGTTGCCTTTGGATGGATGGAAAAACCAAAATGCAGTCTTCTGCCTTAAGCGTGGTGGCGTATACGTTATGAGGAAACGTCGACGAGGTTTTTGAATGGCTAACACACGTCGTTGGGCTGTTGGTATTTTCGTATCTATATAGTGTGGATGTGTATGTGTGTATCTATGTATGTGCGTTCACTTGTCTTCTTCTTATTTGTAGTTTTTTCACTAAGTTTATTTGTTTGTTTGTTTAGCGTTTTTCTCTATATACGCATTTTTCGCAAAGCGCGCGTGTTTTCGTAACAAAAACTAAATCGAACTGAGTTTGATATCTCCTCTCCTTGCAATGATGACCAGCCACATAACAGATGTTTTGCAAACAGCTTTATAAAGCTTTCATTTGCGCCCTCCTTTCGTAACATATTCCGCTATGGTAAGGGTGGGGAAAAAGCTTAACGGAATTCACCCTTAGTCACGTTGAGTGGGGGGTAGAAGCCGGAAGTGAAAAATGGCAATGGGAAATGTCAAAAGTCTGACAGCCTTATGGCATAACTCACATACGCATAGAGTAAAATATAGTAGAGAATTTTATTCTCTCAACAATTTTAACTTCACATAGGTATGGTTGCATGTAAACGTTGGATGGTGGAATGCATGGGTTCAAAAATACTAGATAGAGGCAGTAGTACAAAACATCCAACAAGACAACACCAACGACATTTCGTGTTTGTGTGGTAAAATAGATGTGCAAAAAATAAAATATACCGCAAATGTACATATATCAACAATAAAAGTCAACAAAAAAGTGCAAAATACATTTAAATTTCAGAATTTTATACCACAACGACAGGAAAAAGTTGAGTCAGCACTTCTTGTAACGCCAAGTCAATTCTCCTCAAACAGCTCTAATTTGCACAAACCCATGACGAAGATTGTGAAATGAAATTTAACTAAACTCATCGACCTAAGGTCATGTAAACAATAGATAAAGTAAACTAAGAGATGAAGCACAAGTGTTTTTAGTAGAATGGGTAATTTTCTAGATGTCGTTGAAAGCAATAAATTTGATTTTTTTTGTTCACATTAAAATTCTACAATTTCATATCAGAAGAAAATTTACATTTTAAATTTTTTTACACTAACCGGAGAAAACATGATCTCTTAGACTAAAGGAAATTACAACTTTGAAAATAACAAGGATCTAAAACAAATAAATTTGTATGCGATGGTAGGGCCAGGCCAGAACAGAGCGAGACAACTACAATTAGAATAGAACTTTCAAAACTTCGGCATCAGTGCGTGTAAGTAGGAAAGCAATGTGTAAGTAGCGACAAACAATCACTCCGCACAATAAATGTCTTCGGTTAGTGACTAGTGCAAATACACAGCGCAGTGGCTTAACGGGCTAGACGCTGCTGAAGATGATGCTTCACAAATATCGAAACGATCGTCCAGCGAATGTGAGTTCGAATCCCACCCGCGGCATTTACCTATTTTTCAGTAACCGGAGAAAACATGATATGTTAGCCTAAAGGAAATTACAACTTTGAAAAAATGATTTTCAACAAAAATATCACTTCGAAACAAGAATTCAACACGTTACTCAAAGTAGAATATCTGATGGCCATCGAATTGTAAAGCCATGTCGTCACCACCGACCATGTCCTAATAAATTGGTTTTTCCTCCGGTTCAGCAGCTGGTGGTCAATACGATAACTGCCGTAAATCTTTACCGATCACAATGAAATTTTGCCAGTGACTATTAGTTGTTCAAGCTTGGTTTGGGATTGAAAATGGGCGTTTGACCACGCCCCTTCTGGTACCTCCGATACAAATCGACACATTTAGTACAAAATCATATTTCTTCTAAAATTTTTTGATGTGATTAGCTGCAACTCAGGCATTGGTTGGTTAATAATCTGTAAATGTCTACTTACTGGACAAAATGGCCTAGATTGCCAGACCTATTCTGGTACCTCCCATACAAAAGTTTGGTGGTCGTCCCGGTTTTTAATCCGAAAAATTGCGCGACACACTTCCAACCTTACTGAAATTAGATATAAGGCTTCACGTCATCAAACGCCAATCACCGAATAAAACAAGAGTGGATTTTTCCACGCCCATTTTGGTACCTCACATACAAAAGTTGGTTGGCCATAGAGTAATCTCATACTAGAGAGAATATTTAGCTCATCTGACGTTTCCTTTCACACTCTAGTTTATGCGGTCAGTGTGATAGAGAGATGTTTGACGAAAAGTGACGTACACCAGGTGGAATTACAATAACTTCTTGCTTTAATTTTTCATGTCGTTTTGGTGAAAAAGTGTGAAATTTAAATGTGTTTTAAACTTTTTTATTGACTGTTATTGTTAGCATACTGTGTTGAATTTAACACAATAATTTTAACACACAAAACGAAATGCAGTTACAGTTGCAGCCTCTATCTGGTATTAGTAAAGCAATTCTTTTCAACATCGAACGTAAATATCACACCAGGCCAAATCCCATAAATTTGGTCTACTATTAAGTTTTAGTCTATGTGGTTGACCGTCTGGTTGTTCGGAACTAGAAGTCCCGCCAAATCGGACCAATCTTTATGAAACTTTGTCTCGTGTGGAAAATGAGCGGCTTTGTCACACCCATTTTGGTGCCGCCCATACAAAAGTTGGGCGGATGACCAATTAATCGACACGATAACTCTTGTAAACCACAACCGATCGTAATGAAATTCGGTACTAGGCAATAGTTTGCTAAAAGCTTACTTACTTATCCGGCCTCGAAGAATCCCGGGGATCCAGGGACCTTACAAAGCGAAGGTAAGCTATTTCGCCAACCATTTCAATCTTTTGCTTTATCTCTCCAGTTGGTAATACAAAGTGTACGCAGCGATTCGTCAATCTGATCGCTCCAGCGTAGTCTTGGTCTCCTATATCTTCATTCGAGTTCTGTTTCGAAAACCCTTCAAGCTGGTTCTTCATCCATTCTATGACATGACCTAGCCAGCGCAATCGCGTTTATTTGATCCGCTTAACTATGAAGGTACTGTTATTAATAATTGACTACTGTGCCACGCCCAGTTTCGCTCCTCCCATACAAACGTTGGTCGTATTTCCGGTTGGCCGACTCGATATCTCCAGTAAACCACAACCGATCCTAATAAAATTTGGTACTGCTCAATATTTTGGCAAAAGCTACTGCATAATAAAAAATTAACAACTCTTAACTCTTTGCACCTCTCATGTAAATATTGGGCGGACAAATGGGTTGGCAGTCAGAAAGATTTCCCAAAACCACTAAGGATCCTAATTAAGTTGGGTATTAAATAATATTTAGAGCCATGTCAATCTTCTATTGAATATGGCCACAATAGAGGCGTTTTTTTAACATAAATCGGAAACAATGGATGACTTAGGGTGAGGGTGTGTTTAAGTCGGTTCACCCAACTGAAATTTATGTACTGTTTTTTCAGTTAAAAACTTGAGGGAACAAATTTTGCCCTTATTGCCGACAGGTGTCAAAAAGTATTGCAAGGAAAACAAAAAATTATATTGGAAAGCAAAAAAGAAAATTTTACTCGTGCCTTTCGTTTCTGCCGAAGAATAATCCTTATTATAAACGCCGTTTATACATTTGTATTTATAGTTTTTGGACAGTTTTTTTTGTTATGAAATTATTTTGTATATATATTAAACTTTCTAAATTTTACAACAATTTCAAAAAATATAATGGAAAAAACTTAGTTTTGTTCCACGACATAAATGCATTACTGGTAAATGTTTATACGTTTTTCTTAATAACATTAAATGTTTCAATTCAACTTTAACGTCTCTTTCAATACAAATCATATTTAGTTGTTGCTGAATTTAGCGGGACGCTTTTCAACAAAAGCGGTCATACCTTCCTTGCGGTCCTCCTAAGAAAAGCAAAAAATAGTAAATTGTATTTAGTCATTCCATTTTACTTAAATCCATCAGAACTTACAGTAGAGAAAGTGGCATGGAAAGTTCTTCTTTCGTATTTCAAACCCTCTTGCAGAGTGGTCTCGTAAGCGGTGTTCACAGCTTCCTTGCACAATTGCACAATCAATTGGGAGTGGGTGCCGATCTTTTCGCCCAATTTAATGGCTTCGCCAACTAATTGATCGGCAGGAATGACTTTGCTAACCAAACCGGTCTTCTCAGCTTCAGCGGCATTTATCATATTGCCAGTCAAGCACATTTCCATGGCCTTGGATTTGCCAATGACGCGAGTCAAACGTTGGCTGCCACCAGCACCGGGTATTGTGCCTAAAGCAATTTCAGGTTGACCAAATTTAGCCTTATCACCGGCATAGATGATGTCACACATCATGGCCAATTCACAACCACCACCCAAAGCATAACCATTGACGGCAGCAATAATAGGCTTCTGGCACTTAGCCACGCGGGTCCAGTCATTCAAGAAATTACCCATGATGCAAGTGGAATAGGTATTGGGTTGCATTTCTTTGATATCTGCACCAGCTGCGAAAGCCTTCTCACTGCCAGTGATAACAATGGCTGCAATTTTATCATCCTTCTCGTACGCATCCAAAGCGGTATTCAATTCTGACATCAAACCATTGCACAATGCATTTAAAGCCTTTGGGCGGTTTAAAGTGATGACAGCGACATTCTTCTTTTCACCAGCCAGTTCGGTCTTGATGAATTCTAAGTTAGTGGCTAAATAGAAGAAAATAAAAGTTAAAACACATATATTAATTTACTGTTTCGAAAGACTGTTCTATGGTAGACCTTTGTAAAATTGACGAAAAGGCATTTAACTGAAATGATGGAGGTTAACAGTTTTTGGCTGATAAGAGGTACGCAAGGAGGGACACAAATCTGAGCGCAGGCACGAATGAGAAACAAAACATTACAAATGGAAACATTATTTCCACAATTAGTATGCGACAGGCCGGCCGGTTGATTCTATGGAATATATTCAAGACAAAGCAGTCCATAGAGAAAAAAAAAAAACAACTCTACATGCAAGTTACGTAACCAAGGCGTTGCTTGATCATCAATTGCACACCATGATCAACAAATTCTAAAGCAAGGAGATTCCATTAATGATACGGACTTTAAAACAGAAGAGCCAATAGGAATCGGATTGAAACAACTCAACTTTACGCCATCAAGGTCAAACTGCATAAATCTCAATTCCACTTACCAGCAACACTGTAGAAACGTGGAGCCAATTGAGGTTGCTTGGCAGCAACCTGCAGTATTTTCTGGGCACGGCCGGCAAAGATTTTAGCGATTTGAGACATTTTTGTTGCAAAAGTTCACCAAACACGAGAATCTAAAAGAAAACACCGATTACCTAATGTCGTTGAGGCCACTGTCGCGGTATTGGAAAACTTTATACTCACGCCACGAACACTGGAGAAAGAATGCTCCGGAATTTCTGCACAATTTTTTAACAATTTCTTGTGATCGCTCACTCTTCGTTCTCTTTGTATTCTTTTTTATTTTTGTCTATTGTTTTGCTAATTAAATTTTCTGAATATAAATGCAACTCTGTAATCTGCCACCAGAGCCACCTATGAAGTTTTTTTTGAGATTGCACAAAGACAGTACATCATTGATAAAGGAATCAACTAGATATCGCACATGCCGTGGGAAATTTCTTGTTCAATGGGATATTTTCTAGATGGAGCTGAATGCAATAATTACAACGTTTGATCCCAAATAAAATATACCTTGCGAGATGTATTTAGAACAGGTGATAGCAGTAGGTGATGTAGGCAACATCAACAGGCATTTTGTTTTGTTTAGTGGGCCGATGCTGTACAAGTCAACACAAACGAATACCAACAATAACAGTACACCAAAAAAAACTCATAAAAAAATGCATTTGCATTAGAAAGTGGGGAACACAACGACATGAAAAAAACTAAATTAGTTGTTTGAATATCACAACCTGGAAAATGATTCTATTTTTGTATTGAAAAAATGCCCCACACTGTTGAATAAACGTCAGTGAATGTTATGAGAAACGTCAATGTAAGTTACAAAACGACAACACAGCACCTAGTGGCAGTACTTAACAACGCCTGTGGGATATCTACTTATTTCCTTTATCTATGCAGTACATATAATAAGATATCATATGTCACAAAGACAGTACATATAATAAGATATCATATGTCAATTGCTAATTTTAAATAATAGATGGCTAACCACTAACAGTGTGTTACCATTATTCCACCCAAATGTTAAGATATTCCAATATATGCGTTGCCAAACGAATCGATTCTTAGAAACATGGTTGCCACGATTTTGTCAAAATTCAACACAGGTGTTGAAATATTGAAATATCTGTATTGCCAACGAAAATAATAACAATCTATCTTAACCCATTCGACAACATATGTAATGGAAACAAATCATGAAATATACGTTAGGTATGCCAATTTTACTTTTTGTTGATTTTATTAAAACTAAAAAAACAGTAATATATATAAATAAAAATTAAAAAAACCGAAAAGCAAATAAAACAAATAAATTTAGAAATTAATTTACCCCAGCTGGGCTTTGAACCTACAACGGCAGTCATATTTATATTGAATGTTGGTCTGCAGTTCGAATCCAACCGAGACACCTTTTTGGTATTTTTTTAATATATTCTTCTCGTTTTTGACAGAGAAAATTACGTGTGAATTTTATTTTAAAAATTAGTTTGATAAATAACCAGAAAATAAATGTTATTTTGTGAGTAACATTATAAAACTCAAAAATTATTATTTTTTCTGGAGTGATGTGAAAAATAGTTACATCCCCCCAAAATAACACTTATTTCTGGATATTCATTCCGTTTTGTTTGGATTTTTTCAAATAAAAGTGGAAAATATAAATTATTTACTTTTTTAAATGAAACTCGGAAATAAAAATCTAATAAGGATAACAAAGATGGGTTATGGGTTTCAATTACGGCCTTTTTCATTGTTCACAAATATTTGTAAAAAGTAAAAATATAGTTAAAAACTAATTACTAGATTAAAAACAATGTGCGACACACACTGCAGTTCGAACCGAGGTCTACTTCAGCAGTATCATAGTAAAAATACCAAGTAGTCGCAGTAGATACAACAACAATTGTGGGCAAGAACAACAGGCATTTTGTTTTTGTTTAGGCTCTCCTCATGTCAAAATCAAAAGCAAAACCTTTGAAACTGACAGAAGCGGCCAACTAAACAACGAGAAAATATTGAAATCAGCTGTGTACCGAGTTTACCTTCTCATTCTACCATGAGCAGTATCGTATACTAAAATTCCTCTTTGTATTCAAAAACTCGGAAACTCTGTCACAACTGGATTCAGTTAAAGTATCTGTTAAGTTACCATTTCATACTAACGCCATCTACAACGTGTTCCACAATGTTAACTGGAAATTTTCAAGGAATGGCATATTATTATATGTACTGTCTTTGATTGCAATTAGTTGTGGAACATATATGTACAGTCGTTAGCATAAATTAGAATTGAAGGTTTGTCTCCACGATAACTAATAATGCGTAATCTAGGTGGCACCACAATACGCGACGGCGTTGCCAGTTTGTTTTACTGGTTACGACATCCGTTGTGTTAATTCGAATAAGAAGCAGCAGCGGTAACTATGACTGTAATTGTCTTAACAATAATAAACAAGATTTCTATCAAATTTCTAGATATAACTTTTTAGTGTTTTATTTTTATAAAGAATTTATTTTTCTTGTCAAGCAAAATGGAAAAATGTATTGAGGAAGATGTGGAAATCAGTCCGAATAAAGAGACTTCTGAGGATAGTTTAAAAACTGGATTTATTCCATATGTGGGCTATAAAAGAGCCAAAGGTGACAAATTACCACATGCTTTTGATATGAGGAGTAAAGCAAGGTCTGAGAAACTGCATGATAAACTTCAGGAAATGTGAGTATGATGAGAATGAGCAAGGGAGTCAGACAGAATTGACAACTTCTGATAACAAATATAATAAAAAATATATATAACAATAGTCCTGTTTTGAACTATTTTTCGACCAGTTTGTATGGAGAGCTAAGCAATTTTAAGCGGCTCGCCCTATAAAGTCGTCGAATGATTAGTTTAACGGGAAATAATGAAATACGCTAAATATATTTTCCGCTCTGCGATTGAACAGATCCTGTCCAGGGTATTGTATCTCAAAAGTTTTCCTCAGATTTCACACAAATTATCATGTTGTCAAGATGATTTTAAGATTCTAAAATTCTAATTTAAACTTCCTGTTCCTCAGCCCCCAAGGAAATGACAAAAATGGCATTGAAGTTCAACTTGAGAAAAGCGAAGTCTGTTTGGAGGAACTCCTTAACTTCGGCAACGAATTGGTCAATAATATCAAGGCTGCTAATGAGCAGCAGGAACTCTTGCAAACCCAACATAAAAATCAAAGGGAGGAAGGTACGAACGAACAACGACTACAAAAACACCAATCTAGAACCAAATTTCAATTTACCTCTTTGAATTTTCAGAACTCCAAACTGATCTACGCAATGAAGCTGCCGAGACCCTTCAGCTTTTCGACGAAATCAACGCTAAATGGGTAGAAATGAATGAGATGCGTGAACCGATGGCCATATTTGAGGAGATGCAAAAGCAGCGCGATAATATCGCCCAAATGATTACCAGCAAGGACGAGTTAATCGCAAAATGCCAACTGGAACTTATGAGGGTAAATGAAAAGTATAATGCCGACCAGCACAAACAATCGCAAGATGTTTGTTTCCTCGTCGAAAGGATCGATGATCAAATCGAGTTGTTAAAGAAGTCCTACTCGGAAAATATAGACGAGCTCCAGGATGCCATCGACAAAGAGAGGAAGAAAATCCACGAGGCCTCCAAGGACAAATGGAATACACTCTATGAACATCTCACGGTCAATGAAGAGAAGAAAATGGAAATAGTAAAACAAAAACGTCAATTCTATACCGAAGAGTTGGAGAAAATTAGTTTTAAGCAGGAAGAGATTACGCGGGCCACACGCATACGGCTGGAGAAAGATGCCGAGATGCTGGAGTTGGAGATACGTAAAACTCGTGCCAATATACTCATGAACTCCGAGAAAATTGACTACAACTATCAAGTACTACAGAAGCGAAATGAGGAGAACGTCATTATTAACAACCAGCAAAAGAGGAGAGTGGCCAAATTTAACGAATCCATTGTCATGTTACGCAGAAAACTGGCTGCCTTGAGGGAGAATAATAAGCAGGTCATGGAAAGATTGACACAGGACATACAGAAACTGCATGCCAGCATCAATGAACTTCAATTGAAGGCTGAGCATTTTCGAAAAAGCAACAGGAAAAAGGTTAGTGGATTTTTAAATTACTAAGGGATTCGCTTGCAATTGAGATTTTTATTTTATAAAGTTTACCAAGGTTTGGAGCATCAACTATAAGGAAGTTAAGACATTGCTGACCAGTGTCTTCGAAATCGATCGCATTTTGTATGAGCAACAGTTGGCTAGAAGGTGGGAGAAACCCGATATAGATTTTGAGAAATTGGATTATGTTAAGGAGAAGACAGCAGGTGAGCAAATTGATATACATATATACATATTAAGGGAAACTCCTATTGCATTTAAAATGTTTCATTATATACTCGCCGGATAATATATTTTAAATCCGGCTACGTATAGTTACGAGTTGTCTACATTGGCAGTACAGTATCTAGATCGTCATTAGTTCGACATCTTCAGAGTATCAGGAGGTTATACTAAGCTCTGGTATGATCTCTACTGGGATGGATATACTAAGGCAACTATCACCTAGACAACTATCACCATTGCAACAAATGACAAGTGTCGGTGAAAGTGCACATAATATTGCAAAAAGTGTCCACGCAATATCTCACTGTACAAGACGAACGACAACGAATTCATTTCGATGTCAACAAAGAAAACGAGAAGTAGACACAAACAGAAACAAAATACTACCCCCCAAACGAAACCATCAAAACGAACGTACACACATTTTTAAACATGCATGCACACACACCTGTAGATAAGAACGAATATAAATTTCCAGTCATGGGAAAAAATGGCGAAAGACCAATAATTTCAACTATGCGAATGAAGAAATAGAGAATACGCTTAAAGTGTTTTTATAGTATTCAAATTTCTTTAGTGTTTTCCAACTCGGTGTCCTGAGATCCTAGTCTGTTATCATTTCGGTGTTCTGTTCACACTTTTTAGTCATGGTCCAACCACAAGATTTCCCTTGTTCTGCTTTCTCCTAATGTGTTCCATATTCTAGTATGGGTTAACCTTGTCTACTATCGAAGTTCAGTCTTTATTGGCCTCCGTTAATTGGAACCGATATTAGCCAGCTCGTCTGGCCTTACGAGCAGAAAGTTCCGGCCATTGTCTGTATGTGGTGGAGAAAGTTCGCTAAGGAATAGTGCAAGATATTTAGATGTGAATCCCATCAGAAAGCTTAGTTTCAAACACTATGGATAGGCTCAGTAGAGCCACAGTGGTCCTATATTCGTGTAAAAGAACCATCGAAGGCCGACGTGGCATATCCCTGAAAATAGTTTACTGGGTATCTACAACTATTGTCCGACCGATATTGGTCTATGGCATTGTTGTTTGGCATACATGGTTTTTTTGATTTGCATTGGATTTTAATTTGCATTGGATTTTAATTTGCATTACTTTATCTAATGCAAATGCAAAAGAATTACCATTGTTCGTAGTGGCAATTGAAATATTTTGAATTTGCATTTGCTCGGGCAATGCAAATAAATATAGGTTGTGGAATCGGATGCCAATTGTAATGAACAATGAATTTGTTTGACTGCTGGCAATTCTGTTTTTAAAGTATTTTATATGTAGAGATTTGTAGTAGTAGATTCATAGTAGTCTCAAATTCATAAACCTGTACTGCATAAAATATTTGAAAACCAAAATTGCCAGATATGAAGGAAATGCTTTGAAAATAAGTACAATTGCAATGGTATTGACATTTTTTGAATTTGAATTTCGAAAGGTAATTCAAATTAAACTACAAATTATAATTGTCATATAATTAATTTGCCCCATGTATGTTGTTTGGTGGCCGGTACTGGAAAACTCCACTTATCTAAGTCTGTTAACAAAAGTCCAGAAAATGACAATGGTGTGTGTCCGGGTGTCCCCGCACAGCCGCTACCAAGAAAGCCAATGGCTGCAATGTCGGCAATCCGCCTGGGTCATGAGTCGATTTTAAGGGATCTGTGGCAATCCAAAATTGAAGTGGATTACATGACATCTTCTTGTGCCTTTTAGATAAACGACTACACTCATATATCGGACAAACAGGAAGGGAAGGGACGCATACCAGGTTGTATAACGTCTTTCGGCTTCTACACCGATGGCTCCAAACTAGGTGGCAATGTAGTGTTTGGAGTCTATTCTAAAGAGCTGTGTCTTCACCTGACACAAAGGTTACCAGACCGAAATCAGAAAAGTTTCTCTTTGGCAACTGGGGTGTCAACATCTTCTCTGACAGTCAGGCTGCTATAAATTCTCGGCAGTCTGCTTTCGTGACTTCAAGAGCTGTCCACAACTGCCACGGATTTCTAAATAAGATGGCCAAGCAGTTCGATATTCACTTTATACGGGTGCCGGGGTAGAGCAACAATTCAGGGAACCATAGAGTAGGATTAGGGATTACATTATATGTACCAGTAACTTGAATATGAACCATGTAGGGAAGCTCATGCTTCAAACCAAAGCTCTCAGACATGCGAATGATAGACTGAATAATGTACGTCATTTCCTTACCCATATCCAAAAATATCGGGATGGGGTATCATATGGCTTGAACGAATATAACGTCGCTAGAAGAAGCTTCTCAAAGTACCATTCGGAACTAGTGTAAAACTGTAGGTCCCAATCAGTGAGTGAACAATTAAAAACCGCATAGTTAACTGGTTGTGAGAAGCTCTCCCTATCAATTCATGGGATGCAATGGGAAGCGGGTTTTTATAGGGTACTAGCTGGAACGCCCGATACTTCGTTATCGGTAGTTTTATGAAACAAACACAGATGCAATCAGCTGTTTTGTTGAACAACTCTTTGATAAAAGTGAATGTTAAGGAAACCGCCTAAAGGTATGCAACAAAAGTGTAATATTCTGTACAGAGTGTACAAAACAAACAATAATAAGCGGTTAAGCCAGGACGCCAAGGGGAAACTTTCCCCCCGTTTACTCGCTAATTTACCAAGTTTGTGGGCTAAACTGCAAATAGTACCATACCAGGGAGTAATGGCATATCCGAATTAACAAATATTGAAAATTTCAGCTTATTAGCCAAAGGTGTTTGGGCAGGCCGCCATGGGAGACACTTTCCGCTTTTTGCCCCTCCCCGTAAGAATTTCCAAAAATCCCGTCTTAGCGGACGTCAGCGCTAGAGCATGGATCTCCATGCCAAATTGCAAGTTCCTAGCTCCAGCGGTTAGGGCTTGGCGATGTTGAGTCAGTCAGTAACGGTATTCTTTTATATTGTTACGAATAAGTAAAAGCTTTTGCTTGCTCTTAATGACTCTACTAACATTATGTAAATAACAGGCGGTTAGTGCTGCGCCTGAAAGTATGCATTGTAACAACGTACCAGCTCGCTAAACCAGTAGCATGAATTCACCTCAGTAAAGATAATTCTCCTGTGTTCGAGATTGTTCTACAAAGATAAGCAACAACAACAACATCTACAAGGTTCTTGAATTCGTTAGATATACTTTCATTTGAGTATGGTGAGTTGGTAAAAATAGCGGAGGTCTTTGGAATGGAGAGTTCAGTTTGTGATTAAACCCCGTAAAGTGAGCAACGCGAATTGATAGTAAAATATAAGACTTGTTAAAGTGTTATAAATAAAGTAAACTGTTGTACTATGTAAGTAAAATAAAAGGAAGTGATACCGTTGTAATTATCGTAATTAAAACCGAACCTTGTTTTATTGTTGGGAATAAAACAACGCAAAAAGGACGAATAAGGAAATTCGTAACAATATATATAGATGGGCAGTACTCTAGGGAACTAGTGTTGTCTGTTTCGCGTAGAGAATTGTAGCGTGTATCAGGCGGAAATGTTGGCTACTAGGACACAAGAAGAAAGATACAAGATCTTTAGCCTCTTGGAGGAACTAAATGCTTTTGCGAAGCGGCTTACACACAATCTCGTTAACCCGTTTCTAGGTATAGAAAATAATCCCTTCTACGATTTGGGAACTATCTGCCTACAAATCTTTCATGGGGTAAGACCAGCTTTTCATAACAGTTTTGTCTGCAATAACTCATTTATTGAAGTCGGGGAAAGCACAATGATTTTGAGATTGACTTCCCGACGACTTCCCTAGGACGACTTCCCTAGTCCTGGGAAATCCTTCCATAAACTTAAATCAACATAACTTATGTAAGATTTGCTCTATAACTCATTTTAATCATAGTTTGAATTACAGCCAAACCAAATACTCCCTCGACTTATACGAAATCACGCTATTCCGCAAATAGAAGGGATGTCAAAACACCTCCATCCGTCAAGAGAGTTAATCAGAGGCAATTGAATGATATCTTGCAAAAGATTTCAGATCGTGCGGGATTTTTGGTAGAAGAACGACTGCTCGAAATCTTGAAACCCTATACGGAAGAGGAAAAATGTTTAGTTAGAATAGAGAATATATTTTCGGTAAGTTTCAGTTGAAACCGGAAATCGAAAAGCTCATTCAATAATCCAGCTTTCTCTTTTCTTTTTTCTGTTCTAGGCACTTCACATAACGGATATAGAAGTTGTAGCAAGTTTAGTCAAATATTTCGAGCCCTATTCTTGGTGTCCAAATTGTTCCAATGGTTTAAGCGAGACTGCCTTTGAATCTTTGTATTCTTTTAAACAGCAAGAAAATATAAAAGAAAGTGATTCATCAGAGGTGAGTTGAACATTTGGTTTTGTAAGAGTTTATAGAAAATTCATCGAATTTCCAGAGCTCCACTCCTAGCCGCTGCTCGAATCATAAGTTGGTCATGGAGCCAGCCTTAGTATTAACCGCTCTTAATGAATTCACTCGTCAACAACTCATAAAACCGGGTCAAGTGGTGGAAACAAAAAGGTTTTTATTGACTGGTAAAAATATCAAAAACCTCGAAAATAACATTTTGATTTGTTTGTCTTCGTTCTAGAGTTTCGACTTCTGACCCAATGGAGGTTGATTTATTGCAATTCGACGAGGATCTTATACGAAAGTATTGGCAACAATTTGTGGGATACATGTCGGATGAGAAACAGAATGTCTGGAAGACAGTAGAACATGGGCTCAACCATTACTTGGAGGTATTGAAGAAACGCTCACAACTGGATGGAGAATGTGTGTTTTTACAAAAACAAAATGCTGAATTAAAACATTTGTTGCAGAAGTTGTAAGCTGATTTGGATGATATACAAATTAGTTGAAATTTATATAAATAAATTAGGGTTGAATAAGAAAAGCTTTTATTTATACGAGTCTGTACATAAATAATCAGGTATTCACCTCTAACGGAATTTTCGATAGAAATTGAGACACTAATATACATACGGACATTTTTGCTTCAGTGATTTACCACCAGGGGGTTTCGATGAAACAGCTAACCAACCTCCAAGTTGGCAATTTGATACAGAATATATTGTGACGGAGAATGAGTGATAGGCGACTTGAGAATACAGACTTTAAATTTGATTTTGTTTGCACCTTTGACGTTTAAAATATTTTAAAATGCAATAAATGCCTATTGATTTGTACGAGCACAACAATTTTCTTTTATTTTTATTTGTATGTATTACATCCAAATCCTGGCATACATCCAAATTATATCACAACTGTCATTAGCCCAGCGACTTTTGACGAGAATTTGGTGGAAATGAAACACTCATGCACAGTATTTATATATTACTCTTTGGTTACCATCTTCATCTGCTTCACCTTATAAATATTCCATGAACAATTACTCTTTGATTCCGAGTTTTGTCTTTACGAATGTGGTTTTAGTTTAAGTAGTCAATGAATTAATGAATTAATTCTCTATGTACGAAATAAAATCCCCACACGCTGAAAAATTTGCCTTTTTTATTTTTAGGATGCAAATATAACGTATTTGTAGCTTGCCGCAAATATGGTATACTTGTGTCCAAACACATTGTGTTTGCTATTCAATGTAGGATGTCTGGGACACAATGATTAATAGGTAATAATATGTGTAATTGTGACCCAAATGTGGATTTGTTTGTTGAAAATTGCTGACAACATTAGTGTCTGTCACAATTCACGAAAAAAACGCTAGCAAACATGTACATGGTTCCTGCGATATATTGCTGGGGGCGTAATTTATCAGAGTGCACAACCTTGAACAAACAATCCTGTAATTGGAATGATTTGAAGGAATCTATGATACCTATAGCTACCTTTGAGATAAACTTCTACACTCATATCCCTGATAGGCACGACTGGAGAGGGCACATACCAGATTATAGAAAGTATGCTTTCATACTGGTGGCTAGAGTTTGGAGCCTATTCTAAACAGCTGGGTCCAGACCTTTCACAAAGTCTACCACACCTTTGTAGCGTCCGGCAGTAGGCATGGCAATTGAAGACGTTGCCTTGCGACTGGGCGAAACACCTTCACCGCCTTGGCCATCAACATCTACTATGACATTCAGTCTGCTATAAAATCTCTACAATCTGTATACCTGACTGCAGCAACTGCCCACAAATGGCACGCGCAAATGGCACTCTAAGTGAGCTGGCCCAGCTGTTCTATGTTCATCTTACATGGGTGCCGGGGTACAGGAACGTTCCAAGCTGAAACACTAACGACCTGGTGATCCTGTTCCACCTGATATGTAGCATGTTCCCCTTTCTGCCCTCAGACATGCTTATGATAGATGATCTGGCCTGAATCGTACCCAAAACTTTATATTCATTCCTAGAGAAAATATCTCAATACTGGTAGCTGCGGTCACTGGCCATTGTTTAGTAGGAAGACACTCGCCTAAACTTAGAATCTCAGCTCATTATTACTGCAGAAGCTGTGGGGATGAAGAGGAGGACTAGATCATCGAATATCCCTTATGCTGCTGTCCGATCTTTTGTATGCGTATGAGACAATATCTAGGATCTTACTGTATTTTGGATCTAACAGACATTCATTGAGTTAAGTTGAACTCTATTAGGAGATTTTGGCAGAGTACTAATTGGTTCGATAGGGACTAATGTATGTATGTCTCTTTTTCAGCCACATCCTGGAATATCAGGACGAACTGGCAGATGCTCCGTTGTATCCATTGATGGGTTTCATTCTGATACCTTCATCCCTTCTTCCGGAATACCACAAGGTAGTATTCTAGGTCCTCTTTATTTAATATTTTCGCTTATGTTATAATTTCTTGTTTTAAATATTCCCAGTTTCTTTTATACGCTGATGATTTAAAATTTTTTCAACTGATCTCGACACTTAATGATATCTTTAATCTTCAAGAGGATTTGGATAGGGTTATCTCTACCATAGACGCCGTAATATTTTAATGTCCAAATACAAAATTAAGGACTGTACTTTATCAGCAGTTGATGAAATTGTAGATTTAGGAGTTTTTTTTTGATGTTAAACTGTCTTTTAATAATCATTTGAACTATATACTTCCTAAAGCATATTCAATGTTGGCTTTTATTCGTCGTAATGGTGAAAAATGCTTTGACCATTACACCAAAAAGACATTATTTATTGCGTTTGTAAGGTCTAAGTTGGAATACGCTACGTTTATATGGGCGCCTTCGGCGAAAGTTCACATTAATCGTGTAGAAAGAATTCAAAAAAAGTTTATAAAATTTGCTCTTTCATTTTTGAATTTTTCTACACCAGTTCATTCGAGCTTGATTCCATCATATCCGGATCTTAATTGGTATGAAAACTTTAGAAGTTAGAAGAAATGTGTTGTCAATTAATTTCTTGCATGGGATTATTTGGGGATTTGTTGATTGTCAGGATTTGCTGGAAGTTATAAAGATAAATGTACCTTCCAGAAGGCTTAGAAATAATGTAAAATTTTTTCATATAGATTTACATAGAACCGATTACGCTTTAAATGAACCGTTAACTAAAGCCCTCAGATTATCTAATGAATACTCTAAACAATTAGATCTAAGTTTGCCACATCATCATTTTAAAATTATTTTAAATAATTTATATATAATATTCAAAGTTGTATTGAATATTGTGCAAGTCTACACGCTCCCGCAAAGAATACATGCAGCTGAAGTCGCGTGTCGCTGGCGGAAATCGCGTAAAGTGCATTGCATAATAACACATTTCTTAGACACTAAAACCCCGGAAACAAAATACTAATATAGATTTTAATTATATTTATAAATTTTATTACAATTCCATCGAATTCCTTATGAAAGGAAAACTTATTACTTTAATCAGACTTTATTACAAATTCCTTAGAAATCGGAAACTTATCACTTTCGAATATGACGACTAGGAAAGGCCTCACCCCCTGTAATGTCTTTAGAATTGCTTTGATAAGAAAAATTGCGTGTTACTAAACAATTACGGGGGACGTTCGAAAAGTGTTATACTTTTACAAATTCGACAGTCATCGTTTCATTTTCATCATGATCTGAAATTAAACGGACGGAAAACGGACTGACCTTCAACGCAATGAGATACATAATGCAGAAGGTAGATATAGAGTAATTTCAGGTACGTGCGCGTAAACCTAGATACAGCTAACAAATTGGACTAGTTAGTAACTGTCAATGGAAAAAATACGCATCAAATGAATGGAAACCGGTGCGTTTGAGGGTGCGAATCTGGTAACTGTTATACATAATGGATATGAATATAACTCTTTCCGAAGCAGTGGGTGCTCAAAGTAAACGAGGTATGGCATGAGTTAAATTCCACACAGCGACAGCAGAGAAGTGTCGCTGCACGCCAGGCAGCACTGATACCCGATGCAACTCAAACACAGCCAAAAAGTTGGTCATAACAAACAAGATACTGGGCACAAAATATGTATGTGGGAGCATTTTCGCAGCAGGATATCCTCTGCGTTAAATGTATGAAAGCTATTAGTACCAATGATCCACTAACGGACTCGTTTTAAGACTACACGCTGAAAAATCTGTCTACTTTTGTTGTTTGGAAGTAAATAAAACGTGTTTGTAGCTTGTCGCAAACATAGTATACTTGTATCCAAACACATTGTGTTTGCTATGTAACATTACATTTGGAGTCACAATGGTTAATAGGTTGTAATATATGTTTTTGTGACACAAACGTGGCTTTGCTTGTTGAAAACTTCTGAAAACAAAAACGTGACACACAGCAAAGAACAAAAAAGCAGCAGATCTTCAATTCACCAAACCAATGCTTGCAAACATATACATGGTTCCTGCAGCGTCCTGTTGGGACGGTTTTTATTCAGCGTGTAGTTGCGCGCATGTACCGAAGACGATTTAGAATTAGACGACCAGAAGATGTGCGCCATTTGGCAACCCTGGTAAAGGAGAATCAAAAAGTGCTAGAAATTCACTCAAAGGCAATTTCTCTCACGCGTCATATCTTGACCATTTCATACATAGATTAATACTTATAGTAGATCTAATAGTTCTCTCACCAAATTTATGACGTTTGGCCTGGTGTGATATTTACGTTTGATGTTGAAAATAATTGCTTTACTAATACCAGATAGAGGCAATGGTTCAAAACAACGAACAAAATAACAACAACGGCATTTCGTTTTGTGTGCTAAAATTATTGTGGTAAGTACAACACAAATGTATGCTAACAATAACAGTCAATAAAAAAGTGTAAAATACATTTATATTTCACAGTTTTTCACCAAAACGACATGAAAAATTAAAGCAAGAAGTTATTGTAATTCCACCTGGTGTATGTCACTTTTCGTCAAACACCTCTCTATCACACCGACCGCATCACGAAGAGTGGGAAAGGAAACGTCAGATGAGCCAAATATTTTCTCTACTAAGATTTACTCTATGATTTCATACTTTTTGCATAGTAATCGAGTTACCCAAACGTCCTCTGTATTATTTGTCGATCACGAAATCTGTGGTAACTGTCGGAGAATCATCTATATTTCATTGATAACTAAAGATACCCGGAAGTTCGAAAGGACAACTAAAAACCCTTAGGAGCTGTAAAGGCTAAATTTCGACAATGTGCAAGAATAACCCACTATGGGAATATAGGTTGTTTCATGGAGGTAGAATAGCGAAGGGTGATGAATCTAGACAATCTCGCACTTAGTCGATTCATGGGTGTCCTAACTAGGTACTTCTGAGGGATTTACTCCCAACCCATTCTGCGTGGCCCACTTGGAGAGACTCCTGATAAATCCTGGAGCACATGTCTGAATGTGGAAGGATATTTTCCCTGCATAGTAATTGTCAGGTCGTCCGCATATGGGCATTTCCAGAGAAAGTGTTACCCTATGTCACATCACGGCACCCTCGTTAAGTACTTATATTTTAGGACCATTTGGATCGATTGTTTTCTATTCTTTTCCTAACTACAGAATGTAAGTAACTGCATATTTAGTAAAAGAAAAAAATACAATCAAACTAACTGGTCCTAAAATATAAGTAATTATCGAGGGTGACGTGATGTGACAAAAGGTTGACCTTTCTGTGGAAATGCCCATATGCTATTAGTTTGAAACCAGATTCAGCTAGAGTAAATTGTATTCAGTGCTAAATTCCCAAGAATTCCAAACACCTTTAGAAAACCAGCTTACGCAAGTTCAACTACACTTGACCTCCTGCTTTCTAGTTACTGCCCCTTGGAAAGGAGTGAGGACTATGCCAACCTCATCTTTGATATGGGTCATAGAACGCTGTTGAGTAATAACTCCAACTCGAGCACATGTGCGCCCTAGCATATTTAATTGCATATAAATCATATGTGGGGACAACATATCCGCGTTACCATTTAGGCACATTCGTTAGTTCGAACTTTGTAGTGAAGCTGCTCCCTGTTTTTAGTTCATACCAGAGGACTGGTCGCCATACCATATCCGACTGGTCACCAACAGCCAAAAAGTGTTAACTTGAAGCAATTTCCACAACAAAGCATGTATCACCAAACAACAATACGACAACATTGGTCTTTGAATGCTAAGCACAGATAAAAACTCTCCAGTAACTACAGATTGTCGGAAGTAGCGTCTTACCGATGGAAGCAAGGTTTGTTTCGGCCCACCAACCAATATTGCGGTAGCTCCCGATGATACCCCTGTGCAGGTGTGCGGAGTTTCCGAGAGGTGGTGAAAATTCCGACTCCAACCTCCCGCAGTTTAATAAATCTGAACTCCAAAAAAGTGCGCCAAAAGATTGTACAAATTTCTGTAAGAATTTTCTAAGATATATGTAGAACCATTACAACAAAATCACTATACCACTGTTCTTATGTCCGAACTCTGACGACCCGACAACGAGGGTCAACAGAAAAAACCAACTTCTAGTTTAAAGATCGCCCTAACTGATTTAGTAACCCTGGCAATAAATAGTATTCAGCGAAGTCAGACATTACATTCTAACCAATGTCTATGACAGTGCTGTCCCTAAAAATGGCAACATTTGACATCTTCGGGGTAGTACTGTATTTCTTCATCTGCTTCAATTTACAATTCCTTAAATTCTTTGTAGTTCTATTACACGGAATCGGGGTCGGGCTGCAAAAAATTGATTCTCCGGGCAAATTCCGACTCCTAAACTCTGTCTCCAACTCCAACTTCGACTCCGTACTCCTTTTTATAATATCACTGCACCAAACCTAATTAGAATTAGTTTTTCCGAACCGAGACGACTCGAAAACTAAAGTCAACTAAGAAAAACAGATTTCAGTTTAAAGCTCATCATAACATAAATACTGTCGGTCCAGTGGCGTCGAGGGTACTGCAAGTACTGGCAAACCCATGGTAAAATAAGTAAGGTAAACGCAGTAGGAATTGTTACAACAAAAACCGGCATTTTGTTTTTGTTTGATGTCCATAATCTACAAAATTTTCCACATGTGTGTATCTACTGTAAAAGTAAACAAAAAGGTACAAAAACAAAATACATGTGAAATTGACATAAGAGAAACACCATAAAACCCCTAGAGGTAGATTGGTGGGCTTTTGTTGTTTATACACGATATAACTATTATTTAGCCATGGCTTAAATTGCAGCGTATATCAGTGCGTAGTTTTGCGCTGTGTACTCCGCTTGCGTAATTGGAAGATGATCGATCATGGGCAAGTGTGAGTGGTGGTATTTTTTGATTTCACGCTTAACGATGTTATGGTCTAAATGCTGATAGTATTTTGACTTTATATTGACACCTCTTTTGACTATCAATTAAAAGGGGCATTGTTGTTAACAAGCTCAGACAAGATTTCACTCTTTACTCATGCCACAGAGACAAGTGGCCAATTGAGTATCGGACAATGATGACAGTGCTAACGTTACTTTGACATTTCGCTTTTAAATTTGTTCGTTTTCCGGAGGTGAAAAGCCAGTTTCTCGTGGTACTCATATACCAAGAAGTACTTTACATGAGATTCATGCACCAGCATCTCTTGCATCTCTCTCTGTCTGTGGGGACAGCGTTGGAAGCCATTTAGGCGTTTTACTTCAAACTTGTTTGGTTGACTTAGATTTTGACAAAGTACCTGTAATTGATCACATTTCGATTCAATATGATAACGCCAACCACATTAATTTATGTTGGCATTTCGGCATTTTATTAAAACAAAAAATGTTTTTCTTTCGTTTAATTTATACAAAAAATGTATGTCCGTCGGTTTGTCATCTTGTTTCTTAATGAAAAGGTTTGGCTGGTGTTGCAGCCATAAATGGCTATAAATGTTATTTATTGTTATTGATATGCAGATGATTGAGTTGCACTTTATGAGACACTAAATTTGTAGTTTTCCATTTTTGGACCCTCAAATTTGTTTTGAAATTTTTTTTTTATTTATTTATTTTTTGTTTTCTTAACAAATTGCTCGTATAACATGAACTAATTGCTAGTAAAACACATTTTTGACATTTTTTATAGTTTTGATTTGTTAAATATTTAGATTTGAATTTATATGAAAACTGAGAGGTGTTAGTGATTTTGTGGGTAGTACCAACCAAGTCAAATACCTGAGATGTTATAAAATACAATGGTCATTTCCGCAGTCTGTCAATGTTAATTATCACTGACGTTTCCTAATAGTGACAGTTATGGAGCGAATTCTATTGAGTTTAAATTTGTAACTTGACCTTTGCGTTGACATAAAGTACTTTAGATAATTTTCAATGCATCAGACCTCAACCAAAATGCCGACTTGTCATCAGAGCTGAATGTTTTAGGTGTATGACTTTCATAAAAAATATTTCTTAAATAATCTGTATTCCCGAATCGGAAAATGATAATAATAAACTTTGATAGTACTTTGACACCTGAGGCCTCAACCAAAATACTCACATGGCGATGCTGAATGTGCTACTGCACAGCGACGGTCGAAAGGAAACATGTATAAATAGCTAAGCAAGAAAAATGTTCAAATCAGCTGTTCTAACGAGTTTACCTTACTTATTTTACCATGGGCAAACCATGGGATTTACAGTACTGGTAAAATGTCGAAATGAAAACACCATAGGACGGATAGGCAACAGTTTTTGCCAGTAGTTTGCCAGTATTGCAAATTCCGAAGAAAACAATAGCATAACATTTCTAAAAAAAACCAAAAATGCAGTACTTTTGTTTTTTTTTTGCTAAAGTAGTGGTTTTTGTTTAAAGAACTCCAGTGATTTGTCAGTACTGTATGTTGGTACTGTTGTTAATTTCTGTTTGACAGTACTGATTTTTTTGTACCGTCGGCAATTTCTGCTTCGGTGGTTATTATTATTATATTAATATGATATAAAATACGGTTTCCCCTTACATTCCATGAAGGGATTGGAGAGAGCTTCTCACAATCAGCGAGCTGTGCGCGTCTAGTTTTACACTCACTTTACACATTGCTTCCACGCTAGCCAATGTCTATGACCATTCTACCACTAATAATGACAAACATTTGGCATCTTCGGAGTAGTAATGTAGTCCATCAACTGCTTCTATTTTGAACATGTTTCGTAATTTTGTTAACACGGAGTCGGAGTGGGTCTGAAAAAAATCAACTCCAACTCTTAATCTGCCTCCGGGTAAATATGCTAAACTCCAACTCTGACTGCACATCCCTGCCCCCGTGGTTAATAAAACACACTCTGAAAGAGCACTAACCTGACCTGGCGTCTAATCTACTTCCATTTTCGACTCCGGCGAAGTCCGAGGACTGTTGGTTCCTGTATGCTGGGTAGAACAGCACCGATAGCAGAATAGAGTCTGAATGATTGTTGGGTAAAGACCGAACCCACCAAACATTCAACCACTGAGGTGCCCATCAGAGTTCGCGTGATTTAATGTGGATCACGACGTGAAGTCTTTAATCACAGGTGAGCACCACCACCTCAACAAAAAACAGGTTGGATACGACAATTAGCGCCTCCTGCAGGATATCCGTGCTACCCCGCATGGAGGGAGAGCCGGGAGCCCAGGAATAGGAACACAACAATTTTGGTAAGCATGATTACATAAGTGAACCACCACTATGCAAGCAAGATTGAGTAAGTGCGACCTCTTTCTTCCGGCCACGAGATACCAGTTGAGCAACCCTTTGTATGTAAGTTACTCCCTCTTGGTTAGTGATGAGGACTATCTAAACCTCATCCATGGTAAGGGCTATGCAGTCGGCTGATATGCAACTCCACCTAGAGTATATGTACCCACCTAGCATAATTCGTTGCATTGTAAATCATATGCCCCTGCTACCGATTTTGGTAGCAGCCTGGACTATATTCCCACAAGGGGCCAATCCACCGTGCTCTCAGATAGGCATAGTCACAGTGAAGTTGCTCCCAGTGTTTACTTCATAACAACTACAGAACTGGTCACCCGCAGCCAACAAGCATCGTCATGAAACAATTTCCAAAAACAACATCAACAACGACATTACAACATTGGAATTTATATTCCAAATGCAACTTAAACGGTCTAATAACTACAAACAGTCGGTTGTATCGTTCTCAGGCTGCAGCAGATCAGGAGGTTGTGTGTCTTTAGACTGGGATCCACAGCTTTATGCCACCGATTCCTAACTAAGTGAAACATTCATCGCTGCTGGAAATTATAGAAGGAGGCTAGATCCCACGTTCTCTTAGACAAGTTTCGAGCACACTAACCATTGGACTACTGATGGTTAAAAACAGTTTTTAAATTACCCTCGTTTATTGTCACTATCACTCATTGGCAATTCTTTCATGCCGTCTGATATTAATGGCTTCCAAATACAAGGCTATATGGTATTAGACCATAATTTGATATTTTTGGAGGGGCAACGGCACGGAAACTACTTCCTTAGCGATAACAGAAGGGGGCGCTCAAGAATGCAATTGCAATGTATTGCACTCTATTATCAGTGCGATTATACGACGACACAATTACGTGTAGTATATTGCCCGTATTTCCTCAAGTCAAGTGTACGCGGGGACCATAAAACCCCTAGAGGTAGATTGGTGGGCTTTTGTTGTTTATACACGATATAACTATTATTTAGCCATGGCTTAAATTGCAGCGTATATCAGTGCGTAGTTTTGCGCTGTGTACTCCGCTTGCGTAATTGGAAGATGATCGATCATGGGCAAGTGTGAGTGGTGGTATTTTTTGATTTCACGCTTAACGATGTTATGGTCTAAATGCTGATAGTATTTTGACTTTATATTGACACCTCTTTTGACTATCAATTAAAAGGGGCATTGTTGTTAACAAGCTCAGACAAGATTTCACTCTTTACTCATGCCACAGAGACAAGTGGCCAATTGAGTATCGGACAATGATGACAGTGCTAACGTTACTTTGACATTTCGCTTTTAAATTTGTTCGTTTTCCGGAGGTGAAAAGCCAGTTTCTCGTGGTACTCATATACCAAGAAGTACTTTACATGAGATTCATGCACCAGCATCTCTTGCATCTCTCTCTGTCTGTGGGGACAGCGTTGGAAGCCATTTAGGCGTTTTACTTCAAACTTGTTTGGTTGACTTAGATTTTGACAAAGTACCTGTAATTGATCACATTTCGATTCAATATGATAACGCCAACCACATTAATTTATGTTGGCATTTCGGCATTTTATTAAAACAAAAAATGTTTTTCTTTCGTTTAATTTATACAAAAAATGTATGTCCGTCGGTTTGTCATCTTGTTTCTTAATGAAAAGGTTTGGCTGGTGTTGCAGCCATAAATGGCTATAAATGTTATTTATTGTTATTGATATGCAGATGATTGAGTTGCACTTTATGAGACACTAAATTTGTAGTTTTCCATTTTTGGACCCTCAAATTTGTTTTGAAATTTTTTTTTTATTTATTTATTTTTTGTTTTCTTAACAAATTGCTCGTATAACATGAACTAATTGCTAGTAAAACACATTTTTGACATTTTTTATAGTTTTGATTTGTTAAATATTTAGATTTGAATTTATATGAAAACTGAGAGGTGTTAGTGATTTTGTGGGTAGTACCAACCAAGTCAAATACCTGAGATGTTATAAAATACAATGGTCATTTCCGCAGTCTGTCAATGTTAATTATCACTGACGTTTCCTAATAGTGACAGTTATGGAGCGAATTCTATTGAGTTTAAATTTGTAACTTGACCTTTGCGTTGACATAAAGTACTTTAGATAATTTTCAATGCATCAGACCTCAACCAAAATGCCGACTTGTCATCAGAGCTGAATGTTTTAGGTGTATGACTTTCATAAAAAATATTTCTTAAATAATCTGTATTCCCGAATCGGAAAATGATAATAATAAACTTTGATAGTACTTTGACACCTGAGGCCTCAACCAAAATACTCACATGGCGATGCTGAATGTGCTACTGCACAGCGACGGTCGAAAGGAAACATGTATAAATAGGTAATCAGGTAGACGGTCTGTAATGGATATAAAGCAGCATTTATACTGGTGTTTATCCATACAGAAATAGAAAAAGAGTTTCTGCCCTCTCTTTACGTTCTCTCGATGACGACGACGTAGTAGGCCATTTCATCGAGTTCGATCGAGACAGAAATAAAAGGGAATGCGTATTTTCGTTCGATGCAACCAATATGAAACATAATTTAGCTGTCATTAGTATCAATCAAATACTATTTAAATTTAGTTTGCTACACTCTGTTGTCTATCAATTTCCTACTACATAGTCGGTTTATCACAGGTACGATATCGAGAACCTTCTTTTCTAATCTTTGCTGTTTACATCGCCAAATTTGGGATTAAATTGACGTTTAAGGTGACAACTCCGTGCTTTGTTTGGATTACACTTCCACATTTAGGTACAATACACAATGTTTAGGTACAATAAAAATATGAAGAAATGAAATGTAGAATGGGAAAATATTTGCACGTGTTTTACGAGAATAGAAGGAAAACACATTGTTCTACACTTTTTTTAGTCTCAGCAATTTAGGGTCTTATCACATAACTCTGAGTACGTGAATTTAACATATGTATATGTACACAGTCACCGGATGTGGAAAATGGTACCGAATAATTCACTCTGCGTCCGAGTTAAAATTCTTTCGAATTTCGTACTTTTATGCGGAAACACGTGTTAAAGAGTCTATCAGCATTTGTAAACAATTCACATTTGTTGGTTACGTCTTCCCTTAGTTTTTTATTGATGTTATGATTTATGTGATATGGCTTTTACAGATTTTAAATCAAAACCCAATACCAAACGGCTGAGTTGGAATTAAATAAGAATTTTCGGTAGCTCTGGCTCTTGATTTTGCCAGTTTTGTACACAATTCGAATTTATTTTGTTTTACTAACTGGACTCGAAAATCGGGTGGTTGGCTTGCAAAATAATTAATTTTTTTGTGTGTGTTTTTTTTATTATGGTTGCATTTTTTGGTACTTTAGCAGTGTTGCATCAAATTGTGTACTAGTTTATGATAAGGTTAAAAATTAGCCTTCAGTTTTACACATTCAAATTGCATGAGTAGTCTTCTGGGTTAGTGTGGGTTAACGAAATGTTAACTCCGCGCTTATCTTGATCTGTGTAAATGCGGCATAACCTTTGTCAGTCGTAGCCTACCGACGAAGACTAAATGGTCGGTCAGTGCCAAAAGCGCTGGGGGAACATATGACCAAAACGTACTGGCCCGAAATGGAATAAGTCAATATTGGACAAAGAGAGCCTTGAGGTCATAGATTAATACTTATAGTAGATCTACTAGTTCTCCCACCAAATTTATGACAATTGGCCTGGTGTGATATTTACGTTTGATGTTGAAAACAATTGCTTTACTAATACCAGATAGAGGCAATGGTTCAAAACAACGAACAAAATAACAACAACGGCATTTCGTTTTGTGTGTTAAAATTATTGTGTTAAATACAACACAAATGTATGCTAACAATAACAGTCAATAAAAAAGTTTAAAACACATTTAAATTTCACAGTTTTTCACCAAAATGGCATGAAAAATTAAAGCAAGAAGTTATTGTAATTCCACCTGGCGTATATCACTTTTCGTCAAACATCTCTCTATCACACCGACCGCATCACGAAGAGTGTGAAAGGAAACGTCAGATGAGCCAAATTTTCTCTCTAGTCTGAGATTACTCTATGCTTGAGGTAATGACCACCTCGCAGAAACTAAGAAATGACTCTGTAGAGGAATTAGTGCAGAATGCTGATAGAAACATGTCATTCGCAAGAATGACGGTTTACAAAAGAGTGAACCATACTACAAGGTGATAGCTATACTTAGATCAAAATTCCTCGATACTAGGCGAAGACTCCAGCGGTGTAGGTGGTGATCCGGTTGTGATGAACTATTACCACGGTTCTGAAATCTGAGAGGAAAATAGAGGAAGGCTATACAAAAGAGCAAAATATCATTTTGCCGGGAAGTCAACATCAATCCCTGGTAGAGTTGGGAATTTTAGTTAATTAAAGTGAGCCCTAGCCTAGCAGAATGAACTAATTCATTCTTTTAGTTCGCTAGTTCATTGTATCATGTGAGCTAAAGATTTTATTTCAGTTCAACTTGGTGATTTGGTTCAATCGGAGTGTATAATCGCAAACAGAGTCTACTTCTGGCAGATTTCTAATGCATTTTGTAACAAATAGTTGAGTTTCTTAATGATTTTATATTTTGAAACAAAAGTGGTCATCTGCGCTGTTGTTAATGTGTAGAGCCTGGTTACACACCCTTTCCACAAATATGTCGACATTAAGCAGTGAGACAAAGACAGCATGCCCTAGAAAATGCCAGAGAGAACTGCACAACTGAGATAGAAACAAACTATGCAAGCAAGTGCACATGTAGTTCACACGAGTGAATCGTTCAATTGAACTAGTTCGTTCGTGAACTATACAACTCTAAACCCTGGGGTAGGACTTTTACTCCTAGATCTAAGAGGATAAAAGGCTACAGGTTGCCTCAGACTACGGTAGCTACGGATAATCATATGGACCCTATTCTCCCAACACATTCCGTATATTGTTGGTAGCACGCGAATAGATCCAGAGAAGCGATAGAGGAGCTAATGATAGCTTGTGAAAAAGTTGGTCGGTCAGATATCAGTTTCGACGTCATCCTCCGTTAAGCTATGTTCTGGTTTACCGCGGTTTCGGGATAGCTTTTTGTTTGGTCGGTTGAGATTTCAACTAAAATTTGGCGATTCCTTGGACTATAACATTATTCTGTTGTGATTACCAATAATTTTGTTCAGTATCACTAAATGTTGTGCATATTAATTGTTTTGTAATTCAGTTTTGGTTGCATGAACTGAAATATTTAGTTGAAGCCACAGCAACAAGAAATAAATGTGGTCTGTCAATCGTGTTTTAGTCCTAGCAATCAAATTATCCTGTAGTGGTGAATATTCTATTAGTTGGATGAACGAAAAATGTAAATACTAATTCGGTTGTACCAAATAATATATTGGTATGCTCAACTAATTATGTACTTGGATTTGATGGCTGTCAGAACCATTTGATGATGCTTTAACCCCTTCTGAATTTTATAGAAAAACAAGTAAAAAAAATTATTTTTTATTAAAATTGTGTATTTTATATTTAAATATAAACAAAATTATTATTATTTATAACCAGGGTTCGTATTTCGTGTCCATTTTTTTTTATCGAAAATATGAAAAAATTTCTTTATCTCGAAAACGGAGCGTCCAATCGAAAATTAAATATAGACAGTCTTTCTAAATTTTTCACATTTTGATTTGGGTTACACTGGGTATCATATGTTTAAGTTAATTTGTGTCATCCACAATACTAGTTCCTCCAGTCAAGTGCCCACAATTGTTTGTATGTGTTTGTGAAGGCGTCAATATTGGCGTCAGATTCAACGATTGTGTTTAAAAGTCTCACTTCACCTCAATTTATGATCATATGTATTCTTCGGTGGATGATATCTATACACTTTGTTTTTTCACAACTTTGTTTATCACTTTTTGTTTAAAATAATAGTTTTTCTGTAAAGTCTTCGTGTAACATTATTTAGTTATTTAGTTTCTCTTGAAAAGCAAAGCCTCTTGTGGAAAATCGAATACATACATAACATTGTAACAAGTGTTTTTGTGACAGAAACTAAATTATGATTATAGTGACTAATATTTGAACACGAATTCTAATATTGTACTTTTTATTAGTTGTATCTTCCATTTCAGATGAATGAGGTTTTAGAAATGCTCAAATTGGTTAATACAACTAAAGTTCGGTAGTAGCAACTTGTATATAGTAAAATCTATTTTTAATCTATCAAAATAACATCGACAAATAATTCTGATGTTTGACAATTATGAATTCTAATCAAAATATAGACTTTATCATGGAATTTCCAATCCCTGAATTGATTTCCAACTAATCTTTTCCCTGTGTGTATGAATTTGGACACAATGTGAAAAACACCATGCCTCCCGAAGATCGAGTAGTTCCTGAAAACAAGACAACCACTATTATTATCCCCACGATATGAACAAAGTTTATCATATAAAGAAAAACTTCTGCCTCGACCCTCGCATGAGAGTTCAATGTGAAATCTTTCAATCGAATGCGAGTGATAATACCAAAATACATACATATGCGCCAACAAATATCTCGTCTCAGATAATACATATAGTGACTCTGATCACTAGACCACATTAGGCTACATCCAAAAGATTATGAACATAACAAACTCCTTTCAAAAATAAAGAGAGAAAAACAAAACAAAAAACAAAAAATGCACATAAATATAATAAACCGTCGATGTTTTGTTTAATGAACCAATCCTGAGCTCCTTTTATTGCGGCGCACCGGCAAGTTGAGAGCTAAAGCTGAACTAACCGGGTACGGGTAAGCACAAGCCAAAAAGTTAGTGGAGCTCAGTCCATACAGTCTGGTCGCTTGAGTGCCGCATCGTAGAGCTGGTGCAGTTCGATTGTTAATCAGGATTAGCATAAAAATCTAGAGTATGAACCCAACAATATCAACAACAAAATAGCAATGGCAATGCCAAAAATGTACGAACGCGGTGGAGCCATTAAAATTATTGTAGTTTTCGATGTTCGCGGTTTTTGTTGTTGTTTTTCCGCAAAACCACCTGGTAAAGGTGAATTGTTGGATTGTTTGTCTGTCTCGGGGCCTTAATGTGCCGCCACCGCCGCCGCTTCCATTTAAAAGTGTTCGATTTCAGCAACTGCTCTTGATATCATTGAAGGCAATGCCGATGGTGATGACGGTGACGGTGGCGGTGGCGACCATGGCGGTGCTGGTGGAATTGGCAAAACAAAGTGCTTAGCTGTGGAATTTGTCTCCTGCTGCTTTCTGGAGCATGAAATGTTCAAGTTTCGCACTTAAATGAAGTTATCATTGTGTTAACAATAGGATTCTACGATATATCTTGGGTTTATTTTTCGTTATGGTATCGATATCAAATGGGAATAGTTGAGTTAAATGTTTTCCCATTTTGGGCGATTGGCTCATAATGAAGATACACGAGAAAGGCGGACAAATTATGTCTTTGGATGGTTGATGAAATTCTAAAATACAATTAGAAAAATTGGTATTCTCGTTGATTAAAGGCAAATGGGTAAGAGAAGCTATAACAAAGTTGGTTCCGTTTTTGTAATGTCGGATTTAGTTATGAAGTATCAAATGCAACTCTGATTTTTTTTGATTTGAGTTGAAGTCGGTGGGCTTTCATTAACGAACATTTGCTTTTATACTTACTTACCTAATTGACCGCAAACAATTCTGGGGAGTTTGGTGCCTCACAAAACGAAGATAACATAAAGAATTTCTCGAACCGACTCGATCATTTACCTGTTCTTTACCTTTAGTAACATACAATTTACTCAGGGATTTGTCCACCTGATCGTTTCAATGGAGTCTCGGTCGTTCTGTTTGTTGGTTCCTTTCGAATACCATTCAAGTCTATCGACATGGGTTAGCCAGCGTAATTATGTTATGTTGATTCACTTATCTATCCCGATGTAGGGATACATACCACATAACTCGTGGTGCATTCGATGTCGATACTAGCTATTGCCTTTTATAGGTCCACGCATTTTCCGGAGCATTTTTGTCAACGAAGACTCCCAGTGTTTCTCGTTTGCTTGCGATATGAAGGGTTCTGTACCATCAAGCAATACAGATTGTATAAGAGTCTGATATATTTTAATACCTTTATTCTTTCAAGGATACAAGCTGAATGTTCTTAGGACCTTTTTGAAGAATACTAATTGTCTGCCAAAGAATGAGCTGCCCGATTTGTCAGCAGTTCTACCAGAAATGGATGAGCCTGTTCTGACCGAATATTTTAGGTCGAGGAATGATATCGCTTATCGCCGAAGAACAATAACCGTGAAAATACCTTTAGAATAGTGATACACAACTCACATCGCTGAGGTAATTTTCCAAGTTGTAGTTAATCACGGTGTCCATGTCCTTGGAAAATGCAGAGGATATAACAATTTAGCGGTAATTTTCAGGGTTGTTAGCCTCACCTATTATTGGGATTGGCTATACATTGGCAGTCTTCTAACAAGAGCGACTGAACGAAAGCTTAAAAAGGTTCCGCAATGGACGAGCTAGGGTCAAAGTAAATTCTTTCAGAACAAGTACTGATATAACATGCGGACCCGGAGATTTGTTTGCATCGAGATCGACAAGAACCCTTTCCACTCCACTTGTTCGAAGAAATATATGATATAAAGTTTCAGCCAAAAGGTTAGCCTTATGAACTGAATCACTGAATATCTGGTTGTTCTTAATAACAGTTGGGATAGAAGGGGAATTGTCCTTTACTCTCTTAACAAACAACCAAAAGCTCTTGCCCACTACTCCGAGAAAACACCTCAAGTCTTAGAATTACAGCATATTTAGATCTTGACTGTTAGCTTAGTAGGTGAGTTTGGGAGATTTTGTTCGAACTCCAAATATTGAGCTTCCTCCTTAGGTTTGACAGCCTCGTTACATGTATGAGTAAACTAAAATTTGTTCTAGGGTTTAATCCACAGAGAGTTTAATCCATAGAGTATATATAGAGAGAACATTTCTAACATTTAATTTCAAACTCTTCGTGATGAGATCGGTGTGACAGAGAGATGTTCGACTTATACCCGGTGGAGTTACAAAAACTGTTAACTTGAATTGTTCATGTCGTTTTGGTGGAGAACTGTGTGCAAATTAAACATATTTGCAACTTTTTTGTTATCTTTTATTGTTGTACACAATTGTGTTGCATTTAAGACAATTATAGTTGGATGTTTTGTTCTAATGCCTCTATCTGCTATTATTAATTCAATTTTTTTCAACATTCAACGTTCATATCACACGTTCATTCACTAACAGAGTCAAGAGACTGTGCGCTTTGCTGCAACCAGGTAATGGTAGTCGAAATTAGAAGGTATCACACGTGCGACCATTACACTGTTTATCAATCTGGTACTTTGTTTTCTAGACAGGAGATACCCAAGTAGCCTTGCAGAAGTCCATGCGTTGAAATAACGTACCACAGACAACCACGTTTTCTGTCGCGGCAAAACCTATCAGTCTCATTCCGTTGTTGGAAGTTCTGGAACCTAGACCACATTTACCGGTAGTTACCGGTGGCAAGATATATGCCATGTCAACTTTGGCATTAAAACCACCTAGAACAATCTTACTGCCATGACTAGGGCATCGGTCGTAGGTCCCTTCTACTACCTAGTTTACCTACCTAGAGTTAAGAGTATTTAAGCTACTACGCAAAATATCCCTCAAGTGATTCAATTTCGTTCAGTGTATTATTTAAAATACTTTGTATGTGTATGTCGTTTAAAGTGTTTTATTATCGACGTTTCCTGAGAAAGTGAATCCATAATTTATAAAGCTGTTAGCACAGGAATATTGCAATGTTATTTCCATACTCTTCTCGGGGTGAAACATATCTTTTCGCACTTAATTAAATGGGCATATTTGGAATACATAACTGCCTGCTAAGTCCTTTCAATTCATTTCTTTTGTTGTTGCTACGGGATATACGCTTTAAACTGTCATCTTTAGAGTGATTAACTGTTTTATAACATGAACAAAATACACTACTTCAGACTGACCATAATATGGCATCGTTTTGTTATTATTGTTTTTTATGTGTGTTAATTTCGATCAAATGTGACTGCGGTATTTGCTGCCAAAGGTATTATTGCCTGAAATTGAAGTTTTTTCGTCCCCAACGAAAGGATGACGATCAAACCGGCCATAATAATGGCTTAATCCCCCAACAAAACTGCCATGAAATTAAAGTTTGACATCAGACAATGGGATTATGGGATTAAAGGGAAATGGGCAACGTGTACACACACATATGTGGCCAGAACGATTGAGTAGTATGATAAGCGATTCCCACTACCTACATCATGTGCATCATCCCAGTCTCCTGTATGGCATTTCTGCATTATTTTTAACTGGTGATAAATTCTTATGCCGCAGTGTTGTAAATTAATTCCATTGAGGGCGTTAAACTGACGCTGCTGCTTTTGCTTTGATTTAATTTGTTTGTAATTGAATTATTTGATGAAAAGTCATATGACTTTGACGCAGCGTCTGTACGTAGGAGATATGATTTTACTAGGTAAGCTAGAGGTTTGTTTGGGATAATTTCATATCCCAGACTGGCGACAAAGTATTGATCATATTGAAAGAATTAAGTAATTTTTCCAGGTCAGAACAGTAACATGTCAACGCTATACAGTTGTTTAAAAAAAATTCGAGACAAATGTTTAGTCAAAAGTTTTCTTAAGATTGTGTTACACTATTACAGAATCCATTGATTTGTTATTTCATCAACAAATTATGGGACTAGTGTTGCATTTTAATAAGCCCTACAAAACACCTGGCTCTGACGTTATAGCACCAGTGGAGTTACAAATTGGACCACTCTCGCAGAACTAGTTGTTTGAAAAGAGGCTGTAACAACCGTAAATTTTTTTCATAGCTAAATACTCGATAATGCCGCTTTCACTATGCGAGACGAACGAAGCCGAAAAGAATTTAAGGTGGTCTGAGCAGGGAACGGACCCCATGTTCTCATGCACAAGAGCCGCGCACGCTACCATTACACCACCGATGTCCACGAACCTGCCATTACATCGGACTATATCAAGAACCGGCTTAGAACTGTTGATGTCCGCTACTAGATCCTAGGCAGACGAATGACATATAACCTGAAGGTACAAGATAAATTAGGTACAACGCAAGTTAGGACTTGAATAGATCAAAATGCTTGACATCCATGTCTAGAAGACTTCCCATATTAGTAGCTGTGCTAGTATCACTGGACACTGTTGTACCAGGAATCTCGTGAGTACAAGTGTGAGAAGTCTGATGCCCCTTTCCATGTACGAGTATGAGTATGATACGATAGGTTAGGTTAGTTAGACTGGCTGTCACTATTGAAACAGCTAGGCCATTGAGGACAGTTGTAATAAAACGGGATGTCATATTCCGTCCCCATTGTTGAACCAGAAAATGTACCTGGTATGGTTTAGGCGCGTTTAAGCCATATGGTACCACATCTCGTTATTCCAGCATGTGGCTGAAGAAGAGACGCGCATTAGTCCCTGGCGAATCACTTTGGTCTCTCCATAAAGGTCCTTAGAGCATTCACCTTAACTCCCTGAATGTATGTCAGATCCAACATGAAGTAAGATTCTAGATATTGTATCCTACTCATACAAAAAGCCGTTTAGAAGCATATGAGATGTGCGACGCTCTCGTCCTCCTCTCCATCCCCACAACTCAATTAAGAGCTGAGATTAAAATTCTAGACGCATGTCTGCCTATTAAACAGAGTCCACTGTACACAGCTACTAGCATAGAGATATCTTGTATAGAAATGGATATCGAGTTTAGCATACGATTGAGATCATGACTGGGATTTACTTGACTGGCTATCCTGCATGTTATGCCTCCAGACCATCATTTATTTGCATGCCTGAGAGCTTCGGTTTTAAGCATGAGCTTGCATGGAGGAACGTGCACCCCCACACGATCCATATCCAGTGTAACAGGTAAGGCAGACCCAAATCCCGTCAGCTCGTGCGCTCTATGGTTCGATGGAATGTTCCTGTGCCCCGGCACCCATAAAAGGCGGCTAGCAAACTGTTTGATCATCTCATTTAGAGATTCGTGGCAGTTCTGGAAGTCAGGAATACCTATTGCCGATATTTTATAGCCGCCTGACTGTCAGAGTAGGTGTTGATACCCGCGGCAGTGATGACGTTTCGTCTGAGCCAAAGGGAATCATCTCCTATTGCCATGACTTCTGCATCTGAGAGGCACTACAATTGTCTGGTAGCCTTTATGCAGAGCATACGCCCAGATATTTATAAGACACTCCAAATCCTACATTGCCACCTAATCTGAAGACATCAGTATAGAACCTTCTATAACCTGGTACGCGTCTCTTCCATGAGTGGAGAGATTTTCTCTCAAAGGTAGAAGTGGGTGTCATATAGTCGACATCTATTGTGGATTGCCAAAGATCTGATCGATAACCTTATGGTGATTCATTGCGAGGAATGTCATATGCGGATTGCCGTCGTTGCATGCATTTGCCTTCCCAGCAAATCTAGTGGTAACAGGTGGAGAAGTGGGGTTGTGCGAAGACCACCCGTGACAGACACTATTGTCATTCTCTGGACTTTTGTCAACAGACTTAGGAAAGTGTATTTTCATTACCGGCCACCCAACGACTATCCAATAGAGCAATATTGGGCGGAAAACAGCTGTATACATCCAGTAAACTATTTTCGGGGATAGACCCTATCGTCCTCCGATAACCCTGATTACACGAATGTAGGTCTACAGTGGCTTTAATCATCCTATAATATCTACGTTTGACTTGAAATTAAGCTTGCTGTCGAGAAACACACCTGCTAGATATCTTCCACCATCCTTGTGGAAAATTTCTCCACCACATAGAGACAATGGCTGAATATTCGCCACCTTCTACTTTCTGGCAAAGAGTGCGAGAATAGGCTTATCTGGATATACACCCAGCCCATTCTCTGTGGCCCAGTTAGTGAGTCTCCTGATTAAATCTTGGAGCACATATCTGCATGTAGAAGTATATATTCCCTGCACTGCAATTGGCAGGTCGCCACCATATGCCACAACTCTTCAACCTGATCTCTCCAGCTGGCGCAAAACACTATTCAGTGCCAAATTTCAGAGAAGTGGAGATAAGACTTTCCCTTGGGGTGTTCCTCTATTCGCATTTCGATTTAGTGTCGTGTGACTTAGATACGAGGTTATGCGCCTTCTCTTAAGTAATGAAAGCGGATGAGGTAACTGAATTTAGATGATTTTTGTCTCGTTCAAATTGGTTAGGCAGAATGTGATCAATCTCTATCTTTCAGCCATACCTCAGGAGTCCACCAAAGAACAACATCGGGCATAAACAGCTCCTAATACCACCATGTAATTCCCCGTTTTCACGATGAGGACGGAACACGTCATCTCGTGGTATCACAACGGTTATCAATAAACTAACTGTGTTTTTTCTAGCCATTGCACCTCATCAAGTGTCTCTTCATCAGTTTTAACATTTAACTAACCTCAAGGTCGACCTTGATCTAATATTACTTATTTCCTACCTACGATGTGTAGTCGTTAAACCAACCATGAAAGGATACCATTACAATAAGGATAATAGACCCCTAACCGCATTTAAATACTTTAATGAATTGCCATTTAAGGGAGATTAAACCAATTTTAGTACTGTGCGCATATCAAGTCCTGGTGTGGCTGTTGCTGCTGCTGCTGCACCAGTCATAAATCAGAATATCAAAACTGATTAAATTTACTTCATTACAACTGGCGAGAGGCGAGATGTTGGATACTATTACGCTGCAACCAGGGGACACATTGTGCTACACTACGATATAACAGAAAGAGCTTCTTCTTCTTCTTGTATTTCGTCCGCTTGCATGAAACGTAAAAAAGACATTATATCATTGTACTTAAAGTACTTTATGAGGCGACAGACATCCTTTGCCGTGTAACCCTAAGATGATTGCCCGATCCAAGTTATTGGGATCCGTGTGTCCACCAGTGAGTGGTTGGAGGTTGGGAGTTTCTCTCTGTGCGATTGAGTGCAATTTCTGTAGGGTTTGTTGTTGTTGTTGTTTTTTTTGTAATTTGCGTGAATTAAGGTTGTAAATCATTATCTTAAGTGGTGCCCTTAAAAGCCTTAAATGCCGGGCATTTGTATCATACTTGCATTTAAACAGACATTCATTCAAGCTTACATATGCAGATATATAGCCATACATCATTCATTTTTCATATATGTACGAGTATTCTATGGAATAGGCTGAAAAGGACTTGGTCGTCATCGTCGTCTTTGTGGCCTTCCACTTGGCTGGCCGCCTGGCTGTTACAAAGATATTGTGACATATATGAATTCTTAATATTTCGTATTTTAATGTCATATTTTCTGTATTATACGCCTTAGGCGACAATCATTTCTGACAACATGATGTGTTCGATGCTCCACATCCATATGAACTCGTGCATCCATCCTTTTTACCTTACACACATATGCTCCTACCTATGCACAGAAGCGACCATATTAATGTGGCCGTCCGTCTGACTGCTACTACAGCAACTGGAATGCCACCATCGAAGAGGGGCCGTAGGAGAGAGATAGATATCGAGAGAGTGAGAGCGAGTGTCACGTTGTAGTACGTACGTGTTTATCGTGCATATTCTAGGAAGTTTATTAACTGAATGCCAGATGAGTTCGATTGTCTTTGACATCTCTGGCAAGTCAGCAGGATTCCTCATGTACATGAACTGTCAGCCGATATTCAGACACACATGTATGTATATACATATGTATCCATACATACACTGTCCTATATACTCTACTCGTCCATGACTACAATGTAGTCAATTATCAATTAATGTTAATATCTTCTTTAAAGAAACCAAACAGTAGCATTTGATGTCTACGTTAGGGTTTATACAATATCGACTGGAGCTAACAAATATGCATAAAATTAAAGGTAAAATGACTGCGTATTCGTTTATTTACTCATCCAAGTCCTGGCTGACAGCTCCCAAAAGGCACGAGGGCTTTAAACAAAATTTAAATGTCTCATAGATAACAAAGATCTTTACGTCACATGGAATGCGAAACGTTGCAATGGATAAGATAACGATACAAACGTTTAAAATTTGCTTCATTATATTATAGGTTTCATTGTTAATAAACTTAATTAGTCGCTTAATTATAATTTTATCGGTTCAGCCTTATCGATTTTTATGTATGTATGCATGTTAAGTCGATTAGCAGACCATAGTCTCGAAAATGAGACAGATTTTGAAAAAATTCTGCATCTTTCGAATTTAAAATAAGACAGGCGTACATATTTTAAAATAATTCTGCTTCTGAATTTAAAATATAACGAATTTTGAAATAATATGGCAATTTCTCAACTTGATTGTCATTCCATCAAGGCTTCAGGCAAGAGTACGATATCCGTGGCCCCTCATTTCGATGACTTTTTTTTAGAACACCCCAAAATAAGCCGAAAAAAATTAAATAAAAGTTATCGATAACTCGCTTAGTTATCGAAATATTGAGGGTTAAAGTTTTGAAAAATCGATAACTTTGTTTCACCGTTTTGTCAAAAATATAATTTTTTCTATAGAACTTTCAAAATTATTCGGAAAATTGAAATAAAATTTATCGATAGCTGTAGTAGTTATCGAGATATTGCCAAGAGTACGATTTCCGCGGCCGTCATTTCGACAAATTTTATTTTTATAACATTCGAAAGAAAGCCGAAAAAATTAAATAAAAGTTATAGATAACTCGCTTAGTTATCGAAATATTGAGGGTTAAAGTTTTAAAAAATCGATAACTTTGTTTCACCGTTTTGTCAAAAAGATAATTTTTTCTATAGATCTTTCAAAATTATTCAGAAAATTGAAATAAAATTTATCGATAACTGTAGTAGATATCGTATATTTAATATCGGATTGGTAAACTTTGTGATTTAGCAAGAAATTCTGTAATTGAAAAATTTTGAAATTAAACGCAGTGATCTTTGCATTATATGTCAAGTTTATGCAGTTGTAGATTATTGTTTATTTTTATTATTATTTTAAAAAATTTTTTGTCTTTTTGGTCATTCGTTCATTGTAATAGAAAGCGCCGCAGGCGAAAAATTTAATAATTAAAATAAAAAAATAATTTTTAATTTTTTGTCCTTTTGTTCATTGGATTGGTAAAAAAAATACAAGTAAAATTGTACATATAAAACGTTACAGCTACAGATATCTCGATAACTAAAGAAGTTATCGATAACTGTTATTTAAAATTTGGGCTTATTTTGAGGAGTTGTACAACTCTGCTTGAAACTCTGCTGGAAATTGGTAAAAAAGGTATTAATTTTTTATAACTTTAACCCACGATATCTCGATAACTAAATGAGTTATCGAAAAATTTTATTTAATTTTTTCGCCTTATTTTGGGGCCTATTATCGAAATCGAGTATCATACTCTCCCCAGGCTTCATTGTCGAAGAGCACTTTAAAGCGTTTTGTACCATCCCATGGCTAAAGCTGGTATGAATCTAAAACTGAACTATAATCGACCTTAGTAACATAATTGGTTCGCTTTTCATATGTATGTGTAAAGCGCCATATTCCGTTCGTGCGAAAATTTGATATTTGTCTCGAAAGGTCGGAACTAAGATCAAAATTTCACAAGAAACTTTACAAAAATCCATACAAAAAAAAAAAAAAAATGCGAAATATCGACGGAAAAATTCCGCCAACTAAGTTGCTCACGTGAAATATCAGCAACATGTAGCGATTATTCAAATTATAAGTAAAGCCCCGTATCGGTTCTAGCGAAATTTTCGTGAGAAATTTTGTCATTTCGCGACGTTAGAACAACAAGTTTCTAAGTGCACCCAGTAATTTTCGAGAAAATTCAGCTTAAATCCGCTTTATTAACCAAATTTCTACAGGAAATTGTGTAGTTAGAAGTTTGTTGTGAAAGATATCGCGTAAACGATAAGATATATAATTATGGCGGTAGCAATAATTGAAAGGACATGCCTATTTTCGTAAGATGAAATACGCAGATGAATTTATCAAAAATTGTCAGTCAGAATCTTGTGGTTCTTAGGTCGCGATTTATCTCTCAATGGAAAATTTTGATACGGAGAGTTATCACATACCTGTGATTTACCCTGCAAATATTTCATTGATAATTCATCTTTGCACTCCATTTTATTTTTAGCGCATGTAATATTACTTCTGCTTACTAAAATAATCGAAATGTCAAAATTCCGGTCCCAAACAATTGTTTTCGTACGAAATAAGATTAGCGTAACAACCCTGTACTTGATTTTGCCTATGACATTTTCGCAAAGAGCTGAGAACCAAGGATTTTCGTTATTTTTTATACTCGTACTCGTAATTTTCGTTATTTTTTATACTCGTACTTCTTATGGCAACGACAATTTCATAAAAAAAGAATACCGGGCTTAATGGAGGAAATTATATCTCATTCAATTTCTCAAAAAAGAGAGTTTTAGTGGAAAAAAACTTAAAAAAAGAGAAAAATATAGTTGTAAACACTGATATGTTGCTGGCTTATTTCGCAGCAAAACGAATTGATGTTTCATAACATTTTTCACGCGGCCGATCTTAGTACTCGGCTTAAAAGAAGTACCACCAGAGAAGTACCACCTACCTTTGATTTACCATGCAAATATTTCGTGAATATTTTCCCTTCGCGCTCCATTTCATTTAATTTCATTGCATTTCAGCGACGAGCGACTAAGCGATTGGGCAACGTGCGATTATGCGACGAAAAATAAAAACACATACAAATTCGTTGATGTGATCACACGCACTAGCTAAGTGGTGAGCGTCTATTGTGAGCGACAAAGCAATGTCGCTTTGCATTCAATTTTGTTTAAATTTTGTAGTTCATCGCTGAGATGGAAAAACTCAGCGCAGAATCTTAAATCTCGGCTGTAGAAATTGATGTATTTGGTCGAACGTTTTCTAGCAGTAAATCAAGCTATGGTACTACTTCCGAAGATGTTGGTATAAATGATGAAACTCTTCATAATCTATCGTAAAACATGTCTGTGAGTTTGAACACTACTATCAATGACATTCGACGGTGACGTAACTTAACGCCCATGGACTTAACACCCAAAAAAAAATGGGGGCGTTATGACCGCCCCATACCCGGACGCAACGCCCAAATATTTTTTGTGCGTTCTGAACGCCCAATGCAGACCCGGACGCGCGATTTTTTGTTTACATTTTTTGCCTTCGGCGCTACTCCCAATATTCAGTTTTCTGCTATATCAGAGCTTTAATACACAAACGGACGATTCTTCTATAATTTTTTTCCTTCGACACTACCTCCAATATTGACAGGACAGGTGGAAGAAATTTATATTTAATTAATATATATTAATTTCTACAATGTTAACCAGGACATTTATTATAATTGTTCATTTATTGTTTTTATTATAAATGTATTACAATTATTTGAATTATATTCTATTATTAAAAAAGTCAAAAGCGGACATAAAGCCCATTTTATATCAATTTCCAGAATGTCAATCAACATAATTATTTTAATTGTTTCTTTATTTTTTTAATTAATAAATGTATTACAATTACTGGGATTGAATTGTTTTCTATGTTTAAAAAAGTAGAAAACGGACTTAAAGCCCCTGAGGCTTTATGTAGGCCTTTGGGGCGGTCATAACGCCAAAAACTAATTCAGGCGTTATGTCCAGCAAAAAGGAGGCCATAACGCCCAAAAATTTTGGGTTTTTTGTCCGGGTCTGCATTGTGCGTTCTGACCGCCATTGGGTGGACAGAACGCCTAAAAAATATTTGGGCGTTGCGTCCGGGTATGGGGCGGTCATAACGCCGAAAATTTTTTTTGGGCGTTAAGTCCGTGGGCGTTAAGTCACGTCACCACATTCGACAACTATTGTTTTAATCGTATGTCGCATAATCGCTCAGAGCGTCGCCGCCATGGACTAAACTTGCTCAGAGGGGAGAATTAAACCGGGGAAAATTATCTCAGACGAACGTGGACAAGATCTTGAGCTTCTTGGAGCAATGTAAATGGTTCTCCGGTGGCGCTAGCGCTTAACTCTCGTTAGCCCGTGGTACCACGAGTAACCTGACTTAACCTATCAATGACACAATAGAAGTGGAAAATATGACACCCACTTCTACCTTTGAGATAAATTTATTCTTTCAAATCCCGGACAGACAGAACTGGAAGGGACTCCATACAGGTTATAGAAGGTATTTAAGCTTCAACGCTGATGACTCCAAACTAGACGACAAGGTGAGGTTTGGAGTCTATCCTAAAAAGCTGGGGTATCAGCATCTACTCTGACGGTCAGTCTGCTATAAACTCTACGTAATCTGTATTCTTGACTTTCATAATTGCCTACATCCGCTGATGTGGCCAAGCAGTTCGAAATCTAAATTATATGGGTGCGAGGTTACAGAAACATTCTAGGGATGAGATGAACAGATGTGGGACTACTTTAACTGTTCCACTGAATACGAAGCATGCGGGAATTCATGCTTAAAACTGGAGCTCTCATACATGCGACTAATTGATAGTCTGGAAGTACAAAATGCAGGATAACCAGGCAAGTATGGCCTGGCGTTAACACCTGAATCGTTCGCCAAACTTGATCTCAATTCCTAGACAAGATATTTCTGTGTTAGTTGCTGTGTTAACTGGCACTATTTAATAGGCAGACAGTGAATAGTGACAGATGAAGTGGAGGGCCATTGCGTTCAACACCCCATATACTACTACTCGGCGATTTATGTCAGTGGAAGACAATACCTAGGATCTTTCTTCATGTTCGATTTAACAGACATTCAGGGAATTCAGTTGAATGATCTTTGGGCCTTTTGCAGAGCACTAGTTGGTTCGCCAGAGATTAATGTACGTCTCTTCTTCAGCCACATTATGCAATATCGGGATGAGGGATCGTATGGCTTAAATTCCTCTTAACCATACAGGTTCTACGATAGGGACGGAATATGACGTCCTATCGTATTACAAAGGTCTTCATTGAACTAATTGCGACATTGGACAATAGTGACAGCCACTTTTATTTAACCTAACCTAACTATTCTTTTTTCTTCACGCTTAGCCCATTTTATTAGGCTTGAACTTGTTCCATGCCGAATAGTTTATTCTTTTCAATCGAATACTTTTTGAAGTAAATTCGCCGAAAGTGGCGGAATGACATCGATTTCAGTCAAGGCAAATTTTGAATTTCTGGTGCAATTCGCCTGCAATAATCAATTGCTGGCATTTTTTATACACGTACGAGTATTTCATTTCACTAAAACTCCAGTATTCAGTTCATATGAAATTTTAAACTTCGGGTAAACTATGGTTGATGTGCTACTTTAGCTCCTGGATCTGTTCACTAACATGATATCAAATGCATCTGACTTATAAAGGACTATAATTCTCACACAGTTATTGATGTTTACAAAATCCCAACATTTGTATGATCAGGAATACAACTATGGTTGTATTTTACCAATGACCGACCACCGGCAGGTAAGTATGCCATCATCCATGGTTGTCCGTGGTTAGGGTGACACAAGATGTACTCACTCAGTCATAACTTGGCATTTTAGTGGCCCATAAGTTGCGTTCCTTTTTTTTGTCTGGAATGACCATCCATGATCGTGTGTGCGAGTGTGTGAAATGTCGACAAAAGATGACAAAACGCTTGGGTCGTCCATTTAAATGCAACACTTTTAGTTCGATTTTTTTTCATTTGAGTTCTCGGTTTTGTTTAAAAGGCGGTAAATTTGAAAAGAATCAACCAACAACCATCCTTGACAGAACGGCGGCGGCAAACGATAATGGCCGCCGTTCCGGCTCACTGAATGACTGAGTGCCTGCCGGAATGGCTGACGGACCACGGCCTTTGATTCGCCCTTAATAGGAGGCGAGATGTTCTCGTACCCATATGAATGTATATACTACATACATACATATATGTATAATTATTTCCTGCTAAAAATCCAGTTTCGATGCTAAAAATAATTTTCATAATACCAATGGCACCTGCTTGGTGAATACCGAAGCAGCGATGATAGCAAAAGGAACAGTAGTATCCACCCAGCCTGGAACATAACTCGCATGTATGCGAAATTAAAATTTTTAATAGCTCGGATTTGGGTCTTAGTTTTTTAATTAAAGAAATTCAACAAAACTAACAGAAAAGGGACTAAAACACAAATTTCAATGACCACTCAATACGACCAACCTTCGTGGTTGAGATGCAAGATGATGAAGCTTTAAGAGCTTTACTGACTAATACAAGAAACCTTCAGAGTCGTCATGTACTACTTTTGCCGTTGTCCTGAAGAGGTAGTACTGGTGCATTTTGTGTGCAACCAAGCGAATGAGTGCACAACTGAGGTGAGATGCGTGTGTGGCCCTTGAATATATTTAGGATTCAGTTAACGGTAGTTATTAAAGGACGCCAAAGATAACGGTGTTTATGATACCTAGCATAACATTGGAAATTTATTAAAAAAAAAAATGGAAAGCTGTTAATTTAAATTTTCGATTTGTGACCGCGGTGGTGACTGTGGCTTCTATCTCGGGTATGAGATGCTTTAGTATCTTTCGGCGACATTCACTTCGTGCAGTGCCTGCGAAATTATCAATTAATTTGCCATGAATGATGATCTTCTCTGAACTTCTTTCTTCCTACAAATTGATTGCTCGCTACATTTTTTTTAGTAACAGTGAAATGTAGCTCATATTTCGCGCAAACAACTAGTACAACACTCACAGAAAAGCTGTGTAAAATTTGTTACGAAATCTTGAACTTAAATAAAACTTGAAATTTCTCTTAAAATAGTTTAGATCTTACCTGGTTTCCCATTACATCTCATGAAGGGATAGGGGAGAGCATTTCACAATTAGTGAGCTGACAAGCTGCAAACACGTTATATTTGCATCCAAACAACAACAAAAAAACAGATTTTTCAGCGTGTACAGGTGTGAAACAAATAGTAGTAACTGATGGTAGTACGTGGAAAACAGCGGTGTCTGACCACTGAAGGTTTACTGACTAAGCCAGTTCAATATCATTATTCCAATCAACCGCTGATGAAGATCGGTGGCTAAATCTGAAATAAGCCGTATAGCTATTTTAGGAATCACAGCGATATACATAATTTGCAAACCTTCTTTTAAAAATGCGCCATCGCGAAATTTAGACATATGTTTTTGCAGTACAAAAATTAGTTGTTTGTGGAAATGAAATCGCTAAACTGTATAAATGGCTAAACTGGATAAACATGGCTTTACAATTTTTTTTAAAGTAAACTTCCAGAATATCTTCTTGGCAACAGATTTAAGTTTCATGAACTTATTTGTCGTTAACGAGCACGTGTCAACTACACCCAGAGAACTAATTGGTTGGAAAGAGGTTGTATCAACCGTAAATTCGGCTGTTACCACCGAATTGGGATTGCCTCAACCGAACTGAGGTTGTCACGACCGAATTTAGTCCTCACAACCGAAATTCGGTTGAAGCAGCCTCGTTTCTTAATTGATTCGGTTGTGGCAACCGAATCTTGAATTATATTAGTTCTGTCAACCAATTTTTCCAAAAATTTCGGCTGATTCAACCGAATTTGGAAATAATTCGGATACAACAACCGAAATTGCTACCAAATTCGGTTGGAGTAACCGAATGTGGCATCAAGTCAGGTGCAACAACCGAATTTGGCATCAATTCGGTTGTCACAACCGATTTTGGTATCAATTCGCTTGTAACTAACCCCGGGTAACCCATTCCCATTTATATTACTAATTCCTCCATTATGTACTTACCTAATATTAAAATTAATTTTTAAATCTTAAATAAATAAAAATCAGGTTTTATATGATTATTTCCTGTTTAAATATTGCATTTTATTTTTTATTTGAATTGTTAAGGTTTTATTTTTTTATTTTATAAATTTTTTTATTTTATTTTCTTGATTTTGTTTTGTTTGCTGTTTAAATTTGATTTGAGACGTTGAATAGGAAATTAATTTAAATTCATTCTTAAGTATTTCGGTTTTATTTTCTTTATTTATTTTGTTTTATTATAGGACTTAGAGGATTACAGTTGTTTTGTTATAATTTTTATTTTGTGTTTTTTTTGTTTATAATACATTATTTGTTATTTATTTAATTGTTATTATTATCAATTGCAAAATTTCCTAAATAAATCAAAGATATTTATTTAAATTTTTAAATTTTTTTCGCCATTTATTATTGTTTTTTGTTGTTGTTGGTTTTAATACTGTGTGTGTGTAGGCTTCATCTTCTTCTTCCTTTCGATCATTCTATATTCTAGGTTAAAGTTAGTTCAATCAAAAACCAGTTGTAGTTAAGAATTAATAATATTAATTAATCTTTTAATTATAGTGAATAAGTAATACATTGGTTTGTGGTAGGGAGCTTTGTGTGTGAGAGAGTGTAGGAGTGTTTCAAGGTTAGGGGTGGAGAGGCATTTTTCTTTGAGGCAGAGTGAAATTTTAAGACTTTTATAAATCCACAATGTTTGTGTGGAAATTAATAGATTAATATAAAAGAAATAGAGGTCTTTTGAGAAAGCTTCCGTTTTATTTTCACTTGAATTCGACTAATATATTGACGAAATTAATATTTAAATAAATATTATTTTTTTTTAAATTAAATGAATTTGTTGTTTTTGTAATTATTTGTAGTAGTAGTAGTGTAGGCATATATGATGTATTATGTACGAGTGAGTGAGTTAAGAGATAAACTATAAATAAATAATATTAATTATAATTATAAGTTAAAAATAAATTATCTACAGAACTTATCTCATATACACAAATAATAAAAACAATATTTAAATTTAATATTTTTATATAATAAAACTGTACGTTTATTAAGTAACTATTTATTTAACATTAAGAAGTAGTAAAGAAAAATAAAATAACAATACTTATAAAAGTAAATTTACAAAAGATTCAGTTGCAAAACCAATTTTAAAAACAAAGTCAAACGTTTGTATATCCACGTTCAATCTTGTGCTTTTAAAACTGGTCCTTAGAGTTTGGTATTTGTTTTCATCTTCATGTAATTCATCTTACTATCATTTCTAGTTTTGTGTTCTATTTTTATTTTTATTGAATCGATAACTATGCAAGTTTTCTTACATAGGGTTGTATTGCGTTCTTTGCAAGTGTTGTTTGTATGTATGTATGTTGAAGTGTGATGTTGTGTCTGTTGTTTCCTAATTCACGGTTGTAATTTTTGGTACTTGTTGTTGTTTTGAGAGTGGCAAATATAGTAGTAATTATACTTAGTTGTAGTTAACAGTAATAGTCGTACTTGTTTTTTTTTGGTGTTTTGGGAGATAGTAGACCATGTTCAAAATCTATTTATGTTCCTCTTTTCTTGACATTTCAACAGATGCCAAAAGTCAGTTGTCATTCCAATTTGTTTTGTTTGTTGTATATTACTTTATCATTTGTTTTTTTTTTGTTTTGGTTTAATTTTTGTCTCTTATACTCTTTTCTTCGAAAGGCACTAATTATATTATATTTTATAAAGAACTTGTCTCAATTTGTTGTTATTTTCATATTCATCGGTCATCGGTCTGGGGAACACTTATTAAAGAATGAACAAAATGGGGTGGCTTTTGATATTCGCAAAAAACGGCCAGATTGAAAAGAGATTCTGGATCCCTGGAACCAAGTATATGTACACCCATAACATTCCTTAGCAACGTAGTTAAAGAAACACGCTGAACAATGCTAAGCAATTTAAATTTACAACTGTTATTGTTTCTAACTATTGTATTAGTTGTTAACAAACTCTTGTTACTTGAACTGATAATAACAAATAAATATCAAATTTGAATTGGCAACTTATAAGAAAAATATTGTTACAAATATTGAAATTTTTTATAATATAATATATCATATTGAAAGGTTGAAAAATTAAATATATAGACGCACGCCAGTATTTGGCATAGTACCTCAGAGGAAAATACTATTTTAATTTTCTTTCTTTTTTTCGAAATTGAATAATTTTTATAAAATCATTTAGAATTGGCAAATTGTGTTTTTATCAAGCGTTCTACATAATTTCAACTAAAAACGTAGTTCTGTTGAGGTGTCACTATCATCAAAAGCATGGTGAACTTCAAACCAACTACGTTCCAGTTATTCGGTTACACTTGGCTATATTTTATATTGGAAAAGTTTTCATTATGCGTCATTGATAGCAACTGTCTATTTAGTTAATTTGTATATTTTTTTTTAAATATAGTTATCATTTACCATTTAATATCAACTTCCCAATAGTCAGGGAAATTTCACTAACGATATGGTTGAAGTTTTGGTTATTATCAACTAAGGAATTTTTTGGGTGTATGCAAATCAATATATGTATGTTGATTTAAAATTTAAATATCTACAAATCAGCTGATCAAATACAAGTTTTCATTTAACAGCTGTTTTTTAATTTGTAATTCAAATTCTAAGAATTTTAAAAACATGTTCTGGTTTGCGCACCTGATATGGAGAACATGTAGAGGATCTAGCGAAATTAAGTAGAAACGGATAAAAACATCGACGGCTGACCACCCTATCCCTAAGTTGTGGTGTCAAACTGTGTTAACGATTCCCACTAGGTGAACAGTTCAAAGAAACTTGACAGTCCAAACAGAAGAGTGGTAGCAGTAGTGGAACCCCAGTGGGTCATCAAGTCTGCGCGCGAAAAAGGCCGCAGTTACTTCTACGTCATTGGCTTAGATCGGCTGAAATTCATACTTTGTTTGTTTTTTGTTAACTCGACTAACAGCCTGTTTATCTATCTCGAACGAAAGCTTTCTTTTGTCATATGGACGACAGCAAGTTGATGTGGATTCCAAAATCTTGTCGTTTCAAGTCGAATGAAAACATAAAGCTTTTCAGTACAATTTTTGGATTCTCTATTTCGAATGTATTGTCAGTTGGGAACAAACAGGAACCCAATTTGAGTCGAATGTGAGTGGCTGATTTTCGTTCGCTTAGCTTTTCGTTCGAGATTGAGAAACAGGCTGTAATTGTATTTGTTGTGTATTTCTCTGCTACAATACACACATTTTGCTCTTTTTGACATAAGCCTCAATCCACCCAAAACTTGTGTTATCTATTTAGGTCTATATTCTTTCATCTTTTGCGTCAAAAAATGTGGCCAAGTTTGATATTTTTTAAATATATATCATAAAAGATGCTGCCAAATTTTGGAATTATAAGCGAAAATCGCTTAATGTAATAGTTAATAAAATAATCTAACTTAATGACATACAAAAGCAGCCCTAGTAAATTCAAACTATGTTTCTTCCAAACTTTTGCATCACTTGCAATTGATAACGTGAATACTCCCAATGCTGCTCAAGTATTATTGTTTTAATTTTTGTATACGCTTGAGTGGTGCTATTGATGTCAATGGACCCAATGACGTCGTTGTTGTTTCCTTTGGAGATGCATCATTGGTTAACTATAGTAGTTAGTACAAGTTCCTTTTGTGTTTAAGAGATTTCATGTTTTGTTTACATCAAGTATAGTACAAACATCCTTTTTAGGGGATACACGTAGTACTCGTATCTGTTGAAGTATGTATATTGTTGTATTTAGTGTATGAGTAAAGTGTTGGTGTAATTTAAGTAGAAATTTTGCAATTTATTATGATTTTTCATATTTTTTGTTGTTGATATTTTCAAAAATATTTTAGCTCGTTTGTTAGTGTTATTTTAGGGTTTCGTTAAATAATTTTGGTGTTTAGTTCAAAGGGATTGCGTTTTCGAAAGGAACACCGTTGACATATTGACCCTATTCAAATGTTATTTCCTTTGGAAAACTACTCCTACTTCTAAATGGCTGTTACTATCTCTCTATTTAGCTGGCTGTCTCTGTTTTATATTTAATTTATTTTTTAATTTCCATAAATTTTAATAAATTCTAAAAGGTTTGTGTTTCATCTTTTCGTTTTTTCTCAAAATTACATACTGTACTACTTGATTATTTTGTTACCTAATTTTTGCTGTTGTTGTTGTATTATATCAATTAATATATTTGCATTATTAATTAATCAGATTAATAGGAATTTGTTGTAATTAATAATGCTTACTAAATTAATCATTCTTCTCCATTGTGTTTGCTAATTGGTAGTATTCTAGGTAATTTCTCTTTTATAATTTTTTGTTTCTCTTTTTAAAGTTTAATAGATTTCATTTGATTTTGGTTGCTTTGCTCTTGTTGTTTTGTTTTTCTTTTATTCACTGTAGATTTGCTTAAACGATTCGTTACATTAATTAAATAATTAACTGTTTAGTTTATTGGTTTTATTGTTACTTTCTGCTTTAATGGATTTTTGTTCTGTTTTTCTTTTAATTCTCATAAAAAATGTAACAACTGGAAGTGGTGTTTAGTGTGCGAATTGGTTTTCATTGGTTTTGTTTTTTTAATATTTTCGATAACTTCTTTTAAATTATTTATCGATACATATATATAAATATATATTTATATATATAAAATTCCCATAGTACTTATGTGTTAATTTAATTAATGTTGTTGTTGTTATTATTAATATATACTGAACAATTTCATAATGTAATCTAAAGATCGTTGCAAAGTTTTATAATTTGTTTTATTTAATGCAATTTTTCCTAAATGACAATTTCTGTGAATGTACGAGTATGTAAATGAAAATGTTTTCATGTAAAACCTCGTTCACATTGCAATCGAAATCTTGCCAATCCCGAAATATCTACATAAACAGCTGATTATTATTTTTGTATGGATGTTTGACTAGTTGAAGTCAAGTATTAGCTGACTTTGGTTACAATGTGAACTAGATGTAATGTAATGCAGTGATGTATGTATGTAGTAAATATGTTAGTATTTATGATGTTATTGTCTTTGATATTATTTTTTATATACGGCCACCATCAGTATTTTCACAATTACATCAACTGTTAAAGGCAAAACTGCAAAGTTTCTAATCATGTTTTTAAGGACAGTTGTACAGAACTTTCTGTGTGTCTCAGGGAATTTGTGTACAGTTATTAATTTTCATACCCAGATTTTAAAGAGCCCTCATTATACTGCATTCACACTGCAGCACGATTCTGTCATTTCGAGATTTCGAGTAAATTATTGAAAAACAGATGTTTGGTTAAACGAAGTCTCCCAAAGAAGTCTACCAATTTCGACTGTAGTGTGTCCAGGGCTTTAATCTCAACTAACCTTAATATACAGTGCTTGATAGTACGTGATAACCATGTTTAATACTGAAATTTAATCAAACATGACTATATTTTTTATTATTAAATCAAACCTGACTATATTTTAGCATGACGTGTGTTCAGTGTGAAACTGACTATATTTTGGCATGGGGTATGGTCAGTGGTATTAATGTTGGCGTGTTAGTGCTATTTTTCGGTCGGCTTTCATCTCTGATGGCGTGAGTGGCTTGCAAACAATTTGCTTTTTTGTACAGAGTATGGCTACGTTCACACTGGTCGTGATTAACACGATTAACTAGAAAATTTCTAGATTTCGTGGCTTAGACATCCGCTTTTCAATACTCAAAACAGCTGTTAGAGTGAAGGAAAAGTATAAAATCGTGATTTCGCTTGGAGCATTAACTCAGTATAACGCTCATCAAAATGTTCAATTATATCAAAACTCAATTTCTAAATGAAAGATTTCTGTTGCATTGTGAACGCCTTATTACACTACAGTCAGGAATGGAAAGTTCGAAATCTTATTCCTTCGCAATGAAACCAAATCGCAGCTTGGTTGTTAAAGTTATTTTTTTTTATGGAAATATAGAAGCTGAGAGTTTATATTCAATGTATTTCACTTTAATTTAGTTTTTTACATCTTGTTTGTATACCATAATAGGAAAAGCAGACTATCAGAGCTGTCTGACAGATATATACGGCGCTGGTTATCGATAACTTCGGATGACAGGTGTTTACATTGACAAATTTCTTTCAGATTCGCCTTATTTGGCAGATCTATCTGATAATCTGAACCGCTCCTAACAACAAAAAATTCAACACAAATTTTGTCCAGCTTTTAGTGTTCCGACGTAGTTTCGCTGAATTGTATCTGAATACTATAATATTGCCTTAATAACATTTATAGACTCACACCGGATTTTGAATGTGATATAGATTTTGAATGTGATATAGTAGGCGAAATGACATTCAAAACCTGGAAAACTACAAAAGCCTCATTGTTCTAGATATGTTACAAGCCTAAAATGGAAAACTAATTCAACTATCACATGTATACCCATTGACTTTTCCAAGACATTTGTATATAAAAAGGGTCAATTTGTTACATTTGTCCATTTTGATAATATTTCTGAATAATGGAATGAAGAGTTAAATTTTGATGATGTTACATCGAAAATTATGATACGCAAAACATTCGTTCGATGTATGTAATGATTGTTATAAGATGTGTTCTGTTTGCGTTCGTGCCACGAAAATTACCCCAGTTACCCCCTTTGCTTCATTTTATAAATATTTTAACACATGCATTAATGTGAATATCAAGATTATCAAATAAAATAAAATAAAGTCTCCAAAGATGTGTCAAAACAAGCCTGCAGCGAATTTAGTTCTCGAAAGATTTGCAAAGGCATAGTAATCACCTAGGGGTATCGATGACGCAGCTGATCAACAATGTAGTGGGGAAACATATAGAAATTATGTTTTCTGTCATAGGTGACTAACTGTATAGAATAATACATACCATAGAAGCTTTTATTCGCTCAATAAATTAAACGTCATAGGTACGATGGAAAGTAAACATTGGATGGTGGAAAATATGGGTTCAATAATACCAGATAGTGGCAATAGTATACAGCGATCAACAAAGGAACAACAACCGAATTTCGTGTTTTTGTTGCAAACTAGTTGTGTTAAATACAATACAAATGTATACGAAGGATAAAAGTCAACAAAAAAGAGCAAAATATATTTAAATTGTTCAGTTCTACACCAAAACGACAGGAAAAATTTAAGTGAACATATTTTGTAACTCCACCTGGTGTAAGGTAATTTTAAATTCAATTGCTCTCATTTCCACAAACCTACGATGAAGAGTGTGAAATGAAACGTCAGATGAGAGAATAAGTTTATCTATGTATGTATTATTTTATGGGTGACTGGAAGAATCATAGAGTAAATTTATAGTAGAGCCGCCATTTGTCTCATCTGACGTTTCCTTTCACACTCTTCGTGATGCGGTCGGTGTGATAGAGAGATGTTTGACGAAAAGTGATATACACCAGGTGGAATTACAATAACTTCTTGCTTTAATTTTTCATGCCATTTTGGTGAAAAACTGTGAAATTTAAATGTGTTTTACACTTTTGTATTGACTGTTATTGTTAGCATACATTTGTGTTGTATTTAACACATTAATTTTAACACACAAAACGAAATGCCGTTGTTGTTATTTTGTTCGTTGTTTTGAACCATTGCCTCTATCTGGTATTAGTAAAGCAATTCTTTTCAACATCAAACGTATACATCACACGAGGACAAATGTCAGAAATTTGGTGAGTGAAAGATTTTCTCTACCCATATTTACTCTATGGGAAGAATTCGGGTTGCGCTGTGCGATTTTCATACTTTAGCAGCAGCATATCAGACCAAAAGTACAAAACATATCAACTGAGGGAAAAATCGTGGCAATTAAATCGACGAAAAAAAGGATGGCGATAAGGTGTTGCAAACTCTTATATATTCCACTGTGGTAATCACTTGCAATAAAATTTTCTCTTTAATCTCTTCACGGGAAATTTCCGAGTGTAAGACCACTGCTTAATTAATTCCTGTCCGTACTCCGTGTTAGTTTTTATGCATGTGGTGTAACATGTGAACGTTAACCGGTCAAAGTTTTGGTGCAAAAAAATTGTTCTCGTACGAAATAAATTCTCTACAACTTTGTGTAAATAACCCCGTAATACATTTAGTACTTGAAATCTTCTCAAAGAGCTGAGTGTCATGAAAATTAAAGACGAGGGAAATTTCGATATTTTTTATACACGTACATACTTCATATGGGAGCGAAAATTTCATTCGAGCAGAATACGAGTGTTAGCGGGCAGGAGTGCGAACACGTCTTGATCGTAGATAGGACATTGCATGAATCTTCCACCTAAGATTATTTATAGAAGATCGAAGATAAATTTTAAATATGGTAAGGGTTAGTCTTCATTGAAGGACCTCTTTTGAGACAATCATGTGGTGTCGACAAATCGATAGGTTATAGAAGCGCAAAACGGAATCTGAAAATAAATAACATAAAACGTATTGAGTTTCACTTAAATTTTGCAAAAGGATAAGGCGACGTTCATATATACCGACATTTCGAAGTTTTCGAGATTTTGTAGTACGAAATCCTAAAAGCTGCAAACTCGCGGTATACCTGAACATGTCTTAAAAAAGTTAAGGTGACTGGCCGAAATTTACCTCTATGTATAAATTCCATAATTCTAGATGTTAGTTCAAACAGCTTCGGGCGGAACCAAGCATTAGCTTCTTTCAAATCCATGACTAGGGTATTTTGTAGCTTCAATATGTAGGCTTCTTAATAGGCTATTGGCACTGCCATTCAAATGATCTGCCGTGTTGAGGACCAAGAGTCATCTGATCCTTCAATTGCTTGTTAGAAATTATATTGTTAAATTGTTGCGTGATATCAGTAGCAGAAGTTAGCAACAAATTCATGCAAATGGTCACTATTCCATTAAACTTATCCTGATTGTTTTAAAATTCTCGACTGTTAAAATTAACGGTGCTACTAATTAATGCGACCCCAGAATATTCAAATATAGCACAAATATTACTAACAAATATTGCGAATACACATTTGCGCTAAAATACAACTCTTCTTTTAAATACAAGTCTGTAGCCGAATTGCAATGAGGTGACACAGAAATAATGCTTTGTTTACACTGACTGCGATGCGACGGATATCTTGATACACATGTTAGAGGTAAACATATGAATATGCATGAAGATGTACATAAGTATAATAAGTGCGATCCATCTCTGACTGATTATTTAAAGGCTGGTAATCCTCCGAAAACTGTTGGCAAAAACAATCTTCATTTCTAGATTTAATCTCTATCTCACTCTCTCTTTCTATTTTACTCCCCGGTTAACTTTTCTTTCTGGAGAAAATCAAATGCATTTGCTTTCATTTATATCGTAATACAATATTTGTAGATGATTTAAAGGAATTTGTGTCAGAGTTGTATTTTCTTTTCGGATCGTTTGTTTTGGTATGGTAACCACGTGAATACAGTCGTGGCCTCAATAAAAAGGACTTGATTAAATTGATTGTTAAGTGGAAAAGGCATAATTTTCTAAGGTCTAAGTACATCATCATAATTGTTGTAAGTATTAGTTAGTAAGTAGTATAGAGTAGATATATATAGTGTAAGTAGTATGTATGTATGTTAATTTTGAATGTTGTATATCATCGTCATCATCATAGCTAGAGTCATAAAATCATTTAACGTCATTAATAAATAAAAATATTGCCATCGGACTACAACATATTACTATTTTCCCATCAGCAACATGGCAGATACTCGATCCGCATGTAGCTTCTTATGTACGCCTATGTATAGCTCTCTAGAATGCCAGTATTTTAAGCTGGAGGTGCAGTATATATATGATATATGTATATCAAATTTGGTTAGAAATCTCTAAGATCTATGTTTATGTATAATTTGGTTATAAGTTATGCTCAAGAATTAGGTAATCTTTCAACGTTTCCATTTTGTTTGTTTTGTAGCAGACTCCCTTACTATTTACATACATACAATATTCGAATTCAGTCGCAGCTCACTTCAGTTCGTTTAACAATTGACGCTGACAGCGTTGCCAGTGTGTAGTATCTCAGTTACGCATTGTAGCCACCAATGTTGCGCAGACGCAACATGCGCTTTCGTTCCCGATTGATTTTAATCTTTGCAATGCGTATAGATTCAGGCAGAGTTGCAGTGGCGGATGTGGGCAGATAACCACTGATCATGGTAAAACGACTAGTGCCACCAGGGCCCGATTTGTGTGCATCATCATCGTTGACATTGTCGTTATCCAATAGATCCGGATATATGCTTATATTGTCGAGACTATCGATGTCTATGTCACCGGCTTCGTTGCGCACATAGGTTAACTGATGAAACGGGGTTGCCAGCAGTCTTTGTGTAGATTTGCGCAATGTTTTACGTGTAGTGGTCGCCGCGGAAGGTGAGGGTGATGATGGACTGCTGAGTGTCGCCGTAGAGCTGAATAATGGCGCCGAAGTGTTGGTTGTGTCTGATGTCTCTGGATCCGTGACGGTATTGTGGCTTTGTTTGGCATTGAAATTCTTATCTGCCGTGAGGAGAGCATCCACTGTCAGGGTTTGATCGTTGTTGAGTATGGGACTAGATACGGGTCTGTGACCAGACATTGACGTAGTCGTCGTTGTGCTGACTGTTGTCGAAATTGCTCCTTCTCGTGATGAAGTGGCTGTCGGTCTTTTGCTGTGGTGCGATCTTTGACCGGCCCCTGGGCCATTATTGTTATTGTGCTGATGTTTTTGGCTTATGTTGCCATGTTCGTTATGCCTATGTCTACTCAGTTTGTGATACCCTCCAAGGGCTGCAGTCCTGGTGGCATATAAATAATCAGTCATCACTTTGCCACCACTCTCGGGCGAAGCGTGTGTCTTCGTAGACGGTTCATGGGGCTCAGTACTTTTTGTGGGTGCCCAAGCTCTAGATAACAACTTATCGTTCTTGTCCTCAACTACTGCTAGCTCAGTTGAATCTGCGGCATCCATAGTCGATTCTGTTATGAACTCACTAACCTCAGAAAGATCACTGTTAGCTGTGGAAGTAAACGTGGCGTTCTCATAATCCCCGGCTGTAATATTTAATTCCTCGACAACATGCACTCCATCTAATTTGGATGTGTTGAAGAAGTCTTCTTTGCCTAAATCTTCCTCATGATGATGACGCTCCATCCACTTTTCGCTTTCTTGGAGAGTTGAGGTATTTGTTGTTGTTGTAGTCGTCCTAACAGTCGTTGGTGATATGACATCCTGGACTTTATTTTCAGTATAAGAAGTTGAGAACGGTGATGTTGGCAATGGCAGTGGCAGCAATGGCATTGGATTTTTACTTATATCATCTAGAGAAGGCGATAATGGTGACGCTGACGCGGGAGCCAATTCCTCCTTTTCGTAGGAGGCTACCGACGACGATGAATAGTCCGAGGTATCTTCTACCAGTGATGTGGATGGTGATGGATACCACGTTCCCCAAGAAGGTAAGCTCGCAGAAGTTGGTTTCATCGACCCCACCACTCCAAGAGCAGACATGGGAGTATTAATCCATGTCGTAAAATCTGTGGTCATATAGTCCTCATCATCATACGCAGGCAATGTGGCATGACCATGGCCATGCCGGCCATGACTTGAGTCTAAGCCATGACCGCCTTCCTGATGTTGATCGCTTTTATGGAACGTGTGTTTTCTGTGCGGCTTTCTTCGTCTACCCTTTCGTTTGTGGGATACAGTTGACGCCAATAAGTCGCGATTTGATAAGGTGGTGTCCGAAGCGATCACGGTTGTTACAGATTGCACAACACTGGTTGGTTTGATATCCCCGTAGTCGATATTCGACGCCAATTTAGTTTTCGTTGACGTGGCGGCAGTTTGCTGAGAAGTATGTGGAGTTGCAGTAGTCGTTGTTGACGATGTGGCGTCAGGACTAGTACTAGTAGCACGTGCCCTATGATGGGCCTTCTGTTTGGCATCATGGTGATGCCTTCGCGCATCGCTTGTATGATGATGTCGGGTCTGATGATGAGCTTGAGGTTGAGAGTGGTTGTGATGTTTTCCCGTATGGTTGTGGCCGCCATACTGGCTTAATTCTATATTTTGTCTAGAACTATTTAAGTAAGAGCTATTTTTGGGATCGCTTGAACTGGCACCGCTACCGTTGCCACTGCCGCTTCCGCTGCCGCCGCCTCGCATTTGCTGCAAACGCTGTTGATGCTGTCTTTTCCTGTTACCGCCATGAAATTTGGTCTTCTTGTTGTGGGGCTTGCTACCAAGCTCTGCGTCCTCATTTCGATGTTGATTGCGATGACGATTTGGCTTAGGACGTCCTCCGCCACTACCTGCGCCACTACCGCGGCCAAAGTGCGCAGCGCTATACTCCACTTTGGGTGTTTTCGTGGATTTGGGCGCTGACAACGAGGAGTAGTGATTGTGTTGATGGAAAAATTGATCAGTTGGGATTTTGGTAAACATATAACAGGCATCGTTTACAGTTTTCTTGGGACCCACAGCTCTACCTCGTTGCGTGAAGCCGATGCGTCGCTGCGACTCGACAACAGACCGGAACACGAAATAACCGTGAACAATGGCTTCGTTGAAATAGCAGGTATCTTGGAGTTCTTTCTATAAATAAAGAATGGAAAAAGAAGACATAGAAGAGGTACGATGTACACAAAACGAAAGATAACACGATATTTGGTTTATCGTTACAAAAATTCATCAGGCTAAATAAAAAGGAGGGTAAAAACGGTTCAAACACTTGACGCATTCACACCCAAGCACACGCATGCACTTAAATGCGCGTGTGTGCGAGCGTCGACGAGGAACGATGAGAAATGGAGCAACAACGGGCCACCGCACCACACTGCACTTCCTCACTTGAAATGTCATAAAAACTGCAATTACAAACATAAAAAGCGTTAATGATGGGTTGTTTTTGTTGTGAACTTACAATTGAAGAGCGTCTGCGTGAATGCCAGACTGCCTTGGATTTACGAAATCAATTCGAATTCGATATTACTTTGACTTTGACACTAACCATTCACGCACCCAAAGTGTTTATTTATAAAACACTCGAAACAGTTTCGTTTACACAATAACGCAACCTCTTCCTTCTTGTTTGGGGCACTGCTGATACCCTCCCTTTCTAACCCTTTCTCCCTATATGCTTCCTTCCTCTTGTCAGTTCAAACAGTATTTCGATACTGTGTTCGAGTGTTAAGTAGAAGAAGAATCACAAAATCAATAATGTTCGTCTGTCCACAGGTTCGCATCATATCTGTATCAATGTTTCTCCACTTCTTTGCATCCATTCATTTCATCATCTACTTCTCCATACCCTCAATGTTGAAGTGAAGGGCAATGGAATGTTAAGTTGTGTGAAAACGTCATTGTTATAGGTTGAGGTTTTTCAAAATCTCTTTTCGAGTTTGATTAACATGTGGGAGGGGGATAATACAAAAGCTTTTTAGGAAATTGGCTAGCTCCTCCATATAAGGGAGGCTAATTTTTATGGAGCCTTAGGTAGGGAATGAATCATATTGCCATGGAAGTGGTGGAACCTTAGGAATGTAAGGGAAACAATTCGACGACTAAATAATCGATATATGTGTATTTGATTTACAAACAAAAGTGAATTCTGTTGGCCTAATTGAACTTATTGGGGAAGCGCTCTTCGTTGAGATAGGGTCTAAACATGCGGTCCTAAGGTTGACTTTAAGGAGTCCTAAAACTGTGTGCTTTAGTGAAGTACTCAGCTGTTCCATAGTTCCGTATAAAGTCTATGTAAGACAACAAACCGAATTTCAGGTTCAGAAAATTTACAGGCGACTTTTCGTTTGGTGAAAAAATCAGACGAATTTTTTGACATTTACTATCTGTTACAGGGTTGTTTGCAAGAAGTATTGGACATTTACATTTTTCCATGTAGTCATAAATGAAAAATTCCAAATCTTAAAGTCATGAAATCTGCCGAACAAATAATTAAACGAGCGAATTGCAATTACTGGAATTCGAGATAAATTTGATTTGTCTTCGTCGAAAACTTTCGTTTGTTTGGCGTAGTATGGGGTTTGTTCGCAGAGATGGCAGCGCTTTCGAAATGGAGGAAATTCAAATTTGTAGTGTAAGATTTGACGACATCAAGGAACGGGCTATTATTATTCAGTAGTTTAGGAGATCTTACCATTCCAACTAGTTTCCAATGATCGTTGAAACACAGGTATCTTTGTGTTTCCTTTGCATACAGTGCTATCTTGAAATTGTTGTTCACAAAATCCGGGCGGCCGACTATTGTTATATTTTCTGGAAAGACAAAGTAAAACATAACGTTTCGATTAGTTAAAAATCATACAACATTATAAAGTCAACAAGGTGATATGATAAAAATGACCTGACAAACACCCATGTCTTCCAATAGCAGTACAGATTGTCTTCTCTCACAGCCAAAAAAATACTTTGCATGAGAGCTGGACACAACCCAGTATTTTAAATACAATAACCTGTTACTCCCTTGATATTACCTTTACGCAACTGAAAGCGAAATCTGGTGATACAATTCAAGATCAATCGATATAAAGTTAAGTTCAGGTTCAGGAAAACTTCGTAATCGCGATTGACTTGAACGCCGATTATATGAGATATTTTTCGAAATTGTATCAAATTATCATACAATTGAAAATCGATGGCATTCTCTGCAAATAGAATCAGTTACGTTACCGGTTGTAAATTTGGTTTCCGTGTATTTTTTAAGTAGGCTTAAGGCTCTGACACACAATCCTATACATTCGTAGGATTCTGGTAGCGACACATCGGACAGTATTTTTTTCGTTTAAAGAGAATAGTACGCACTTGTGGTTTTTACCCTTCAACCGGAATAGGAACTTGTCTCCGGGGTTTTATGAGAAGAGATTAGCCTCTGAATATAATGCTACTTTACCTAAGGCGACCATACGTACTCTTTTTAAGAGGACAATACTCTATTTCAACTCGCTGTCCTCTATTAAATTTGTGTCCTCTATCTGTCCTCTTTTTCATAATAGGTCATCTTTTGTCATCTTTAATTTTAAAAGTATGATCAATAATTGTTTTTACTGAGTTTTCGATTTTGAAAATAAGTGGTAACACTTACTTTCTTCCCGTAAGTTTTATGTGTACAGGGTTGTGATATTGTAAACATTTTGTTGTTGAGCTTTTTTCCTGTTTTTATGTTTTGTTTTTTTCTGCGTGCTAGTTTTTTTTTTTTGATAGAGAATTATATACATATTAATGAACTATTCGGTAAGTAGTAACGTTTAATTATTCAAAGTAATCTATAATAAATTAATAAAACAATTGAAACCAATATCTTTATTTTTATAATGGCACCCTCTTTTGAATTGTTCACAGTATACTGTACAAGTTGTCCGAATGGTGGAAATTGCCCCTAAGGTCCAAAAAGTCAAGAAAATGGGCCCCTGAACTTACATATAAGTGTTGGTACTCGAATGAAAAGCAATCGTCTTACGATTTCATTGTTTCCATTACTTTTCACATCCGATGCCAGGACAGGCTTTATGGGAACGAGATGCGGGCTGAATACGATGCTTTACACAGTTTTAACTGGATATAGGCCCATTCTGTGGCCCTACGAGTTTGTCCATATATATTTTGTTAATAAAACTTTGTTTTTGTATTGAGTTATGGCTGAATAGCGTCAATAAAGTTGTCGAATGACAAGTAAAACCATGATTTCTACTGATTGCGACAATGCGTCGTGGTAATATTCAAACGTAAACATATGTCGTTCCGACCCATCGATCTCCACCACCACACGCAGGTGAGTGAGTGACTGGCTGGCTACCAAATCCCAGCATAACGTGTGGCAAACACTTGTCTAGCTAGAGGCTAATTTGTAAGAAGCAATTTGCACGATTGTCACGACAACACCATTTATGCCCATACATACAGAACAAAGTCCAGATTCTTAACATACCCCTGCGATGAAATTGAATAATGTCATTATGAAGATTTACTGGGTTATGGTGGTGGGCTGAGATTGAGTTCAAGATATTTACACACGGTTGAACAACATGTTCGGGAAAGGATGGTATTGCAGTTGGTGCTAGATGGCAGTGCTGTTGGTTAGTTGTCTCCGATGCGTTTTGTTTGGATATGAAATATTGTGAAGATTGCGGTACACCATGGTATTTATTTATTTTAACCACATGTCTCCCATCGTGTAACCATGATCATCATCATCAGCGACGTGAGGCCGGTTGCTGCTGTTACTTGTAACCCATAAGTGTTTCTGCGCATGCGTAAGTGTTGTTTTGTTCATGCCCATCATACACATGTGAGTGATGATCATCGAGTCTGTAATCACGTCAGTAATGATCATCACGTTGAATCTGTGTGTGGTGTTGGTCTTAGTTTCAAGTAATATACTATTTGCATATTTCTACAGTTTCAAAAACACAAATATTTATCTTTCATTTAGCAAAATATACAAAGACATACAAAATATTTATGCTTCCAAACACTACGCCACACTCGAGCTGTTTATAGCTGCTCCTCACTCCCCACGTCATCATTGGCTAGGCTCACACTTTGTGAGTTCTCTTAAGATCAATAAACTATTGAAAGCCAAATTAATATGTTGTTGATTTTATTACAAGAGTATCAGGTTTACTTGTTCATCCATCTACCCATCCATCCGTCGATGTGGGCACTGGTCCAAAGACTTTGTCGACATTTGCATGAATAAATTTCGAAAAATTGGTGTCTTCAATGCATGTTCGTTCACTTTAGCACTTATTTACATTTACATTTTACAATTTAATTACTTATTTGTCATTATCGTGAATCGAAAAGGGAAAGAAATTGCCGTAATACTCAAAGAATTCGAGAGGCAGCCAGTAGCCCTGTAAAACTCCTTATTCGATTATTTTATATGGTAAAGCTAAGGTATTTTAAGCGACGTTTTAATCTGGTGCTTAATATGACGCCATGTTGTCAGCATGTATATTTACAACTGCTTGCATCAAGAAACTTAACACTTATTTTCCCATGGAGCCACACCTCACAAGGTTAGGTCATATTAGGCCAAAGTGGCTGCTAGCACTATTGACTCTCTGAGTCCACTGAGGACCGTTTGTGACACCACGTGCAGTCATGTTCTGTGCCCATCGTTGAACCTATAAAGTGATTTTGTGTGGTTAAGGGGCGTTCAAGCCATATGATATTCTTTCCCGGGATGATTTCCAAGATGGGAGTATTAGTCCCCGACGGACCAATTTGTCCCCGCAAAAGGTCATTCAGCGTACTTCAGTTGACGAACAGGATGAGAGTTTTGAACATCTGATATGCTCCTGCACCGCATTTTGTGTGAGTAAGAGACAATAATTTGGGTCTTACTCGTATTTGTTTCTGGATCTAACGTATAATCAGGGAGTACGTTAGCATAGGAGCATATAAGATGTTCGACACATTCATTCTGTTCGACAACCCCGTAGTTTCTGCAGTAATCATGAGCTTTGGGATTCCAAGTCTAGATGAGTATCTGCTTATTATACAGTTTCCCTCGATTACAGCTCCCAACGTATGTAGTTATATCCAATCTAGGAGTGGATGCCAAGTTTTGTGAATGATTTATCATAATTTGCCCACAACTATGTGGTGATCCTGCAATATGAGCCTCCAGACAATCTTCCGTTCGCATCTCTAAAAACTTCGGTTTTAAGCATGGCTTGCATGTCGAAAGGAAAATTCTCACTAGTTCCGTATCCAGTGGAATAAGTATGATAGTCCCTAATCTCGCTGGCTTATCTGCTCTATCGGTCTCTGGAAAGTTCCTGTGCTCCGGCATCCATATAAGTTGGATGTAAAACTTCTTGACCGTCTCATTTGGAAATACGCGGAAGTTGTGAACAGTTCCTTAAGGCAGAAATACAGATTACGGAGATTTTATAGCAGCCTGACTGTCAGAGTAAATGTTGATACTCCAGGCGTGATAACGTTTCGTCACAGCCCAAGGATCCCATAGCCCAATTTTATAAAAGTTGACCCCAAAATTTACTTTGTGATCTGTTGTGGAGCCTGCAGTGTAGAAATCTATGTACCATATACTACCTGGAATGCGTCCGATCAATTCCAGCCTGTCCGGGATTTGACAGGAGACTTACCTCTCAAAGGTTCTCAATCACGAAGAATGACTAAGGTGATTGTAGACATTGCAGCCATTTGCGACCCAGCACACCTAGAGACGGAGATAGGACCATCGTCCTTTGACGGACCGTTTACACGAATATAATGTCACTGTGGCTCTACTGATCTTATCCGTAGTGTTTGACTTGAAACTAAACCTTCTGTTGAAAATCGCACCTATATATCTTGCATTATACCTTAGGCAAATTTCTCTACCACAAAGCGGCAATGGCTGACTATACAGAACGTTCTGGTTCCTGGTAAAAAGTACAATCTTGGGGGTGTCCTGATTTACACCCAGGCAATTCTTCGTGGCCCACTTAGACAGACTCCGAATTATGCCCTGGAGTACATCTCTGCATGTGGAGTGGTATTTTCCCTGAACTGCAATTTCCAGTTCCTCAGCATATGCTATGACAGTGTAACGTCATTCCTGCAGCTCAAGCAAACCACTATCCAATACTAAATTCCAGAACAATGGAAATGCGACTCCTCTTGGGGGTTGCTCTATTCACATTTCTAGTTAAAGTTGTAAAACCCAGGAACGAGGTTATGCGCTTTCGGGTAAGTAATCCAAAGATCAAAATAATGATCCCCTGGTTAACACAAAGTGTGGTAGAACCGTTTTTAGCGATCCCGATAAGGTTAAAAACACCCTCTTCAGCAACGAATGCGAAAAGAGGAATATTCTTTAGGTTAATGGATTTCCCTAGAAAGCTCACTAGAGCGTGCAGAGGACTACTCGTAGATTTTTCCTTATTGTAAGCATGCTGGGAAGTGCCTATGACCGTGCCCAGATATGGGCCACTCATCCTCTCCACAGCCCAAAGAAGAAACGATGAGAGACTGATTGATTTAAAGACCTTTGGCCTAAGGCGTGATGATTTTCCTGCTTTCGGGATGAATACCATTTTGGATGCTCTCCGTCTAAGGCGAATATATGTAGAATACCTAATGAAACTCGATTATAGGTTCTGGAGCCAGGGAGACAAATATATCTTTACGCTGCTCTACCGTCAGGGCCAAGGGATTTTTGGCACTCGGAGTTCATAATGCTCAGTGTAGTATGCGAGATGACGACCTTGAGGGCCTGATCTTGTGAATCACTTTCACATTCACCTAATTTTTCGACATCGTCCCTTGACTAAATTAAGAATCTGACGTATGAGTTTTGTTAATATATATATTCCTTGTGATATTTTTTTTTTAATCGAGCGAACCCATCGCCGCCACTCTGACCCGCCCCTACCGAACGAGATGCCCACGTCCCCATAACGTGAGGACACCGTACACATTATAGACCGGTCTATAGCGATACAGCAAGGATCACACGTTGCAACCAACTACAGTAATTCTTCAACAGTTGGTATTACACTATAATTAAGTATAAAAGTACATCACGAGATATTAATATAACAAAAACCAAAGCCAAATTATAAATCAGACCAGATAGTAAGGAGAATGTAAATTTACATATGTAAAGGAATATATATCACTAATGCAATCGGTTCAAATGACATACTATCCTAGACTTTGTAGTTTCCCAACTACCAGTGAAATCAATAAACTGATATAGCTCATTAAAGTCACGACACATTCTCCTAACTGGATCAAATTATACGTAAAAATGTACTAAAATCTTACAGCAAGTACTTAGATTGTCTATTATGTGACGTCAAAAATGCCAAGTGAAGTGATTAGGCCGTAAGTCTTCAGACAAGTTTCCCTGGCAGATTGTGTTGATAATTAGCCCGTTTTGTTCCTTCAGATATCTCAGAGAGGTGACAGCCGTCGAGAGGTGTTTACGCTGTCTGGAGGACTCGAAGTCAAGCTATCCTTAACTCTTTCTTAAATTCTTTGGGTTTTAAATTATATACATTCCAGCATCGCTCTATCCTTGAGGGCTTAGCCTGATTAAAAATCTTTCTGCAAGTCTTTATAAGGATTGACCCCGGTAGAAACCGAGGATGCCTTACCTCGGTAGGAACTGGTGTGTCATTCGGAATCAACTGATCTGCTAACAGCAGAGGTGTCATTCTGTTGGGCCATTCGGAGTCAAGTGATATTATGCTAAGAGCTGAGGTGAGAGCATCGGTACGATCTTCAACCTAAGCCCTTGGTTATGGTGTCTCGAAATCGAAATTTTCCACGTGTATACCAGCTCGTTTGCACTGCCGACAACAGATTGTGTGTTCGTACGTAACTACCTTTCGAAATCTAGACTTCGAGAGCAGTCTAATAACTTGTTTAGCGCAATACGGGTTTTGAAGTTATCGTGGATTTGAGTGTCAATGCAGTTACAAACATGACATTCAAAACATCGATATCTGCAAACCCATACTAAGCCTTACGTCTATAGCGGATCATAGGCTTGCCATTCATCAGTTTTTATCTGGCTGGTGATATGAAAAACTACAACACCATTTGCATTTATATTTGATACCATAAAGGGCTTTAAAACGGCAATAAATGCCAACGATAACCATTGCTCATGCTCGTGATGGACAAATGTGTTGTCCGCTTAAGGATCTTTGCTTTTCCTTACACATGTGCTTAAATTCCTCGTACACAATATTGATGTAGGTCATTTTAAGCGTTGAAATGTAATACTATCAAACCTTATCTTGCATATTTTTTTCTCAACTGCATTTAATTCCTTTATGCGTTTTCTTTTCTTGTTTTCAAAATGAATCTGTCTAAATTTAAAGTGTTTAAATTGAGTACCCGCACACTTGACGGGCGGGGGATATTGAACTTTAGATAAATATGAAATGAAATGTTTTCAAGTAGTAAGGCAACACTACAGAAAAGATTTTAGCCTTTAGCTGTTTGCCACTGTCAGCCACAAGAGTATCGTAACAGCAACTGAAGCACAGCAACCAACAGCAGAAGCAATCAGTAGCAGCAGCAACAGCTGTAGCAGCAGCATTGCCAACCTCCACTAAACAATGACAGGTAGAAGCCGACTACTACCACAATAATCGCCAGTCTGGCATGGTCATATGTACCTAGTAAATATTCATTCTCATTGCCACAGTCAATTATTGTACTAATAAATGAGTAAAATACTTGAAAGCCAACCTCCTGCCTCCGCTCCTCACTACGCCAGCGAGATTCATGCATTGATGGGCTTATATCTTCTTACGTCCCAACGCAAACACACCATACCTCAACGCCATCTTCATCATTCACAATAACTACACACGAGGCACTTCATACCGCCGTACAATGTAATGACCAACATGACGGCTCGTCTCGATTGCTCTCATAATATTTCATTTATTGTTGATTGCGAAACAGGTCTTTTAGCACCACTACTCGTAGTAGTTCCAAACGGGCACAAATGAAACTGATGTTGTTAGGGGGACGTCTATGGGACAATTGGTATTGGTCGGCCACTTGAATGCGCTGGTCGGTTAGATGTTAAACTTCTAGGCAAACGGCCGATTTGACGCTTTTCCATCTGTTTTCCTTTTTTTTTTTCGACTTTCATAATTTTGAAGTTATTGTCCGTCTTGCGCGGTACATCCATAAATGCGGAAAAGCACAACGTTTAGGTTTTGTTTGCAATTGAGATTGCTAGGAAAGGCACCAACCAAACTCACTCATCCACTCACATATTTATAGGACGGATGTCTGACTGACTGACGTACTAAGTTGGGAAGACCGAAAGACTAAAAGGTTTTTCGCAATGTAAATGACGGCAGCCTTAGAGAAGGAAGCTATGGACTCATTGTGGCAGTTGTACCTTGTAGTGTTTACCAAGTTGGTGTCGGTGGCCGTGGTTGGAGGCGAAGGTGTCATGTGTTTATGCCTAGGCCTCAGGCGGCCGGCAGCGAAGGTGTTGGTTGTACTGGCGTCATTCACTTACATATTTACCTATTGTGGTTCATGTTAATGTAACGACTCTCCACTATGGCTTGTGGTGGTAATTAAATTTATACTTTTTTTCCTTTGAACGGAGAAAAATCACAGCCGTATATGTTCCGTGGCTGTGTGTACTTCATGTATAGCCAATACAAATTTTTATTGTCGTTGACGCTTAAGCCTAAAAGTTCAGCATAATTGTTTGCACATACTCAGACCATGAGTTGGCTAAGGTCTGTTAGGTTGAGATGGATGATTGGTTGGTGGTAGCTACACTTGAAGAAATGGCAGCTCAACTGGGATTCAAAACAATCGGAAAATGTACATAATCAAATTAGAAGCTTGGAACGAAATCATTGTCTTGATTTTCTGCAGTGAAACACTATAAAAGTCCCTGGGGGATTTATCAACCTGTTTGGTTCCTGGACTCATCCATCATCTGGTAAACTTAGTCGGAGTCGCCAACTATGAATCTTCAGAAAATTTAACTTTTTTGACATTTCGTATCTTGATAAACATTTAATCTCCGTAATGTGGCATTTAAACGCAATAGGATTATCGCAACACCGGGATTACAGGTGTCAGTTTTGTACTAAAACTGGCATTTGTATTGCCGCATTTACACAGACCAAATTAAGCACTTTTTGCGGACTAACTACTGAAGCCCACGCTAACCCAGAAGATTACACATACAATTTTGTAAAAAAACCGAGGATTAATTTTTAATCTCACTTTAGACTAGCATACAGTTTGATGATATACTGCTAAAGCACCAAAAAAAGCAGCCATGATAAAAAAGCGTACAAAAAAAATCAACTGTACTGCAAGCCACCTACCTACACCATCAGAGAAGGAAGCTGACCAAAAATTTGCCGATGCGCTTTCACCGCCAACAATTTTATGAAGCTCACGTCACCACCGATATATGTAAGTGGCTCGCATCCGCTTAAAATGTGACCCGATTATGCTTGTCTCTTGGAGCAACAATTTGTACCCAGCCAAGTAGACAACCATCATCAATTGTGACTGGCTTAATTTTGAAGATTCAGTTTTTTAAAAAAACATGTCAATTTTGTATAAAACTTCCAAAATCATTTTTAAAATTATTTTGATGCGCCGCCGCTTTCGATAAGTTGGTGTCGGCTTCGGTCACTGCGCGCCATACCTTCATTATTGTTGAGTATTGTGTTTGGTTTAAAAATTCTAATTATTGCGGTTTTTACTTACGCAGACAAATTTGGCAAAGCTCTTCTAAATAGTCTTTCGATTTAACTTTTTATTTCTCCTCTTTTACCTTGTACGCAAACTAACCATTTTTCAATTATAAAAATGAGAACAGAAAACAGAACAGAAAGAGAAAAGCTAAAGGTAGAGACGGTTGGAGAAACATGTTATCCTCATTTGGATTACTTGAGGCCACCTGAGTAATTAAGTATTCACCAATCCGTTAACCTATGTTGGTATTATATCATCGGAGATGTGTTGTAATCTCGGCTTATTTAATTCGATTTTGTTGAGCTTTCAAACTTAAGAGTTTAGATGGAACACAACGAGTTTTCCAGGTTTTAGAGTTTGAGAAAACTTCATTAACCTTCTGGGTCGGATCGGTTTCGTATAGAGATCTGCGTTACGAGGGTGCGATAAAAAGGACATTTATAGCAAAACTTTGAAAGAATTGAAATCAATCTAATTCCAAATTTAAAAAACTCTATGGTAAAGTTTAGATGTAATCGCACTATAGTAATGTTGATTTCGATGTTGATTTTCTTGCCTTCTGTCGTAGTTCAGAATTTATTGTTCAGAATGGCTGGTCATTGTCCAGACCTGTCGTCCGATTGTTGTTGCCCATGTTGGCCAACTCATCTTCCATTTCATTGCCCAATATAACACAGTACCAAACAGTCCATATGATCCCCAGGCTACTAATGTGGGAGAATATATTTCACACATGTCGCGTACTAAAAAAGCCCATATTTAAGTCTTTCGAAATTCTCGAATGAATTTTTTATTTATTTCGACACGGATATTCTTGTTGCAGATAGTTACCACCTATTTTGGATTTACTCTGCAAATATTTCATGAATAATTCCACTTCGTATTCCATTTTTGTTTTGTGATGTTACTTTTATTTGTCAAAATAATCGAAATGTCAAAAATTCCGGTCCAAATAACTGTTTTTGTAAGAAATCATTTTGGCATAACAACCAAACTTCAGCTGTAATGTGAACGGACTATAAGGTCATCATGGACTGATATACTGCCTTCAACTTTCTTCTGCGTCATATATAATTGCGGTTAACATATTTTTAACATTAATCATCAAAGAATTTGATATTGAAATGCAGAATTCATTGAAATATTTTCCCATAGATAAGATTTGAGTGACCTGATTCCATTCAAGGTTTAACCATGAGTGATCACTTTACATTATGTGAGAGATTCCCTACTCCCATTGAAGTAGATAACAATTAAAGGGTAATTAATTTAAAAAAAAACTGTTGATAATAAAATAATAAAACGCAATTTTGATTTAATAAATCCATAAAAAATGTTATCGATAATTTTGGATTTTTATGATTGATGTGCCTGTGTCCAGACAAATACTTATGTTCGAAAATCCAGTTTAAAGTGGTTTTCACTTGCGCGAAAGAATTTAAATTTTTGCCTCATACTAACACTTTCAGGAAGTGATAGAAAATCGATATCTTTAGAAAATGTGTGGTCGCCATCTAAAATCGCGCTAAAGTCATATTGGTATGTGGTAAGTTTCACTGATAATAGAGTAGATTTTGATGCAGACTACATATAGACACGTGAGTAAGTTTTGGCTCACGATATTTTGATCTAACTCACAATCACGCGTGCGGCACGCATGGTACACGTGATTGACGGCAATCACGTGAGAATTACACACAAAAGTTTCATGAAGCATTTGCTTAATTTTCACACTAATATTAATAAATAAATTCAAAACAGTATTCGCATTAAGATTGAAAAAAAATTGAGGTTCCTGGTAAAAAAAATATTTATTCAGTTATAGTTTATTTTATTTCACAAAAATTGGGTGTCTTTTTTAATAAATTTAGCAAATAAATATACTAAGTATTTGTAGCAGAAACAATGTTTTATCAACATTAGGGTTGCTTTTTTATTCCATTAAGCTATTGCCACTTATGACTTTTGAAAAAAAAGGATTCTCACTTAATACTACGAAATGTGGCAACATTTGCTGTAACGTGTGAAAAAATGCGATACGGCAACACGTTTGTAGACAGTGCCAACAAAAAAATACATAGTAGCAGCAGATGTTGTTCAGTTGTAGGCAGCAACAAAAAAAACTTTTATTTTTGTTCATTCGTTTCAGTTGTCAAACTCTACACAAATATACAAGAATACAAAAAAGTATAAAAACAAAATAAAAATTTAATCACCTGTTTAAACGACTATACCTGATACATAATTCTACCCCGATCAATCTGTATAACATTTACAGCGCGTTGTTGTTAATAATTTAATTCCAATTTTGTTTTCAATCGGAAATAAAAGTCTATCCTTCAAATTTAGAGATATAAAAATATACGCAGTCTTTTGCATGTTTTTCATGAACAACAGCATAACTCTTGCATTACCTTAGTTGACCTGCGAACAGGCCTGTTTACAGAAGGAAAGTGTACCTGTTTATGGGATATTTTGGAAGGTACAGAGGAGGCCTCCTAACGGGCCAATTTTCGGAAGAGAAATAAACGTGTCTATGGGATCTGGTTGAACCCTGAGTACTCGTGTATCGAATTTCTCGCCAGTCTAGAAAAAGGAATAAGAAGGTTCTGTATATATGCCTACTAGCAGAAGGCACAGTTGAATATTAACAAACTACCTCAGAAGGCATATTATGAGAATGCCTCCGCGTTTACACTGCTCTGTCAGATCATTCCATATGCCAAGTGATGCCAATTTAGCTTGTTTGGGGCTAGATTTAGCACTTTTCGACCTTGAAAAACGCGAAATAAATTTCAATGGCGCTTTTTTGGAAAAACGCGTAATGTGCACGCGTTTTGAGTTTTTATTTAGCCCCTTAGCCCGTTTTGTTCATTGACCACACATGCTAAATTTGCTTCTATTATTGTTTTGAACCCACTTTTAATCCTGTAGATGCAACAGAAAACAAAAATGTCAGACAATGCTGGTTCCGTCAAATCTGCACTCCAAAAATCGTTCTCTTCCAAAGTTGTTTTCGTTATTTGGCGCGTTTTAGCACTTTTTTAGTAGTTCGACGGCACGTTTCGTTCCTGAAGAGTTGGCATCACTGGTTCCATAGAGTAATCTTATACTAGAGAGAATATTTGGTTCATCTGACGTTTCCTTTCACACTCTTCTTGATGCGGTCGGTGTGATAGAGAGATGTTTGACGAAAAGTGACATGCACCAGGTTTAATTACAATAACTTCTTGCTTTAATTTTTCATGTCGTTTTGGTGAAAAACTGTGAAATTTAAATGTGGTTTAAACTTTTTTATTGACTGTTATTGTTAGCATACACTTGGGTTGTATTTAACACAATAATTTTAACACACAAAACGAAATGCTGTTGTTGTTATTTTGTTCGTTGTTTTGAATCGTTGCCCCTATCTGGTATTAGTAAAGCAATTCTTTTCAACATCGAACGTAAATATCACAACAGGCCAAATGTTATAAATTTGGTGAGAGAACTATTAGGTCTACTATAAGTATTAGTCTATGGATCGTTCGTTTGAAAAATTTTCTGTAGCATCAATTTATTTTGCTGTGACTTGGATCAGCAACATATCAGTTTTGACAACTATGTATGTATATGTGTTGGGCATAGAACAAATTAGAATAGAGAAGCATTTGCTCTCAGCTGACTTTTCATTTCACACTCTTCGTCGCAGGTTTGTGCAAATGAGAGATATTTGACGAAAATTAATTTACACCAGGTGGAGCTACAAGAACTGTTGACTTAACTTTTTCACATCTTGTTGGTATAGAACTATGAAATTTAAATGTGTTGTGCCCTTTTTGGTTGAGTTTTTTCTTTAGTATATACTTGTGTTGAATTTAACACAACTATTTTCCCATACAATCCCGAAATGCGGTTGTTGGAGGTTTTGTACTAATGCCTCTATCTGGTGTTACTGAAGCCATCAACGTTTATATGCAACCAAACCTACACAGTCAAAATTATTTTGAGAATAAACATCTCTGTTCTAATTTGCTCTATGTTGTTGATTTTATTGATAATTCACCATAGAGTAAATATACTTGAGGTCCCCTTCTCTTAGCAAATTTATGGCATTAGACTTGGTTGGTAGTAGATATTGGCATTAGTTCAAAACAGCCAACAAGAAAAACAACAACAGCATTTCTTGTTTGTTTGTGTTAAATACAAAAAAATTGTATACCAACAACAATCAAAAAAAAACTGGAAAACACATTTTAATATCACACTTTTGCACCAAACCCACATGAAAAATTTAAGTCAGGGGTTCTTGTAACTCCACCTGGTGTAAGCCAAATCTTGTCGAATACATCTTTAACGCAACGACTTCACCACGAAGACTGTGAAATGAAACATCAGATGAGACGGATTTTACCTCTAGGTATATTTACTCTATGGTATTGACATTGATCCATAGAGCGTGATATAATGGGTTTCAGTTGCAACAACTTCTCGTCGAAAGTCACTGGGCTAACGACAGCTTTGATACAGTTTTTTTTGGCAATTTGGTTTTCTGCCAGAATTTGGACGTAATACAAACAAAAATGAATGAAAATTGTAGTGTTCTTCAAATCAAAACTAATTAATTGCACATAAAGTTTTTTTTAAAAGCCACAAGTGTCAATAAAATATAATTCAAAGTCAGTTTATTCAATTCGCCTATCGATCATCCTCCTTGATCAAATTTCAGTATCAAATTTTGCAGTTGGGAAGTCGAGCAGCTGATTTTCGAAACCACGTGCATTGAAATACAGAGAAATAAATGAAATGAAACTTTTTTCCATTAAAAAAAATTGTGCGATCTACTGCATTCGATTTAGGTCACGAAGTTTAAGATTAACTATGGAGAGGCTAACCTTGATAATACGTACGGTGTTTACATAGACGAAGATTGGATAATTGGGAGGCTAACAAATGTCAAATTAAATACAAAACTAATTTAATCACGACCCTGCGATAATCTATTTGTAGGCAATTGCCGTAAATTTTGAGTTGTATTATCTGAAATGTATTTGGCTGATAATAGACGTATTTTGGTTTCGCTTTCGTAGGATGTCACCTACTTTAGGCCTGTTTTTATTCTTCGTGGCAGCGTTATTCTATTTGTTGTCATAGTAACATCACCTCCACAATCCGCCTCAGTTGTCAATCTAATCCAGAAAATCCCCATGTGAACACATTCGATTTTGTTCATACTTTTGATATGAAATGAAGCGAGTTTTTACTAATGCGAATGAGCTACATACAGCACAATGAGACTAATTCACTTGCTATACTCAACGGAACTTCGGGGCTTCTCGACGTTATCCATCATTAGGTATACCCACCCTCAAAATACAACTCTGAATATTAAGAGAACGTGGTTGTCAGTTAGACTTAAAGGCAAATCTATAGATTCACTCAGGGAGCTTTGGAAGAGGTCGTGATTTTCAATCTGATTTCCGGAAACAATTTGACGAACTTATGATCCGATAATCTTGTTTTATGCAAAATACAGGTTTCAAAATAAGTTTTGCTAATTTGATTTGTGTTTTGACAACTAACTGACAAACAAATCAAATAAAGTCATTGGAACCAGTTTGTCTTACTTTGTTTTTTATACGTGTTAATCGCGCATATGGAACCGCTGTATAGACGTCATTATCACTGACACTAGGTGTGACAAAGGAGCTGTACAAATAATGTGACAACTTGAAATCCATTTTAAATCTATAAAAATAACTGCATTATTTTTTTGAGATTTTTTAATTGTAATGAAGTGTTCGTTTTTTCGGATTTATTACGCCGTTAAGAGACCAGTTTGTCGAATACTAGGTAACATTAGCTATCACCACTTTGAAATTTCAAATTTGTGTTACAATATGTCAAAATCGATTAACTATGCTACTCGCCCGCTAAAACGTCAACATACACATACAATGTTGCCAGATTACATAATGGCGTAAACATTTAAGCATACCCACATGGGTTGCCAGATTTGAGAGTAAACTCATTTGTCACATTCGCTTAGATGCAGACAAAAACTATCAGACAAATCGTCTCAGCTTAACACTGACGCCGTAAAATTAATTGTCAACTTTGTTTCAAATGCAAAAGTATTACATGAAATAGATTTGTAGCCAAATAGAAAAATGAAAAAAAAAGAAAAATATTTGAAACAGTTGGTGGCTTGGGCAAAAACATGGACATTCCAAATCTGGTACAGCAGTGGTGATAATAATTCACTTTTTCTAAGTGTTTAGATAGTGAAGTCCGCAAGTATGTTTACGAACATGTAAGACCACAGTCGTCCGTTGCGTCTGTCCCAAAGTTTTACTGCTCTGTCTGACTGATAAGTAATGGGGTATGAGAGTCGTTCCAAAGTAAACTTCGGTATATCCAGACATGCTGGTGTGCATGTGTGTTCATGCTCATGGTATGATGTCTGATTGTTTGAACTTTTTTCTGTGTAAGCTTCTATTTTGTTTCGGTTTCTGTTGAATTTCTCAATTTCCTTTTACATTTGTTCGTCGTCAGTTTAGAGTTTTCTCCTTTTTTTTTGCAATCACTGAGCTCATATTTCATAAATTTTCATATTCCTTGTGCATGTGTCATAATAATGTCTCACCGTGTGCGACTGCAGCGGACCAAGTGGGTACCGCACAACATAAGTGAGTGCGGTATGAATGTCACATTACCCGATTACGAAGTGTTAGGAAAGTATGACGGCTAGCATGTGTGATGGAACCCATATACAAGTAACTACGTATGCCTGTCTATTGTTATTCGATTTTCGAGGAGGAATGCGAATTTCCTTTGAAATCTACTCGTCGGGCTGCTCGTTGCAAATTGAGCACCTTTGTGATTTGGTCTGGGTCTTGGCTTCTTTGCCGTTGCAAAATTACCGCCAAAGAGATTTTCTTTAAGGAATTCACTCACTCGAGTCTGTCTCACCTGACAGGTAATAAAATTGTGGTCTGCTCAGATGTGAATCATTCAGACAACAGAGGTGACAATAGCACTGAAGTTTATGACTTGAAAATGCAACCAACCAACCAACCAAACAGCCATCAATTCATGCAGCCATCAATGGCCGTAGGTACTCGCAGTTATGATATACCTAGTCACTCATTTATGACAGTTCTTGTATGGAATGTATTGGAACTTATTAATTCTATGCCAGACTTTTCAGAAACTTCATTAACACTTTTAAAGGGAATATTAATTGTACAGGGTGGCCCAAAATGTCTCACCCCAACGGAAGATGCCATCAATTTTGCTAATATCGTAGCGGTAACAATCAGTTTTGTTTTGATATTTGTGGTGTAAACAGATACTGAATATACGTCCGCAAACCATATAACGCTATACTCATCTATAACGCGGAGTACTCGGCGCAGATCTCCCGGCCTTCTTACGACAACTAGTCAGACAATAGCCTATCGCTTGAAAGAGGATGGAATTACACGTGTCAGTAGAGGCGGTGGAAGGCTACGTAGTGCCCACTCCGACTAGAGTACCGCCGAAGTCGCGAAGGAGTCGTCCTACAACAACTGGTCAAACACTAAGGCGTATAGCCGCTCGCCTGGAAGAGAATGGAATTTCACGTGACATAAGGGGCGTCGGAAGACTTTGTACAGTTTTATGCCGGTTACGAACGGTATTTTAAGAAGCTTTTTCATGGCTAAATACTGTATATGTCAACGTGGCTAAGCGAGGGGACCGTCGTCGAAAGAAATTTAGGGTGGTCAGAGCAGGCATCGAACCCACGATCTCATGTACGGAAGCCGCGCACACTACCATTGCACAACCGACGGTCACACTGAATTACAGTTGACACAGCCGAATTAAAGGTTTCGCGACTGAATTTGCGATTGTAACAAATTCTAGTTCTGATGTGATGTTATCTTATGTGGCTGTGACAACATTTAAATTCAATTACGGCTAATTCGGTTATTTTTGTGTGGGGGCATGTACCACCAAATGCAAAATATTGATGCCCGATTGTAGCATCAGTGTTAGGTTAGGATAGGTTAGAGTAACTGTGATTTCCTCGCAAGGAAGCCCACCCAAGTAGCAATGATGACGGTTTGAATCATAGAGTAATCCCATACTAAAGAGAATATTTGGTTCATCTGACGTTTCCTTTCACACTCTTCTTGATGCGGTCGGTGTGATAGAGAGATGTTTGACGACATACACAAGGTGGAATTACAATAACTTCTTGCTTTAATTTTTCATGTCGTTTTGGTGAAAAACTGTGAAACTTAAATGTGATTTAAACTTTTTTATTGACTGTTACTTGTTTGTAACTTGTTCGTTGGTTTGAACCATTGCCTCTATCTGGTATAAGTAAAACAATTCTTTTCAACATCGAACGTAAATACCACACCAGGCCAAATGTCATATATTTGGTGAGAGAACTATTAGGTCTACTATAAGTATTAGTCTATGGTTGGAATAGTCACGTTACACTGAAAAGAAAATAAAATAATGTGCTAGTAATAGATTGAGGTTACCCATTTATACCCAATTAATACTGTAAATGTATTTTAGAAGTAGACTCAATCCAATATTCCCCTGTTCCTGTATTCCGTTAAAAAGGGGTTACTAAAGTTGTCCTCCTTATATCTGCCAAGGCACTGTACGAGATAGTGTTCAGTGGTTTACGCCAAAGTTCGCAACTACGACAGTAACGCCTGTATTGTATTCCCATGTCAGCAGCATGTGTACCAATCGTCCAGTGCCCGGCTTTGACAGCTATCATTCTGGCTATTGTATTCCTGTTCAGAGTCATTAGGAAGTCGGTTATCTTACCGTCATATATAGGCCTTATGTCGCTTGATTTTCGATAGGTAGTGAGTTTTCTCCAGCTTGTGTCTGCCTGCTGGTGGAAGTGGCCATCAATCACGTCACCCACCAATTTTAGAGGGCTTTCAATCACGTTTATTCTATGCGCATTTTCACTTGAACCTTTCCCGGCTGGTTCATTCGGGTCTTCGTTTCGGGCTATATTCGTACGACCCGAAACCCACACTAATGGAAGTTTTGTCAGAGCGACGGTTTCTTCTCCTAGGATAGACTCCTTATAGCCGCTTTGATGTCCGAGAAGATTTCCACACTCTACGGGTTCGGGCCCCAAATTCTCTCAACTGTTTTCTTGCAAGTGTAGAAGGCACCTTGGCCTTCTGAATTCTATGTTCAATAATAATTTTCCAATTGAGTTTGCGATTGAGAATGATACCCAGAAACTTCGCCCTATCCGAAAACTATAATTGTTAACCATTGAGTGAGGGTAACCGATATTGTGGAATAGTTCGTTAACTGGCTAAAAGTAGCAGATCAGTTTTATCCCGGTTAACGCCTAAACCACAGACTGTGGCACAAGTACAGATCTGTCCCAAGATATTCCTCATGACTCACTTCTCAAGGTGATAAAGGGACCTGTTACTATCACCACGACATCATCCGCATATGAGATTACTCTTACCCTTCCGTTATCCAAGTCCACTAATAGAGTGTTCATGTAGTAGTGGTGATATCACCCCCCCCATTGAGGTGTACCCCTACAGACTGACATAGTAGCCGATGCCTCACCCCACTGAGCGCTAAGTATGATACAAGTACTTTCCGTTTTGACATTGATAAAAGTGTCATCTATATCCAGGAAGGCTGCCATTGTGTATTGTTTATAGAAGATACCTCTGTCGGCCGTGCTAACTACTTCGTGCAGCGCTGTCTCCGTTTACTTTCCCTTCACATAGGCATGCTGGATGTTCGATAAATCGCTAGTAGTCACTAGCGATCTAAAATTCTTCTAGAGTCTTAAGAATAAATGATGAGAGACTTATTGGTCTAAAATCCTTCATAGGTTCATGACAGCTCTACCCAGCATTGGGGATCAATATGACTTTCACCCTTCTCCAAGTTTTCGGGATGTGATTTAATCGTAAACTGGTCGTGAATAATGCTCTGAGCCAAGGGGATACTAACCTTATTACTTTCTGTAACATAATCGGAAGAATTCCATCAGGGCCTGGCGATTTTTATGGCAAAAAACATTTAAGACTCACAAAAAATTTGTAAATATTGATCAGTTATCTGCAGTATCATAGTCTCCCACCCCCACTGTCGACGATTTATCACTATTCCCTACAACTCTATCCGGGAAGTGTGTATCCAGCAGTGACATTAGAGTTTATTCTGGTGACACAGACCATGACTCTGTGTCCTGAGTCCTGTGTTGAAAGGTTAAACCTTTTATCCATTGCGTGCCAGATCCGCTCAAGCGTAATGTGAGAAAGACAAAAGCCAATTGTTGGAGACCTAATCGGACTTTATCTGAGTGGCTTTATACCACAACCGACAAGATATGTACATAACGCAAAATGCTAGGAAAACCGCACCAGAAGCGTTTATACGGAGAAATCTTTACGAAGCTATGTGGGAACTTGGTATTGCTGCTACGTTGATAGACTTTTGCAAAATTACACTGATCCGCAACAAGTCCTCCGGGTAGGTTGGTAAAGATCTTGCCGAACCATTTATAACCAGACGATGCTCCAAAAAGGCGACATACATTTGAGCGATCTCTTCGACATCCGAATGGTGATCATAGTGCGGAAACTTGTAGTGAGCACAAATAAAACTATCACCAGCAAAATCCACACTCTGCGTGTAGACTGGTGATATATCTACATATACTGCGAAATTGTCAAGGATCGTTAGAGAACTGCCTGTAAATGAGGACAGGACCAATATTTATATTGACTCAACTAACAGAGCATCCAGCCAATTGGAGAAAAGCGTGAACGTTGATAACCATTATATCTTTCAGGTACTGGACGTATATATTTAACTAGGTTGCGGGGTAAACAAAAATACTAACTGGAGATATTTAGATCAGTCGGAGAAATGATATTCCAAATAGATGTTATTTCAGACTAAGCAAGCGCTTCAGAGATAAGACCTTTTCTCGAGAATCGAAGATCCAACTATTAGACTCTCATACAACCTGTCTTGCTTTATGACACAGAATCCTGGGTCATATCGAATGCTGATGAAACGCCACTGGGAATCTTTGAGTAAAAAATGCTCCGAAAAATACATGGTCGTATAATAGAAAACGACGGGTATCGTCGACGGATGAAGCATAAGCTGTAGAATCTGTATCCCGACATCGAACAACTATCCCGACAAATCATAACTTTTTACTTCAGTTAAACTCAACGTTATCATATTTTTACTAACCCTTATATTTACCTTCTCAAACCTTCGTCGCTGGTGAGTTTTTTTTCAAATACATTTTCAACATTTAGAGTTTTTTGCTTTCCAACATAAAAAGCGTTGTTCGCACTGCTATCAGATTTTCGCAAAATTTCGAGTAAAAATATGTAACAGCTGATTTTTCTGAGCAAAACAGATGTTTGTCTGTAAGAAATTTTAAATCAAGATACACCGATTGCCTTGCGAACAAGCCCTTAAATTAAACCACTTTGTTGCCAGATTGCGTCATTATGTTGCCAGATCAACGTAAATAATATGAATCATTTATATCCTTAACACTTTTGTCGCTCACTGTACGTGTACACGTAAGGTTTTAGCATACATACACATGAAACTGAAATTCATGTCCAATTTCTTTATGTTCCACCAAATGCCATATTGATCCCTTGCTATAATAATCAAAACATGCAAACATTTCTCAAAAATTTCATTCGAATCCCTTGTTGGACATTCACTTTTCCCGGAAATGTTAAATGTAGCCACCATCCAATCCACGCCATGCCACACACTTGTCGCCTGTTTTCAGTTAGAGAGATTGGTTGGCGGTTGGGGGAGGGCGATCGAACCGCGATAAGAACCAAAAATAAATTAAGCTCTTGTTTTACATTATGCTCCCATTTCGCTGTTGTATTTTTCGCATTTTCACTTAACGTTTGTCACGTTTGTTTCTTGGAACCACCTCGGTCAGACGACTCTCGTCCAACCATCGAATACCATTGATTGGTGGTGGTGGTATTTCGGATTGTAATCAGCAGCGCCATCATTGTGCGAAATTCAATACCACCCAGATATGCACCATATAACATCTGTTAGTTAAATGGCACTCGAATTCAATTGAAATTCCTACTCCAAGCCACCACCAATCATCAATCCATTTCACTGGTGAGTAGAATTTTTGTCTTGACTTGACTTGACTGACTGACTTGGCCACTTGCTAATTAGTTTTACACGTTTCACGAGGGATTTGGTTTCCTCTTTTTCACTTGTGGCACATTTTAAGGGGATTAGTGGCGAGACTTCTCTCTTTAAAATCGAGGAAAAAATTAGTACTATTTAATGTGGAGCACTACACACTAGTACCAAGTTGGAAATGGTGTGTGGGATCCGTTTACACTTGAAGTGACTGAGTTCGAGGTGGTGGTAAACGGTCATGGATCAAGTGGGTTTACATTTTTTTTGCCTACAAATTTTCACGCACGATTCTTGGAGGAGTAGATTGGTTGTTGATTTGTATTCAGTTTGTATACACTTTAATAGGTATTTAACCCGGAATAGATGGTCAGGAGCGTAGTAGTTGTCGTTGGGGACGGGCGAAGGTTATAATGGCTAAAAACTTGATAGAAATTCTTGCAGTAAATGATCTGGACATTTGCTACTTGAATACTTTTGAATATTTTTCCAAGTGTATCTAAAACACCATCATCTCAAAGTATTGAAATCGATTGCTAACATAAATCGATTTCGGGAAGCGTTTGATATCCGAGCAGCCGCGAAGAATTTTATTAAATTATGATCTTCTTAAGGAACACCAAAAAATAATTTACAATTTATATTATATTAAAAACATATATATATATTATATTTAAAAACAGATTTGAAAAAAAATTATAACTAGCTTAGTTATCTAGAGTTAGAACTTTGGCAAATCGATGTTTTTTCTGAAAACAAACTCTTTACAGTAAAGTTCAAACTTGAAATTCCGATATCTCGATTACTATCACCAAAGTCAAGATCTATCCCTAAAGGTCGGTAGAGCGACAAATATTATGTACATTTTGGCATAACTTAGCCAATTATCGATATTTTTGTTTTACTTTTTTTCCGAAAATTTCTCAACTCGTAGCTCCTCGAATTCGATTCTATTGGCTATTATAGATCTTTTATTTGAAACACGAAATTCAATTCTAATCTGATGGAAACTGTCAGATCTGATAAAAATTTGAACACAGTTCATTATATTAATCGAATAGTTTTGAAAAATGTTGTTTCAGTGTTTATATGTCAGATTGACGTATGTATATTAATCTTTATCCGATTTAAGTATATACATCTTTAAAACCTCTTTCATATGATACTAATATTGCACATATTGTCTTCAGTTAAATTCCAAAAGTCTGTGAAAAAGTAAAAAAAATCTTTCCTTAAAAACGGTTCAGCTCACTGGATCTTAATCCTAGGCACGTCATTTTTTGGGAATCATCATAAAACAAGGCAAGGTACATTTTGGGGGGTGGATCAAAGAAACGTTTTTTGGTGTGTTGACCTAATGTACAGTAAACCGACTCACAAACAAAACTCCTTTTGTCCACCTATCAAATTGTACCTTGGTTTGTTTTATGATGATTCCCAAAATATTTCGTGTCTAACATTAAGATCCCGTGAGCTTGAGCATTTTTAAATAGGGTTTTTAGTTTAGAGTTTAGAGTGACGCCGCTTTGTATTGAATCATGGTAGAAATATACGGTAGTAACGTGAGCCCAGCTGGTTTCCTTTGTTCACATTTAATTGTACCGAGTAAATATCAAAGCTGTTTGAGTGGGTTCGTTTTCTTTTGATTGCATCTGCCTGTGTTCACAATTGTACATGTAAGTGTGACATTTTTATCAGCTGATTTGGACAATAACTAGGTACGAAAATTAAAACAATGCTAAAAGTAGTTACAAAAGTAGTTCATCGCAGTGTCACAAGAAAAAAAAAACGGGTTCCCATTACATCCCATCACGGGATTGGGGAGAGCTCTCGCTTTTACTCTCACTGATTGGGACCTACAGTTTTACTCCAGTTACGAACCGTAATTTCAGAAGCCTTTTTCATGGCTAAGTACTCGATAGTATCGCCACCACTAAGCGAGGTGGCCGTCGTCGAAAGAAATTTAAGGTGGTCAGAGCAGGACTTGAACCCGCGTTCTCGTGTTCAAGAGCCGAGCGCACTTACCTTTACACCACCGACGGCCACAAGAATAAGATCAATAAAACTATAGCGAAATGTTTAATTTTCGATTTTCTAAGCCGCCTTGCGGAAGGCCATCCACAAAGAACATAAAAGACCGAATCTTCGTATATTCGAGAGAAAAATAAGTCTATTAATACGAACACGACTTTCCAGTAAAATACAGAAACGAACCGCACTTTATTTTACAACTAAATGCTCAAAATATGTCACTCGATGAATAGCCACGCGTCGCTATGAGCCGTCGCTCAATCGCAATTCCCCTAATCGTCTAGACAAAAGCTTTTAGCAAAGACTAGTCGTATACTTTTCGTTAACTCATAATATTCTTGAAAATCATCAACGTAGTTGATCGAAATATTCGAAACTAACGGCCTTATTCTTAAGAAGTTATGAGTGTGATATAAAGGAGTGATAAATCGTCTCTCAAACCTCTCATAACTTTTTATGAATAAGGCCGAAAATAAATTGTGATAAAAAGAAAATCGTACAACTTCGTTTTCCGATACTAAAATTGAAAATCAATAGTTCTTTCCAATATATTCAAAGAAAAAATGAGACACTGATTGGTCTAGCAATTTTGGCATTTATCTCTAGAAGGAAACTAACGCTGCAGTCAGTTACCACTTATCTCCGATGAACCGCGCAAATATGTCATGAATAATTTCTTTTCCTACTCCAGTTTTTGTTTTTACGCACACGGTGTTACTTTTGATTGTCAAAGTAATCGAAATATCTAAATTTCGATCCCAAACAATTCTTAAAGATTTGTACTCACACGCAATAATTTTGGCAATACAACCCTGTAATTGGGTTTCCAAGCATATGAAAAGTGAGCGAAATTTTCGGTTTACAATATTTTTTATAATTTGTTTCTAATTTTCCGACCTTTATTTTAATTATTCTTGACTAATTTTCCAATAATATTTTTTATAGAAATGCAAATTTTTTTAAAGCCGAATACCATTGGACTTTAATCACGCCCACTGGTGACACAGCTTTAAACCTTAGTCAACTTTCAATCAAATTGTATCGCTAACTGTTTTTTTTTTGCTATAATTTTATTAATATACACGTATTCTATTTATGATCTAGTTATACTTTAAATAAATGGTCTGTATATAACACCTTGCATTAATACTGATTACAACGAGGTTAATACATTTATGAAAAACTTTTAATTCACCACCAGGAAAGAGTTGCCACTTAGTTCAATCCTTCTTTAAAGCTCCGCTTGTGTCTTGGCACTGAATCATCATCACCTTTACTGCTTGAAACTTGAGTTTGATAATTTTTTTTGTAAACGCTTAATGCGTGTTATGACGTTTAAATTGGGCGCCATCAATTAATGAGCTATTTAGCACTTAAGACAACACGACAGAGTACATCTTGAAGTCGATGCGATAAGTGTGGGAGGGCATCAACATTGAAAACGCACTGGAATGTATGTTGTACTCTAAGACTAAGGCTTAAGAATCAATGCTACAACACATAGCGAGGTAACGAAATCAATATATTAGATCGCTCTACTTATGGTGAATTACAGAGATAGGTGGTGGTGGTGATGACTATGATAGTTAAGATTACGAACAGCGTTGTTGAAAATGGTAATGATTTGAAATTAATAACAAATTTAGCTGGTTTTTTGAGATTTTGTTGAAACTTTTAATATAAAATGTTTCAGGCGTTTAGCTTTTATGACGAATATAATCGATTTCTTTCCAGTTTGTTTGAACCATTATATTGTCGCTGGTCATGACATGATTCTTGATAGCTATTGTTCATGTTGCTGCTGTTGCTGCTGCTGGTGCTCATACTGTCTGTTATGGGCCTGGGAAATGGAATGTGTGGGCGGTTGACTGACTCGTTCTCGCTGGGAAATGAATAACTGACTGCTTGCTCGCCAGAGAGACTAGCTGACACTTCTAAATCAATGTCTCCAGTGTGCGCCACCATTATATTGGTCACATTTATGTTTAAGTAATAGATTTAGGTGTGTATTGTTTTACGAAAAATGGGCCACTATCAATGGCAGTTTTACAACAGAAATTAATTTTCTATACCTCCTCGAGAATTGGAGGAGAATTTACAAATCAGCGGAGGCATTAGCATCAGTCAGCAGTCGTGGTGTGGTGTTGGTGGTGTCATGGATAGCCTGGGGCTGTTGACAAATGTTGGGTCACACTCTCGAGCGTGCGACGCGTAGTATGAACAAGCGTGTGGCATTTAGGGGAGATTGATTGGAATATGTAATTTATTGTGTTATTTTGAAAGATATTAAGATTGTCTATTTTAAAATCCCTAGCTGGTTCGAGTGTTGAAACAGCCAAGTACACGAACAAGAAAAACCCATATAGATTAGGGACAGACATTAAATTGTTAGACAAATCCGTTTGAACTTTTAGAATTGATTGAAAGACTTGCTACTCTACAAAGCAATAATTAAATTGGTTACATTTCAAAAAGTATTTATGAGACTACAAACTAAAACATGAAACCCCCTTCGTATAACCCTTTTTATCCTTCTCTCTCTTTGCCCTGTCTTACATTTCCTTGTTTTGCCATGACATTCTTAGCAATCCCTTTACTTTTCCTTCCTTTTCAGCCAATTACGAAGTTTCTAAAATTTCTTTGGTGTCTGCGTGTTATGGTTTTTTAAATTCCTCTTCATTACTCTGTTTTACATTTTTGGTAATTTAGCCTCAAGTAGCGTGTTACCGTGATGCCGTGATACCGCCCTTTATGTGCCCTTAAAGTGTATGTATAATGTTTTGCATAAAATATTTACTGCCTTACTGTGCCACACATTAAATGGCCTGGGTCTTGCCTCACTCGTACTTCGCATTTGAGCCATTTACGCTCGGACACATGTGATTATGGGTTTAATGTTGGTCGGTAGACTTGTCAATTACGTATGGGTTGCGTGTTAATTTGGTTGGGGAACGGGTTCGATGTTTCACAAGAAATTCCAAAAAAAAAACAACGAAAGAAGAATTTCAAAATAAAGGAAGTTTAATATAACAGTTAAATTCTGTTAGTTTTTGTTTCTGATGTATATTTTGTAATTTTGAAAGGAATTGGCAAGGAATGATAGATAGCACACCGCAGAAATTAACTACAGATGCACTAAATGGGTCTCAATAATAGAATTTAAAACAAATCGGTTAACGAAATTAACTAGACTCTTAAGTGTAGTCCACCCATTCAGATAGCCATTAGATTTGATTGTGTGAACTCTACTTAAGGGGAACCATACATTAAGTGTCACATTCACTTGTTATGAATTTGTCATACCTATAAGAAGTACGTGTATAAAGAATAACGAAAATTTCATAAACCGAAAATTTTCCTCGCTTCCCATTTGCTTGGTACTTAGCTCTTTGCGAACGTTTCGTAAACAAAATCAATCACAGAGTTGTTAAGCCACAGTTACTTCGGTAAACGGAAACAATTGTTTGATAACTGTTTGATACCGGAATTTTGACATTTCGATTATTTGAATAAACAAAAGTGACACCACATGCGTTACAATTAAAATGGAATGCGATTAGGAATTATTTATAAAATATTTGTAAGGTAAATAAGAGATATATGGTTACTCTGCAGCAAAAATTTTCATAACCCTGCTTTTGCACGCGAAAAGACAATTGAGAATATGAAGTAGATGCCATAGAATAGAAAAATGCTTGTATAACGTAGGCGTCCAGAGAATTACTAAATATATATCAGTGTCGATTCGCGTGAATTCAGTATCATTTACCAAAATCTCCAAATAAAAAAAAGGTTTTTTTAAATTGTTCGGATTTCTTCGCTTTTTTTTCGGCAAATTGCAACCGAATTGACTGCTTATATCAAATCATTTGCCGAATTTACTGTCTTCGGAAATCCAGAGACAGTGATGAAGCCAATAAGAGAAGTGTGAATGCAATAGAAAAAGTGTAACTGTGTTGCTTTGTTTCGGTAAAAATGTCTTGTGTAAATGCTATGTAAAGCCTTCCCTCGTGGAAGAGAAAAAAAACGAGTGAAGCGCCTTATTTCTCTGCTCTCTCTCTTACACTCTTCGTTGATCATTTCAATACACGAACACTTTTCTGATAATGTTACGGTATCTAACTATGGATATTCTAACCATGTTTATATAAAATTACATAAAGTGTGTAAAAAGTATGAAATATTCAAGTTATGACGCGAGAGAGAAATGTGTTTGAGTGAATCGCGTCGTCTTTTTGGTTATCTTCTACGAGGATTGCCATATTGCGGTGGTTTATCCTTCTCTACTTTTACATCCTTTTTGGTGAGATAAAACAACGTTGCATAAAGCCAATCACGCATTTTTCCTGATTCTACGAAAAATAAGAATAGATACCCGATTTTTCATTGTCAAAACATTTGGGAAGTCAAGAAAATTTTCTTGATTACTGCGGAAAATTAACGAAAGGGTAAACTCAAGAAAATCGATGTGAGTGCAAATGCTTAAGAAAATTTCGCAGGAACTGAATACGGGGCTTTCGCAGATTTGCATGAGCAACAAGAGATCTGAACAGACTTATCTGCTGGTGGAGTTTTCGGTCTGAACCAACAAGTCAGTCAAACTCGAAAGATGTTTCAAATGTGTGTCCGACTAATGGCCCACACTAACATATTTGCGTACGTGTGGTACCAACGATCCATTTAACGACCACTCATATTTCAAGAAAAAAAAATATCAACGTTTTCATCTCTAATATAATTTCGGAAGAAATTATCAATGTTATCCAACTGCTCAATGTTTCAGTTCCACCAAATTCAACCTCCAAACTGCAAATTTGATAAGGATATAATTTCAAAGATAATGAGCGATAGGCGATTTGAAAAAAAACTGACTTTAAATTTGATCTCATTTGCACTTATGACTTTTAAAATAACTTTATGTGTAATAAATTAGTTTTGATTTAAAGAACACATCCAAGATGTATCTATTACAGGTGGAAGCGTTAGAACAGCTGATTTCAATTTTTTCTTGTCGTTGTGGTCTGAAGTTGTCAAATGTTGTTTATACCAATTCCAAGATGTATCTAGTACAGGTGGTAGCATTAAAATAGCAGACGAAATTTTTTCTTGTCCTTGTTGTCTAAATTTACAACAAGTCCTCCTGATATAACCTGAAATAAATACATCTTGACAATTTCGATCGACTGAATTTGACAAGGTCGGCCCTTGAAATAAAAACAAAATGCCTTCAATTCCTACTGCTTCTACATTACTTATTTTGCCGTGAATACAGCCATTTCCTTTAATTTTTGTTTGTATTACTTACTTCCAAATTCTGGCAGAAAAAACTGGAATAAAAGAACGTATCAAACCTGTCGTTAGCCCATTGACATTCGACGAGAATTTGGTGGAAAGGAAACACACATGCACAGTTTTTATACATATCTTTCTCTATGAGTCACAGAGCGAACGACAATTTTGATACAGTTTTATAATGCGAGTTTTTTTCTGCCAGAATTTGGGCGTAATACAAATACAAATGAAATAAAATTGTTCCGTCCGTAAGCGATTATAATATCAATTGTAAAGTCAGTTTTTTTCAATCCGCCTATCGCTCATTTTCTTTTACATTAAATCCTGTATCAATTTGCAGCTAGGAGGTCGATCAGCTGTGTTGTCGAAACCCGTTGTGTTTTTTCATTCGAAATTTTCTCTGACAATTTCCACTCCTCTTTGAAATGAACAGGTGCACTCACCCTACAACTTCTTGTATTTAAATTTAGTGTATTTTTCGATTTGAATATAATGTTCTCAAACTATTTATGATGCTAGAAACATCACAACTGTCATTTTTACATTTTTCCCACCCTATTGACAGGATCGTATGACATTAGTGAAAAAAATATTATTTTTATTTGCTCCTTTCACACTTCATATTTCTTGAAAGCTTTTACGTTTTACACAATTTGACAATCTAGACATTTTCATCATAATTGTCACATTGACATGTAGCGGACATAATTGCTGTCATCACTACACCAAAGTGTTATGTTCCAAAAACAAACCACCAGTAACACACTAATTGATGAAAATATTCCAAGATGATCAACTTCAGTCGGCTGCGTCAGTTTAATTGCTTTGACATTTCGTAATTGTCATTCTACTCTATTGATTATAAAAGTTAAGCAGTGTAGTAACAGATAATCCATCAGATTTGGGATTAAATCACATATGTGACTTGCTCCACGAAAGGGGACCTCTGCGCCGAAAAGAAGTTATTGACAAAAACGCGTTTAAAAAACGCGCTTCGATTTTCCGTGTTTTGGGCATGGCTATGCGTGGTTATGCGTGGTTATGCGTGGTTATGCATGGTTATGAGTAAAATTTTGATATTTTTGTAATTTTGTACCTTTGATATTGAACTTTTTTTAAATTTCAAATATTATATATATTATCTGTTTATATCACATTTTTAAATTTTTTCATTAATTATGTTCATCTTTACAGGTGATTTGTAAAAAAAACTAATAGACATAGAAACTTGCGGTTTGCGGCATTTGAAAGAGCCTATAAGAATCACTCAAAAAGTAAAAAAAAAAATTTCGGCGTAGAGGTCCCTTTTCGTGGAGCAGGTCACATATATAGATTTGGAAGGTTATCTGTTAATAATAGGACAAGGTTGTTGAGTTGTCGTAATTGTTGATCAAATAATGTCTTGGTTACACTTTCGAAGACTACACGAATATTGCACATGTTTCATATTTGACACCTTTAATGTTGGGATATTCAGGTTGTATGCACCAAACATGGCTTAAATATAAAATTACAATTGTTTAAAAAATTAAATAAATAACTTATTTTTTTGAATAAGTACTTTCCTTTATAACTTCTTAAGAATATTTTTACAGAACCTTTCTTTTACACTGATGAGGATTAGAAAGGTATTATGATTACAAATTGCATGTCCCATGCAAATTTGTCACTTTAATATCTATAACCGCATACGTTAAATTTCTCTGTTACCTTTGACATATTTCTCATCCAGAACATCCATATCATATTAATGGAATGTCATCATATGTTTCTTTGGTTTTAAATAAGAACAATATTAGTTTTTAAATGTCAAAAATGTCTTAACTAATGTAACATGATAGATTGTTCTGACATTTCGTAATAATATGAAGTAAAATCAAATGCAAGCAAAAAAAATGTAACAGCTTAAAGTGACAGATTTATATGATTGTTGAGAATTTAATATCATGCCCACACACCACACCACAACACTCATCACACCATACCACACCATACCACACCATACACCACACACCACATCATCATCATTTCTTTTGACATCTGGTTTTGCAAAATTTGACATGATTTCTCAAAAAATTATATGGGAGCGGTTAAATGAATAAAACACAAAATTTGAATATTGAATTAAGATGAATATGAATATAAAAACGAATATGAATATTAAATTATAAACATTGAAATAACATAACAGTTTGACAGGTGTTGTTATGGTTTTGACATTTCTGTGCCTGTCATGTAAAAACAGGTAACTCGATAAGGATAAACAGCGGTTGCAATGCAGTTAGTGCGCAATTACAAAGCGAAACAAGAAATGAAATGTTGTTATCTTGAGCGAAGGAAAAAAGTTAAAATGCTGGAAATTTCTGTTTCGGTGAATCAGATTGATGCAGTTTTATTATGAGTTTAAGATTTCAAGAGATGAGAATTTTTGATTTTTGTATAGGCGTTCAGTCATACAGTGATTTCGAAATATTCGAAATTTCGACCCATCAAAAATATGTTTTGCAGCACAAAAATCAGCTGTTTATGGAAATTATGGCAGTAGATTATCCGTTTCCATATGTAAAGGCTAGTATCAGAGAGCGGAGCCGACGCGATACTATCTTCGGTAGCTGAACCAATTGATGGTCGCCCGGCAGCAGCGAACAGTTTGAGTTCGGCTCGAAGTTTACATGTACATCTACCCGATAATTTTTTACGGTATCACATCTCAAAATAACATTGCAGATCCGAAGAAACGAAAAAACTATGAGGAGGCCGGTGCTAGAGCTACAACAGAAGAGAAATACCGTATGCCTTTCAACTCTAAATGCCAAATATTAAACAATAAATTGCCGAAAACTCGAAGCCAGTATTGTTACACCCGGCTAAAGGCTTGCCAAGCATAAAGTTAGATATCCCGATATCGATAACTTTTATTTTTATAGCCCCGTATTCAGTGCGTATGCAATTTGCATTCCCATAAGAATTAGTTGTATAATTGTATAAAAAATGTATTAAATTTCGCTCGCTTTTCATTTGCTTAGTACTCAGCTCTTAGCGAATACTTCGGAAGTAAAATCAATTACAGGGCTGTTATGTCAAAATTACTTCGTACGATAATAATTTTTAGGGACCGAAATGTTGACATTTCAATAAAAATAAAATGGAGTTGTGAAGAGAAAATATTCATGAAATATTTGGAAGGTACATCAAATATGGCTGCTAACTCTCTGCAACTAAACTTTCCAAAATTAAAATACCAAAATTTCTTACGAGAATCTCGCAAGAACTGAATACGGGGCTTTATTTGAAGGTATTCTACAAAAATAAATGATCGGATTGCGGGATCTTGGATATTGTACCCTTGGCGTTTTGTTCTTTTTAAATCGGCACATGTCGGCGGCTCTTTTCTCCTCTGTTTCAAATACACGACGACCGCGGCTTAACAATACCTCGGGCCTCTTGATGGTACTAACTTTGTTCGCAAGAAAAACAAGGAGCATCATCGATTTGTTTTGCTTCTAAATTGACCAGCATCATCTCTGTGTTGATGAATAAAGTTTTTTCTGTTTTTTCAATTTTTTTTCACTAAAAATCTTTTTTTCTGGAAACTTAAAGGGAGTTGGCAACACTATTAGTTTCTTCATACAATTTGAATTATCGAGGTAGTGGAGACTTAATCCTGCGAAAGCGGTGCAAATCAAAGAAAGTGTTTCATGTCAAAAGTGTCGTTCAATATTTAGGTCTTCGATAAAGAATCATATTTCAGTTCCTTTCTACATAGATGCCTCAGTATATCCGTGGTATCCAAGCTCACATCGACCAGAAAGCCATCGGTCCATGACTCTCGCTGTGGGATCGCCTTAACCTCTGTCTCAAACAAGATAGTTTGATCAGGCACGCGAATCAAACTGGGAAACTGTCGGCCTATAGCTTTCTCTGTGGGATCGTCTTAACCTCTGACTAAAGCACAGTGTTGACATCAGGAAGGCGAAAGAGTCGCTCTATATTTAGGTCTTTGATAAATAATCACATCGCTATTCTTCAATCTGGCCCAGATTCGTCAGTATAGCACGGTCTTTGGTGAACTTCAATTTCCATATTTTTTTTTGTCTTTTAGAAAAACAAGTTAATTGCTTTGAATTTTCAACATCCGAATAAGAATGTCCATTTAAGTGTCATACAGTATATTTCATCATTAACGGGCGTTGGTATTTTGAAAATCGTTTCACTCTGTTTTTCGATTTTAGTTTGAACGTCAATGCTGTTGTTCTAGGGACTCATTAACAATCGCTAAGGTGTCAATAATGTGGGAACTATTTAGCACCCAGTGCCCTCGTCGACAGGGTTTACTATTTGGTTGTTTGCCTGTGAATGGACAGACATCGTATTGGTATGTAATTCCATGTAGACAGGTAGTTTTACATGACGGAATGTTGAACGAGTACCTTCAAGAAATGTAAGAATTTCCAAGAAATCGCACAAACAAATAAATACCCAGGACGGATAGACCAAACCCAAAAAAACTGTATGTAAATCCATTGAACCTGTTGCACTTGAAAACAAGAACAACATAAACACCAGCATCGGCAAAGACACCAGTGTCGGCTTCAGCAGCAACACCAACCGGGAACTATTTATTGTAGGTACACAAAGAGGCCAACATGGCAAACGGTATGTAAATATGTTGTATATCGAGGAACGGGTAAAACAAATCCTCGTTCGATTTATGAAGTGGTTATGGAATAGTTCTCTCTCGGATGTAGAAAAAGAATTTATGTATACTACTACACATCAATTATCGTTAGTGGAATATATGGTGATAGAGAGAGGGCGAAACATAAATCAAACACAAATTCGAGTACGCAACTCCAGGCACAGTGGTATGTAATATTAGTTTCCTGCCGACTAAGTCCACACAATTTACCACGGTTGAGTTGAAGTTTTGGCGAAGGACAGACTTTGATTTACTGAGACCTTGTCAAAACGTTGGGTTAAGCTACCACACCTGGTTATCCCAGTTATATGGTTCCCAAGCTAATTGATTGTACCTTATTTTGCAAGCGACCGAAAATCTTGCTAGCCTTGGCCCAAAAGGGTTTAGAGAAACTTTTTCGATGCAAATCAGCAAGACCTGCCGGCAATCGACTTCTGTAAATGTTTTACGCATGATTTGATCGTTACCAATTCCCAATCGTTGTCTAATCTAGCTCTAGTTTGGGGCTCCACAGAAATATCAGCTGATGTATTTTTTGAACTATATTGGGGTTTTACCTAATAATCCGGTGAAACTTCCAATAAATGTTGTAAAGAGATTAGAGAGATCTTCTCTATTCTAAACTGGCCGAAAAAGAAAGTAGTGGAATTTTCGATAATCAACCGTCTATATTATTTACAGCGTCTATTGACCAGAGGTGGTGCAATGGAGGTGCAATATATATCTGGAGTTGGGATCAATCCCCGTACTGTTCGCCTATTATTTCTTTCGGTGGCAAACACCCTACTGAGTGATGGCGACAAGATGTTAGTTATAGAGAAGCTTCTCAAAATCCGGTCGGAACTGGTGTAAAACTTGAGGTCGCAATCAGTGCTTGTAAAGCTAGAAACCGTTCAGTTCAGTAATGGTGAAAGGCTCACCCGTCCCTTCATGGGATGTAATGGGAAAATATTTATTATAATACTGCAAGGCCAGGTCTACGGATACACCCCTAGATGAACCAGTGGGATTCACAGTGGAGTCATTAGCTTCTAAGGAGTACACGATGACGGCCGTTCATGACATTGTAGGTGTGTTCAAGAGTGACATGACCAGTGCGATAAATTTGACGCTACCAACTCTTGGGGTGGACACAAGATGCTGGTATAAGGAATGCTCACCAGGAGACGAGCCACGACTAAATCAGGAAACGCACACCTCGGTGATTGTGAGAAGTTTTCCAAAATGTTTGTGTAGTCTAATGTAAATTATCCTGTTTCGTGGAGCCTAGCTTCCTGGGGAAGACTTTGAATAAGTCGCATCCCAGATAAATTTGTAACTGGAAATGAATCCGTGATAATCACAGATGAACTCGACAGCATGTAATGACGAAGCTGACGGGATTCTCACCAACGGAACAGAGAACCGATCGAATTCCAGAGAAAATAGTAACGGCAAATTGCTACATAATTATTTCAAACTACTGATATACTGACAGATCTAGGATGGATGGGGGAACGGGAATATTACTCTTTATCGAGGACCTAAACATTGAGCGGCACTTTGACCGTCCTACTTATAACACTGAGCTCCAGGTAGAGGTTGAGGTGAAGATCGATAAACAAATGTGGATATATTTAATGGTAGTCAAGCGGTGATCAATATGATTTCCTTAGTGTGAAATCGCTGACGGTACTCAAGTGCAGGGAGGAGAAAAAGAAATTATCTACAGGGGATTATATGGACTTCCAGGAAACGCAGCATTTTGGGGTGCGAAAGGGTAGGTCAGACAAAGAGCAGGTGTGGCGGCCCGGATGGACATAATTCCAGATGGTTGAGTGGGCTAGACCAACTCGAACTGAACCAACTTATGATAGTTCAAACTGGATACTCTGTTCTATGTGCACATCCATATTAAATTGAAGGAGCTGGCGCAGATTAACGCATTAGTTCCTTCGAAATGGTGTAACTGAACTCTATTGTAGGGAAGTGATGAAAAGAAATACGTAGTCATTTGCAAATTAATGGTTGTTGCCCTTAATGGTTCAATGTGGTCAGTTCATTGAAAGTGGATGGGAGTCGAGGAAATATCGAATCTAGCAGCATTCATTGCAATTGATTGTTAAAACTTATGACATTAACAACCCAGTTAAAGTTTATATTGGGAAAGCTCTGGGAGCGGATCGGAACCACCAGCGACGAAAGCAAAAGTGGTCTTCAAACTTTTAAAAGAGGCGTAATTAAACGTTAGAACTTCGAATGTAAATTTCCAATCCAGACTGTAGAAAGCGATGGAAAGGTGTAATCAGATAATACGATCCATTGTTTGTGGTTAGTTAATCGGAATAGATTGAAGTTATGATGGAAACTCTCCAACCAGGCTATAGAGGAGGAAGAAATATAAATATCATTTACAAAATAGACCCACCGTTAGTAAGGGTTCAATGTGATCAGTTCATTGAAAGTGACTGGAAATCGAGAAAACTATCCATCCGAATATTATATGGCACAAGCTTTGAAATAGAGCAATTTTGGAATCGGGTCCACCGGCAGCGAAAGCAAATGACGTCGTCAGGCTTTTGAAAAAGATGCAATTGGACTACGAACGACAAAAATTTGTTCTTCACCAGACTATTAAAAGCGACGGTCTTGGACTACGAAAGGTATTTCAGACACTTACGAAGGTGAAAATTTGCGCCGTGTTGGAAAAGATGGATTTGGAATACGAAAGAAATTTCAAAAAATTGGAAAGGGAACAAGTTGATTATGATCAGTTCGACAACGCTTTCGATAATAACACCACTACTCTGCTGTATTTAGAATTCGGATCCACCGCGAGTTAGAACAAATGAGGTTATCAATCAGGTCTATTTCAGAGATTAGAAAAGAGGGGGTATTTCAGAAACTTGAAAAGGCGAAACCTTGCACTGCGAGTGATCAGTTCAATAGAACTTTGGATGGCAAATCCCAGCTGTTAGAAAGTATCGAGGTAGAGTAGGTGCATAATATCACAGGCTTGGTTTGTTTCAGCGAGTATAAATATTACAGTCTGTCGTCGTCAACCAGAGGGAATTGTTTTTCCTTTGAGCCTATATGCCAGTCAGACCTTATAGGTAAGATATCGGTGGTGTGACTGATACACACGAATCCTTCTTTGTATTGGCACAATCTATTCTGGCAAGAGAGTCAGCTGCCTCGTATCCTACTATATCTGTACGGACAGAAATCCAGCAAAGTCTCAGCAGATAGGGTGCTGGGACATTCACAACTCGATCAGTTCAATAGAACTCTGGATGGCAAATCCCAGCTGTTAGAAAGTATTGCGATGTAATACAAAAGGTGGAATTCGAAAGGTATTTCAGAATCATGGAAAGGTTCCATATAATTTTTGAAGGTAAATCCCCGCTGTTAAAATGTATGTATCTACATGGATTACGAACCGTATTTCAGAAACTTGGAAAGGTGAAAAGTTACACTGTGTGCGTTCAGTTCGATGGAATATTGATTAATAAATGCCTGCTGTTGGAAATGATGGACTTGAAATACGAAAGAAATTTCAGAAACATGGGCAAGTGAAATTCACACTGTGTTTGATCAGTTCCACAGAACTTTGGATGGAAATGAACTTTGGATGAAAAGAATGGGCTGGACAAACTGGAACTGAGCCGACTCATGGCTATCCAAACTGGACATTTTACTCTACGGGCACATCCACATAAAATTTAACGAGCTGATGCAGATTAGTGCATTATTTCTTTCGGATGGATGTAACACATTCTTTGTCATTGCCACGTTATTGTAGGATTAACTCCTCTTCGATGATACAATACCTAGTTTGAAACCGTTTAGTGGAAAGGAAAATACGTATAGAAATGTAAGGATTTCCGCGGACTACGAAGAGCGCAGCACAGCAGAAGTGCCCACTGGCTTAGGAGTATGTCCGGAAATGGGTATTTGGAAAGGATGGACGTTAAATTCGAATGGTATAGGGATAGTGGTAGTGAATGGTGTTTCAGAATCCTAGAAAAAGCTAATGAGATCATCAAATTCATTGTAAGGGGTGACAAGCTAACGCATGTGGTGAGTTTCCTGAAGTCGTATTAATCGGAATTCCATGGCAGTGTAAGGACTCCAGCACACGATGAAACTGTCGGTGGCGCAGACTTTTACGTTCGCTACTTTTGATGACGCTAGACGACGTTCTAGTCTCACACATCCCTGCGTTCATTGTTATTCGGTTAAGATGGTTTTGACGGTTTTATTACATTTTTTGTGAAATATATAGTTCAACAGTTTTGAGTTAAAGTTTTTCCATACTTTGGTTAGGTTTTTTTCAAATCTTTAATATATTGGTCACCGGATTGGTTCCGAAACCACTGTACCTTGCCTTGGAATGCTGTACTAGTACATATATGTTCTTTCGTTAATATATGGCCTGGGTGTTGTGGGTTTTATGACCGCTGTATTTACTGGCAATTTTCACAACAATTTCCAACAATTTCTTCAAAATTTCCTTTGAGTGTAACTCGAGGGGTGGGTTAGAAGGTTTCATTCTTTAGTGATGAATTTAATTGCTTTCCAGTTGAACTGAAGGTTTTCGTTCTTGCAAGAAGAAGACTTAACATTGTCGTGTGTCTGTGTGTGGAAATGTCAAAACAATTTTGTAATTATCGAATAAATCAAAAAAAGCCAAATGGTGAGTAACAGAAAAGAGGTGTGTTCCATTTACAACATGGTCAGACAGTTGGACTAAATTCTTGTACAAAAGAGGAGTACCAAAATCCCAAGTGAAAAATCAATATTTGAGAAAACAATTACATGTATGTGAACAAGACGCAAGACATACAAATTTACAAGATTTGGTATTTAAAGTACATAAAGTTTAGTACATAAATTTCTGTACATTTGTATGTGTTTATATACAGATTTATACATATTTCCCTGTTGATGCCTTTGAGGTTGTTGTGGTGTGTATTGATTACCTACCGCAGTTCCTAAACCCAGAAACCCTTAAATTCGGTTAGCAATCACACATTTCCCTTTGAGCCAAGAAGACACATTTACAGCGACAGCTACAACATGGCTATCTCGAAACAGCAGCCTTTAACAATTATCTAGCACCAGTTTTGGCTTTAAGTGAGCGCCTTGTTGGCCATCATGACCATAACATCGTAATGATTATACAAATCGTCATTAGGTTAAAGTAAGCGGCTTGTAAACATATTATCTTAATGATGAGGTTGCCAAAGATCATCATTATTGTCATCTTTGTTCAGTTTTATTACTATCTAAACGATCGTCATACGTTTTTATCGCTATTTGCCCATGATGCTTGTGTATGAGAAGCATTTTCTCCCAACATCCAAGTAACTCAACCGGCCGACTGTCTGTCCATCGATTTCTGGGTTCCCCTTCCCTACCCAACTACACCATGGTGAACTTTTATTTTCTATGCTGCCTTTTAATGACAATCATTGATTTACACTTGTAAAACACTTGAGTTTATGGAGATTTCTCGTTGTTGCTTAGATTCAGGTGATGTTTTTGTTTCCCACAGTCAAGCCAATGTCAGTCAATGAGTTTGTCCATCGAATGCTGATGGGTCGATTGGTCGGTCGGCCGGTCTTTGGTCGCAATCAATCGCTCAACTCAATGGCCGGCCGGTAAACGCTTCAGCTTCTTTAGCTCCCAGTATACTTGTACACATATTTGAATATGTCATGCATATTGAATGTATGTAGTTTCCCTACTGTTGTTGGAATATCCCCCCACCCCTTAAGACAGCGGCAGTCTTTTGTTGTAGTTGTTGTTGCTATTTTAGATGAGTATCAGTTCTAAACATTCAAAATCGATCAACAACATCTAAGTAAGCAACTATCATGGGCCCATAGTCAGAGTCAGAGCCAAAGGCAGAAGCAGCATCACCATCTCCACAGACAGCAACATCGGCATCGGCATCGCCGTTGTCATCATCACCATTCCCCCTTTCCACTTGATGATGGTTAGAGTGACGACTCAACATGAAGCGATGAGAGGCGCATGCGCGCGCTTTTCTTAACGAACACAAAATTTTCCGATAAAAATGATCATCTTACAACAGGGGAATAATGCGATGAAAGCTGATATAAACAACTTCAATGATAAACTAGTTGTTCAGAAAAAATATAAAATGCTGAAACATTTAAAAGGATGTTCGACTCACCCTCGTATCTAGTTAAATAGCTCATACCCGGCACACGACAAAATATATTGCCCACAACAAAGAGAGGGAATGTTATCTACCCATGTAGTATATACGAGGCATCAACTAGTCCTAATAAATATATTTTTAATTCGAACATTTCCGCTTCCGGGCTGACAGTATTTGATATAATGCAACCGCTGTTCTTAAAAATAAATTTCTTCAAAATAACTGTTTCATATAAAAATTCACCATTTTTTGTAGTTTCAATAAAAGTTATAAATGTCCTTGCCATTTCCGTTTCCTGTACGTTTCGCTCATTTTCAAATAACTATTCTTTTAATTAGGGAAACCTTTCGCAATAGATCGAGTATAACACGATTGATTTTAAGTTTGTTATTTTAAAAGACGCAACTGCCTTTGCCGTTTTCATTTTTCTGCAACTTTTTAATTTCCCCGTGGATGGCGTTTACGAGCAACACGTGTTGAAGCCTTTAAATTTACTTCCTGAAAGGATATTGACTTTAACTCTAGTTTCGCATTGCCATTTAACGTGGGAAATTTTGTTTCAAAAATCACTAAAATTGCATAGGCTTTCTTAATAAAAGTTTTAGGGTGGTATTTTATAAATCGTACATCAATCACTTCGCTTTGCTTTTGTCGTTTTTGCGTTGAGGTATGTTATTCAATGGGCAGTTTATAAAACGCAGTGCAACGTTTTCGATCACTTCGATTGTCAAATTCAACTCACAATAATTCCTGGCGTTAGTTGAAGGAATTACAAATTGAAAGAAAAATATGAAAAAAATCAAGGTTTCCTTAAATATTGTTGTTATTTGCAGTATTATAAATAATACCATTCTGAAAATCTGTCGATCTATTGAAATAGAGCTATGTTTTCCTATCTTTTTAATTGTGCGCAGTTCACTCAAGATTACTTTTTCTAATCTATTATTTTATGTTTTGGTTGTGCAACTCAATAAACCACAAATGTCAGTGACAGCTTTCGAAAGCGAATGCTAGCGCGAAGTGATGTTTAAACAACCATTTTTTGACTTTGGCGTTCGCGTTAGCTTTTGCTTTTACGTTCACTTTCTGGTCTTTTAGAATAGTACCCTTAATTTTATTAGACTCTGAGCCACGGACGCCAGTAATCGCCCAGTACCAACATCCCGAAGAGACGATAAAACTGCCGCAAGAAACGCAACTTCTCCTGTATTGCAGAATTAGACTGTGGCGTAGTGGGTCTAAATTTCCGATCTCACTTTCCTCTTGAACTCGTGATTACAACAGTGAAAACTGCGGTTCGGGTAACGATTGGGTGCTTGTCGAATCCATCCTTGGCGATGAATCCCTACACTTTGAAAAATATTTCTTTCCTTGTTGTTTGGATTCAAATATAACGTGTTTGTAGCTTGTCCTTTCAATGTTACATGTTCGATACACAATAATTACTAGGTTATACTATATGTTTTTGTAACCCAAATATGGGTTTGTTTGTTGGAAACTGCTGAAAACAAAAACGTGACTGACAACAAAGAAATGAAAAACCACATGATCTTCAGTTCATAAAAACAATGCTTGCACGTAGTTTGATGGATGATCCAAACATATACATGGTTCCTGCATAATGTTACAGGGGCTGTTTTCTTCAGCGTGTAGAAATAACAATGCTTGCACGTAGTTAGATGGATGATCCAAACATATACATGGTTCCTGCATAATGTTACAGAAGCTGTTTTCTTCAGCGTGTAGAAATATTGCAGTCAGTCTTTTCAACCAGGGGCCATCGATTTTCCTTTGAGCCTAAATGCCAGTAAGACATTATAGGTAAGATATCGGTGGTCTAACGGAGACATAAGAATCCTACTGAGTACTATAACAACCTATTCTGGCAAGAGAGGCAGCAGTCTCGATTCCTGCTGTATCAGTATTGACAGAAATCCATCAAGGTCTCAGCTGATAGGATATCCATACACGTTTACATTCATTGGCCAGTTTCCATTTGATGGCATAAAGTGCCGCTTTATTGCACATGATGATGATTGCACCTCCTAGAGCAAATGACCGCAAGTCAAGCAGTTCTGCTACATCCCTTATGATAGTCAGAATTTCCATTTGGAAGACAATACAGTTACAGGCCCCCGCTAATTACTCCAGCTCCAGCTCCAATACCCATTTTGGAACAAGTAGTACAAATCGAAATTCCCTGGAAGTGACAAAGGCTTTCAACCGTTTTCTGGAATTCCACCATCGAGCCGTTTTAAAGCACGCATGAACTCCAGTAGTCCCCCAGTAGCAATAGCACGAATAAAATCTAAATCTTTCACAACAAAATCACTAAATAAGCCCCTCTTCCTGAGCATTGGGCATTGACATATAAGCTGTTCGGCGGTCTTATGAATTTTTTAACCCCCACAGGTAGTAAAATAGAGCCACTCGTGGTTAACCCAATGAGAGAATGCTGATCGGCTTTTCCAATTGTAGAAGCGATTGGATGCGCCAGTATGTCTAGGAATCTTGCAGTCTGCACACTCTACACGTAAGAATACAGACATTAGAATTCTCCATAGTACTGGCACAATCTATTCTGAAAAGGAAATCAGCTGCCTCGTCCTCTGTCATATCGCTTTGGCCAGAAATCCAGCAAAGACGTCATAAAGACCGGAGTTTTGAGCTTGGAAGAAAATACAGATGCTATTCGGGTTTAAAGATGAAATGACAACTACAGTGTCAATATCCATATCGGAACCATCAGTAAAAATTAAATTTCTAGAAAGAGTAGATGGTATTCCATATGTTCAATCGCTCCAGTCCAGTATTGTTATCTCCGGACACCTTTGTAATTTCACCATTGGCATAGTTTCTTCATAGTAGTCATCTATTAGTTAATCTAGTTTACCTTCCTTCCAAAATCCCCAGTTTTCTTAGTCGAAGAGCGCTTGTGCCAGAACTTTGTTTTGTGAAAACGCCGAGATTAGAGAGATCAATAATTATTCCAAAATCACTTGAGGGGAGGTTCTCGAGGCGCCACAAAATCCGCATAGCGCTGTCCTTTGCACTTAACTCAGAACTTTGAATTGACTGCTCCTATCCGACCATCCATAGTCACTATAGCGTCCTGTTCACTATAGCGAACCACAGACTTGTCAATCATGATCATGGACATCAGTCGTCGTTGTTGTTTATTGTAGGTTTACCACCCTTCTCGATACCAAATTCGAATGTAATAGAAGTTGTTCGCATCGCTATCATGATTACTTTAAAACGGACACAAATTAAAGGGAATCCATATTTTCGTTCAATGCAAATAATATGAGACATAATTTAGCGGTCATTAATATTAATCAAACGCTATTAATGACGCTTGTAATGCCGTTAGGACTGAATAAAGTCGTTGCATTTTATTACCTCAATTCTTTTGCCTGCAAGAATCATTTCTCCGACGATTCTTGAATTCTATATGCTGATATATATATTTATGTTCCTGATGATGTCGTGTCTAATTATTGCTGCTCCTTATTCCTAGTGATCCTGTCCCGTTAAATTATTTGCTGTTGTTTATTGATTTCGTTGTTTGTTGGTTTCCAACTCGACTATGGCGTCTTTTTATTTCGTCTATTTGGTATTGTCCCTGGTTGTATTGGTGTTATTTTCCTGCTCCGTAACTCTGATGTCTTAACTTATGCTCCTGGTTCCTGATTTCCTGCTGCCTGTCTTCACATTTATTCCTGATTTTATTGGTGTTGCTTTTCCTGCTTCGTAACTCTGGTGATTTAACTATTATTTATACTGCCAACTCAACATCATATCCCATATGACGTATTTGCTGTTAATCAATGTATCTCGAATGCTGGTTCCTGTTTTCTTCCCTCTTGTCTTTGTGTTTTGTTCCTGATTTCGAGTTCTTCTCCTTCATCTTGTTCCCGGTTCCTGCTTCCTGATTTTGCTGTTTGCTGTTTCCTTATTTTAAGTTTTTATTATATTAATTTTCTTCTGTTTTTAATTTCGCTATGCTGCCTTATATGTATTTGCTGTTTCTTGTTTCCTTATTTTAAATTTTTGTTATATAAATTTTGTTATTTTTTTTAATTTTTTTATGCTGAACAATACATTTTTCCTGCTCAATATTTAAAATTTTATTAAATTTTTTATTTTTTCTTCTTTGTATTTATTGTAATTATAAGATATTTATAAGATATTTATTGTATTTATAAGATATTTTTATTTGTAAATTTTAGTTTAAGATGAATTTTGAAAAAATTATTCCACCTCCAGCTGGACTTATTTGTAGCGGAGTAAATAAATAAACATAAACATAAACACTATTTAAAGTTAGTTTGCTTCTGGTTGCCTACCACTCTCTCGGCTTTCCACTCTGTTTTCTATTAATTGCCTACTTCATAGTCGATCAGCCGAAAATTGCTGATCCAACGAAAATTGCGTTTATTTAATTCTGTTCGATTAATGTCCAACCTTAACAGCACCTCGGACTCCATAAATTACCAACTACCTCGGTGACCGCAGGATAATAATAAAAAGCTTATGGAATCTCGTATGTACTCGTATTACGCGTATCCCGGCATCGATGTAGTTACGCGAATCACACGAGAGCTATTTCGTTGAATAGATCATGGCAGTAGAATCAGGGGTTGATAATGATACAGCTGATTGAAATGGTGTTTGGAGATTTGATTGAGGACCGAGTGAATGGGAGAATTAGCAATAAGCAACTAAACTAGGTACAAAAACAGTGTTGGAGTGACACTAATGACACTAATGATGCTAGTTGCATCAAACGAAAATACGGATTCTTTTTATTTATGCTGGCTGATTTTGTAAAGGACAAAGTTAATGGGAAAATGAGCGATAAATAATTGAAAGTATGTTCAAACTTTAATAGCAACTCGAACTCTATCAAGTCTCCAACTAATTCAGTGGCCACAACAGAACGTAACGCAGCTCATGGAATCTTGTATCTATTCTATACCCTATAGTATAATGGATAAAGGTGACCCAGCCATAGAGCAATGGATAAGAGTCGCCAACCCTCTCTCTACGTTGACGATGCGGTACTGGGTAATTTCATCGAGTTCGAGTTGCTGTTGTATGTTACTCTTTGGTTGGACATAAAGCGGAAAGAAATAAACCGAAATGCTTGTTTTCGTTCGATGCAACCAACATAAAACAAAATTTAGCTGTCACTAGTATCAATCAGACACTATCTAATCTGGGTTTGCTGAATGATTTGCTTCTGGTTGCTTATCACTCCCTCGCCTAACCACTCTGTTTTCTATCAATTTCCAACTTCATAGCCGATCAGTGGGAAAATATGTTATCTAGGTTGTGTAAGCCACTTCATCTGAGCATATTGTAGATGGTCAATTATAAGAAGTATAATAAGTTGAGCTCGAGGTCAGTAGTTTTCTATTCGCTCATATATTTATTTTCGCTTATAATAAAATAAATAAATGGTTTCCCATTACATCCCATGAAGGAATTGGGGAGAGTTTCTCACAACTAGTGAGAATATTCGATATTCCGATCAAAGTAAGGTAAAGAATTAAGTATAGAAGTACTGTAGGAAGGTGTTGTATATAAAGGCTTCTAAACAATGACAGTACGAAGGCATGTACGAGGATGTACTGAATAAGGCCCACTGAAAGAGAGAATACACATATCTCTCTCTTCAAATACAATACACAGCAATTAATAGACATAATACATGTATGATGGTTGGGGTAAAACGTTCAAGTGGTGCCTACTAGTGTCATGGATGAAAACAATTTAAGCGCCAATTTTGTTTTCTCTATTTAAGGGGGTTTGTTTGTTTGTTAGTATTGTTGTGTGTATTGTTTTTATTGTTGTTGTATCATTACTATCGAATCTCCTTTTTTTCTGTACATTTTCCTTAAGTTTTCATTTTTTTGTTGTTGGTGCTGGTGGTGTTCAATTTTTCATATGGCTGTTGCATTTACCTTTTCCCCGTTTATTGACGTACAAGTGTTGGTGTGAATAGCCGTGATTGATTGAGAGCCAACGTATTTCTATATGTGAGTGTGTGCGCGTGTTTGTTTGTATTATTGATTTATTTGAAGTGGCTCTGGCTCGTCTGATTTTGTCCGCATTGATGCAAAGGAATTCTTTTGTTCAAGCGGAATTTTTGGCTTCCTCAAATACGTTACGGTTACTCGAAAATGACTACGTCAACGGCAGCAGCATCAGCAGAAGCCGCCGTCAAATTATCATCTCTTAGTCAATGGTATCGGTTCAGTCACCGCCACCAGTACCGGCAACGCACCACCAGCACCATTCACAATTGATGCACTTCAGTTCAAAAGGCCCTGTTGTAGTACATTTACTCATGCATACATGTGTATATTGTCGAAGAGATCCATCACCTTTCATATTGCCTATTCTTCCTCTTGAGTAGGAAGCAAATGAAGAGGAAGAAGAAGAACTAGCGATGATTGTTTTATGACGTATTATTTTTATACTCGCTGTGTGTATTTATTTGACTGTTTGGACAGAGCGGTTTTCAAACCATCATCAACCATTAAGAGGTTAATCATATCGAACTTGTACTATGTTTTTGTAATTTCGTTTGAAGGCTCTGAATTATTACAATTGTGTTTGTACAGAGTTCGTATTCACACGACTATGTGTAACCCATCCACATCGCCTTGGGGAATGGGAAATAAACGTTTACCTATTACCCGTTGCTCGTTGCCCAATTACCCGTTACTCCAATTTTAATCGAAAATATGAAAAAATTACAAAAATTTTCTATATCTCGAAAATAAAATATGTTTTTTGGGATTTCTCTAAACCGAAAATGTTGTAACATATCTCTGATTTACCTTGCAAATATTTTATTAATAATTCATCTTTTTTTTACTAAAATAATCGAAATGTCAAAATTCCGGTACCACACAATTATCAAACAATTGTTTTGGTATGAAATAACTTTGGATTAACAACCCTGTACTTGATTCTGCCTACGAAATTTTCGCAAAGAGCTGAGTACCAAGCAACTGAAAAGCGGGCGAAATTTCGTTATTTTTTATACACGCACTTCTTATGGCAACGACAATTTCATAACAGCTGAATACTGGGCTTATGGAGATAAAACAATATTATTTTTCCTATTGAGAGCTCCGTTTGGGAGATATAACGATTTTTTATTTTAGCGATTTTCTTATTTTGGCGATATTTTGAAAAAAGTCGCAACATTCACTATAATAATAAATGTCACTTATTTTTTGACGAATATACAGGGTGTTTGATGAATATTGCTCTGAAAAAAACCTAATAACTTTTTTTCCTGTGCAATTAATCCATTTAACGAGAATGAACGATTAGAATGATGAAACAAAAATTCAGTAATTCAGTCAGCCATTTTTGTCCAAAGAGTGTTTAAGCGCAAATTAGGCGCCACTCCTCCGAGCAGATGAGCTATGTTGAGTTTTCAGCTAAAATTTGTCAATTGTATGTCTGTATACTTGCGCACATTGGGCTGTGTTGCGCTTGTCTTTGAGTGTTTTCGCCGATGGTACGTCAATAATACGAAGCATTGCCTGGAAGAGGCGTCGTGGCAAAATTTTCTCCTCAACGTAGCCAGTTAAAACACAAAGGCTTATAATGTGGTTTTTGGTCCAATTTATGTGATAATATTCTCGTCTTCAGTTTGTTCATTGTAGTACCCATATATACCTTCTGGTATATATTGGACTGGTCGCAGTTGTAAGGAACATTTGGTTTGTCATTTGCATCGATTCTCGATTTTGTGCTACCGAAAAGACGATTTAAGGTAAAGTTAGACTTTGGCGCTAAATGATATTTCTCCCTGTCACAAATATTTGAATGTATGATTTTCTCAGAGTCCCGGAACATATGTTATGGACTTATAAATCTTCCCCCGCCTTGAGTTATCCTTTGGTATTGGTGGCCGTCGGTGGTACAATGGTTAGTATACGCGCCTCTTGTACATGCGAATGTGGGTACGAACCCTTCTCTGACCACCTTAAATTTCTTTCGACGAAGATCCCCTCGCGTAGTGATGGCGACACTATCGCGTATATAAACACGAAAAGGCATCTCAAAATACCGTTCGGAATCGGTGAAAAGTTGTGTAATTCAGAGAGTGTAAAAACTAGAAAGCGCATAGCTCACTGTTCCCTTCGTTCCCAATCCCTTCATCGAATGTAATGGGAAACTATTATTTTTCGGGTGGTTTCAACTCTGCTCTTGTTAGGAAGTCGTCAAAGGGAAACTGTTCAGTCAACAATCGTTCGTATTTTCTCCTTAGTTTTCTTATGAAATTCCACGTCGGTTATCTGCAGCGCTCGCTAATGTAGTTCTTGGCCGCATTAATTATTGCCCCTCTAGGATACTTGGAATAATAATTTACCAGTCTTCTGGACGCTATCGGATCTCGATACCAGTAAACTTTGATATTTCCATCTTGTTTATAACTCCGTCGGTGGTGCAATGGTTAGTGTGTGCGCCTCTTGTACAGGAGATCCTGGGTTCGATTCCTGCTCCGACCACCTTAAAATTTCTTTCGACGACTGTCACCTCTCTTAGTGACGGCGACACTATCGAGTAGTTAGCCATGAAAAAGCTTCTCAAAATACCGTTCGGAACCGGTGTAAAACTGTAGGTCCCAATCAGTGAGTATAAAACTATAAAGCGCACAGCTCACTGGTTGTGAGAAACTCTCCCCAATTCCTTCATGGGATGTAATGGGAGACCATTTTTTTTATAACAATGCAATCCAGGTATAGCAATTTACCCTTTCGCTGTAAATTGAAGTGGTGGTTTGTAAGAGTTAAGTGCCATCATCATATTTTTCACCTCAGATTTCCTAATAATTACAAACTTGTGGTCCACATATTTAGTTCTAATTTTCGACCTCTTCTTCAATTTATTGAGCGTCGTTTCAAGTAATACTTCCATTACAACATCCGCTATTAGTGGTGGTGCTGGAGAACCCATATTGTCCTTCCCACTAGCTGGTTTATCTGAAGTCCTTGTGGTGCTGTGGATGCCTGTTGACTGTGGCCGAAACTGTCGCTAACCGGAGAAGTTGTGGCTGCCGGAGATATTGCTGGTGATGCTTTGGTTGGATCTGCAGGACTGCTTCTGCGGTTGGTGGTGTGACATTTACTGTGGCTGGCGATAGTGGTGCCACTGCCAATCAATAGGTTGCCCAGTGTTTGGTTAGGGCGACAATACAAACCCTCGTTGGTTGCGGCGACTTTTTGAGTCCTTAAAACCACAAATAGCAGTGTCCTGATATAGTCCTCAAAGCCAAAATTACGAGCATACTACGAAAAAGAATAACCACATAAAGCGATAGAAATATTTCATCTTGTTCAATTCGTAAGTTATTTATCCTGGATTTGAAGTCAATTGCATCCTTAACATTATATCTAGAGCGTCTCGTCCCGTATTTAAGTATTTGAACCAGAAATTTATGGATGTACTGATAGGTCTTAAAGGATTCCCCTTTTTGTGTCTCTTTGGTCAGCCATAGATTCTGGGGGCTGTAGAGGTTTTCGTACTTAATTTCTTCCTCGTTGGTGCATCTATTAATTTGCCATTGAATAATTTATCCACTAATTTGTTTTTCTTTTCCTGGAACCATGTTATTGTTTGCAAGCATTGGTTTCAAGAATTGAAGATCTGGTGCATTTTTGTTCCTATGTTGTCAGTCACGTTTTAGTCATTAGCTGTCACAAAAGCATATATTATAACCTATTAATCATTGCGCCTCAAACATGTAATACTTAATAGCAAACACAATGTCTTTGGACACAAGTATAAAATATTTGCAACTAGCTACAAACACATTATAATTGCATCGAAACAACAACAAAATACAGGGTTTTCAGCGTGTGTAATTGTATTCGTGTTCCAAGTCGTCTATACGTCCATATATCATCTAAAATATTTCCCATCTTCATCTTATATTCGTCCATTAATACCATCACTTCATCCGTTTTGTATGCTGACATAATGATATCAACAGACACCCAAGAATCAATTTAGAATAGACTTTAGGAAAATCATTCGAAAAGTTTAACTACAATCGCAATATTCTTATGCAAATTTCGACACAAAACGGTCCCAGCTTAGTTTTGAATGGTGTCGTACGTTTTTAAACGTCTATATACTTTACTTAAGGTTTCAATTAAAATGTAGTCTTACCTACTAATTGCTACAAGAAATATAACTTATTTGTTTCTGGAAAAAACGTCTTTAAAAATCATCCTTTATAATTTAAAAAAATAATTTAAACTGCTTCAATAAATGTGAATGAATTTTCTTTTTCCACTCACATTATTAACCAAAAATACGTATCCTTATTTCAAATAATGATAGCAATTAAGCCGTAAAAAGAAAGGACAAACACACGCTTTTGTGCAAATGTGTCAAGTGTTGGGTCATAAATAATGTAAGACAGATTTATATTATAATCCTTCAATTGCGAAATTTCACATCCCTAAGGTACTTATCCTCGATGCAAGGATACTTTAATAAATATAAATATGTAGATATTTAAATGAATGGCACACATCCTTACACAAACAATTACCTGTAGTAAAAGAAAGAGAGAGAGAGAGAGAGATAGGCAGACAGAGAACGAGATGGACAAGAATCTAAGGACTTATAACATTTTACAGATGTGTGCACAGTTTAGTGTGAGGGTAGAGTGTAGAGTATTGTGTGCAGCAAGTGGCAATAGTAGGCGTAAAATTGACAAAAGGACTTTCACACAATTCCCAGAGGATTAACATTTCTAATTCTCTCTTTACTTTCTCTCGCAAACACATTAAACAAACGGAACACACCGGATCAGTTGCTGATGTAGATGGAGAGAGAAAACAATTTAATTATTGGATTTTACGTGCATTAGGGTAACGTTTCAGTTGTTGTACGAGTATCTTTCGAGTACCGTTTCTAATGTTATTTTTGACCATAATTCCATAACATCTTGCACCTGTACCCTCTGGAGAGGCTGTCGCAATTATGTGTAAGATAAAAACATAAACGTACAAAAACAATGATGGTTGAAATTAAACAAGGACATAGAGCACAAGCACACGCATTCACGTTTAAATTTTCAATTTTCACACATCAGAAGATACACGAAGGATTTAGAGTACGCCAGATTTGAGCACATAGGGAAAGCAGATATAAAAGGTAGAAACTACTATCGGGTTGTTTAACAATATCTCAAAAATAAAATTTCCTTAATGAATATACTTTTGTGTATCTCTTGTAAATAAAGTACGTGTACTTTTTTTGAATTCTGACAAAGTCAAGTACTGGGAGAAAATTACAAAACACTTCTTTGAGAAGTAAAAAAAATATTTCCCATTACATCCCATGATGGGATTGGGGACAGCTTCTCCCAATCGGTGAGTTGATTCGGACCTACACACGCTGAATAATCTGAATTTTTTGTAGTTTGGATGTAATTATAACGTGTTTGTAAAAAATATAGTACATTTGTGTCCAAACACATTGTGTTTGGTATTCAATATTACATGTTGGAGACACAATGATTAATAGGTTATAATTTATGTGTTTGCGACATAAATGTGGCTTCGTTTGTTGAAAACTGCTGAAAACACAAACGTGGCAGACAACAAACAAACCAAAAGCAGCACATCGTCAAATGATGAGAACAACGCTTGTAAACATGTACATGGTGGCTGCAATATGTTGCTGGGTGCAGCGTGCAGTTTTATACCTGTTCCGAACGGTATTTTGAGAAGCGTTTTCTTGACTAAATACTCGATAGTGTCGTCGTCCCTAAGCGAGGTGACCACCGTCGATAGCAATGTAAGGTGGTCAGAACCGCCATCGAACCCACATTCTCGTATACAAGAGCCGTTCACAATAACCATTGCACGCCCGACGACATACTCCACTTTAAATTTAACGCATGTAGTGACACTCGCAAACAATTGTTTTCGTACGAAATAATTCTGGCATACCAACCCTGTAATTGATTTTGTTTTCGAAATTATCGCATAGAGCTGAGTACCACGCAGATGAAAAGTGAGTGAAATTTTTGGTTCATGAAATTTACCATATATTTTTGAGCACGTACTTCTTATGAGAACGATAATTTCATAAGGTCTTAAAGCTATACAGTTCTTGTCTACAGTTCAAGTATACAGTTCTTGAGAAATATCCGTAAGAAATTTTGTCGTTCATCTCTAAACGGAAAATTTTGTTGCGGGAGTTACCAAAGATCTTTGGTTTACCTTGCAAATATTTCATAAAAAATTTCTTTCTCTTACTTTAGTTTGTTAAAATTATCAAAATGCCACAATTCCGGTCCCAAACAATTATCAAACAATTGTTTTCGCGCGGAATAACTTTGGCATAACAACCCTGTAATTGGTTTTGCTTATGAAATAAGTGAGAAGTGAGCGAAATATTCGGATAATGAAATTTGCTTTACTTTTTTTTTAGCAACGAAAATTTCATAAAACAGGGCTGTATGTATAAAAATGGCAAGAAGTACTAAAGAATTTAGAACTAAGACCTTTAAGGGACAAGTTGAAATTTTGTGTTTTAGCATGAGTTGGCTATCACTAAAATGAATGTGTGATGAACACTGTATCTTTCTCTTTCTCTATCTCTACTCTTCTACATCACTCTCCCTCTCTCTTCCTCTTCAATGCATTGTACATTGCGGCTTTTACAAAACACAAGACAGAAACAAAGGGCCAAAATGACTAACTAACGTTTGTTTGTTTTTTACACTAAAAATGTACAAAGGATATTTGTTGTTTTTGGCAAAACCTTTAGGTGGCATGAACCGTCGTAATCGTGTTGGTGCATTTCACTACACAAGAACAACAACCGTTGTAGAGGGTATTTTTTCCATATCCGCAAATGGTTTAGGTAAATGGTGAATAGGTGGTGTTGTTGGTGGGGGCCTTAACGCTTAGCTCGTGCTAAATGCTAAACAATAGGCGTTTTAGTCGCATTAGTAGTTGTAGATAGTACAACAGCAACAATAAGAATAACAATGCTATCAGTCGTATTATCCTGTTTGAAAATTCCATAACAAGTTGGCAAGGATGAGGTCAGCATGAATTTCAAATGAATTGCAGATGTTAAAAAAAAAGCAGCTGCTGCCGCTGTAGATATTGATGATGACGATGATGTTGCCGATTTCGATGTCCATGTCTTATGGTACTACAGAGGACACCACTGCTGTTTCTGTTGCTATTCCTGTGGCTTGTGCTCGAGATGTATGGCTGGCGGCTGGCGGCTTGTTCCACTTCCACTCTCTACCATTATATCCCTTCGTATAGTCGGCAATACTAAGAACACAGTTTTTAAACAGCAATTAAGTTTGAAGGTCATTTCAATATACAGATATATTATTGGAAATTGTTTTACAAAGAGAAAGCCCAACTCGAACTCACGTGCGACAAACCATGGAACGAACTAACACAGCCCTTAATAAGGGTAGTAGGAAAGAAAGTACTATAACATATTGGCCCATTGGTTTTGGATGCAATTAAGGCAGAATTAAAGAAACACGAACCCAGCCAACTTAAATCCTCAAATACGGGTGTCGACAAGCACTTAGGAGAAGGAGTACTTAGTCGTTTAATCAAATGCTATTAGTTTCGGTTCATTTGTTACCAGTCAAGCGTTTGAAATTAATTAGGTTCCCTCATATAAAGTTCAAAACAAGGTTCATTTATTCGCCTCCTTTCTGTCTTACTCTTCTTCAAAAGAGCTGTAGTACTATAATTGATATGGAGAAGTAGAAAAACTATAAATATTAAGGTTTGTTATTTTCAAAGGCAATTAAAGAATATAAAAATACAACTTTGTTCATTTAATTTCGTAGGCTGTTGGAGAATCAATATATTTCAATTTAATGTTGAAAATTGATTTTCTCCAAAACCACTTTTCCTGGACATAAGGAATTGAAAAAATACAGGCAAAGGAACAAAAATGATTTAGAGCCCAGATATTTCTTTTGACTCAAAAATATATCAGCGACTTAGTTTTGTGGTTAACCGGAAAAGTTAATACTTTTCCTGGAAATAACAAACGTTTATCGTAATAGTTATTTCTTTTGTATTAAACGAACTTCTAAAATTTACTTTTGCGGCAGATTAGATTAGAATGACAGCCTGTTTCTATGAAGCCTGTTCCGGTATTCTGTTGTGACCCCACCAAGGTGACCGCCATTCGCGAGATACTGCCCGAAACCGATAACAAGGTCTTGGAAACTGAAAACCTGCCAGCCACGGCAGCCACATAAATGGAATCGTATTCCATAAATACTGAAATATTTCTTAGTTCCAATAAAGCCATAATAAATTAAAAGAATTTGAGGTTTGGTAATTTAATTTAATTTTTAACATGACATTTGTATGTGGACTACTCTGTACATAGAATTTTTTTTAGTTTGGAATTTTCTTAGGGCAAATTTACGTTCCATAGAATTTTGTTTTACTTTTCCCTGAAGAAAAATGGAATCACCTTTGGAGTGAAATACCACAAATAGTATTGTGCCTATGAATATCATTCAAATTTTTACGATTCCATCTTTCCAAAGCTGCTTTCAAAGATGATTAACGGTTACTCAGATCATTAAGTAAAACCCTAAATGCCGTTGGGAGTTCTGAAATGTAAATGTGCATGGGCGCTGGCCCTTATTGTCGTGAGGTGACAGTGATGATGATGTTTATGATGATGATGATTATGGTGATGGTGCTGGTGATGGTGATAGCAATTGGTTGGCTGGGGATGTTTGGATGGCTGATGGGTGTTAATGTATTCAACAAATAGAGTGTGGAATTGTTAAGTTTAAATTTCTATTTCGATTCTCTTCTGGCATTTTCGGTTTCTTCAATTTTATTGTACTCATATTATAGTTTTCAAATATTTCCGTATGTGTGTCACGTAGAAATGCATAAATAATTGACTGGTTGGTTGGGACAAGGCGGAGGGAGAAGAGAATTATAACCGATTTTGTTTATAGTTCCCAGGAATATTAACATTTTTGTTTCTACGAATGTGTCGTCTCTTTTTCTTTTGATGGTGATGGACCCAGGAATGAAATGCAACCAAAAGGTGATGGCAATTGTGTTGATGATGATAATGGGTAAATATCATTATAAATTCAGGGGACAGAGGAGGTTTGTAGAGTGTAGAGGGGGGGGGCGGTCGGGGGTGAATTGCAAGGTACTTACGTGTTTGTGAGATATCGGTCACTGAGACTGTTCCTTCTGCAGCTAGATATATGGCTTTGTTGTGTGCACACTGTGACATTATTACATAATCTTCTACTGTACATAATGCACCCGAAATCACCACCTGAAATTGATAGAACGAAAAATTTTTAATTTTTTAATTTAATTAATTTTTCCTAAAATTTTGTTACAATAAATCCAATTTAGAAATTACATAAATATCAACAAATTTACAACAAATATAACTAATAATAATTATCGAAACATTTTTATGAAACACTATCAAACTCCCCACCTGAGGTAAGAATCATGACCCCATGTGGTGGCTTAAGCGTTGTCGCCCGGATACGGACTGAAAGGCTAATCTTGTGTTGTCTTAGCGATAAATACAACTTATAACTATAATGACCCTGAATCGCTTGGCATATATTTTATTTATTGTTATTACTGTGCGAATACACGCAAAGAATCAAAAGTTAGAGCTCATTTAGAGTTCAATATTTATTTTCTCTCAATAATAGTACGTTTGCTACCTAGTCTCTCGGTTGACCGCAAAAGTTTATACGTTTCTCGCAATTAAAAAACTTTGTCAATTGTTTTGTCATAAACGAGTTTTCATTTGCCCAACAATTTTCGAAAATGCCGTTTATTATAGTTTTCAAAAAGGAAAATACACCCTGCAACAAAGAGGAAATCAGATATTACAAAGAGGTCCGCGTTGTCCTCTTGTGCAAAAGTGGTCAGCCCTGTAACTTAAACGAACGCGTTCGTTTACGCGGTAAACGATAATCGTCTGTTAGATTTCCCCTAAATCTCAGAAGAACGACAAAGCGAATAAAAAAGAATGCAAACACATTGATTTGTCGTCCTTGTGGGAAATGGCATCAAACGACACATTAACGTGATAAGGCCGATAGCGATCTGGCGAGAGTCTTAACAACTGATCATAGAACCGATCGAATTCTACAGAAAATGGTGACGGGAAACTGATAAGAAAGAGAGCGAGAGCGAGTAGAGAGTCGTGGGCGGAGTGGTGAGAGCGAGCGAGAGAGTCGTGGGCGGAGTGCCGCCTATTCGATAGCGAGAGAGGAATCCACTGATACACTAACGGCTGTAGGACGGATGGATGAATTGGAATGTGGCTTTTTATGGAGAATTAAATTATTGAAAACCACTTTCGCCTTCCTGATCCCACTAGTGCGTTTCAAGCAGAGGTTAAAGCCATCACAGAATTCGTAAAATGGCAGAACACTGGAGGTGGACACACACATGTAATTGTTTTCACTGAGAGTCAAGCGGCAATCAGTACGGCATCGTCGTGAAGTAACAGATCTCTTACGGTACTCAAGTGCAAGCAGGATACAAAAAAATTGTCCACACCTGGCAGCCTGCGGGTTATAAGGACTCCCGAGAATCTCAGACTCTATGGGAAATGAAAGTATAGACGTACTGGCTCAGATGGTTTCCTGCCGGCTAACTGTTAATATGGAAAGTAAATATGGAAAATGCAAATCATATCCAGACAATAAAAGCGAAACTTCAACAATGGGTAAGAAATATCCGCATACAAGTGTGGAACGCATCTGAAACGAAGCAGAACGGCCAAGATCCTATGGGACGATCCCTATGCAAACAATACCAGAGGGGTAATAAAGTTGGACAAACTGGAACAGTATCCGACTCATCGGCATTCAAACCGCACCACCAGAAAAGGTAAAAAAATTAGCCGGAACCGAATTTAGAAGTTGCCAAAACCACATTGGATGTCATCAAATCTGAATTAGAGGTTTTCACAACCGCATTACAGGTTATCACAACATATTAGAGGTTGCGTCAAATAAATTTCGATGTCCTTAGTGACTCAAAACTAATTTAAAAAAATAAACCATAATCCTTGCATAACAAGTCACCAAGAGCCAGTGACTTCTTTCTGCAAAACTCCTGAATCCGTATATTTTTTTACTGAAATCTAACCATTGGGAGGTTGTATTTGTTGTCTTCCACATGTCACCAATAGGTTATTTGCCCTCGTTAAACACGGGCCCTTTAATCATTTCCACATTTATAATAATAATCTACTGCCTCACTCATTGCTCCATTGTTTTTGCCATTAATTTCCAACAAAAATCCCCCTTGCCCTATAGTCCATCCCTAACAGTGGGCTGCAAATGAAATTAAAAATATTATTGATTTATTTGCATGTTTTTATCGCCTCCCTTCCCCCTTAAGCGATAAACAAGCTTCCTGTCTAAAAACACATTTCACCACACTTTACCACTGTCAAACAATACTAAGCGGCCCCCAACCACCCAGTGTGTTCCACATACATAGTATGTATGTCTGGGGTCCCTGTTTACCTTTGGCGTTAGGGGACCAGAAATTACTATTTTAGTCCGGTGTCGCTAAATAAACGAAATAATCCATGGTTTAATGTTTTATTGGGTCTTGTTTGCTAGAGCTCACCTATGTAACCGAGGGTAGTTTACTAAGGTTTTAGTAAACCCGAAGAAGTGGTACTCTAAACCAGAATTCGGAGAGTCTCCCAAACACTCGACTGAACTCGTTTTGTAACCGTACCAAGAGTCGTGACGAACAGAAAACACAAGTGATCAAAGAAGGATATGCACAAACAAAAACTCAAAATCGAGTTCCTCATTGAGAACACTCACAAACTGTGTAACACGAACGTTCAATAATTATAAATTATTAAATATAATTAATTAAATTATGTATAGCTTCAACTTTTGTGAGATTATTCTAAGACAACGACAAAATGTTAAAAAAATTAATAATAGCGGCATCAATTAGACGTGATTCTATAAGAATTTTGTTCTCATAGCGACAACACAAATGTTGGTATGGGATCGTGTCAAGAGTGAACACTGCGAGAGTTTTAAAATTTGAGCAATATTGTTCTCGGACGCGTGACACAAAAGAGTTTATAAATTAACACTCGAGACACGGGATGCTGGGACCCCAATCGTCGGGCGTGTATTCGTCTAGCCAGATTTTTCTTATGAGCTGAGGCACTTATAGCCGCTTAAACAGCTCAGCCGGTAATGAATCACCACCAGAGACTTTGTTGTTCTTAAGTCGGGAACTCGCAGTTCTAACTAAAGCACGGAAGTTATCTCTCCATATTCCCAACATACTTTGCACATCTGTGACAAGATACCCATCCTAATATATACAAAAGGGGGGCCTGATCCATTTCCCTTGGTTTTGCATTGCACTTTCCGGTAGATTCTACGGGCGTCATTCATCCTTTCTTAAGATTCAATTTGCTCACTTTCGCGTTTTCTCACAGCCGTTTGTCCTTCTTAAACAAACGGGTTTCCTCTTCTGCTCATAACGCTATGTCGCAGCTCGCGTTGCAGCTGACTGAAACCTTCGTACACACGTGTTTATGTACTTATATATAGTTTCAACAATAGCAGCAAGAAGACTGAGAATTTGGCGATTTATGGCATTTGTCAATAGAGGAAATGAATAAATTCCCAATCTCCCTTTCCATCTCTTTCGGCAATTTGGACATTCACAAACACCTATACAGTACCTACCCCCCAACCCCAGCACCAGCTACTACTACGTCGTACTGGGATTCGCCATAACGTTGTAAGGCTATTCAGGACGTTTTTTCCTTCGCTTAATTTATGACCAAATTCTAGCGGAATTTCTTGCTGGCCTGGCCAATAGCCTCAGGTTGTGGGCATTCCATTGAAAACCACATTTCTATACAAATGTCCAAACAAAATTGGCAATGGCCATTTTTCATTCGAACATATGTTGGGTAGAGATGATATGGTCTGTCTGGCACATGGGCAGGTTATGAAGCTAATGGAAAACTGGTAATAAAATGCACAAAAACATACGAAACAGCACTGGCCGCAGGATAGACACCCTAAAGCCCTATTTGGTTGCTACTTTTATGATTTAAATCCCACGTTAGTTATCCCACTTGGTATAGGGTGTTACCTTCATGTAGAAGTAAAAAGTTTCAAAAACTTTGCATTTGCCAGTTGGCAAACGGAAGTTGCTTCCGTCTATCCATCTGGCTGACTTAGTTCCTTTGGGTAGGATTTACTTCTTGCTTAGGCAGTTTTTATTTCGCTGGCAGTGGTCAGAACTCATTGGGGTTAGGCAAAAGTTGGTTTTTGTGGCGGGCTATGGGTGAGATAGAGTTTTCCAAAGTTGAAAAAGTTTTTTGCTGTTTTTCAATTTGATGGCTCAAAAATGCGTTAACAATAACAAAAGTTTTAATTGGATGATTTTATAGAAATTACATTTTGTATAGAATTGTGAAAACAATCAATGAAATCCTTGAATGTCCTTAAATGTTGCATAATGGAAATAAACGATTAAAGTTTGTCATAGAGTTTAGTTTATAAGAGCAAACAAAAAAATATGAAATCGATAAAAAGTTTCAGTTGTAATTTCATATTTGCATATTTTAGTGAAATGAAAATCACTAAATTGATACTAAAACTGAATGTTGAGTTTAATGCAAACAATGAAGCAATGAAAGTTGTGTTAACAATGAAACAATTTTAGTGCCCAGTTTGTAGATGGAGAGTTAACTAGCGTGTTAGTAAACCATGGTTGTAAATTTAACTATATAATAACTATATAATATATTTTAGTTCCATTGTTCAATTCACGTGCAATTTCACCATATACACCACTACTTATATTTCTATTTGTTAACGTGGCCAATTTGAAATATGCCAAATATTTGCCAACAAAAGACTACTGTGGTTTTAACCAGCCAAATGGAGGCAGTCTAACTAAAATCTTAGTTGTAACTTTAAACACAGTTCAGTTATTAACTAAAAAACTAAGTTGTTTGGTGGCATTTCATGAACGAGTCATTTAGACTTATTCGCCCATTGTGATACCACGGGCTAATACGATTAAGCTCTAGGCTTACCAAAGAACAATGCAGTTTAATCTAAGAACCTCAAACCCCTGTCTACGCCTATCTGAGATACCCTATCCCAGGTTCCTAAATATGTAGGAACCTATAGAAACATCCCTCCGCCGGCTAGTGCTGGCCACATTCTGTGAAGATATTCAGTGAATTATTTCTGCTCCTCAATATTTCGGCGTCTGCAGAAGTCATTTGCACTGAAGTTTAGTCTCGCTGCATGTCTAGCAATGAGATAGTGTCTCATCAAAACTAAAACAAGCATTGATACCTTGGCGTTGGCTAGATACAACAGCCTCATTGATCTTCTGCTATACACTATCGACCAGTTTAGTCTTGCGCGTACACAATTTGAGCCCGTTATCCACCTTTTGTGCATAATCATACAGGAGTGTTCTTGCAGGATATGCTTACAAGTCGCCAGGGGTATATTAACACGTTTCAATACCTGTGGAACTGAAATAAAAATTGATACCTTGGTTCGGACTAGAAACACAAGGTTCCTGATCTCCTTCTATCCACATGCAACTAGATTTGTTCTGCGCGTACATAATCTGTTTTCCTCGTCAACCTTTAATGCACAATTACATAGGAGCGTTCATGCAGGATACACTTGCAATTCGCTAGGAGCAAGAACGGTAGTCTCTAGTTTCGCCAGCTCATCACCTCTGAAGTTCACCTATATAGGGTGAATATCATACGGCAGGCTCATTTCGTTAAGTGATCTGTATCCTGGGCAGATACTGAGTTCACGAATATTGATTCCAGGGACTTCATTACCGCCTGAGTGTCAGCCCACTAACTGCTGGCTTATTATCCCTCAGGCAGTGGGCCACTTCGTTAATATCCAAAATTTCCACCTGATATACGCTACAATTATCAGGTAGGACAGGGACAACTCTAGTTCCCTGGAGTAGACCTTGTAGCACACCTGATCATTAATTTTCGACCTATCCGTATAGAACTTCACATACCCCTCTATACCAGAATCTCCTTTGTTCCAGGAATCCCTTTCTGCTATAAGAAGATGGTACTCCAATCGAATAACTATTCCGCTTTCGAGTTATAGATAAATACCGGAATATTGGGAACATTAAGGCACAGTTCATGACCATCTCCGACCATGCCACCTTGTGAGAGTTGTCTTAACCTGAAACCTGACGTATAAGCATCCTGCCTCCCTATAATGTCCATCGGCAACAAAGAAACACGACTTAAGAGCTTTTAGGAAAAAAACACTCAAGGCACTACGAATATAACTGTGGTCTCAATTACCGCCAGATGTAGTTTTATATATCTCGACTGATATTTCTGGAACGTATGTACCAGAGATTTTTGACTACACTGATTAATTGTTAGAACTCTCTTAAAGACGATCACCTAAAAAAATTAGAAATTAGAAGAAGTCGTCAGTCCCTTTCAGCACAGAAACATAACATTACATTTAATGTATCACAGGGAGTGCAACACCATAATGGATTGTGGGCTTTTGCGTTTTTTTGCCTTCTCTCAGAGACATCTTCAGCGTGCGGATGGTAACTGATCTCTTGTCTTCGGAACAAAGATTCATGAGCACTTCTTTTCATGGACCATGTACAATGCAGCCAACCAAATATTGGATCCGTTCAGTTCCAGTCTGACCGCAACGTTGTCCCTGTCGCAATCGCCGTTAAAAGGAATATATTCAGATCATATATATGTATGTATATGTATATATATGGTTTCCCATTACATCCCATGAAGGAATCGGGGAGAGCTTCTCACAACCATTGAGCTGTGCGCTCACTGATTGGGACCTACACTTTTACACCGGTTCCGAACGGTATTTTGAGAAGCTTTTTCATGGCTATATACTCGATAGTGTCGCCGTCACTATGCGAGGTGACCGCCGTCGAAAGAAATTTTAAGGCAGGGATCGAACCCAGGATCTCAAGTACATTGCACCACCGACCACGGCCAGCACCACATTCAGATCATATAGTGTGGTAATTGTCTTGTAGCACTTCGTCCTCAACCCACAACACCGGCCGTTAGTAACCCAGGTCTATTGGATTAGTACCATATTTGACTTGTGCTTTGCTAGACGAGGGCTTACAGTATCAGGTTGTCATTTTACTATGATATGGATAAATCCCACCCTACACTGGTCTCTCCACCACCGACACATCCTGTTCGTCTTCAGACAACGAAACGCAGAACTCACCTGTGTCATTATCAGCAGTATGTTGGTGCTTAGCCAGATTTCTTTCGGTCAAGTCTCTTCCGGATCTACTAAGTACTTCAACAAGCCTCCATGCATTGGTACGTTTCCACCTATCGTCGACAAGTCGACATGGCATCGTGCTCCTTATTCCGTTTCAGGCAGTCTTCATCTCCATATTGTGGCACTTCCTTGTGAACATTTAACACGGTATCCACAGAGTTGTATTCCTGATACCTTTTATATATATTCAGGAAATAGAAAACGAGACAACCCCACTGGATTGGTTTAGATGTTGAAGTGGCTCGTTACTACAAATGAACATGATTTGTGTATGGACACCACCTGCCTATTCTAGTCGACCGATTTTCCAATTGTATGTTAGAATATCGGGATTACTATCTAGGACAATGTACTCAATATCCTCCATGTCGGTGTGGTTGTCTGGGATATAGGCATGTGTCCTGGGTAGGGATGGGAGTTACTTCCTCCGAACAACATGTGGTGATTCCCTTGATCACAGCTGATTCACTTTTCTGAGAGATGAATAATAGTAATCTACCTTACGCTATTCTCCAAACGTTACTAATTTAACCCGGACTTGAAACTAGTCTACGTCGCGATATCGTAATTGAGGTCCCCCATTCGGATCTTGACAATATATTTCAATTTATCCTTTGGAATGATTCCGTCCTCTTCCACCTTGTCGATACCGCCAGTACTTGGTTATCATTTAAAGCCTAACTAAAGGCTCTATCGTCGAAGCTCCTTACCTTTTTTAGGCTGAGGGTTCACATCGGGTTATTAAAGCCTCCCCTCGGCTAGTTTCGATGTGGAAGCCACTTTAAAATCATGAGAATCTCTCTATCTAGCAGTGAGTTTATCCTGGTCAATATTACCACTTCGCTAGATAATCCTAAGAGCTTAGCGACGATCGATAAATTTCTTCTTGGAAGGTTGCTGGTACACCTAAATGTTTATTAAAACAAACTGAGTTGAGCTGAGGTCTCCGTTGCAGATGTGCCTCCTGTCTTCTCGAAAGAACTGGCAACACTGGACATGAAATGAGGCCGCGCTCCAATTGTGTATATATTACAGGACTCTGACATTTTGGCATGGAAGCAATTCCGCCATCCGTTTATTTATGATATTGTTAGGTTGCTGTTTTTGTAATTCTGTTTTTCATGTGATTCCCATGACTGTAGGCGATTTCGGGCCTACCACGGCATAGCCCCCAGTAGCACGGTAATTCTTTAGTCGAAGGCTTATAACTCCTTGAAGCGTTATTCCCTGAAGTATCAGTGGAGAACCGCTAAAATTCAGTCAGATATCATCGAGTGGAGGCAAGATACGCATAATATTCTGGTTAGTTTTGAGAAGAATCACTACAGTAATAAGCAGCCGTCCCAAACATGGGGAACACACCCTTACCACGTAGCTACTAACTGTGGACAGACGCTTCTGAATTCAATACGATAGGTGAACCACGAAGATGACACTCTCCTGATTTCAACCCTCCTGGGAATTTCCCATGAAGATGCTTAATAAATGACGGCATCCTTTTGGGATGTCGCAGACTCTTTTTCGGTCAGTTGTGCCGTTTTATTATACAACCTCGGTGTCTGTCGCTCCTAGTCGAGTCGACAGCTAACCTACATATAAGCAGTCTGTCCAGCTGGCCACCACCTGCTCATCCCCATGGCACCCCCATCGTGGGCACCGTAGGTACCTACTCTAAATTGTATTATGTCGGCATCATTTAGACACGATTCTATGAGAAGTTTTGCTCAGAGCGAGAATACATATCGATTGATTGATTAGAAAACGAAGTAACATCATTTTTTGGCAATCGACACAAGAGTGCGTGCAGCATTTGATGCTTGAAGTCACCGGTGAACAGAGTTTAATTTTTGTGAGCGGTTTGGAGTTTTCTGCAAAATCTACTTAAATCCATGACTAATACCATTTCCTATAATGGGATATACCAGGGTGTCAAATGTGTTACCACGATTGCCCATTAAAACCAATTAAATTACCGCCATCAGGCATTCCTAAATCACACTGCTCGTGGTTTATAAGATAAACTGGTGGTAACGGTTACTTGAACTAATACTCCCTGTAATATCCTTAGCAGTAATTTTTACATTTCATTTAAAGGGGGAGATTATTTGCAGTAATCTTGATAAAAAGCCAGCAAATCTTTTCTAATCAATAAATGTACATGAAAATTCGATTACAGCGACAACAATAGCGTATTTAGGCAATTTGTGTGTATAGTTACTTTAACTAGCATTCTATTGCAAACCAACCCTGTCCATTCTATTTAGAAAGTCCAAGAAAATCCCTTTAATATTATACTACCCGAAAATTCATTTAAGTTGCTACAAAATGTGCTTAGTCAACATTCCGTTTTTCCATTTGTCACTCAAGTCTTAGTTATTTTTCTGTAGAAACTGTTCTGATGAAGTCGATGGTGTAGTTACTAGAGGTGTGCGCGTGAGACGAACTTGTCATGTCACGCGTGATCGTGACTAATAATTCAAAGTACTTCACTAGTAATTCAAAATTACAACACCGTGCGTGACTGAAATTTTTGGTATTCACGCTCTTAAATTGTACTTCAAATGTTGAAAAATTGTCATGAGTGACAATTATTTTGAGCTCGAAAGAGTACGAGATAGTGAGTGAAAATTTAATGACGCGCACACCTCTAGTAGTTGCGCGCAGAAAAAAATACATTTATAAATAAATAAATTCACATGTCCGGATGGTTTTCCAGCAGTGGATTTGTCCATCCATGGCCATTCGCATCAATTGGGATTCGACTAAGTGGAATATTTTAAGCAACGATCTTGATCGAAAAACACAGCTCGTGCAACAGTATTGGATTTTCGGAGAATGGGCCTACGGAAATCTTGAGGAAGATCTGTTTTCGTTTTACGGAAAAATTGGGTCCAGCTACGAGGATCATTTGTGGTTCAATGGCTATATTTATATGCAAAATTGTTGCATTTGGTCTGATGAACAACCAAAGGCAATACAAGAGCTGTCAATGCATCCAGCAAAATGCACTGTATGATGTACATATGTGAGCTGGCGGGATCATCGGACCATATATCTTAAATCGCCCGATAAATCTCAATAATATCTAGGTGTGTTCCCCCAAAATATTCGAGCCGAATCTGGCGACATGTAGCATCAACAATAAGGCGTTACATGTCACACATAGCACTTGAAATAATGGTCCTATAGAGAGAAGAGTTCAATGAGCAATTTATCTCATATTTAGCACCCGTGAGTTGGTCACCTAAATAGTGTGATTTGACGGCTCTAAATTATTTGTTGTGGGGTCAGGTGAGGTGACTCGTCTATGCTGATAAATCAAATTAATATTACTTGTGTTTTTTGCGAGGCAGCAGCCGCTGTGCTCGCAAAAGTGGATCAAAATTGGACTTCGGTTGAGGCATACGAAGATCAGTTATCTCAATTGGCACTGTGTGTTGTGGATTTCAACCAAGTGCGTTGTATATAAAAACTCACCTTGAAAGTACAGGTAGCATTGTATAATAGCACGAGTGTAAAAATCAAGGTGGGTATGACGCCCTCTGCTTTTGTAGTTGACTTACCAACACCAAGCGAATTGGGGATACCAGTAAACAATTTCTTCCGAAATTGGTCAGAAATCTGTCATCTCTGCTCAAATTTCTGATTCTGATGCCGATGTCGGTCAGACAAAGTACAGAAACCAATTTAAAGACAAGAATTTGATTTGTTGGGAAAAGTGCGCAGATTTGTGTTGTGAAAGATGTTTTGACGTGGCTGAACGAAATCACGGCCTTCGATAGTCCGATACGGGGGAAACTCTATGAAGCAATGTCTGAGCTTGGTATTCCTGCAAAACCCATACGCATCTTACCGAACCTTTCGAAACTTAGCGAGGCTTCAGGCAACACTCTATTGTGCGATCTCTTTAACATCTTAATGGAGATCATTATGAGAAAAGCTGCAGTCAACATGAATAAAACCATCAGCAGCAAAAGTCACATGCTGCTCGCGTATGCTGATGATATAGATATCATTGGGCGCACAATAAGAGAAGTTACTGCGGTTTTTTCGAGAATTGAGAAGGAGTAAGAAAAAGTGGGTCTGACGGTAAATGAGGACAAGATAAAATTAATGGTTTCAACGAACAGGGCCTCCACGTGACTAGACTAAAGCGTGAACGTTGATAACCGTTATAATTTCGAGGTGGATCTGTCGTAAACAAAAACAACAACGTCACCATTGACATCAAGCGGAGAATTGTGCTTGCGAATAGATGTTATTTTGGGCTAAGCAAGCACTTTAGAGATAAAGCCCTCTCTCGAGTAACAAAAGTCCAGCTGTACCAGACTCTCATTCAACCTGTCTTGCTTTGTGGCGCAGAATCCTGGGTCCTATCGCAAGCAGACGAAATATCTGTAGGAGTCTTCGAGAGAAAAATACTCAGAAAAATTAATGGCCCTATAGTGCACAACGGCGAGTATCGGCGACGCATGAGTCATGAGCTGTATGAGCTTTATCCTGACATTGACATAGTTAAGCGGATCAAGATAACGCGATTGCGCTGGCTAGACCATGTCAGTAGAATGGATGAAGATGAACCAGCGCGAAGGGTTTTCGAAGACGAAAAACAGGAAGACCAAGACTCCGGTGGAGGGATCAGGTTGACGAATCCCTGCGTACACTTGGTATTGCCAACTGGAGAGATAAAGCAAAAGATCGAACTGGTTGGCGAAATATGTTATCTTCGATTTGTAAGGTCCCTGACCCCCCGGGGTTGTTCGAGACCGGATAAGAACGAAATCGGCATAAAGCATGGACCGACCATTCCAGAGGAGCAAAAGGTAAAGATTTATATTTTGAATTGAATTGAATTGAATTGAATTAAATTGAATTGAATTGAATTGAATTGAAGTGAATTGAATGGAATTGAATTCGATTGAATTGAATCGAATCAAATTGAACTGTATTGAACTGAACTGTACTGAATTGAATTGAATGGACTTGAATTGAATTGCATTGAATTGAATTGAATTGAACTGAGCCGAACTGGATTGAATTGAATTGAATTGGATTGGATTGAATTAAACTGAACTGAATTAACTTCAATTAAATTGGATTGAGTTGAATTGAGTAGAATTGCATTGAACTGAACTGAATTGAATTGAATTGAATGGACTTGAATTGAATTGCATTGAATTGAACTGAGCTGAACTGTATTGAATTGAATTGAATTGGATTGGATTGAATTGAATTGAACTGAATTAAATGAAATAAATTGGATTGAGTTGAATTGAATTGAGTGGAATTGCATTGAACTGAACTGAATTGAATTGAATTGAATTGAATTGAATTGAATTGAATTAAATTGAATTGAATTAAATTGAATCGAACTGAACTGAATTGAGTTAAATCTCGTTCACACGAGAGATAGAAAGAGGAGAGAAACCTCGACGATAACAACTGCAATTAGTGACAATGTGAGGAAGGCGGTCACTGGCCTAGAACACTAAGGCGCTGATGAGAAGAGTCACAAACTTCGAAACGATCGTCCGCAAACGTGAGTTCAAATTCAGGTTCCGACCGTTAAAGTGGAAAGATTATATCGGTCAAGTAGTTGCCGGCAGTGTTGATACACATTTGTGCTCGTTTCATCGCATTTTCGGGCCGGTTTCCTTAAGGTTTGCGATTGTCTGAGACTTCTTGGCATAAACCCACAACAACCCCGATGAAAGAAGTCTAAAAAAAATGTTTCCCATTGCGTCCCACGAAGGGATTGGGGAAGGCTCTCTAGGCAGTGAGCTGTGCGCTTTCTAGTTTTATATTCACTGATTGGGACCTACAGTTTTGCACCGGTTCTGAACGATATTTTGAGAAGGTTTTTCATGGCTAAATACTAGATAGTGTTGCCGTCACTAAGAGAGGTGACCGCCGGCGAAAGAACTGTAAGGTGGTCGGAGCAGGGATCCAACTCACGATCTCAAGTACAAGAGCCGCGCACTCTACATTGCACCACAGACGGCCAATAAAGAAGTCTGTGATGATTAAATCGGGCGATCGTGCTGGCCATGCCAAATCGGCAAAACGAGAGGTTACGCGACCAGTAAACGTTTCTTCACAATATCCATTGTAGCTCGCGCCGTGTCTGCGGTTGAACCAAATGGTTTAAACCTTATGTTCGCCAAACCCAGCTCATCCAATTTCGGTAGTTAGAAGTCATTTATCATGTACATGTAGCGTTCGCCAGTAACAGTGACCGTATTACCGATGGCGTCCACAAAAATACGGCCCAATCAATCCTCCCGCGTGAATGCCGCACCCCACAGTGGCTTTGAGTGGATGTAATGGCTCTGTGTGCATCACAGGTGGATTTTTAGTGCCCTAGAAACGAAGGTTTTGCTTATTGACGTGACTAAAAAAAAAATGGTATCCCATAACATCCCATGAAGGGATTGGGGAGAGCTTCTCACAACGAGTGAGGTGTGCGCTTTCTAGTTGTACACTCACTGATTGGGACTGATCCGAACTGTATTTTGAGAAGCATTTTGACGTGACTGTTTAAGTGGAAATGGACCTCGCTCGCTGCGCCAACACCTCCGACCGATTATTGGTCTAACAAATCGATACAATTATGCATCGATCTTGCGGATTATAGCGCTCCATTGCTTGTCTGTTTGTATACTGCAGCTGTCTAGTTCACAACTGTCAAATATGATTGGCGTACGACGGCATTTACAACCATTATAACATCTTCCGATTTGCGCCACCGTGTATTATAAGTATCATGACAATCTCGTCACCCTAGAGTTTGAAATTTGCAATGCCAGTAAGGGGTCATTTCCGGATTGTCTATTACTGATATTCCAACAAAACCCAACAAATTTTCACTTGGAAAATATCTCCGACCAGTTGTAATACAAAACACTGCTCATACATTAACGTGTAATAATAATAGTTTCAAAATATAAATGAATTTCTTTTTTCCTAAACGTTTTATTGTTTGAGTTCAGAGTTACAATATAACGTCTGCTGTTAAACTTTTTCGGTTATCGTAACCGAAATGATACTATGTTTTATCCAACAAATGTTTATGTTGCTGCAATTAAATTCCCCAAACCGAAGTTCATTTCGTTTGCCCGCAATGAAATTTTTCTTTGCGTGTAGTATATCGGTTGTTTGTTAGAATTTTGTCGATAATTAACAAATAGTGCGTTATTTTCTTCTCTTCTTTACAATGTATTTATTTGCTTGATTATGTCCGCTCCCTTCCATCTTTCGGAATTTCTCCACTCGCCAGAAAGAACTTTATAGTCTGTTACGAAAACGAGGTTATATCGGTTAAGAAATAATTTGGGAAGTCATAAATAATCATGTGGTTGGGGCGGTTTGTCTTTAAGCAACGCGACGAGTTATTAACATCAACATCGACACAATCATTACCCATTACCATTGCCATTCCCATTATGCTGTACTGCGATACCTGTACCCGTACCCGTACCCGTACCCGTAGCCGTATCCGTACGCACACTCGGTTACATTGCTTAAGCAGTAGTAGTTGTTTGTAATTTGTTGGGTGGTGGTGGCAACATTGTATGGCATTACTACTGGGTACTAGTAGAATCACTCGCTCCGTCTGAACATCTACCAATCGACCTACGTTCTTCCACTGTATAAAGTTACAGGCGCAATCCGAGATAGTGTAAATCAAACGATAAGAAAACAATTATAGCGCGCTTTTATGTCATGCGTTTGTTTTTTTTATGTTCCTCGATTGGCTTGGCAAAGAGCAATAACATAAACTATTAACACTACAACCTTTTATGTATTTATACAATACAATACAATACAATCCCATCCCCAGTGTTGTATTCCATCGACATGTATGTACGAGTATTTGTGTTTTTATATATTTATTATCTATCAAATCGTAACATAATAAGATGCCATAAAATTTCCTATAAATACACACGAGAATTGATACTTTCACAATAGGAATAATAGTTTAAGCCAACAAAACCCCATATGACAATCATTGGTTAACCACTACCCCGGTTTACTAACATTTGTCATATAAACGGTAGTTAGAGATTAAGTGAGATGTGTTGAGATAACGCCTCGTTAATTGCTGGACAAAAAATTAAGTATTTAATAATAAAAATAGATACTATAAATTTGTTTTGGATCTTAATGAGAAACCATTTAAGCGGATGCTAATTGTTTTAACTAAGACACAGTATTTGAGTTGGAACTCGTTTAAGTTTGTGAATTTACTAGATTCAGAAATAAATTTGTTAGGTTAAAAGGTAACTATTGATTAACCGGGCCAGGCAGATGGTTTTATCAGTTAACACTAACAAGAAGGAATTCTCTCAAAAATACACGAACAAATCTTAATATTAATCTAATCGTACTATTAACAACTTTTCGCTGCCGCTACATCAGTGTGTGTTGTTTTCGCAGTCTGACAATCTGTGTTTCGCAGTCGGACAAATCTGTGTTCTATATAGGGGTGGTTCACCCTTATCATTTAGGGGTATGAAAAATAGATGTTGGCTGATTCTGAGATATTCACACAAAATTTCATACAAATCGGTCCAGCCGTTTCGGAGGAGTTTAACGGCAAACAATGTGTGATCGCAGTCGGACAATCTGTGTGATCGCAGTCGGACAAACTGTGTTTGAATGTATTCACTTTGTGAATTTACCCGCGCCTATAGATGTTAACACATCAAAAATAAATAATAATAAAGAGATAAAGGAAATTAAAACAGTCATGTTCCCATTCTTTTCCCGTAGCAAAGCTAGTAAAAGGGATGGTGTCCATAGACACTCGATGTTCAAGTTGAACAACGAGTCACTTCCACTTCTAATGCAAGCCGTGTTTGGTTAAGGGCAGATAACTTTGAAAACGGGGTCAGGAAAACAAGGCAGTTGATTCCATGACAAGAGTGCACAAGGAAGTACACCAATATGGAGATGAAGGCTCGGGAAAGCAAGCTTAGGAGCTTTGATTAACATATCAACTGTGAGTTCGAATGGAATAATGTGTGGCATTCTTCTTGAAGCCTTTAGCAGATCTGGAAGATGGTTGTACATGGTGGTCCGACTCCAATGCGGCTAACCCTATGCACTCACAGACCTAATTGTTTGAAAATAAGTAGTAGCAACTGTAAATTCGGCTATGGACACTGAATTGCAGTTGACAGAAACGAATTGAGGTTGTCACGAATGAATTTAGTTCCCCAAATGAAAATCGGTTGAAAGAACCGATAGATGGTAGATCTAATAACGGGCTTTTCAATAAGAGAGCTACAAAAATTTTTTTAAATAAAACAAAACCGGTTTTAGATACCAATGAAATTCTTTATTCCTGTGAAAGTACGTTCGATGCCATTATGTATGGAACTCGATTTCTTTTGCATGGTCACCACGGGCACGCTTGCAGAAGTCCAGACGCTGAACCCAATTTTCGACGGTTTTCAAGCATAAATCGGCCGATACTACTGCAATTTCACGTTCGATATTCGTACGAAGTTCATCAATCGTCGCTGGCTTATTGGCATAATCTAACGGCGTCAAATCGCACGACCGAGACGGCCAATCAACTGGGCCATTTCATGAGACAACACGTTCACCAAACTTGGTTTCCAATAAATTAATTGTGCCATTCGCTGTGTGGCTTGTGGCGCCGTCCTGTTGGAACCACATGTCCTCCAAGTCCATATTATCCAATTGGGGACAAAAATATTCGGTTATCATTGAACGGTAGCGATTCGCATATACAGTAATGTGCCGGTCTTGATCATCACGGAAGAAGTACGGCCCAATGACGTCGTCGACCCATAAACCGCACCAAACCGTAATTTTTGCGGGATGCAATGATGACTCATGGATTACGTGTGGATTGCTGTCTGACCAATAACGCATATTTTGCTTATTGACGCAGCCATTCAGCCAGAAATGAGCCTCATCGCTGATTGTTGAGGCTTCTTAAAGTCAACTGACTCCAAATTTCGGTAGTAAATTTTAATAATTTCGACTCGTTGTTGGCTCGTATATCTTTCCATGATGAAGAGAAATGTTACTGAAGAGAAATGTCAAAAGAGCGGGGAAAAATATGGCGTCGTTTGCTGTCCCTATCGATTTACTTTTGTAGCGTCTCTGTTGAAAAACCCTTTAGATCATGACAACCTTTAACGCGGTTGTAACAACCTCTAATTCGGATGCGATGACATCTGATGTGGCTGTGACAACCTCTAAATTCGGTTATGGGTAATTCAGTAACTTTTACTGTAGGTGCAGATGCGCTTCAACAGACTGCTTTTGTTGACCCGGGTGAATAATATTTTTCAGCCTCTGACGACAAACAGTATGCGACCTTAGGTGGATAGACGAATAAATGTTACGGTTTCTTCAGCTCAACCTTCATCGTAGTAATGTGGCATCTGTCACTTTACGACTTGGTCTACAGGAACAATGTACATGTTTGCAAGCAGGGTGTTCGTGAATTGAAGCTCTGCTGCTTTGTGTTCCATTATTGTCTGCCACCTTTTTGTTTTCGGCAGTTTTCAACAAACAAACCCACATTTGGGTCACAAAATCATATATTATATCCTATTAATCGTTGTGTCCCAAACATGTCATATTGAATAGCAAACACGATGTGGTTGGGCATAAGTATACTATATTTGCGACAAGCTACAAACACGTTATACTTGCATCCAAACAACAAACAAGAGAAAGTTTTCAGCGTGTAGCAAAAGTCGTTACGGAAGGGGTGCTAATCCAAGAGAGTTGTTAACGGCAGGTTTGTAATTTGAGGAAGAACGAGTACAAGACAATATTCGTGTTAACGGCATATTGCGACAGGGACTTCATTGCGGTCAGCCTGGAACTGGTTCCAATATTTGGTTGGTCGCATCCTACATGCTTCGTGAAGAAATTAGACCACAAACATCTGTCTCGGAGGCAAGAGACAAGTTGCCATTATTACCCCTAATAAGTCTCGTAGAGGAGACAAAAACGCCAGGTACTCCAGTGACCGTGGGCGCTGACGTAGACGCACACCATCCATTATGGGGTGGCACTGCCATCAATGAAAGAGGTGAAACACATATTGAGTACCTAGTAGATAGTAGACTTGCCATTTGTAAGATGAAATTGCCATCAGCTCCAGGCAAAAGGTACTAGATGCCAACATTGCAATGAAGGATTTGTATGAGATGATTAGTAAATGGCATATTCTCGTTCTCAGATCAAAAAAGACTAAAGTAGTTCGTCGCAATATGAAAAGGACTGACTGTTCCATTTATAAAAAAAGACTTGCCAGTGTTGTTGGGAATCACAATCTCTGTGGAGATAAAGTTCGTAAAAGATATCGAGAATGTACCCAACAAGGTTACAAGTGCTCTCAACCAGTCGCTACAAATCTCTTGCCAGAATACGAAGCCAAGGGGGAAAAAGGAGCCAGTGGAATGGATATCTTGTGAATATAAGGAAGTCATACCGACGATTATCTGATTAAGCCATACCATCGAGAGACAAGGATAACTGGAATCATTATAAAATATAGTTAAAACGATATAAGAATGCAATCAGACGGGCTACAAGAAACTAGTGCATCAATAGAGGACACATCTGGGGAGTCGATATTAGGATATCTGACGGTGGGTGGAGGGATACAAGAGTAGTGTTTCTTCCAATTCTGACTTTGAAATGGTTGATGACAGATCTTTCACTTGCGGGCGAGTATTGAAGTACGATTGTTATCTGGTGCATCGAATACGAACTGCAAGGGTTAACCAACAGAGACAACTCTGCATGAACTAGTACCATATAAAGTATGTATAGAGAAATCAGTGGTTACTAAGGAGAGTATTTATACGTAGGTAGCTTTTCTTCACATTGATCAACAATATCACGCCAAATGTGGTAGAAGTGACGCTGCACGTATATCAAAATGGGGGCAAATTGGGCACCTCGACCTCGACAGGATGTAAACCAACCCTAAGCTGGCCTTTTCTACCCGAGGGTATTAAATACCTATCGTGGAATCTATCACGTTAAATAGTTCTTAAATTAAGCTTTCAGATTGCCGTTTCATGGGTGTAATATAGGATAACGGGATTAGTTTCATTCGCAACATAGTGGAAAGCGCAACAACCCTCTAGACCCGTAACTGGATCTATACAGCCGTAGTGGAAGGTGCTTGAGAAACCAACCTATTGTGCAATGCTGACCAGGGTTTAGAGAATGGTGACGATGTGAATCACAAATGCTCAGTGCACCACTCCCAAAGCTGGACTGAATAGAATGTTATATTTGTTGCCGGTGAACAATATAGGAAGTCAGATTGCTACTAAGTTCACTATGAGGTTAAATCAACTCTCACTACACGCTGAAAAAGAATGGCCCCAGCAACATATTGCAGGAAGCATGTATATGTTTGCAAGCATTGTTTTCATGAATTGGAGATCTGTAGCTTTTTTTGTTTCTATGTTGTCTGCCACGTTTTTTCAGCAATTTTCAACAAACAAAGCTACATTTGGGTCATCATTGTGTCTCGAACATGCCGTATTGAATAGCAAACACAATGTGTTTGCTAACACGTTAAATTTGCATCCAAACAACCCAAAAAAAGGCAGATTTTTCAGCGCGTATGGAATCTTGGTCGGTTTCAATCATGGAACAGTATTGGATACTTTAAAATGTTGAGGTAACTCTCTTGTTCAATTTCGCTTCTGCCAATTGTGAATTGGTTCACTAATACAATATTCTGGATTCTTTGTGGTTTAAACATTTTTCCTCAAAAACTTTCTATTAAATCCATACATAGCTAAAGCTTAAGGTAATTGTACCTAACAAATGTTTAATATTTTAAAATGTTTCTAATATTATCTACGCTATAAACTTTCTAAAATTATGCGCTATTATTAATATTTAATTACAGTTATTTATTAAACTAAGTTTTCAGATAGTTTAATTTGTGCGTTTAACTGTTGTTTAAAAACAATTTGTATACTTACAACTAAAAATAACAGCGTTAACTGATTCGTCATTCATTCGATTAAAATTTAACATAGTTTTTTAGCCATTCACTGCTTGGCAGCAAATTCAATAATTTTTGCGTTTTGTAACGTTAAACGTTTGAAACGGCAACGACAACAGTGACGATAAAGTTTTGGTTTTCGGTTGCGATACTGTAATGATTTTTGGATATGATTCCGATGAGGGGAAAATCTCAACACTGGTTTTTTGTTAAAGAAGAGACGACGACGGTTGTCTTGCCACAAACTCCACTACACACGGGGTACACGAGTGTGAAAATATACACTGAAATTTGAATGCAACATGAACAAATATTATTGTAATTAATTAATAACATATGAATTTATTTAAACTTTGCTTTCGAGTAGTAGTGATGTTTCTGTAAAATGGGGGTTTATAACTTAAACTTAACTTTTACTTTTACAATTTTTATTTGTCACTTGTTTATTTTTCCTTTCTTTATTTTCTATATTTTGTTATTATTCTTCTTCTTTTATTGGTTTTATTCGCTAAAATTTGTCACTGGCACTGCGGAAGTTACAACACCGGAACTTCCGTTTACACAAACACAACTATTCATGATTTATTGTACAACTCCCATAGATAACGCATTTTCACCACAAGTGTGGGGGATTATCATTCTCCAGCCTTTTTAAGTTTAACACTTAACAACATTTTGCAGTGGTAGCGCAGTGATAGTTTCCGTTATCTTTATAGGTGTTATATGTGTGTGTGTGTAAAACTCTCGCGCATTAGTACAAGATGATAATGCGGACGCGTGTTTTCGTTTCGTTGCGTATCGTTTTGTTTCGGTTTTTCTTTTCAGCGGATTAACGGATGTTTAATGTTTGTGTAAACGGTCTAAACGTTGTGGTAGAACTGTCACGACTAACACAAACATTATCTCAGCACTTTTCAATCTTGCACTAAACACAACGCCGACTGCAGCAGCGGCTGCATTTTTGAGTTAACATAAAAAGTTAGCAGCAAACGAGGAGAGACAACAACAACAACAGTAGCCGTGGTGGCAGCAGCAGCAGCAGCAGCCGTACAACTCGACAGATGACAATAATCAGGCATTTGTGCTCTATCATCGTTCCTGTTCGTATTATTATTTTGTTGATGTCGTTTGTGTTGTGGTTGTTGTTGTTGCTTTGCTGCTGTTTTCCTTCCTCTTCCATGTTTGTTTTACATGCCTTGCGCCGCTTAAATATACATATTTCTTCTCTTCGTATTTATTAGTTACAGTTATTATACTAGTTACACTTTCTACATCTCTTAGATGCTCTTAACTGTCTCTCTTGACTTCTTGAATACTCTGGAATTGTTCTCTTCATTTGTATGATTTTGTGATGTGTTGCAATGAAATGTCATCACAGAGAGGCAATGACTAAATAGTGACGTTTGGTCTGTTGCTAACACTAGCTGACGCTATGTTAATAAATACATAGTAGTATTCTGAATCATGTGCGTGTTTTAATTTTGTAGTTGGTTAGTGTAACATATAAGGTACAATGGGAAATTATCACAGTTTTGTAAATGTTTCAGAGGTCACCGACGAAGTTATGATATCATTGGGCACATAGAAAAGTCAGAGCCGAAGGAAATCTTTTTCTCATGGTAATACCGCATTTACACCACCCAATTATTATATTAAAATTTCAGGTGGCAACTTTGTGCTTAGACCAAATTATCGAAGACGTCGCCACAACAGAAAACTTAAATTGGTGGCTCTTGGGTTTGTCAGTTTTATCCAAATTTGCGATGTTTTTGCAGTAAACTAAAATGGGATCAGTCGGTCAAATCGTGTCAGTCGGTCTAATCGGCACATATTTTAAACCGATGAAAGCCAGTAATGTCGGCGGCGGCATGAGCCAGTTTACACCAGTTGAAAATTAGGTTAAAAGACAGATTAAAATTGTATGAGTAATCTTCTGGGTTAGCGTAGGTTAACGGGTTAGCGCCAATCTTGGTCGGTGTAAATGCCGTATAAGGCTGAGGTGAGTTTAAGAAATCTTTCGTGTTACTTGAAGTTTTAAGCGGATTCAGTTTCTAGGCGGTGCAAGAAAGATAATGAAACCAAAAAGAAAGAGGACCAAACTTGTTCGAATCAAAAAATAATATTAAATTTTTGATAAAATATAGTAGGATTTTATTGATTCAAATATGGTTTTCTTTCCTCAAAATTCAGCCAGCTCCTTTGACTTACAGAATAAGCTTTTGTTATATTTCCCTCTAAACTAATTTTTCGACTACTTTGTATAGGGATCCGCTTACAATCGCTTAATATCGCTTAGCTGTCCATACAAAGTGGTCGAACAATTAGTTTAGCAGGGAATAAAAAACAGGCCTAACCCGTAACACTCGTCAAAAATTTAAACAAATCAAAAATTCTTATAATTATCAATAGATTGGGAACAGATTTTTGTTGACAAGTTGAGAGATGTTGGTCAGTCAATGCCAATTGTTTAGTGACATTAGTGAAATCAATTAACAGAAAGAAAAAAATGTTTTTATAGGAATAGGACAGGCCCTCAGTAGCAGAACACGTCTCACTTACGCTCAAGCTCTCCTGAAACTCAACGACATATTGGATGATTTAAGATCCGTCGGTGGTGCAATGGTAGTTTTGCGCGCCTGTTGTAAATGAGATCCTGGGTTCGATCCCTGCTCAGACCAGCTTAAAAAAATTTCTTTCGATGACGGTCACCTCGCTTAGTGATGGCGACACTATCGAGTACTTAGCCATGAAAAAGCTTCTCAAAATACCATTCGGAACCGGTGTAAAAACTGTAGGTCCCAATCAGTGAGTGAAAACTGGAAAGCGCCCGGCTCAGTGATTGTGCGAAGCTCTCCCCTGTCCCTTCATGGGATGTAATGGGAAACCATTTATTTTTTTAAGATCGAAATTTATCATGAGTGACGAGACTCATTTACATCTGAATGGATACGTGAGCAAACCAAATTTTCATATCTGGGTCACTGAACATCCATGTATAATTCAGAATTTTAGTAGGGGGTGTCATCAGGCCTTTTTTGGAGAATGCCGTCAGTAATACGGATATTGTCACTGGTGAGCAACACAGAACAATGATCGAAGAGTTTTATTGCCCCAAATTGATGAATTAGTACAGAAGGACATGTGGTTTCAGCAGGTCAGTACAACGACACGCACAGTTCGGGCGTCAATGGACATTTCGGAGTATGCGTTTTCGGGTCACCCAATGTCTCGGTTTGGTGATATGCAGTGGCCGGCCAGATTGCCCCATCTGACCACTCTATGCTTCTTTATGTGGGATCTTTTGAACTCACGGGTATTTGTGAACAAGACCTTGGCAGCTCTCAAAGAGAATGCCCGACAAGAGTGCGAGAACTTATCGCCCAAAGTTCTCGCCAGAACGATTGAAATTGCGGTAAAAAGAACCTCAACGGTCATCTAAAATGACGGCGCTCACTTCTCGGACAAAAACTGGAAAGTCCTTAAAGGGCCAAATAAAAATTAAGAAAAGGTTATGAAATTATGTCGATTCATTTCAAGATCCAATTAAACCAGGTACATTCGACGAGAATTTGGTGGAACTAAAATACTGATGAAAGCTCTTTAAAGATCCAGCTAGATAATCCGTGCCAATGCACCCTTTTTCCTTTACACTATGGTTCGGTTACAATGTCGATCCAAATTTCCCAAAGTCGAGTCAGTTGAAAACATTTTTGCGATTCATTTCAAGAATCGTCTAGTTTACTGTTCGAAAGCTATTTATGGCCGGGGAAAATTATACTTTTCTGCACCGTTTGATTGAAGTGGCTAACAATATTGACACACTTAGTCCAATGAGGAGTGTTGTGATACCTCGGGATGTCGTATTCCGCCCACATTGTTGAATATGTGAAATCACCCGGTATTATTAAAGGGCGTTTAAGCAATATGACACCTACTCCCGATATTCCAACATTATTTTGTGGCTCCAATCCAATTAGTACTCTGGAAAAATATCTTAACATCATTCAGCTAAACTCCCTGAATACGAGTATCTGATAGATCCAACGCGAAATAAGATCCGTGATATTGTCCCCTACTCATACAAAAGGCGGCGCAGTAGCAAATCAGATGTTCAAAGCTCTCCTCATACTCTTCATCCTCACAGCTCCTGCAGCAATCTTGAGCTGAGATTCTTAGTCTGGACGCATGTCTGTCGACAAAACAGTTGTCACAGCTGCTAGCCTAGAGATATTTTGTCTAGGACTGGATAGCAAGTTTATATCACGATTCAGGTCATAACTTGGCTATACTTGTCTAGTGATCCTACATTTTGTACATCTAGACGAACAATTACGCACAAGTCTGAGACCTTTGGTTTTACACATTAACTTAAATGCAGGAACAGCCATACTCATATGCTCCGTCTCCAGTGAAACAGGCTAATGTCACCAGCTCACCCGCTCTGTTATTCCCAGGAATGCCAATATGCCCCGAAATCCATATAAGAGAATATCATACTTCTTGGTGATCTTATTAGAGATGTGCGGCAGATATGGGAACTTTTAAAGTCAGGAATGCAGATTGCAGAGATTTTATAGCGGCTTGATTGTCAGGGTACGGTTCTTTCCTGTGGAATCGGTTCTTTCCGATTGACATGACTTCTCGCTGATAGACACGTGCAAGGTTTACACCCACCTCCTTAGAATAGACTCCAAAACCTAATTTACCGTCTACTTTGGATCCATCAGTGCAGAAGCATATATATTTTCTATGGGCTGGTATACATCCCTTCCAGTCCCATCTGTCTCGATAAGTTGGTGTCATGTAATCCACTTCTAACGTGGATTGCCACAGATTCGTTAAAGTCATGACGCGGCCATAGGGACTGCTGAGTCACCCTTAAGACTATCCTAGGTGGATTGCTGATGTTGCTGCCATTCTAATGACAACAGGTTACTGGTAACCTGCAAACCCTCGGTAGGAGTTGGCTAAAGGCACCCGTGATACACAGAATTGTGTAAAACTTAACCTTTATCACCAGACTTAAGTAAGTGTATTTTCCCAGCACCGATCACCAAAGGGCAATGCCGTAAAGCTTTATCGTGTGGGCAACATTTATATATACCCAATACACTATTTTCGGGGATAGGCCCCATCGACCCACGAATATAGGGTTACTGATAGTGTTTGCATTCACAATAAGGTACACACAAATGCCACGCTCTCATACCGGAAAGGGATTCATGGAACATATGAGTTTCTGGTATAGAGGGTTATGTGAATTTTTACACGGATGAGTTGAAAATGTATGATCAGGCCGGGTAGGGGAAAATAATCTAGTGAACCCGGGATGTGGTGTTTTCCTAAACGTTTTGAAAGCTCGGACTCCAACTTCGAACATTAAAGACCCGAAGTCTAAATTCAGCATATGAATACAGATGCCAGTTTCAACATCACTACAACTTATTTATCGGACATTTCACGCTAACTATTGTCTATGATATTGATGTCACTAATAAGGCCAGACAATTGACATCTTCTAGGTAGTATCGTATTACTTTCTCTATTTTCTTACTTGGTCTCAGACAACCCGGAGGGGTCAAAGGCCTTACAAAATGAGGATAACATGTTTATCCCACCGGCTCGATCTTCAGCTTATCTCCTGATCCAACATGAATGACGTTTCCGATAAAGCCATTGCCCGGGACATAATACGAGGAAGTAGTGAGCTGCTTGGACTGCCCTCTGAAGGAATCATTTCTGGCCACTCCCAAATGGGTGGCTATCAGAAACTTTCCACCTCCAGGGTCAGTCCAATGTCGTCCCCTGTAGTTATCGGAATTCCAATATTTTAAAGAAATTGAAATTTGTATTTTTTGATTTTGTTTCTAATGCCGTCTTCATAAAGTACATCTTTTTACCGGTAATATTTCGAAATTGATTCCTAATATTCAAAATCATAATTTACGTTTCTTCTCACCACATCGAAGTCAAAAACCGTTAGGGTCTTATTACAATATTTAACGATTTTCGGGCTCCACGAAAGTTACAAAATAGCACACGTTCAAATCGACTAACATTATTAGCCTGCTTATGTGCTTTATTTCACTACAATATTTCCCGTCCAACAAATATCAATTCACTTCCCTTCATTATTCACCTCTGCAGCAACCTTTTTTTTGTTGAATACAACACTAGCGACAAACATGTAATTTACACATTTATTTATTTTCATTTCAATCATGTTTTTGAACGAACACAACATTTCACTTGCTTCAAGCATGTTTCTGAACACACATGTTACAAGAGTCATGTTTGATTACCAGCCAACGAGAGAGAAAGTGTTGCATGTTCGTTATCACACAATTGGTCGGAGCGTGTGAGCATGTTCGTTGTTGTTAAGGGGTGCACATCATGTGTGTGTGTGTAGGAGAGTGAGATTGAGCGGCTGGGTTGATGGCGGCGTTAGTCCGTCGTTCAATCAAACTTATTTCAATTTCAGCGTAAATCCTATTAAGAATGGTGAGGAAATCTGTGTTAGACTTTGTGTAATCCTCCGCGTAAGAGATGCCAGGCGACCATGAGCATGTTACAGTGTGTGTTTGTCATCTTCATCTCATTCTATTCCACGAGGTGTGAAATCCGTTGATGATGGTTGTCATCATTGAAAGTTGGAGAGGATATTAAGGATATTGTGACGCCATCTACATGTACTTATATGTGAAGATAAATATTTTGGGAAAGCGATGCCATTACAAAGTTTGAATTTAAACGGGGAAAAGAAGATTTTTCCTAAAGAGTCGGACCTTATACAAATCGTTGTTTGTGTTTGTGGCCACCTGTGGGGTGAGTTCGGTTTCCGAGTTGTTAATCAAAAGAAATTAAGTACAACATGTGATAAGTTTTCAAGATACTGACTGGTTTGTGGATCGTGGCGTCATCATAAAGCATTTCGGTGATAATTTTTTTCTTGTTTTTGAATTTCAATGAGTGCGGGCCGGATTATTGTGACACTGACTCTACAAAAATAATGATGAATATGTAAGCTAACACGAAGAATCGCAAAACGTGGTGCATCAAGGTCAAAGGACATGGTTCTTGGTATCTTAGGTATTCTTTTTTGTACATATGTATGTTCGTACACAAGACTGAAACCGCTAGTGGTGCACTGTCACCTTTCACCTTTCCGTGACAGCGACATGGAACAGTTTCTTAAAAACCCATTTGGAACTGGTGTAAAAATATAAATATAAAATACAACTAAAAATCCCACAGTTCACAGATTCGAGGAGGCTCTACCCTTTTCCTTCATGGAATCTGATGAGAAAATATTTTTTTACATGCACAAGGGTCATTCTTTTTTATTTCTTATAGAAAACTGGTTTTTTGCCCATCCCTTAATTGATTTTTTCTTTACGTACGAAACTGATGTCCTTATATGTACGTAAAATTTGGAACTGCTTCGAAAACCAAAATGCTACCGAATATGTACCCAAATTTTAAAAATAGATCCAACATGAAAAAGTTTCTCATTTTAGTGAAAAAAAACTTAGAGATGAGATCATACTAGCTGCACCCGAAAAGCATTTAGGTCGCACCAAGCAACACGAATATTCTTCCAATGCGCTTAATTAAATAGGCTTCAATAGTAGGCAGAATCTTGTCGACTAGTGCTGGATCCCTGTAGCTTAAGTAGGCTCCCATAGTAGACATCCTCCTGCCGGTTACACGGTGAAAATCTGTGTTTTTTGTTGTTGTTTGAATGCAAATATAACGTGTTGCTTTTCGCAAATATAGTATAATTGTGTCCAAACACATTGTGTTTGCTATTCACTATTGCTTGCTTGAGGTACAATGATATATGTTTTTGTGAGCCAAATGTGGCTCCGATTACACTGTAAAACACCAATTTTGGGGGTGGGCGATTACTGCGCCAAATGATCACACTATTCTTGTGATAACATGTTGTCACTAAAATTTGACAACGATTTATTTTCGTAGAATATTCAAATGCTCTATTTCAAAGTTTAAAGGGTCCTTTTCGTTCTGTGTTCAAAAAGTACCAAAAATTTACACTAAAATGACCAGCTAGGGATTCAGAATATGTTACGAATTTATTTCTTATTAAATTCCATTATGGGTTGGCAAAGACCAAAATTCTCGACCTTTATTTTCAGACGGCGATTTAGTCCTTTTTTGAAACAAGGTCAAGAAAACTGCACCAAAATGACCGGCAAAATATTCAAATGTTCTACCAATTTATTGTGGAATAAATTTTACTAAAGGATTTCCCAGACGAGAATCCTTCATCTTGAATTTTGCATTTGTAAAAGAACTAAAACTTTTTTAAAATTTTAAATCTTGAAATCTTAAAATTTAAATCTGGAATGATCCATTTTGAACACACTATGTTCTACAAACATATTGTTAAACAAATATGTATATATAGCTCAGGAAGTTTATCTTTATTGTTCATATGTAATTTAGTCCCTTTTCCAAAAATGTCACAAAAATTTCACCAAAAATTTGTAAAAATAAAAGTGTCAAAATGTTCAACCATAGAGTAACACGCAACAGCAACTCGAACTATATGCAATTTCCAACTACCACGGTGACCGCAAGAGAACTATAAGACAGAGATGGAAACTCCTATATAAAGTATTCCTGAACGATCTTAGGAGCTCTTTGCCAAGTACCACCCGGTACACCTGGGACTAATGAAAGTATTTTCTTCAGTCACATCCAGTAACATCGAGATGGGATATCATATGGCTTGAACACCCTTTAACCATATGATGTCAATTTACAGAATCCATAATGGGGAAGGAACATAACGTCCCGTGGTAGCACGACGTCTCTCAGTAGACTAAATGTCGATAGTGACCTAACCTAAAATATTGGCCTGATAGAAAGACATTTAACCAACAAATTTTGTGAATGTTTTGAAAATTGACCCAATTTGACCCAACTCACATAAGCTACAACCAAATATAAAACTAATTCATTTGGTGAATATCGTGTTTGATTTGAGTATCCACTTTTCCTCCTGTGCAATATAAACTCTTCCACTTGTTCGCTTAACTCTTGGTGAGCGATAACTTTATTGTCTGGTGGGAAATCAATGAATCTGATCTTAATGTCATGCACACCCTTACATTCTATTATAGATAACTTCAATGCAACTCTGTAATCAATTCGTTATTAAAAATGTTTAAACATTGAGAGTTAAACAAAAAACAATCAAACGATACGATATGAATTCCATAGAAATTAGCAAGAAAAGTTCATGAACGATATCGTGATGTTTTGGAAAGCTAAAGAATTTTGAAATTACGTGAATACCCCCGCTAATGGGACCGATAAGCGGGTTTACAACGAAATTGTAAATACCTTATTGTTGTATAACAGATAAAAAGAGAGAAACGACGGAAGAATTTAAGCGTAGATAACACTAGATTTCATAAACCTCAAGGGGAGTTTTTTTTAAAAACAAAAAGGTTAAAATAAAAATTTTAAAACTGATTCTGCTGTAGAATTTCACAAAGAATATTAAATCTTCAAAAACTTGTGATTGATATAACCGAAAATATATCCGCCTGTTTATCTATCCCTGATGTGCTGTTACAGGTCCAAACTAGTGAGACAATTTGTAATCCTAGGCTACTGAAAATTGAATACGTGCATACTCCTCCCATTTTGATTTAACTTACTTACTTGCAACGTAACTCTTGTTTTTGGGCTTTACGAATGTAGTTGATATTTAGACATTAGTCGTGTTTTTTCCTTCCCTAATCAAATTTTTCGATCACTTTGAATGAGAAGCCAAGGGATTTTGAGCTGCTTCCCATACAAATTGTTCGAAAAATTAGTTTAGCGGGAGCTAAGGAAAACACTGCTTTAATGTTTGCTATAAGATTCAATCTGACAACTCTACAATTTAAATCTGGCAACTCTCCTGTACATATTTTAAATTAAATTCTCTCAGTGTAAATATGATATCTGTATATTAAATTTACTTCTGCTTTATAATTGACATTTCGCTACATGTGCAAGTCAATCACGTTTTGTTGGCAAAATATCTAATGCAATTACAACCCTGTACTTGCGGTCAAAGTGTGACAATTGCCCATAATTTTCGTTTAGCTAAATATCGTATATGATTCAATGTGATCTCGTCGCAATCCCATGGCATTTTAGATGTCCGTCAGATCGAATGTCTGTTTTCGTTATTGTGGTTTTTGTGTGTGTCGTGCGGTCAGGTAGTAGTCGTAGTAGTGTCATCTGGTTTTGGGGGGGGCGCGATATGTGGAAATTGAGATACTACAATTTACGACATAATCCGTTCGTAACATGGATCTTTAAAAGTTTATCGGTTTTCTCTATCATCTGCCGTATTTAGTAAATTTCTATATAAATACTCGTTAAGATGCGATAACATAAAACAAAAATCATTGACAGACCTTGTCTTTTTTGTTTTCAATATTTCTAATATTATTAATATCGACACTTTTAAGCGGAAAATCGTCGGACTTAAGTGATTTCACTTTATTGCTATAAAACAAAAAACAAACAATGAGGAGGAACAAAAACAATAAAAAAGAAATTAAATAAATAACGAAGAGATAAAATAATTTATATTTCAAAGCTTATTAACATGTTTTATATAAAACAGAAAATATAATAAAAACAAAACACAACTCACAACAATACAATGCCACACAGTGTTACGAAACCGCAATGACGATATGAAAACATCTTGTGAAGCAGTATGTACATACTTCAAAACAGTTGTTGATTTACACTTGTCTAAAAGTCATGTGAAAAAAGTTAAATTAAAAAATATTTAAAAAATTAGAAAATAGTGATTTTTTTGTTAAATTTTTACAAATTAAAAACTTGTCTGCTTAATTAGACCAGGATACACTAAACGCTTTAATGGATTTAGCGAAAACAACTAAAGTAGCCTATTGACAAAGTAAAATTTGCTGGTATATTTAATGGTCATTTTTGCAGACAGTTTGTCAGCAAAAGTTCAAAAGTACAAAAATGACAGCAACTGCAGGAATATTTATTTAATTTCCTTTTTTAAAAATGAAAAGGGAATTTAGTTTTCTATCTATCTGGAAAGTGCTCTCGAGGAGGACAGTTCTTTAAGAAAATTACACTATATATAGTCTTGGGAAAAATTGTAAGTTTTGGAACTTTGGAAGGACTATTTTGTTTACTTAAAGAAAATAATAATCTGATGATATATTGGTAAATTTCTTATTTAAATACACTGACTTTAGTACAAAATTTCAAAAGTTTTAAAATATTATTAAGAAGAAAGTTACACAAAAAATAAAGTTTGTTATTAACAGCAAACACTGTTTGCTACTTATCACCAGATAATTTGTATGCTATTATTGCTCAGGAACTGTTCCTGTATGTTTTGGTATACTTAGGTATATTTTCCAACAGCACAACTGTTTTTGACGTAGAATACGTCTTACCTTACGGTATGAGGAGTCATGTCAGGTTTTTATTGTTGTAAACTTTTTTTCATTGAATTTTAGGAAACGGCTAGATGAATTTTTTTAAAATTTTTTTTGTAGGTAAATGAAGATGTTATCTTTCGTTTGATATTCATTTCATATTGGTTGATATATTTCTAGTATTTTAATTTCTCAAATGAAAATTGTTTAAACACATACACTCAAACATATGTGTGGTGTTTGGTTGAGTGTTTTTGGTTGCTCAACATTGCTTAGGAACATGTATCTAGTAAAAAGTGAAACGAACAGCAAGCTAATGTTGCTTGGCAACATGTATCTAGTAAAAAGTGAAACAAACAGTAAGCTAACGTAATAAAGCTTTTTTGCGAAAGCTTCAATAAAGCTGTTGTAACATTAATTTTGAATTGTAAAGCGTAACGCTTTCACACAACGCTCGAATGCTAATGCGACGACTCGATAAGGTAAACCTCTTTTAATATTAGGGCGGCCCTCTCAACATTCGCAGAACTTATTTCAATTAAAATACATAAATTAAATTAAGTTTAAAAAAATTGAACATAATATTTTTTTTTTAAACGGACTTGAATCAAATGCCGTTGGTAAATATAAAAATTACAGCAGACAGTTGTCCGAGGCCTTCGGCCACGGACTGTCCCTGCAGGCTGTGTCAGAGACACGGCCATTAAGTTTAACGTAGAATACGCCATCCGATAAGACAGAAAACATATATAACAATAAATGATAAATAATATAAGCAAATGAATTTATTGTTATATATGTTTTCTGTCTTATCGGATGGCGTATTCTACGTTAAACTTAATGGCCGTGTCTCTGACACAGCCTGCAGGGACAGTCCGTGGCCGAAGGCCTCGGACAACTGTCTGCTGTAATTTTTATAAGAACTTCTCGTTCTAAAGAGTGAGTCCCTTTATTGTTAAGTTTGAACAAAAGGTGTTACAAAGTTCAGTTATATAGGTATAGGTACCGAAAGTTCATAAAAATTATTAATTTTATACTAAAAGACTTTTACTGAAAGTTCATTAATGTGTATAACTGTAAACAAAATATGTACTTCTTTACGTGTTTTAATATGAATAAACTTTCTTAATGAATGGCATTTAAAAATTGTGAACCTTTGTACAAGAAACTGGCCTTAATAGTGATGTTCCCTCATGCTTTAAAGTATTGATTGATTGTCTTTTCAGTTGTCATTAGACAACATGTATTTTACACGTGACATGTCACTTTAACGACCCATGTGTAATTTCGTGTGTATGTCAAAATGCTGATTTTACAACCGGTTTCAAAAACGATGTACAAGTAGACAGTCAAAATTTCTCTTCACTCAAATGCCACAATCTAACTGAAACCTTATTACAAAATACTCATTAGTTGTTTCCGTTCCAATTTAAAATAAAATTCATACTTTTCTATGCACTTTATCCATCCACAAACAACTTTTAATTAAAATTTGTTTTCACATTTTGCTTCTTTTTTGCCGCCAAATGCTTTGATGTTTTGCCAAAAACAGCTGATGTCACATGCATTGACACATGAAAATAGAGCACGCTCTAAATGAAATATTTACATATGACATTTACACATGGCTTCTACCCATGTTATGTTTGAAATGATCACACGACATGTATACATTTTAAATTAAAAATAAATGGTTTCCCATTATATCCCAGAAGGGACAGGGGAGAGCTTCTCACAATCACTGAGCTGTGCGCTTTCCAGTTATCACTCTCTGATACATTTTACAGTTGGAAATGTGGCATTACACGTGTAAACTACACATCGTCTAATGGCACCTTTACCAAACTTTCTTTGCAAAAAGTTCCTTCAATCATTATTCTTACGAACTTCTATTCACAAACTGTCTGCAATAGTGTTCTCTTTTCAAATGAACTTTCATTACGAACAGTTCCTGTAGATATTGATATACATAGGTAAATCTTCCTGCAGCAAAATGATATCTTCAGAAACACTCTTTCAGAAGTGAGAACAGAAATAAGTTTGATCAAAATTTCTTACAAAGTTAATTCTTAAATAGTTAATTTTAAAAAAAACGAATAAAAATTGTTGTATAAAAGTTCATAAAAATGAGAAGGGAGAAAAAATGAGAGAAATGAGAAGAGAGAAGTTTGAGCAAAATTTCTTACAAAAGATGAACCGAAAAATTTCTGGAAAGTAAATTTTATTGATAAAGTTTATATTTTTTGTGCTGATCCTAAACCATAATTAGAAGATTTCAAGTTTTGTTGTGCAGGATACTCCAAATAACTGAATAAATAAAATAAAACTTCTACTAAAAGTTCATACCGATAATACAGCTCGTAGTTCATCCGTCGTCGAAACTCGCCGTTTTCTATTATACGACCATATATTTTTATCTCGACGACTCCCAGTGACGTTTCATCAGCATGCGATATGACCCAGGATTCTGCGCCATAAGGCAAGACAGGTTGTATGAGAGTCTGATATAGTTGGGTCCTCGTTTCTCGAGAGAGGCTCTTATCTCTGAAGTGCTTAGCCCGAAATAGAACCTGTTTGCAAGCACCATTCTCCAGTTGATTTCCAGGCTGAACTTATAACTCCTGTTCACAGCAGATCCGAGGTAAATAAATTCGTGCATTCTTTCACCCTTTCATCAAATCGAGTGGATGTTCTGCTTGTCGAAATCATCTTGTCCTCGTTTATTGCCAAACCCACTTTTGCTGAATCCTCCTCAATACTTGAAAATGCTGCTGTAACTTCTCGTATATTTCGCCCAATGATATCTAAATCATCAGCATACATGAGCAGCATGTGGATTTTGCTGCTGATAGCTTTGATCTTGTTGACTGCAGCTTTTCTCACAATGATCTGCATTAATATGTTGAAGAGATCGCATGATAGGGTATCGCCCAGCCCGAGTCCTCGCCTAGTACTAAGTGCTTCCGTGATATCTTTACGAATCTTTATTGAGGATTTCGTATCAGTCAGTGTCATTCTACAAAGGCGTGTTAGCTTAGCAGGAATACCGGGCTCAGACATAACTTGGTACAGTTTTCCCCGTATCGGACTATCGAAGGCAGTCTTATAATCTACAAAGAGGTGGTAGGTGTCGATTTGTTTTTCTTGCATTTGCTTCAAGGTTTGTCGTAATGTGAATATTTGGTCGGTATTTGACTTTCCAGATTAGGTTTGCAACAAACTGCTTTTGTCTTTCGAACATTGCGCTCGAGCGATGGATAAACAGCCGTTGTATGCGATGGATAAATGGCTTATTCCACGATAGTTTGTACTTGTATCCGGGTCGCCTTTCTGAAAACAGAACATAGTATACTAAGACTTTAAACGCCGGGAATGTATTCGTCTAGCCTAGCATGAGCTGATGCATGCACCCTTTCAACTCATAACCGCCAGCTTTAAACATCTCAGCCGGTAGTCCATCAGCAGCAGCGACTTTGTTATTCTTAAGCCGGGAAATTGCAGTTCTAACAGCGCTTTGGCGCCATCGTCCTGTATTTGCCCCACACCCTCATATATATTGAAGTCTCCTGGGGCAAGTAAAGCACATCTCTGACAAGATTCCCGTCCTTATCTCTACAAAAGAGGGGCCTGATTAATTTCTATTGGGTTGGCTTTGTATTTTTCGGTAGAATTTACGGGCCACATTCTTCCTTCTATAATATTAAATTTTCCCACTCTCGCGCTTTCTCCTGGACCGTTAACAAACGGATTTCCTCTCTCCTTCTTAAACGAACGGGTTTCCTATCTCTATGACAATAACGGGTAAAATAAATGGTAAAACCATTAAAATTGTCGCAACTTCTTCCCGCATAGTGAACCTGGTGAGAATGACATGAAACGTTTTACTGGGTAGCTTCCGTTAGGGTCTAATGCACTCGTAACTCTGTAAAAATATATTATGGGATGAATCGCAAACTGTTACTTTCCACGACTGCATTTTGTTAACAATAGAATTTAGCGAATATTTTGAACAAGAACAACTGACGAGAATCTTAAGAAAATCTACACCGGTCCCCTTGATAATAACAAGTGTTTGAGTTACTATTGAAGTCAATTGATTGGCATGACTTTAACAAAATTTCATTGTTATTATTTGGCATGTAATTGAATTTGCCGCCCCTGGCTTCCAAGTGCTGCTGCCATTGCATTCGCACACACACACATGCACACACAAGCTCCCACCCTGCATCTGGCGGTTGCCAAGCACTGTGCGTCTCCGAAGAAAGAACATCCGCCATGCAGTAAGTCAATACATATTGACACACTTCGTGAGAACTACGAGGCGCTACAACAACTACGACATAGTCGCAGACGTAGTAGAATCACTGCGCAATTAACGAGACAAGTGTTATCAGGTTGGAATTTCAACGCGTTTTTTTCGGGAGGTACAATACACTTGAATCGCCTGCTCTCACCTGTCATTCCATGGTCTTAACTTTTTGAGTGGGAATTCCCGCCCCATGTTTTATAATATTTAAACAGCAAATGTGGAATGTCATATGTTTTATAACAGAAGAGTTTATTTTTATTTTATTTTGCATTTCATACTAACAGAACTTCAAACAGATTAACATAAATTCCGACTTTGACTAATAAAATAATTAACCCATAAAGGATCGCAATAAAACGCCGTAGTACCGGTGAAATTGTGGCAACAGGTGATTGCCGCTATAAAAAAAGAAACAGGGAGAGAAGCAGAGGGAAAGTAAAACACCACAAAGTGAGGTAGATTTTTTTTCTAAGAAACGGCACAACGCAAATATATTTTTAGTTATGCGCAGTAAACAACACAGTGACGCCGAAGGTTATTCACCTCATGAGGTGCACAGTAAACAGTCCTGTTGTTTCTTCTTTTTTAGCTGTCAACTGTGACACTTGTTAGAAGTGAGAAATCTTTAAATTGGCACAATGCACCGTTTAACACCCTTAACACGTGTTGGACAATTGTCTTACAATGGGTTCAGGTAGAAATTGTACTTTAAGGTTAGAACGCGTTTTGTTTGAGGACAAAAAATTAAAAAAGTTCGTTTTGAAAATTGGAATGAAATATTTTTTGACAACTCCGTGACGTTTTGAATAAGGGATATTTTTTTTCGGCAAAATAAAAACATTTTAGTTCTTAACATATGCTCCTTTTAGCTCGATTCATTATGTCCATCGTTTTTCCAATGTTTTTGTTATAATAATAGGTTTTTTCAAGGTCCTCAAAAGAGGCCGCAGAGCAATTTCTTCAGGTTTGAAATTAGAAAGTTGTCACGAGGGCTAAATCCGGAGAAACTGGGGGAAAAGGCAGCAATTCGTAGCTAATTTATGAACTTCTGTCATGGCGGCTACACAACTGTCAACCGGTGCGTTGTCATGGCGGAAGATAACTTCGCCAAATGCGGTCGTTTGTACTTCAAATCGATGTCGAATCTGTCCAACAGCTGTGAATACTATTCGCCAGTGATTGATTTACACATTTCAAGGTAATTGATGTGAATGACTCGGCATGCATCCAAAAAGACTGCCGCCGTGACCTTGTTGACCGACAGATCCACCTTGGCCTGATCGCGGATAGCTATTCCATGTCCAAATATTCACGTAAAATGTGATCTACCCGTTCATTTGGGATGTCTATATCCTCAGCCACCTCACGAAATTTCATTCTCCGGTCGTTCAATATCATTCCATGGATTTTATCGACGATTTCTGGCGTGACGGCGGCTTTTAGAAGACCTGAACGTTTGGCCGTCACTTGTGCTGGTACGACCACAACGGATTTCAGTAAACCACTTTTCAACCATTGCAATTGATGACGCAGAGAAACCGTAGTATTTATCAAACCTTTCTCCATCACCGAGGTTTTGCGCAAAATAATAATGCTTGATGGACGCACGAAATTCCATTATTTCTAATTTCGTCAATGTTCACGAGGTTGTCTGCTTTCAAATGAGATGTCCAAGCAATTTGGTATCTATCTAATATGGGTGCCATGGAACAGGAATACTCCCGAAAAGCACAGAGTGGATGGCGTGGCGAGATTAGGGATTATTTTAACTGTTCCACTGGATATGTCCGTTTGTACATGCAAGATCATGCTATACACAAAAGCTCTCTGTTGTACGAATGGCACATGGGTCGGAGGCGCAAAATATGGAATATAGGAAAATACAGATATTGCCAAGTTATGACCTGAATTGTATGCTAAGCTTGATACCCAGTCTTAGGTACGATATCTCTATGCTATAGGCTGGAAAAAACCGTATCATAAATTTAAGATCTGCTACTTTATTGTTCCTTTGTTGTCTGTCACGTTTTTGTTTTCAGAAGTTTTCAACAAACAAAGCAATATTTCGGTCACAAAAAACATATATTTTAACATATTAATCATTATGTTTCCAACACTTGATATTGAATAGCAAACACAATGTGTTTGAACACAAGCATACTATATTTGTGAAAAGCTACAAACACTTTATATTTGCATCCAAACAGAAACAATACAGACTTTTCAGCGTGTAGTAACTGGGATCGCTGGACACAGTCGATACTTGGAATACTAACTCATGAGAGTGTGGGGATTAAGAGGAGGACGAGTGCAACGAACATCTCATATGCTATTGGACAACCTTTTGTAGAGACAATATCTAGAATGTTACTTCAAGCTGGATATAACAGGCTTTTTGGGGAGTTAACGATGCCACGCGTTCTAGCAGTATCTGGTGCTGGACGCCGATCCAAATCCATTTGAAAATGGAATATTGGTTATTGAGTATCATATGGCCTTAACACCACTTAACCACACCAAGCCAATTTACAGGGTCAACGATGGGGACGATGGGGTTCCAACGGTCTCATTGGACTAAGTATAAAAATAGTGGCAGCCACTTCTACGTAACCTAACCTAACCATCTTATGCATTACAGCTACAGTAATAATGGGCCGCGGCCGGTAGTGGTGCAATGGATGTGGGCGCGGATCTTGTACATGAGAATGTGGGTTCGATACCTGCGGTCACCTAGCTTAGGGACGGCGACACTATCGAGTACTTACCCATGAAAAGCTTCTCAAAATACCGTTCGGAACCGGTGAAAAACTGTAGGTTCCAATCAGTGAGTGTACAACTAGAAGCTGTCCCCAATCCTTCATGGGATGTAATGGGAAACCATTTTTTGTTGTTAATAATGAGTCAAGATTCCTACATCCAAAGATACCAATCGATTTGAGTTCGGTTCTTGTAAAATATGTTGTACCCAAAGGAAATTATATGTTTGAGTCAAAAAATTTTCGTTTATCATTTTCCTGCATTTTCCTCTCTATTCCCGTAAAAACGGACTACTGTATCCCCTACCTTCTACAAGCGACAAATGTAAGGACTTCTTTTCCGAACAGGAATACCTGGGAAAAGTCACTAGAAGGGGATACCAGTAGTATCAGATCTTTCACGGATGGATCAAAGTTGGACGAGCAAGTAGGCTATGGGGTCCATTCACCGGACCTAAATATAAATATCTCCTTCAAGCTGCCTGGTTACTGTAGTATATTTCAGGCGGAAATTACCGCCATACTGGAGGTTGCTGAACTACTGAAAAGTAGTGTCACAACCCTCCGGAGAATATGTATCTACACAGACAGCCAGGCTGCCATAAAATCCCTGGAAGCCATGTTTGCTACGTCCCTGACGGTGAAAGAATGCCACTCATCACTTAGGGTGATGGCAGAGTATTTTGACATCAGGCTCATCTGGGTACTGGGACACAGCGACATTCCAGCCAATTGCGTAGCGGATGCGCTAGCTAGACAGGGCACTACGGCACAGGTGCTTCCGGCAAAAGAAGGTGTTAGTATGCCAATCTCTATCTGCCGTTTGCAGATCAGGCAATGGGCCGATAATATGTGGAGACTTACTTCAACTTGCAAACAAGCCAGGGTCCTCTGGCCACAGGTGGACAGGAAGAGGACTAGGCAACTACTTAACTTGCCGAGAATCAGGTTATCCACAATGATAGGAACACTTACGGGACATTGTCTTGTAGGAAAACACGACCTAGGATTGGGACATAGAAACTCCACTCTCTGTAGATGCTGCATGAAAGAGGACGAGGAAACGACGAAACACCTTCTTTTGGATTGCCCTGCTCTGGCAGGACTGAGAAGTAGGATATTCGGAACACATCTAGTTAGCACCGTAGCCCTACAGGATATTCCTGTAGGTCTTATAGACAAATGTATTGAAAGGGCAAGTTGGCTGGACGACTAGTCAATAGTTGCTATGGAGGAAACTGCAGGTATCACAATGGACTTCTTTAGCCTAAGTGTGCTCGACAGCGTGTTGTCTTCCAGCCTTTTCAACCAACCAATGCGTTTTCCTATCGAAGTCCTTGTATTTCAGATTTCGTTTTGGGCGTAATGAAAGTTTTCTTGGCGTGTATAAAGTAATATGTTCTGCCTTAACTGTTGACTAAGCGACTGTCTGCATCGGCATAAGTGTGTGAATAGAGAAAGCCACTCCTACTTCACCTTCCTAACCTAACCTTCTTATCCATATCAACTGCTGTAATAATGACTTGAGATTCCTACACACAAATAAAATCACTACAGCTCCGTTCTCGTAAAGGATTTTATTTATTTATCACAAAAGAAATTATATATTTGATTCAACAACTGTTCGTTTGTCGCAAATGCATTTGTCAAAGGAAGTTAATTTATCTGAGATTTCGTTCAGGCGTAACCAAATTTTCTTAGCGTGTATAATATATTCTACCTCAAGTGTTTGCTATGATCCGACCCTCTGAAAGAAGAATTTGTGATGAATGGAGGAGAGGCGAAATCTGAAAATTTTTGACAGATTTGAACAGACGGCCACATGTTAAGGGAAGCTGATGGGAAGAGTCAGAAACTTCGAAACGATCATCCGTCAATGTGAGTTGGAGTACTAACGGGTCCGCCAAATAACTTTTTTTTTGAAAATGCTATAAAAAAAAAACTACTGAATATTTTCTCAAATTTCTTTTTTTATTTGAAAGAACAATCCTTCCGGTTAATAATGGAAGATAATTTCATTCAAATGGCTGCCTTGGCTGGCCATGCCGTAGCCTACACGATCGGTCAAATTTTTAAGCACATTATCGATTGTGTGCAGCTGTATTTCACCAATGGCTTCACAAATATTGTCCTTTAAAGCGTCAATTGTCAATTCTCAATATTCTCGGGTGTACGCACTATTTTTGGCTTTTCACGCTTTGGTTTATCGATGAGGATACCAGTTTCTTTCACTTCTTTCACAAGATAATGAACATACGGAGCTGACGGTGCTTCTCTTCTTCCAAAATCCGTACGCAATTTTCGCACACATTCTGCAACATTACCATGATTTTCAAAGTAATGTCGCAATATTTCCCAGCGTTGTTCAAGCGTATATACAACCATATTCGTTCAGCGGAAGGATAAAACTAATTATCTGTCAAATCAGACATGAGCTAAGTGTTACCATTCACGAAATAAGCACTAGTTGAAAAAAAAAAACGTTAGATGGCGGGCCCTTTACTTTGGATTGTTTAAATTGTTTCCAACAAATTGGAGAAATAACGAGATATCCTCCTAAGAAATTAAAATCCTTTTCTAATAAAACAATTCAGATCGATTCGTAAATTAGAATAAACTAGAATGAAGAAGTGCGGCCGTTGTTGAGCATAGATATGTAAATCAAAAAGTAGGTTCCCATTACGTTCCATGAAGTGATTGGTGAGCGATTCCCACGATCTGTGAGCTGGGTGTCTCTAGTTTTACACTCACTGGTCGGTGCCTACACATTTACACCGTTTCCCAAATTTTTTACTGTTTCAAAAAAAAAACAACATTTTTTGCATTGTATGACTTCTGAAACCTGTGTGTCTCTCCTTGTAAACTTTCTTTTTAATCCTAGGTGGTGGTATAAGTCATGACATCATCCACCTAATTGCAACACACGCCAGCAATATTGAGCGGCATTTAAAGGCGTCGTAATTTTGGTAAGAGAACACTATGTCATGTAGCAATGTCATTCCAACAAATATTTATAGTTCCAAATCAGTCAATTATCTTTGTGTTTTCTTGTTAACGTGTAACGCCTGAATTCCTTCCGACAAATGCACAGAGCCGTAAACCCCGCAATGTTAAACAAGCAATCCGTGCTAATCACGCTGACGATGGCGGACGTGGATGATGAAGCACAATGTTCGTCGTTAGTCCCCCTGCGTACAGGAATGTTTCGCTTTTTAATTAGTTACGAGTTAACATTTGATGAGGTTGTAAATTAGCAAAGATCTTTTTTTTTTGTTTTTTTTTTTAAAGACCAAACAATATTTTTATATAGCTTATTTTTCGTCTCCCACCTTGGGTCCGATAATGCCACCAGCCCGCTTGGCCTTAGTTGCCGCTTAAAAGTGTTTGTTGTCCATCGTTTGGTGTCATTCATTGATTTGTTGTAGCTGACGTTGTCGTTGTTTGCCGCCATATAATTTTTTTTATCGAATTTTAATTTATGGCCTCGTAAATTTAGACAATGTTAATCAAAAAACAAAATATTAAACATGTGAAGTTCACCATAACGGTTATAGTACTTAGACAGTAGATGTTTACATTCGTATGGCCCAGCTACAACAATTTTGACATGTTTTGTTGGAGATCTTGCAATGTTATATTGAGAAAAAGTCTCTCGATCAGGGATGGGAATGTTGTATCACTTACACTTTAAAAAAATACACGATCACACTCAATGGTTTTACCCAAATTCGGGTACTAAGAACTGAGATACAAGCCAAACGATCAATGTTTTTATAGAAATGCTTCAACAAAGTTTTCGAAAAAAAACCTTTGCCAGCAATATTTTGAAAAGAAACACTTAACGACAGTTTTCTAAAATAACCATTTGGCAAAAAAGATTTCTAAAAGAAACATTTGACAACATTGATTTCTAAGCGGAGCCTTTGCCAGTTCTGTAAAACCCCAACTGTAGATAAGGAGTCAGGAATTATTACGATAGACCAACATTTAAAATCGCACAGTGGAAGAAATACAAATCTTTACATTTTCAAAATTCAAAAAAAGCGAATATCTGTAATTAGAAACAATTTGATTGTTTTGTGCGTATTGCGTCCACTTACGTCAAAATATGTTAAAAAAAACGTACAAATAAAAAACCAAAATTGTTGTTTCCTTGAAAATCAAAAGAAGTAGTCAAATATGGAAGTTTTTCTGAAATACACCCCACTGTGGGATTTTCAATATTAATATCTTGCAATAATCCTTGACTCCTGGTCTACAATTAGTGGTTTACTGAACTTAGAAATGTTTACTAGAGCATAAGACATTGCATTTCTGCCGGTGCAAATTGATTCTGAACCACTATGCGCCGTTTAAATTCAGATAACGTCCACGACGACGACTCCTAACCTAAATGGTCCAGCCGAAACATTGAGGTTGCCTTTGAATCCTGCCTGTGTATCCAACTGTCTTGTTAGTTATTTTGACCTATAATACCAGTTTCATACAAAAATATTTTTCAACGATTTTTACACAGAGGATGGATTTTACGGACCTTGTCCGAAATAGGGTAAAAACGTCGAGTCCGGTCATATCTGTTGAAATTTTTTTAAACAGCTTGCATAATAATATTCTGCGCTCGGAGGGTCTCACATAAGTTAGGTTAGTTACTATTGTTACTATCACTATTGACACACTTAGTGCAATCGTTGAACCTGTAAATTGACCTGGTATGATTAGGAGGCCTTCAACCATATAATATCTCATCCGTTATTCCAGGATGTGACTGAAGAAGAGACGTACATAAATAACTGGCGAACGAAGTAAGGTTCTAAGATCATTCAGCTAAGCTTCCTAAATGTCTGATAGATCCAACATGAAATAAGATCCTTCATATTTACTCATACACGGTGAAAAATAAAGGCCCCAGCAACATATTGCAGGAACAATGTACATGTTTGCATGCATTTTTTCGGTGAATTGAAGATCTGTTACAGTTGTAATTTCCTTTAGGCTAACAGATCATGTTCTCGGTTAGTGAAAAAAAAATGTAAATGCCGCGTGTGGGATTCGAACTCACATTCGCTGGTCGATCGTTTCGATGTTTGTGAAGCATCATCTTCAGCAGCGTGTAGCGCGTTAAGCCACTGCGTTGTGTATTCACACTAGTCACTAACCGAAGATATTTATTTTATTGTGCAGTTACTTTTTTCCTTTTGTGACTGTCACGTCTTTGTTTTCAGCGGTTTAAAAAAAACACATTTGGGTCACAAATACAAATATCTTAACCTATTAATCATTGTGTCTCAAACATGTTATATGGAATAGCAAACACAATGTGTTTGGGTACAAGTATTTATAATATATTTTCGGCAATCTCTAACACGTTATATTTTCACCCAAACAACAACAAAAAAAGACAAAATAAATAGCCGGGCAGTACCATGTAGGATATTCGCACTCGTCCTGCTCTTCATCCTCACACCTTCTGCACTAATCATGAGCTGAGATTCCAAGTTTAGACGCGTATCTGCCTATTAAACAGTGTCGAATGATAACAGCAGTTACTCGTAGCGTAATGATATACATATATTGTCTAGGAATGGATATCAAGTCTACCGTACAATTTAGGTCATAATTGACCATTCTTGTATGCCAAAGTGCAACTCTCCGATTGTCGTGAGTTCTGCCTGTAAGACACTACAATGATCTGGTAGCCTTTGTGCAAGATCTAGACCAAGATCTTTAGAATAGACTCCAAATTTACCTTGTATCTAGTTTAGAGCCATCAGTCTAGAAGTCTGAATACCTCCTTTAACCTGGCATGCGTCCCTTCCAGTTCTGTCGCTCCGGGATATCGATCATTCTGATTGGTTTATCGATAACTAAATAAATATACATTTGCCCATTACATCCCATGATGGGCTCTCCTTTTCACAATCTGTGCACAGTTCGTTTCTGGTTTTCCAGTCAGTGATTGGTTATACCGCGGTTCCGAACGATTTCTGAAGCAGCTTTTTCATGGTGACCGTCGCACAATTGTTCAGAATTGACTTTCATCGGCCAAAAGTCTATAACTTGTGTACTAGTACACATTTTTGAGTTCCAATTATAGGTAAGTAGTAAATTGTGATATATAAACAGTGAAAACCGCACAGTGGGGCATATTTTAGAAAAATTTCAAAATTTAACTACTACAAAATTTTTATATATTTATATTTAAAATTTGTGTTTCTGTGTTTATTTGTTTTGATGCAATTGTTGATAATAAGCACAACAATGATAATTTTTTGATAGATTTTTTAAAATTTAAGAAGTATATTTAAATTTTAGGCTTTCTTGAACGGTACCCTCAGAGCTATTGTACTCAAATTATTTTTAAAGTATGCGGTTTTAGCTTTAATACGGCGTATAGTTTGCGTTCTCCAAAATATACTTTGATTGTAATAAATATTTTTAAAAATATCACTTTTGAAAAAATATTTGATTGTGAACTAAAATAACTTTTGTGCGTTAAAATCAGTGAATGAATTTTCTACATAATTAGAAAGGCCAATGTGTTTACCATTTTCGGTGGGCAACTTTTGCCCGCCCAAATTTGCACCTTCAGAAAATAGCGCCAATTTATTGAAATAAGTAAGATTTTTAAGTTTTAAAATTATTATTTCTATTTAACTATTAATCTAGTCAACATTATTGAGTTCCGTAAACAACCGATTGCAAATAAGGATTAAATTGTGATATACATATAAACATTCAAATATGAAAGGTAAGCACACATATGAAACGATTAGGAGCGTATTTGTCGGTGTTATGCCCAAAAATGCGTCAAAACTCACCATTTATCTGATAAGTTTAATTACTGCGGGTGAATTGTCACAGTTTGCATTTAGCACTGAAATTCATTAAAGCGCAAACATTATTTGAATGTTGTTGTACCTGTATATCAATAAAAATTCAGCACAATAACACCCGTGGACGAATATTATGGTCACTGAGGAGAGTTTTACTGATAATAATTCTCGGTGGTGCAATGGTAGTGTGCGCGCCTCTTGTACTTGAGATGCTGGGTTCGATCCCTGCTCTGACCACCTTCAAATTTCTTTCGACGGCGGTCACCTCGCTTAGTGACGGCGACACTATCGAGTATTTAGCCATGAAAAAGCTTCTCAAAATACCGTTCGGAACCGGTGTAAAACTGTAGGTCCCAATCAGTGAGTATAAAACTGGAACGCGCACAGCGCACTGGTTGTGAGAAGCTGTCCCTAATCTCTTCATGGGATGTAACGGGAAACCATTTATTTTTAATAATAATAATTCAAGTATAGCAACCTAATAATAATGATTCTTTACAATAATACTGATAACTCCAATTTGTTCTCGATAATCCTTGATTCCTTGCCTACAATCGTTCTTTTCAAAACCCAAAAATGTTTATGAACCCAAAAGTTATAGACTTTTGGCAGCTGAAAATCGATTCAGAACCACTGTGCGTTATCGATCGAAATATAAGGTTATTAGAATAGGAATCGAACTTATGTTCTCGTGTGCCACGACAATTTACTACGTAAGCCGCCCACAATTGTCCTGCGATGCTAGTTCGAATCCTACTTACCTCTGTGCCATTATGAGAATTGCAACATGTAAAAAATCTTTTGGATGAACTCAAAATGCATATTTGATTTCCATTTACACTGTAAATTCCTTGAAAGATACTCCCTTTTCCGATCGTCCTTTAGCGATCATACAGCAAAGTTCCCCAACATGAACAAATGAAATGCATTTATGACTTTTCAAAATTCCCACCATTAAACGCTCAAGATGACAGACCCCTTATTGGCGTTGGGCATCTATCTTTTCGAGATTCCTTATCGATCACCAGATGGCTGGCTCATCGAAAATCATTAGTGACTTGAAATTTGATTCAGAAAAACTTCAATAACTTCCCAATACAGAACTCGATTATTGGTGCATAATAAATATGTGGAGGAGCATTTGCGGAATGAGCGCGAGTATTCCTTTATGGGAGTAGTACTCGTATTCCATTACATTAAGTGCACTTAGCAGCAATATTGAATGGATTCGAATGGAATTGAGTCAACCAACAACAAGAACCACAACCACCATGTACAAAAGAGGGCCAACAAATTGAATCTAGAGATAAAAAAAAAGATATGTATGTTTTTGCAGCGGCATTTATTGGTGGTCCCAAATGATTATTTTTATTGCTGCAATGATGAATTACCCACGGAATCGCACAGAAATCGAATCAGTTTGAATGTGATTGGCGGTGGTGGTGTTGCTCGTGTGTGGCGATCGGTGTTGCCGATATCGCAGGGCATTTGGACTTCTACTAATTGTATAAACAAATATTACTGGGAGTTCTTCAATTACGACCACCACCAACACGGTGTGTGCCGCCGGGTTCTACTACATCTCCGATAAGTTCTTCTTTGTTGTGGCCACTTGAAAATACAATACGAGTACAAGTATTATTTATTTTCTTTCCTCTACTACTACTGTTGACGTCGTCAGTTTCAAAACCAATTTCAATAAACAACAACTTAAATGTATAATATTCGCGATGCGAGCGATTAATGTTTGATATTTATAGGAACCGTCGATGCACTGAATTTTTTTGAGATACTAAATGTAAACAAATTTATCAATTTCATGAGTTTAGAACCACTAACCACCCCTGTGCACCACCAGCACCGTCTACACAACAATTCCCATATCTTTAGTTGAATGTCAACAATGACACCTTCTTGGGCAGCTTGGGCGGGTCCGTCCCTTCGCTCTTGCGGAATTTTAAAAGTCCAAACAATCAGCTTTAGCTGGTTTATATTTGTAATCGTGTTGCGTTTTTTTTCTAGCCCACATTGTTGCCTCTGACCGAGATATCATGTCGTTGGAAAATACATTTGGACTGGAAACTTAAAAGTAGTCTATATAATATTTTCAATTTAACCTTTATTTTTACATCTCATAATGGGTTAATTGTAGTTGATTATTGATAATAATAAAAATATATGTGTCAATACCCTACAGGGTTTATAGTTAATTTTAGAGAAAATATGAGTTTTTGGTTCTTAATTTGTGCCATAATTCTACATCTCATAATGGGTTAATAGTGAATATCTTGAATTAATTTTATAAAAAATACATGTTTTACATTCCCAATTTCTTCCATAATACTACATCTCATAATGGTTTAAATGTAATTGGTTTCAACTAAAAATAATGTTGGTACCAATGGCGTAAAGCATTTTGCAGTTAACTTTACAGAAATTACGAATTCTTGATTATTGAATTTCAATATTTCAAATAATATAGTAATTTTCAAAATATCGATTTTTTCAATATCGAAAAATACCACAGGTCGACTTAAACAATAAGACATATTTTTGATTTTTGTCGCACTCATTATTTAGACGGATAGTTAGCCGTCGGTGGTGCAATGGCTAGTGTGCGCGCCTCTTGTACTTGAGATCCTGGGTTCGATCCCTGCTCTGACCACCTTCAAATTTCTTTCGGCGGCGGTCACCTCGCATAGTGACGGCGACACTATCGAGTATATAGCCACGAAAAATCTTCTCAAAATACCGTTCGGAATCAGTGTAAAACTGTAGGTCCCAATCAGTGAGTGAAAACTGGAAAGCGCACAGCTCAGTGAATGTGAGAAGTTCTCCCCGGTCCCTTCATGGGATGTAATGGGAAACCATTTTTTTTTTGTTTTATTTAGCTACAACAATTTTTTAAAATAGCGGTTTTGCAAAATGACGATTTTTCAAAGTTGCAATGTTTTGAATTGAAAATCAAAAGTTATTCAAAAAAAATGGAATTTCGTGAAAATCATGAGTTATGCAAATTTTTCAAAGTAACGGGTTTTCTAATAACCATTTTAAGTCGATTTTTTTTTATTTCAAGTCAATTTTTGTTTTTGACGCATTTAAGTTGACTGTTATTGTAGTCCTCATCGTAGGATTATTTTCTTACAATCCTTATATCGAATTGTCATGAGGTTCCAACATTCTGGCAGTTTTCAAATTATTTTTGGTTATGGCTGTAGTCCTTATACAGACGCATATTAACATTAAATCTTCATTTAAACATTTTCTGAAGATCAAAAGTTATAGCAATTTTACAAAATCGCGATTATTTTCCAATATCGAAAAACATCTCCAGTACAGTCTCCACTCTTGGCCGTATTCCTGAATTTTATAGGTTCCGCCGGTGGCTGTGATATTTTTAACATTATAAAGCGGTGATTCGAGAAAGAATTCACATCTGAAACGTGCCATTCCTGGAAATCATCTAAAAGGTTTAAGTCTATAAATGGAATCGAAAATCCCCAAAGTCCGCCTCAATGTTTAGAAACATTTGCTTCTAAGATTTCGCGGGACTCTCATATCAAAAATGCCAGTTGATTTTTCTAGAATTCAAAGTTAATATAATCCTGCACTGACAAAAATTACCACGCCACCAAGTAGCTTCATCAAATTTGAGTTAACCTTCACAATTCATCTACACAATGTAAAAAGTTCATTATGGTAATAAACAGTTTCGTATACCCAACGTTTTTCTCATTGCTATCAAGAAGAATTACGTTGTGACGATGAATGCAGACATTAGCTCACTTTTAATGAATATATTGTTTGAGTACAAAGTCCATTCATTGTCATTGGGCGTTTCAATTTCAAATTAAAAAATATCTCGATTTTTAAAATTAAATCACTGACAATGCATAAAATTCGCAGATGCTATCGACACTTCAAAGAAATTCCCCTCATTCCAAGAATTCCCTCATAGTTCGTACTACGCTACGTCTGACAAATGGTTATTAACATTTAGCATGGCACTGGAACAGTCAAGAGCAGAACAACTTAATCGTGAAGAATTGCGTTATCACATTAACGACTCCGCACGTCAAAGACACAACAAACCCAGCAACATTCATGGCAGCGGAATGCCAAAAATTCAATTACAAAACATCGGTACCATTTATAAAGATATCGTCGCGAGCAATATCCATGATCACAAAAATCGGCGACATTTTAATGGGAATACAATGGCCATAAAAATTCGTCACATGAAAAAAAATACACACGAGAGCGTAAAAAAGTGCTAACATCTGTACCTGTTACGAGGTAGGAACTAGAAGCACAAGCAACTTACTGAAGCAGATCAACGAATGAAATAACGGAGGGAGGGTGGCAAAGAAACAACCTGTACAGGAAATAATTTATAAATTCATGTTGCAATGTGTTAAGAAGAATTATATGCTCGAAAAGTAAACAAATGGCTTGTCAAAAAGCTTATCTCCATTTCTTAACAATGAGCCAGAATTCCTTAAGAGGGAAACTACACGGCCATGGAGTCAAGAATCAACTGATCGTAGTATCTTTGATGTCACTCCATACGAAGCGCCAGTGACGGCGTATGCCTGAAAATCACGACACCATTGTTATGTCATTTATCCGCGCCAGAGAGAAGAAACACAACAGCCACCAAAAACATGGAGATGTCCGTCCAACTCAGCTCAAGATTTCTTGTGTTGTGGTGGTTCCACTGCAATCGTCCATACGTGTAGTGCGACATAGTTGTCGTTCCACAATTTACAGATAATATTGACACTTAATGTTTTATTAATCAATAATAAAAGTGATAAGATTAAGTTAAAACAATTAACCCATTAGTGAACTTTTTATCCAACTGGGTTCACAGACAATAAACAGACGTTATGGAAGATGCATGCATCATCATGGCCATACGCAATCTGTCTGCTATCGGGTTTACTGCATAAACTTCAGTTGACAGATATTTAATAACAGTGAAATAAAAAACCTTATAAAGTTATAAAATAACAAATTGCATGGATTGACCCATATATGATAACTATTTGGCGGTGATGAAATAATGGTTGTATCCTCAGCGTTTTGTCCTTTATATTTTCTTAAAAAAGAAATTGCATTTGAATCAGTTTTCAAACCTTTAATATGGCAAAGCCTTGGTTAGGCAGCAGTGGATGCCACTATTGGCACACTTGGTCCTTGAGGACCGTTGTGATGCCACGAGATGTCATGTTGCGTTTGAATCAATGGACCTGAAAGTGCCATAGTTGTTCTAATTGGAATCACGGCCTCAGCAACATATTGCAGGAACCATGTACATGTTTACAAGTATTGTTTTTATGAATTGAAGATCTGCTGCTTTTTTATTTCTTTGTTGTTTGTCACGTTTTTCCTTCCAGAAATTTTCAACAACAATGCTACAGTTGGGTCACAACAACATATATTATAACCACGTAATCATTGTATCTCCAATAGAGTTGTGTCGAACTCGAACTCGTTCATTTAAGGTGCCCGGACATAACAATCACGTACATACTCCACGTATCGAATATGTGAATTTTGTTCATGACGGTGATGTCTGGTCACCCTAAGTGAACTAGATAGTTCAAACACAATGTGCTTGGACACAAGTATACTATATTTGCAACAAGCTACAAACACGTTATAATGGCATCCAAACAACAACAAAAAAAGATTTTTCAGCGTGTAGATTTCGTCTTTTTCCAACTACAAATCCGCAAATAAATTCATGACTCTTTTTGTCATAGCAGCTGTAGTAGATATTTCGGCGAACTGTGGAGATGGAACTTGCAAAATGCGATAAAGGCACAACTTTATAACATAAGACATGGACTGCATCAGACGGAAGCATAAGGGTGAAGATCCTGCGGGCAATCTGGATGGGAACAAGACTAAAGGGCTGATAAGGCTGGGCTTGCTTTCCGCCGCTGTTATATTGGCGAAACCCAATGAGAATGGTAAACATAAACCCCCTATATGTTTGTATAAGGACCACGATTTACGGATATGCACCTGGAATGTTGGAACACTATACAGATACGGTGCCGCTATACAACCGGCTGATATCCTCTCGAATTATAAGGCTGACATTACAGCTATATAGGAGATGCGATGGACACATCATGGCTGTATAAGGAGGAAGAACTGTGACATACACCACAGCAGCCATGGGAAAAGCGTCAACTTGGTTACGGATTTGTAGTGGCAAAAATACTGCTACTTCTCGTCTCAAGGTGCAACCTCGTGAGTGAACGAATAACCACCATCCATATAAACGCGAAAGTCTTTAACATATCGCTAATTTGTGTGCATGCCCGACGGAAGAAACAGACGATGACACCAAGGACATGTTCTATGCGCGCCTAGAGGAATCATACGAACGCTGCACTGACCAGGACAATACGATTTTCCTGGGTAATTTTAATGCTAAAGTCGGCAGGGAAAGTGTGTTTGAAGCAACCATCGGTAAATTCAGTCTTCCCGTCAGCACTTTCGATATCGGAATGAGACTGTTAGATTTTGATTTTTGCGCGGCGAAAAATATAGTTGTCAGTAGTACGATATTCCAACATAAAGACATGCACAAGGCTACTTGGATATCACCTGAGAAATAGACGAAGAACCAGATTGATGACGTGGTAATTGATAGAAGATACTCTACGGAGCTAATATCGATTCGAATGACGACCAGGTTGCGGTAAAGGTTCCCACAAACATAAGCAGAGCGAAAGCCGTACGAAACCAGACATATAGAAAGCTGGATATCGAAAAGCTGCAATTACCAGCGATAGCCACGGCCTATGCAGAGAAGCTCACTCAAATACTGGCGCAGTATGCACCCCCGCCTGTTGATCCTGAAGCGCAGTTAAAGCACATTTCCCACTCTATGAAAACTGCTGCAGAGACTGTACTTGGCTAGAGAAACCCGCTTAAAGACAAACCATCGATGAAGAGTGTCGCATGGCAAGTGATGAAACTAAGCGCTTTGCATATGACACCGTTTCAGTCAGATGCAACGCGAGCCGCGACAGAGTGGTGTAAGGACAAGAGGAGAGACGAAACCCGTTTATTTAGGAAGAAAAAACGGTTGTGAAGAAAGTGCGAGAGTGAACAAATTGAACCTTACCGAAGGAATAATAAGGGCCCGTAAATTCTACCGAAAAGTACAAAGCCAAACCAACGGAAATGGATCAGGGTCCCCTTTTTGTGAAGATAAGGACAGGAATCTTGTCACAGATATGCAGAGTATGTTGGGAATATGGATAAATCACTTCTCTACTTTACTTGTCCCCGGAGATTACAATATTAATGAGGGTATGGTTCACATACAGGACGATGGCGTCGACTTAGAACTGCAATTTTCCGGCTTAACAACACCAAAGCTGCTGGTGCTGATGGACTACCGGCTGAGCTGTTTAAGGCTGGTGGCTATGAGTTGGAAGGTGCTTGCATCAGCTCATGTGCAAAATCTGGTTAGACGAATTTATGTCTGACGATTGGAGTCTTGACATACTGTGTCCTGTTTTCAAAAACGGTGACCCGATTACATGTATGAACTATTATGGAATAAGCCTTTTATCCATCGCATAAAAGCTGAATGTGCGAAAGGCTAAAGCCTTTTTTTGCAGGCCTGATCGGACTTTTATCAGTGTGGCTTTAGGCCTGGAAAGTCAACTATCGACGAGATATTCACATTACTACAAATCCTGGGGAAAATCCACGACAGACAAATCGACACCTACCACCGTTTTGTAGATAATAAGGCTGCCTTCGATAGCCCGATGAGGGGAAAACTGTACAAAGCTATGCCGGAGCTTGGTATTCCAGCTAAGCTGACACGCCTATGTATAATGATACTAACTGACACGATATCCTCAGTAAAGATCTCACCGAACCACTTAGTAAGAGGCGATGCCTCAGACAGGGCGATACCCTATCATGCGATCTCTTCAACATAATTATTGAGATCATCATGAGTCAACACGAATAAAATGATCAGCTGCAAAAGTCACATGCTGCTTGCGTATGCTGATGATTTAGACATCTTTGAAGGGAATCTGCGTGAACTTACTGCTGTATTTTCGAGAATTGAGAAGGACTCTGCAAAAGTGGGTAAGGAAGTAAACGAGGACAAGACAAAATTACATCCACCCAATTGGATGAAAGGGTGAATTTTGGACGAATTTATTTTCGTCGAATCTACCGTGAACAGAAGCAATAACGTCAGCCTAGTAATCAGACGAAATATTGTACTTGCAAACAGATGTTATTTCGGGCTAAGCAAGCACTTCAGAGATAAGACGTGGCTGTTATAATAGGGCACTCCACACTGCGGGTTCATCGAAAATACTACCTTTTACTTTCCCCTATTTTCATAGGACTAAGACCCCAAGATCTCTCAGCGATACAATAGTTAGATTGGTGGATATATGGGAATGGATTGGAGAACACTGAGTAAATTTGAACGCAGTAAGAATATAGAAAATTTGATAATTTTCAAGGATGAGAAGATGAAACTGTTGCCCATCACGAACTCTAACAGAGAATTTGAGGTATTTTTGGTAACGCGAAGAGGAAATTTGTAATCTGTTCCTATAGAATATTGAGTTTTCCTGGAACGTGAAAAGGAAATTTGTACGCAGCACGAATTTCCTATAGAAATTTGGAGGTATCTCCCGGAAAATTTACACAGATTTACATACTGGCTTAGGGGGTATGCCCAAAATAGGGTAATGAAATGCGGTGCATTTGCTTCAAATCCAGGCATGACAAAATAAGTAAGGTCAAAGTAGTAGGAATTGAAGGCATTTTGTTTTTATTTCAGGAGCCGACCTTGTCAAATTCAGTCGATCGTAATTGTCAAGATGTATTTATTTCAGGTTATATCAGGAGGAATTGTTGTAATTTTCGGCAACAACCACAAGGACAAGAAAAAATTTCGTCTGCTATTTTAACGCTACCACCTGTACTAGATACATCTTGGAAATAGTATAAACAACATTTGACAAGGTCGGACCACAACGACAATAAAAAATTGAAATCAGCTGTTCTAACGCTTCCACCTGTAATAGATACATTTTGGTAGCTGGCACATTTTTTTTTCTGGCATATCCATTTATTGTGCCTATTTTACCGATCATTATAACTTGGCTGGCTTTGAATAACCTATAAATGGTTATGAGTAATGATCGATTGACTTGGCAGTGAGGATTTGACTAACCAGTATTTGGTGTTGCTATTATTCTTCCGTGAATGAATCAATATCTTGAAGTGACTTGAATTTCGTTGACACATTTAGGAAGTGTTCAGAGTTTTCATGAAAATCCATTTCTCATTTGCTGAGGTGGTAGCGACAATAGTTCATAGCAGTAATCCAATATGCGTTTTAGATTTATTGTAAAATTCTCAGAATTGCGACAGAACTTTACAACATCAAGAGGAAGTTGTTCTACAGACAACATGAATGCAAAGTACCAAAAAATTAACGTGAACTTAAGCAAAAATAAAACGAACGTGGCCAACATCGTCATGAATATTTTGTTTTTAAAAAAATGATCGATCAGCATTTCCCGTGACTGTTCTTTTGGGTGTTGACTGATTAGTGGAAGGGGTGCTGGAATGCGCGAGTGGAGTAGCCACAATCGCTGAAGCAATCGCTGTTATTATTTTTTTTTTGTTTGAGAAGGTACTCGACTTGGTTGTACTTATTTTAAATAACGACCTCAGGCGTGCAAATTTTTTAGATAAAATTCCATTCGATTCTAAACAATTAGATTCGATTGGACTGGAGTCGAGTCGACTTGATTCTATTCCATTGTACAAGTACAAGTTTGGGGGTTTTTCTCTTTATTATTATTATTCTTTTTTTTATTATTAATAATTTAATAATAAATATTTGTTCGATACTTGTTGACTTTTGTCTAAGGAATCTTGACATGAGACTCTGATTTCGTCGCTACGACAATGTTGTGGCGAAAACTGGAAACGAGAAACGTCTTCAGATACATGCTGCGTTGTTGTTGCCGCTCTCACTTGTATTCTTTTAATTATGAACTATTGTTGTTCAAATTGAATTTATTGTTGTTGCTGTCATTTTATCAATTATTCTTTTAGCCGTGTGTGTTGTTGCTCTTCTATTAATTGAATTGTCAGTTGTGCTTTTCATTCTTGAACTTTCTGTTTTGGATGTGTCGAACATTAAACGTTTGTTCGGTAATTAACTTTGCTAACTGTTTACTTGGAATTTCTCGAAGGTAAATAAATCAAATTTGACAAAAAAAAAATTACAAAAAATTTGGTATGTAATGACATGTGTCAATTTGATGTTGTCGCTCATTACTTCTTCATTCCCCTATACAATACACACTTCTACACTTTATCACTAGTTTTTGTTTTGTTTTATCTTTAAAAAGTTTAAAACTTAAATAAATATAGATCAATTAGGTGGTAGGTTTTGTTTTTGTTTTTCTTAAGGAGTGTTTTTGTTTTGTCTTTTATTGTTTACTTTGCTATGTAATGCCCCACCTTTTCTTCCACTTGCACTTAACATTTCCATTGAAATGCTCCACATATTGTATTCGTAATGTGTCTAGAATGACCCATATCCGAACAAGTACTTTGCTGTCGCATTGGGGTAGGACTTGCTGGTCTATTGAGTGGAATTGAAAGTTTTAAAGTTTCGTAACAAGTGAAAATCGACAAAGATGTTATTTTTGTATAATTTTTGAAGAACTTGAAGTTGCTGTCTTATTTTTATGATTTTATTGTAAATATCGATGTAGCGAAGATAACAGTATTCTTAGATTCACGACAGGAAGTTTAGTTTCATGCCTAACACTATGGGTTGGATCAGTAAAGCCACATTGGTCCTACATTAGCAAATTCGGAATCATTGCCTAGCAGGTGGCATAGGAAAGAATCACTTTCCGGCACGCCAAGACGGAATGTAGTTAACATTACAGCTGTCCAGGTTCTGCAGGACGGTTTCGGTAGGCCTACCCTTACTGTACGCGTGCTGTTAAGTAGACAGTAGCCTGAAGGTCCTAACGTAGTAATTGTCGAACTTCTCCAAGGTTTTCAAGAGAAATCACGATAGATTAATCGGTCAGAAATCCTTAGAACCCGTATGGGATGATTTCCCCGCTTGAGGAATAACTACAACCTTAGATTCCCTTCATTTCAAAGGTATGCAGGCCAGGGGGATTCTATGGCACAGCTGATCGAAAAGGTACTAGGCCGATGATGGAGAATGAGAGAGCAAAGAAGACAGAAACTAATTTTAAATAGTGTTTATTGATGCTAATGACAGCTAAATTATGTTTTATGTTATTTGTATTAAAAGAATATACGCATTCACTTTGATTTCTGTCCGTTTTATGTCCAACGAAAGTGTAAAATTGGTAAAATACCGCAGCAATTAAAAAATCTATGAAATGGCCAACTACCTCGTCGTCATGAAGAGGCAACGAAGAGAGTAATGGAAACTCTTAAGTATTTCTCTATTCTCTATCCCATGTAGAGATGTGGGATACAGGGCACCAGTCTATAAGCAACTGAACGTATTTCCGCTGGCGAGATATTGTCCGGTCCTGGAAAATTGAAAGGTGTAAAGCATTTTGTAGCCCAAAGTATTGTAGATCAACATAATCTCCAACAGAAGTATCTAGTTCACATTCAGACTTGCCGGGGAAATGGGTAGCCAGGAGCAGTTCCAGTGATTCCTGACTAGACGTCATACAAGAACCATCACTTTTTCCAATGTACCCAATAGTACAAAAAATATAAACATTTTCCTAAGCCTCGGAAAACATTACTGCAGAAATTCATCAAGTATTTATTTTTGGCCTTATTCAACTCTCGCTTGTACTGCTTGAGTTCTTTTTTATATTTATCCCAGTCCTGTTGTGCCCGTGTGTACCTTGCACTATTAAAGAGCTTTCTACAGTACTTTCTCAGTCTCATCATATGTGATCGCTGTTCCCCCTTGGTTTCACCAGGGGACATGCGGCATGTAACGAGCAATTCAGAGCTTATGTGACTCGTGCGACAATTGTTTCGATGTCCCCGATAGTTCTCACCTTCAGTTCATGTCTATTTGTAATAGACCTCTTGACATTGTTGGATTTGACTGACAGACAACCAAAGTCGACTATTTGTACGATAACCATTATGAACTAAATGTGAATTGTGAAGAACCTATACAAAACTCTTAGGAAAGATTAAGCAAATTTTAATACCAAAATACTTGCCCGAATTATATTAAATTGTGGGTACTTACCATCAGGAGGTAAATAATCTTGGCATAGACCGTAAGCTGTGGTAACCTAGAAAAGAAAAAGATAAAATATAATAATACAATTCTGATTTTCGTACAATTAATACAAAATAGTATTTTTAAGTAATTCCCAATAAATGTGATTGTAAGTAAATTCAATATTCAAATCTTTAGCATTTTTATGCAGTCAAAAAACTTCAATCCGCTATATGGCTTGTACTATTCGAGGTTGAAACAATACCGATTCTTGAAATTATTGCCGATACGACAACTCGCATACAAGACGTTGAAGAGATGGCATATTATTTTTATTCTGGATGTGCTCTCCAATTTTAATGAACGATTACCCACCATCCTCAGGGTACCCTCAGGGTAATAACCCACGACAATGGGGAATTACCCATTAGCCACAAGCTATTATTACGTTAACAAATAGCCACGAGTATTTCGGGATTTTGAGGAGTGTATCATTATGTTTCTTGCCGATGTGTATTCTGTATCAAATACCTAAATAATACTCGCAGTTTCCAGCATTTGCCAAAGTTACATCAGTTTCCGATAGGGTGATACCTTTGGGTTGTATATTAAACAAAAATTTCATTTACTCTTCCAAATATTTTAGGGGCGCATGACTCGAAATGTGTCCGTATAACGTGTGTCACTCGTGAATTTAACGTGAGTGAAATATAAATTACGTGAGTAGAGTATTCAAAACCCCATTCAACCACACAACAAAAACAAATACAGATTTTTCAGCGTGGGAAATCTGTCCTTGTAGCTTGTCGCAAATATAGTATTCGTGTGTCCAAACCCAGTGTGTTTGCTATTCAATATTCCATTTTGGAGGCACAATGATTAATAGGTTAGAATATATGTTTCTGTGACCCAAATGTGGCTTTGTTTGTTGACAAGTGCTGAAACCATAAAAGTGACAGAGAACAAAGATACAAAAAAGCAGCAGATCATCAATTTATGAAATGAACACTTGCAAACAATGTACATAGTTCCTGCAGTATATTGCTGGCCGTTTTTCAGCGTGTGTGAGCCAATATGCATATCTACCTGCTGGCACAATAATATTTGCTAAATTTCTTTGAAATCTGTTCATATTTTAACCCTTCGGGCCGATAGTACCAGCCACGGTAGTGACAATTTGTATGGGGGCTATATCAAAACGTTGAAACCATTCCAGGCCTAAGAAAGGATTATATGTTTTCGCATTCGAAACATCTAACGGCGATTATTATACCACGATTGGTTGGTACAATTTGTAGGCGAGCTTTATCAAAACGTGGACCCATTTTATCTCCAATTATTGTGTGAGCAAATTTAGTTGTCTTAGATCCTCGTTATGTTTAAAGTTTTAATTTCCTTTAAGGCTATAAGAGATCATGTTTTCTCCGGTTAGTGAAAAAATGTAAATGCCGCGGGTGGGATTCCAACTCACATTCGCTGGACGATCGTTTCAATGTTTGTGAAGCATCATCTTCAGCAGCGTCTAGCCCGTTAAGCCACTGCGGTGTGTATTCACACTAATCACTAACCGAATACATTTATTGTGCAGAGTGATTGTTTGTCGCTACAAAAAAGTGTGGCAAAAAGTGCCCCTTGGCAGCCAAACTAGAGTCTATATCAAATAGGCTTTTTTTGAATTGGCTTTGTCCTTAGTACAATTAAAATTTTGTCAAAATCGTCTCGTCTTTGAGTACTGTAATTTGATTAAAAGCTTTATACACGCTGATAAATAATCATGTATATGTTTGCATGCATTGCTTTCATACACTGGCTAGGAGGGCATTACAACGCGCCATTCGTCATAGTAAAGCCGAATGCTTTAGACAGCGAACCCGTACTCATGGGGAAATGCATATCAGGTAGTAATGACAAAGCTAAAGGGGCAAAAATTCAGCACAAATAACATGTCCAAAACTCATTAGGAAAATTGGTAAAGTTTTATTTCCAGTAGGCGATCGTTAAACGGACCCCCAAATGTCTAAGTATCAGGGTGAAATAAAAGTGACCACTGAGGAAGTAGTAAATCTATAACACAGTGATGGACGTCGATTTATATTCAATAAATTGTGGAAAATATAGAAAAATTTAAATTTCTACGTCCTTGGAACCATAATTTTCGATCTCAAATATCAGGAAAGCAAGAGCTGACCTTGCAAAACGATTACCTCCACTGGATTCAGAGTACTCCAATTAGGTTTACCACTCGGTGGCCCGCTTGTTACAAAAAAATCCCGATTCGAGCACATTGTAATCAAATAGATTTCCTACGTATTTTTACTGTATTGCTTATAGAGCACCGTCAGTGGTGGAATGGTTAGTGTGCGCGGCTCTTGTACATGAGATCCTGGATTCGAACCCTGCTCTAACCACCTTAAAATTTCTTTCGGCGGCGGTCACCTCGCATAGTGACGGCGACACTATCGAGTATATAGCCATGAAAAGCTTCTCAAAATACCGTTCGGAATCGGTTAAAACTGTAGGTCCCAATCAGTGAGTGAAAACTGGAAAGCGCACAGCTCAGTGATTGTGAGAAGTTCTCCCCTGTCCCTTTCATGGGATGTAATGGGAAACCATTTATTTATTTATTTTTATTGCTTATGGAAAAGCAGTAGCCAAATTTTTATTGATGTGGAATTTTACAAAAATGCCTCTGAGTTTGGTACTTATCAATGTTTATGTATAAGCAATTATATAAGCAACAATATATTAAACATATTTATGTAAATTTTCTTTATATTTTTCGTAAGGGTTTGGAAGTGGAAAATTAAAATTTTTAACGAAAAAAATAATTTTTTTTTTAGAGAAGTAAACGTCAATAACTTTTGAACCCAACGACCGATTTATACAATATAGCATAACTCGAAGGGGTGGTTCTGTTAAGAATTTTTTAATATATACTTCAACAACATCTGCGTTTCATTTCTTGAGAAATTTAACAAAATCGAAAAGTGCATCATTAAAAATTACACAATATTAAAGACAAAATTTAAAAAAAATAAAAATAATAATTTAAAAAAATCTGATATTGAAATATGTTTTTTATTGATTATCGTATTTAGGAGGTTAAATTATAATAATAGTGGTATAGTGACAAGTCAGAATGTAAAATCGTATTGCCTAGTGATATTAATATATGGACGATTCACAGTTTAAATTCAAAACACTGACTTATAATTTTAAATTCGATCGACAGTTATGATTATTTTATCTGAAACAAATTTTACATTCATAACAAAACATCAAGTGTAAAGCAAAGCTCACTCTAACCAAGTTATATAAATGGTTGGGTGTGTTATTTAATGACAATTTAATGGTTTCCTTTCGAAAACTCCAAACAAATTTCAACCAACAAACCAACATGTGCAATAAATTGGACCGTATGATGTGCACATTTGTTTTTCTTGAAACAAATACGATTCAAAAAATTGTCATATACACGTCAAAAAGACAAATCAATTCCTCAGATTTGCTCTTCCTCTTGCCATTATAAATATTAAATAGAAAACGATAATCTCCAGGTCTTAGAAAAACGGGAATGCTATTTGATTCCACACGCAGGTTGCGGATATAGTAATGACCCTTTGTTACAAAATAAGAGAAAAGGATAATAGTTACAAGACAATTTTTTCACATTATCGTGGATAACTTACACTGGCCACGGGGCAATATTCCATTAAATTGCTATATTGCATGATGTTCCGAATCCAGGTACCCACAATATTATCTCGAAATATATGCGTCATCATTTTGCAGGCGTCAAAGTCGTATGACATCAAGGACTGATATTTTGACGAATCATAGAGTTTCAACTGCACCTCGATGTAGTTACGGAATCCATCAACTAATGGACGCCTAAAATCCATTTGCACATTTAATAAGCCACCCGCAATCTGGGTCGTCACATTGCTCATGTACTTGGGATTGGAAGTCACCTCGATATTGGTGAAATTCAGAGAACGAGCTGAAAGCTTGATGGTGATTAGTCCGTTTACGGGTTCATTAACTCCAGTTACTTACTAAGGATATTTCTGGATTGTACAATTGTAACAACTGTGAGAAATAGCAGACCAAACCCAAGTTGTGTGTACTTCATCTCGATTGATTTTTCGCCAATGGGCAATGGAATGGAAACATGTATAATTATTGTTGTGATAATTTCAATGATGCATGTTAATATTGAAATTATATTATTTCAATTATAACACTACACTACAAAATTGAGATTTTTTCTTTGATTACAGTAGGTGAGTATGAATCACTAGCTATACAGTTGTAGCTATAAAATGCAGATCGGAAATTAGGTCCACTTTTTTTCCTACACGCTGAAAAATCTGTAGTTTTTTGTTGTTTGGATGCAAATGTAACGTGTTTGGAGCTTGTCGCAAATATAATACACTTGTGCCCAAACGCATTCTGTTGGCTATTCAATATTACATGTTTGAGACACAATGATTAATATATTATAACATATGTGTTTGCGACCAAAATATATTTGTGTTTGTGATATAAATACAGCCGTGTTTGCTGCACTGTTTATGCTCTCTCGAGAGCAAGAGAATAAAAGAGGGGCAACGATTTATCTGCATTTTTTACATTATTCTCTCAGTGAGTGATTCATAAATATTACTGAATGTGCGTGCAAATTGCAGATGAAGTCAGTGTTTCTTATTTTGACTGATGTATTCCGTTTTAATTTCATGTCCAATGCTTCATCGGACAGAGGATATCAAAAGCGCTTGATCAGTGAAAGAAGAATTAACAAACGTTCGGACGATTAAATGGTTTGTGATGTTGCTTTGATGTTTGTGTATGTGTTTCGCATATATTTATGTTTGCTACCAAAATGAGAAACGATTTTGAGGAAAGAAACTGGAAAGGGCAATAACGTGAAGCCCTTTGTCTGTCCTTTACTGAGAAAATCGGACCGGTGGATCATTTGTGAAATAAGTGTAATAAAAAAAAAGACACAAGTAATTAATCCACGCTTGGCTTGCATGAATTTGATTTGTACAAAAACATATTGTTTGTGTACCAACGCATAGTGATAACCAACGCATACCTGAAACCTTCTGAAAACAAAAACGTGAGAGACAACAAAGAAAGAAGAAGCAAAAGAGCAGTAGATTCTCATTTCATGAAAAAAAAACAAATAATGCATGCAACTAAATGTAAAAAGAGCCGTTTTAAATCTATTAATTTTTTGTATTAATTATTTATAACTTAATTATAATAAAAACTACATATATATTGAAATCGAGGAATAATTCGTTTCTAAATATTATTATATTTGGTAGAAAATTCGCATATGTTTCCAAATAAGTATATGTAGGTTTGGGGGAAACACGCGAAAGCTTCCACGTAAGTATATGGATGTTTGGGATGAAGAACATGATGTAAACATGATACTGTTTGCATTTAAAATCAAGTAAGTTTGGGACTTGCAAACATATGAATGTTTGAAGTGTGTTCCAAACATATACATACATGGTTCCTGCAGAATATGCTTGCGCAAAATATGTGAGAGAGACCGTTATTTATCAGCGTGTAGACACGAAAATAACATGATACATTTTTTAATAATAAATTTTTTTTTGAAAGGTTTTTGATTTAAATTTTTAAAATTTTGGAAAAACGTACGTTCAGTTTTTGTTATATTTGTTAATAAATACTGCACAGATTTTTGCAAAAATATTTAGAAAACCTCCTAATAAAAGTAGCCATTAGAAAAATGCTTGCTGTTGTAAATTGGGTGGCTGGTTTAGAAGATATTGCGGCTTTACCGTTCAAAACCAAAAAAATCTAAACAATTTCAAATATGTACTTTTAAATCTCACCAACAATATAAATAAAACACGTATTATGATTTAAATAGGTGGGCCCGAAGGCTCTTAACAGATGTATCTATTGCTAATGCAACTATATTACTAAACCACAAAATTGTAGCCATTTTGGTAAATAAACAAATCGATTTCTTACTTATTTTTTACTGTATAGGTTCTAGGTCAACGTAGAAAAGCAGTAGAACAAATAACAATTTATTGTTGTGGAATATTACTAAATTTGTTATAAGTTGGTTAATTATCAATGGATTCCAATAAGCAATATCACGTAACCTCTGATTCTACCAGATCTATCTTATATTATGTTAAACATATTTATGAAAATTTTATTCATATTTCTGGTAAGGATTTGAAAGTGGAAAAAATTTAATATTTTAACAAAAAAAAAATTAATTTTTCCGAGGACTAAACGCCAATATCTTTTGAACCCAATGACCAATTTTCAAAATATAGCATACGCCTAATGAATGGTTTTGTTAAGATTTTTTTAAAATATATTTCAAAAACATCTGTGTTTAAATTCTTGACAAATTTAACAAAATCTACAAGTACATCTTTGAAAAATTGCACAAAACTATAAACAAAATTAAAAAAAAAACAAAAATAATAATTTAAATAAAATCTGTTATTGAAATATGCTTATTATTGATTACCGTATTTAGGAGGATAAATTATATTAAAAACGAAATAGGTATAGTGACATTTCACAACGAAAAATCGTGTTGCCTAGTGATATTAATATATGTATGTATGTATGTATGTATGGACGACTCACAGTTTAAATCCAAATCTGACTCTTAAATTTTATTTCGATCGACAGTTATGATTATATTACATAAAACATCAAGTGTAAAGCAAAGCTCACTCTAACCAAAACTCCAATAAACCGTTGGGTGTATTATTTAACCACAATTTAATGGGTTCCTTTCGAAAACTCCAAACTAATTTCATCCAAAAAACCAACATGTGCAATAAATTGGACCGTGTGATGTGCACATTTGTTTTTCTTTAAACAAATACGATTCAATAAATTTTCATATACACTTTAAAAAGACAAATCAATTCCTCAGATTTGCTCTTCCTCTTGCCATTATAAATATTAAATAGAAGACGATAATCTCCAGGTCGTAGAAAAACAGGAATGCTATTTGATTCCACACGCATGTTGCGGATATAGTAATGACCCTTTGTTACAAAATAAGAGAAAAGCATAATAGTTACAAGACAATTTTTTCACATTATCGTGGAAATCTTACACTGGCCACGGGGCAATATTCCATAAAGTTGCTATATTTCAAGATATTCCGAATCCAGGTACCCACAATATTATCTCGAAACATATATGTCAACATTTTGCACGCGTCAAAGTCGTATGACATCAAGGACTGATATTTCGACGAATCGTAGAGTTTCAACTGCACCTCAAGGTAGTTACGGAAACCCTCGACTAATGGACGCCTAAAATCCATTTCCAAACTTACCAAGCCACCCGCAATCAGAGTCGTCACATTGCTCACGTACTTGGGATTGGATGACACCTCGATATTGGTGAAATTCATAGAACGAGCTAAACGCTTGATGGTGATTAATCCGTTTACGGGTTCATTAACTCTAGTTACTTACTAAGGATATTTCTAGATTGTACAATTGTAACAACTGTGAGCAACACCAGGCCAAATCCAAGTTGTTTGTGCTTCATCTCGGTTGCTTTTGCCCCAATGGGCAATGGAATGGAAACATGTATAATTATTGTTGTGATAATTTCAATGATGCATGTTAAAATTGAAATTATATTATTTCAATTATTACACTAAACAACAAAATTGAGGTGTTTTCTTTGATTCCATCACCAGATGACTAGAGAATGTGAGTATATTAGTGTAGGTACCTCTAAAATTGAGCCTGGGAGTAGCTTCAACTTTATTGTATGGGCAGGAAAAGATAAGAATTTCATGTCCGAAATTCAAACATCCTACATAGATTTATGAATTCTAGCCTTTGACAATCCCAAGTGATGTCTCCACAATATTTTTCGAAAATATTTTGAATCAGTAAAGAAAACTTTAAAAAAAATAAACCTTTCTTCGCCGCTAAAAATCAAAACACATCAACCAGCCATGGAGGAATATACACTTCAAGGCCACGGGTTATTCGTGATTATTGTTTTAAGGAATATTTCCTCACAGATTTTTGAGCAATGTGAATTTCGGCGCAGATATCCCGCCGAAATAGTACCTTTTAATGGTTATGAACCGGAAAATTATTAAATAACATCAGAACTTAAAGATAAAATAATTATATGTAACTTGAACGGAGATTTGTCGTTTCTCGCAAAAGTTCTTTTGAGTTTCGAGTTACTACCACTCGTTTGCGGCAAACGAAAGATCAGTTAATGGAACCAATTGCATTGGTTGAAAATCGAAAACTGTGCAATGTGCGTTGTAGACTAAATTAACCTCAACTCAACACGGCAACTCTGCGAGAATGAACGAGGAATGAAAAACATAGAGAAAGAAAACATTCACTGACTTGGTGCTTAGGGATCTTTGATTGTTATTAATTCGCATATTTAAATTTCATATAAGAGTTTGCATACATACGATTGATGTTCTGCCGATGTTTGTACGTGATAAAGCTTTCGAGTAGAAAAGCTTTTGTCCTTAAACTTTTCTCTAAACCTTTGGCTGTACGGTAATCTATATGTCGTTTTTGTCCAACAATCAAGTGTATTAGCCAAAACTAGTTACACTTGCTCTCCCATTTATTTCAACTAATTTCACAATTCAGTTGCTTCAGATAATTTGTCATTTGAATATTAGAATTCTTGTGCCTCATACCGGTGCACATATACATTGTTTCAGTTGGCTTTTTTTGTTTTTGGCCAAATAATTTTTCACAATTATAACCAAATATATTATTGCTTTATTCACATTGAGCCAATGAGATTAATTGAACATGCCATTAGCCAAAAACATCAATTTATATTAATGTTGTTGCCACATTTGCAGGTTGTTTCGAGCCACATTTTTTTGTTTGCTGTGATTTCGGCCAAGTCTATTATTAATGACCATAAAAGTGGTGGCTGACATTATTACATTATCATCATTATTATTAGTATTATTATTATTGATATGTTTTGCGATTGGACTCTGAACTTAAATCGAGATTTATGACCGTGATTAGCCTAAATCCAAATGAAACTTTACTTGACGCAATAAACCGCGGCAACACCGACCAAGGAGTGAACACATCATAAGGAAATTGGAAACTGGATGCAGTGAAATGCAATAAACCCAGTTTTCAATATAGTAGATGCATAATCTGGCATCTCTGGGTGTTGTTTTGACGTTTGAGAATGCGGCACAGCACTATTTTATGTCATCACAGTCGTTGACACAGTCATCAATATTGCACCAACTGACGACTAATTGAGTTGTTTGCCATCAGCTGGACAGCGACAACAGCAGCAGCAGCAGCAACATCAACTTCTAACTGTCTCCCGCTGCCTGGATGGATCTGGTTGCCATAAAGATTTGTTGGCGATCAACGGAGTAAGCGCTATACAGCTGTCGACATAACAAGGGTCAAATTTTTTGTTGCAGTTTAAGACAATTTTTAGTTTACTTTTTACAATATGTTGCAATGGTTGGGGTATTCTTGAAAGGAACCACATCCGGTCCTAAGTTCCGTTGATTTTTCACTATATTATCTATTTCTGTATTTCATGTTCATGTTTTTTTCTTTACGATTTACAATTTATATATGTTTTTTTATAAAATTTCGTTATGTTACACTCGTAGTCCAATTAGGACTGTTGTGAAAACACGGGACGTCATACTCCGTCCCCATTGTTGAACCTGTAAACCGACCTGTTATGGTTAACGGGCATTCAAATCTTATGGTTCCCGATAATCCAGGGTGATGGGCTGCTGAAGAGACGTACAATAGTCCTCTGTGCTCTGCAAAAGTTTCCTAAAAGCAACTCTCTGAATGTCTGTTATATCCAACATGATGTAAGGTACTAGATATTAAGCGTGATTCTTCGCTACTTGCTAAATTAAATTTTCGACCACTTTGTATGTGGAGCCGCTTAGAATCGATTAGTATATGGGCTAGGTTTTTTATTTCTCAGTCATTTTTCGACCAATTTGTATGGGGAGCTACGCTATTTTAAGCGGCTCCCCAAATCAAGTAGTCGAAAAATTTATTTTGCGGGATATAAAAAAACACGCTTATAACTCTTAGCTCCCGAATTCAAAGTGGTCGAAAAATTAGTTTAGCAGGGGATAAAAGGCAGACCTATTGTCTCCTAAAAATAAATAATTTCCCACTACAGCCTATGCACGGGCTGGGGAGAACTTTTCATAATCATTGAGCTGTGCGCTTTCTAGTTCTACACTCACTGATTTAGGCCCACAGTTTTACACAGATTGAGAATGGTTTTTAGAGAAGATTTTGCATGGATTATTACTCGACAGTATCACCGTCACTAGGCCAGGTGACCGCCGTCGAAAGAAATGCAAGTAATGTGATTCGAGCAGGGATCGAACGCATGTTCTCGAGTTTAAGAACTGCGCTCACTAACCATTGCACCACCTACGGCTATAGGAGCGTATGAGATGTTGGATGCTCCCGTCCTCCTCTTCATCCTCAGTAGTCTGGAGCTGAGATTACAAGTCGAGTCGCGTGTCTGCCTAATAAATAGTGCCCAGTTATCACATCTACTAGTATAGAGATATCGCGTCTAGGATGGCCATAAAGTATAGCATTCTCTTCTGGTCATAATTTGGCCATACTTCAGTGTGATCCTACAATTTATGCCCCAGACCTTCTATCGTTCGCATGTCTCAGAGCTTCGATTTAAACATCATATTGCATGAAGTACCATATCCACATGCTCCAAATGCAGTGGAACAAATGAGGTAGTACCTAAGCTCGCCAACTCATCCGCTCTATGGTTCCCTTATATATTTATGCTCTGTCACCCATATAAGGTGGATATCAAACTACTAGGACATTTCAATTAGAGATGCACCACAGTTGTGGGCGGTTTCTGAAGTCAAGAACACAGATTACTGAAATTTCTTTGCATCTTAACTGCCACATTAGATATTTGCAGCCAGAATCCAACTTCTCCTATCTGGTTACCTCGTGCTAGGTCCACGCCCACCTCTATAGAATAGACTACATATTAACAATCTAGTTTGGAGATATCAGTGTAGAAACATAAATATCTTCTATTGCCTAGTATACGTCCCTTCCAGTTCTGTCCGTATGGGATATCAGTGGAAAAATTTCTCCCAAAGGTTGAAGTAGGTGTCATGTACTGCATTTCTACTCTGGATTGTAGCAGATCCCTTAAAATCGTCCCATGATCATATGGGCTGGTGGTCCATATCTACTAATGTCTTAGACGGATTTCCGACGTTCCTGCTATTTGGCTGGCAATCTTCCATACCCTCGGTAGGGGTTATACTAAGGACACCATTACCATTCTCTTGACATTTGACAACAGACTTAGCTGAGTGGTATTTGCAATACAGGCCACCAAACGTCAATGCCGTAAAGCTGTATTAGGTGGACAACAGCTGTATATATCCAGTAAACTATTTTTGGAGATATGCCCCATCGCCCGCTAGTGGTCATTTACACAAATATAAGGTCACTGTGGCTCTACTGATTTTATCGATAGTGTTTGGTTTAAAACTAAGCCTCTGTCGAGTATCACACCTAGATATCTTGTACTATCCTTTAGTCAAATTTCCCACATAAATATAATGGCTGAATATTCGGATCCTTCTGCCTGCTCCTAAAGACAACGGCCTCATTTTGCTCCAGATTTAAACCCAGCCCATTCTCCATGACCCACTTAGAGTGCCTCCTGATAAAGCACTGGACCACATGTCTGCATGTGAAGGGATATTGTCAATGTCCTGTAATTTCCAGGTCGTTAGAATATGCTACGGCTTTGCAACTGAATCCATCTAGCTCCAGCAAAACACTATCCAGTGATAAATTCCATAGTAGTGGAGTAGTGAAGGGTGTTCCTCTATTCACGTTTCAAGTTAAAGTCGTCTGAACCGCGGGCAATGTTATGAATCTTCGCGTAAGTAATCCGTAGAGTAAATCCCCTGGTCAAGACAAAGTGCTGATGGAGCCGATTTGATCGATCCCGGTACGACGTTGTTAAAGGCACAAATATATACACGCTGAAAAGGCTTGTTGTTTGGATGCAAGTATAACGTGTTTGTAGCTTGTCGCAAATGTAGTATACTTGTGTCCAAACACATTGTTTTTGCTATTCAATAGTACATGTTTGCGACACAATGATTAGTAGGTTATAATGTATGTACTTGTGGCCCAAATGTGGTTTTGATTGTTGAAATCTTCTGAAAATCAAAACGTGACAGACAACAAAGAAACACAAAGCAACAGATCTTCAATTCATGAAAACAATGCTTGCAAATATAAACATGTCTCCTGCAATATGTTACGGGGTCCGGTTTTTGCAGCGTGTAGGCAAGGGCGAGAAGAGTGTATTCTTCTTAGAGATTATTTGGTCTATAGTATTTAGGACAAACATGTGAGGATTTTGCCAGTTTCCCAATGAATAACTTTCCCTCCACGAAACTGGAAAGAGGAGAGGTTAATGCGGCTTGATTAAAGTTGCAGAGCTAGGGAGCCAAAATGTGCGGCCCACTGAGTAACTTCACTGGTGCTATGCCGTTATGACCAGGTTAATCGTAGGGCGTAAAACTAACTATTGCCCAGTATATAGTTTCATTAGCCACGATATTTTCCGCAAAGTGCTAGATGAAGTGGTTGGTCTGTGAGTTCGACTATGTGTTCGGAACAGTTCCTTCTGAACAGTGTTTGTTAATCGGGAGATCCAACGATTCAACACTCGGTGTCGTCCACCGCCCGTTTTGTTATCTCATCTAACCCAGAGAAGTGACAGTCATCGAGACTGCAGAAATGTTTCCAAGACTTCCTCTTGGAAGTTGTAAGCTCTTTCTTGATTTCCTTAAGTTTTAATTTGTAAACATTTCCTGTCAATATCGCTCTTGAGGACTTAGCTTTCTGCAATACTATTTCAGGATGTGCTTGTCCTTGTACCACCATGCAGGTTTTCCTTTACCTCATTAGGCGATTCAAATTATGCTTGTACTTGGTTCTTGGTTTACGATAATTTCAAGAGTTAACACTCTATATAACGGTGATCGCAAAAGGAATGGGCAGTCGACACCTTCGATTCTTTGATCACCTCTAAAATGCACTCTATCTTTAGTAATAATTTTATTTAAATTTTATTTTTATTAAAATTTAAAATTTAGTTAATTGTCCCATTATTAAGAAAATTTTGACTACATTTTAGTACAAATTTTGAACTAAACTGGAGTGTGAATTTTACTGAATTAGGAACAACATCTTTAGGAATTTAGGAACAAAATCTTTCAGAGTGTATTATTCATAATCCAATCTCGCAGTCAATATGGGGAAACTAAGAACCTTTACTCTTGCAAATTAATTTGTAAGGACACTTTCCTATATGACTTCTGCAAATGTCTAACAAAGGAGTTATATAAAAATTTATTATGTGTAAAACCAAGCACTTTCGTTAAAAATTTCCCCATAAGCTTCCACTTCTAAATTAGGCCCCATTTCAATAATCCTGGGTAATGCCAAGAATCCATATTGCTTGGCGTCTCTGAGAACATTGTAAGTATAACAACAATTTGTGCCACATGCCAGATACGGCGGCACATAACTCAATACAACGTGTAGTACACTCATATGGTTTAGGCACACCATCACATCTGGGTTTGGCTTCCAGCAAGATCTCTTTAAAAGTAAAACAGTGCAGTGCATCTAATCCTAATAAAATTATCATGCGGCCAAGTCATCGTGTAGCCGCCATCAACAACATCTGGGCAACAATGATGACGACATCATGAAACATGAACAGCAGCTGAATATGAATACGGTTAGACAGGGACGCGGATGCGGACACATAGTCTATGTCTATGTCTATAACCATGTCCATATCCATGTTATTGTCCACTTGGTTGGGGATGTGAATGTGGCGGTTGTGTTGGCTGCGGTTTTTGCACGTCAACGTCATCGCTAATCGCTGTCATTTGAAGCTTAAAATTTATCAGCAAATTAATAATGTTGTTTGCATTCAACGCGTTACACCGGCCCCAACTTCAGTTTCAGCATTCAGCATTCAGCATTATCGTCATCATCACCGTCATTATCATCATTACCACTGGACCGGGCCCCCATCTGCAACATTCTTTAAATTGTTGCTGTTAAGAAGACCGGGGGTCTTATAGTTTTCACTTTAGCTGTGCTAAGCCTTTTCACATGATTTCCTAAACATGTTTGCCGTTTGTTAGCTATTTGTTATCTGTTGGTTTCTTGTCATCTTCTTTAATATGTTTATGTAATTTAATTAAGTTTTTTTCTCTCTCCCCTCCCCCTCTTCCTCTACTCCATCTCTCAAACTGTTTGCCATTTTTCTATTTGTCTTATCGCATAAAAACAAAAAATTTGAAATTCCAGTTGCATATGCGATTAATAAATGGCTGGGATATGCGATAATTGGATAATTACTATCGAGAGGATTAAAACTAACCAAGACATCACCCAAACGAGGTGTAACTATGAAAAGCAGTAGAAAGAATTAAAATGTTCTTTCTACACGCAAAGAAAACTACGTTAGGATGTCGCTTGATGCAAATATAAAGTGTATTTGGAGTTTGTCGCAAACATAATATGCTTGTGTTCAAACATATTGTGGTTACCATTTAATATTACATGTTGTTTGATACACAATGAATAATATGTTAGAATATATATGTGTTTGCGACCCACATATATTTATGTTTATGATACAAATACACCTGTGTTTGTTGCACTTTTTATGCTCTCTCAAGAGCGAGAGAATATAAGACGGACTCTCTCGTCGTAAGTGTGGATCTGTATTTTTTCATTATTCTCTCAGTCAGAGAGACATAAATGTCCGTGCAAATTGCAGATGAAGTCAGTGTTTCTTATTTTGGCTGATGTATTGCGTTTTAGTTTCATGTATTCAGTCGTCAATGCTTCATCGGACAGAGAATATCAAAAGCGCTTGATCAGTGAAAAAAGAATAAACGACGGCTCGGACGCTTAAATGGTTTGTGATGTTATTTTGGTTTTTATGTGTGTTTCGTATATATGAATGTGTGCTACCAATGTGAGAAACGATTTTGAGGAAAGAAACTGGAAAGGGGATGTTTGCCAGTAAACATGATGCTGTTAACATTTAAACACAAGTGAGTTAAGGACTTGCAAACATATTAATGTTTGAAGTGTGTTCGAAACATATACATACATGGTTCCTGCAGAATATGTTTGGGAGAATATGTTAGAGAGGCAGTTATTTTTCAGCGTGCTGTTAGTGGTCGCCAGTAGTTTCCTTTTCTCATAAAAATAAATATTTTAAAACTGTAGGTCCCAATCAGTCAGTGTTACACCAGTAAGCGTACAGCTCACTGGTTGTGAGAAGCTCTCCACAATTCCTTAATGGGATATAATGAGAAACTATTTGTTCGTTTAAACAGTTACGAGTGTAGACGACGTATTAACCACGATCTGCAGGGACTGTCTCCGACATCGACGTAGTTAAAAGATTCAAAATAATGCCAAAACTTCGCTGGAAGAACCATGTGGAAGAATCCTAGAGAGGGTTTGGTGATACCAAGTGGAAGAAATAACAAAAGATCGCGCCAGTTGGAGAAATATGTTAGCTTCATTTTGTAAGAGCCTTAGCCCAGCTGGATTGTACATGGTTTTAATCTTGCTCTTATCTTGGTCGTCATAACGGATCTTTGAAGTTTTGCTGCCGTCTTAGCCGTGGTATAATCTTTGGGTTATTCTTGCCCATTGTGGAAGTTCGGCTTTTATTGGCTCGGAAAGCCATAGTGTCCTATTAGTCCTCCTATTAAAGTCTATCCTAGTTGTTCACTTTTTTTGAACGAAGAGAGAATCAACACAACATGTTCACAAACATTTCTATATTTGCCGTAAAAGTAAACTGACGATCGTCTGTTAATGTAAGTTAAAGTCCTACTGTCCATTATTTTACTTTTTTAACTAATTAACTAACTTTAGAGATAAACTCTTAACAAATTAAATCATCTAGTAAATGGTTTCATTTAGGCAAACGTTGCAACTGTTGCTGCCAACGTTGAGAATACCTAGGAAAAAATATATGTTTTCGGCAAACGATCTCCAATCGGTTTCTTTCTCTTTGAGTGTAGAAAGAAATCTCGAAGGTGCAGGATTTATTTGAGGGAACCTTAGAACTGTTTCCAACGTTGAGTACATGTAGTAAAAAAGTTGTTGCGACAACCGATATTTTTCTTTGTGTATAGAAAGTGTTCTTGAAAGTTTATCTGCGCTTAGTCAAGAGTTTTGTCAATTTAAGTTAAATATAATGAAGTATTATATTTTGTTTTGTACTTTTCTTCCGACCCTCGTACACTTTGTAATCGCTTGTAAACACTTTTATATCTCTTAAGAACAAAACCGATAATTAATATGAAAACAACTCCTTGTATTTAATAGACACAATTTTTAAATGGATTTTAAGCCTCTATTGTGATTTTTTTCTAAGCTAGATGATTAAATTTGACCAAGCCAACACTGCAGCCAACACCACAACGGCCACGACTACTAATTCTAATTCTACACCCAGGGGCTAGCCTACATTCTTCGCCGATTATTTTACACGTATTCAAGGTTCCCCCTTTCCTCACACGTCATGGCTAAGCTTTAAGTAATTTGATTGGCATGAATCTAAAGGCCAAGCGGGGATGTCTATCTATTGCATGGACTATCCTCGTAGGGGATTTACCTTGTCTGTGCCTTAGAAAACTGACCACGGTTGCAATGATTTCCATTTTCAAGATAAATTCTAACACGAACCCAATGAAAGAGAGTGAGGCCAGGCCGGGACGTGCCACATTTACATGTTAATCTAATGTGTTGTTGCTGCTCGTTGTTGGTTTTGTTGTAGTTGTGCTCGTATTACATAAGACCGATAGTTAACAATAATTGTGCAATTTCCTTTTCATTGAGTCCAGATTAGACGACGGGGTACACATGTAAATGTCGCCGCTCCATCGGCGATAATCCTCACCTCATAGTCCATAGCAAAAGGTAGTGTCTGACTTGCAACACGCACGCACGCATTCTGTTGCAGCCCATCAATGTGTTGCACAAAATGTGTTGCATGATGATGGTAGGCCGACCAAGAGCAGGAGAGGTTTGAGGAAGGCGAGCGGGCAGTCAGGACAGCAAAGACTTTAGAATCGATTAAAACTAATGGAGGCGTTTAAGAAATTTTTCTAAAATTATAGACCTGGTGGTTAACTGACGAACTAACCGCCTAAGATTACGTGCGTTAACTTTCTTTACGGAAAATGGAAAATTTGATGAGCTTGTGATAATTAACTGATTGTCTAAGACATTCAACAAGCAGATTAAAAAGTGAGCGACTTGAAAAAACAAAAAGTTATTTAAATGAACTTTCGCTGAAATTATAAGCAACATTGTTACAGTGTTTCCCACCCACTTTTGTTGCCATATACATGGTAATTTCCCTTCGTTACAAGTCCAGTGTAGGTGAAAAAATTGAACTTGAACTCTAAGTAGCAACTTGTCTTTATCTGAAGGTTCCTAACAAAGTTCTTTAAAAATTCCTAAAACAGTAAAAGTTCCTAAAAAAGTTCATTAACATTTATATTGTGCTGAATTAATATTGTAATATAGCTAAACGATGAAGGTAGACACACAAATGTCAAGACACTCGTAGATAGTCTAGCACTGAAAGTGCAAAGAGGATATAAAAAAATTCTACACTGAACTCCTAGGGAAACGAAAGAACAGATGAACTGGACCGGATGGTCTTTAACAAACGAACTATAACCAGCCCATACAGGTCGACCAAGCCATATATATCGAACTTCAACAATCGGCGACAATGACAAACTTAAGATTATGGGAGTGACACATATTAGGTGGGAGCAAAACGACAAGGCTGCTGTGAGACGAACCGGATGGGAACAATACCAGAAGGTTGGTAAGTGTATTATTACAGTTAAGCAGTCTGATTAGAATGAGTGTATGGCGGGCGACAAGGATATGGAAACTTCATATCATCTTTCATTGGCACGCTTTTGATGCTTAACACTCCAACACCTCTCAGACGATATAATATCTAGATTGGGGAAACTAAATTGGATGGGCTGCAGAACACTGAGAATATTTTCCCGCAGCACGAATTTCCTATAGAAAATTTGAGACTTCTAATGGTAATGCGAAGAGCATACAACAGACCTATCTACTGGCTTTGGTTTGTGTTCAGAATTAGGCCACGAGTCGAGGCACAAATGCTTCGAATCGTTTTTCTCTTTCCTAACCTAAACATAACTAATTCGTCTTATGTACGAAACTGTTCATTGGTGTAACGCATTTTGCGAAGTGGAAATGAATTTATTTCAACTTTATCTTTGTACAATCAATCGTCGGATGTTCAAAACTCTTCAGTGCTGCAAGAATAAACATTTTTTTTTTTTGGAATGTGCGGTTAAGTGATTCGTCAGACAATCTAATTAATCGACTTGCTGATTAATCGAATTATTGATTAATCATGCATTTTGATTTTCGACTTTGATTAATCGAATTAGTCATTAATATAGCATTTTGATTAATCATATTTACGATTAATCTTTATTTTGTTTACTCAATATACATGATTAATTGATTAATCTACAATTTGATTAATCAACAATTTGAATAATTGAGCAAGTCTGGTTTTTTGGTTTTTTCTAGTTTCAATTTTCCGCCAACATTTTATATTTTCCAAAAATTATTTGAATGGTGATTAAATTTATTTAAATATGGTTCACCAATATTCAAATTAACTGATTAATCATAGTTCTGATTAATCAGAATTTTTGATTATTCGATTAACTGATTAATCACGATATCGATTAATCAAGATTTTAATTAATCGATTAAACGCACATCCCTAATTTGTTTGCTTTTGAAAGCGGAAGATTTCAATGTCCTGTGACGAAGTTTACTAGACGTTATGGCAGCATTCTCCAACTTTGTGAAGGAATCGCAAATAGTGTCGTTTGGTAGGTAATGAGAGCGTGACTAAAGCCAATACGGGGTTTAAGGGGAAATAGTCCTTTAGTTTGCAACTTTGCGAGGGTAGTGTCTATCATTAGACCTTAGAGATACATAGTCCTAGAGTTCAACGCTTTCGGACGTAACATTTTAGCAACCATTTTAAAATTTTAAATTTTCTATAATAAAAATATACTCCACGGAAATTACATTTGTTTGAAAAAACAACCTTATTTCGTGGCAGCTTTTAACTAATGAACCTTGGCGTATCACTTCACTAACGAATACGGAAAAAGTTAATCTTAGTTCATTAATTACGAGTTACTCAGCAGCTTATAAGCACTGGTGGGTGAGTGCGAGGGTCGCTCTAATGTCCTTCAATTACTATTACGACCAACTAATGGTTCCCCTTTACTACGCGTTTGCTCCCCTTTCGGCTTTAATAAAGTCAACTTGTCAGTGGTTCAACCCTTGTTTCACTTCCCCTTGAAAAATAAAAACAAAAAATACAAATACAAAAGCAAAACCATAAACTTTTGTATTTAGCAAGAAAAGGCAAAAAGCAACTGTCAATGTTTTTGTTTGTATTGCAAAGTGTATTGAACTCAACGTTTTGCCTGTTCGGTTTTTGTTTTGTTGTTGCCCTCCCCCAGTTTAGTATTTCATAGTTTATGCTCCCCCCGAAATGGCATCGGTTTTCTTGAAAAGATAATAAATAACGAGGAAACAACAAATGAAATATATACAAAGAAATAGTACTAGAGTACACTGAGAGAAATATAGATGATGTAGTTAAGCCAAAGTTTAAGAAATAGTAAAAATTGTAGCTGAGCTGAAAGGAGAAGGGGAAAGTAGTAATATATGAACATATATTACATGTACGTAATACTCATTTGCCGCGTAATTTTCGCTAGAAATTAGGACTATTGCAGAGAGTTACCACATTTCTCTTTTTATCATACAAATATTCCTAAACTAGTTCTTCGTTGAACACTAATTACGCATGTCTCGTCGTGTGCCTACCAAGCGGTGACGCGTCGTCTGAAATCAGTTCAAAGTTTTTCTGTTGGTGGCTCTCTTGGAGACCGAACGATATTCGCTTTCCCTCTATTCGATTATGTTTCTCGTTTCTCGTCATTCCAAACTAAGAACTAAAGATTCAACAACATTCTTTGATGAATCGCTTAGTCATCGTGATATGGGGCGTTGAAATTTAACCAAATCAATGTTTTCGTAATGTTGGAGATCTGAAGAAACGAAAAAACTGTGCTGATTCACACCACAGCCACAGTAGAACAGAAGCTGAAAGCTTTAATCCCGACAAAAAGCTTGCACGTATGAAGCTTTTACCCTTACAGCCTGTTTCTCCTTCTCGAACGAAAGCTTTCGTTCGTGTTCTAGACGAAAGAAAGTTGATTTGGGTTTCACAATCTTGTCGTTTCAAGACGAATGAAAACAAATTTTGGTACAAATTTTGGTTTCTCAATTTCGAATGTGCTGCCACTTACGTACAAACATGGAGTCAGCCGAACGAAAATTTCGACTTAGATAATCCCAATTTGAGTCGAATGTGAGTGTCTGATTTTCTTTCGCTTAGCTTTTCGTTCGAGATTGAGAAACAGGCTATTAATATCTCTGGTGATTAAAAAATTATCAGATCAACCAACACCTCAGGAATCTTGGCGATTTTTAAAATTTTATATATCTGCGTAGAACTGTTGGTGCCTCTCATTTGTCCACATGCCAGTACGCATGCAGCATCGTCAAATGTACGGAAACCGTACCACATTCTCTTGTGAGCGTCATAAGACATCTCAAATATATATCTGAGGGAGTATACCCTTGTCACATTTGCCGAGAAAGGGATTGATTCTAACAATGTTTTACCGGAAATTTGATCTGAGGACTACTGGGGCGTAAGTGCATAACTTCGTCCCCCCAAGGGGGAGCCTTCTCACCACTTTTGCACTATGTACTCTTTGCACTGGATAGTATATTGCTGAAGCTGGAGAGATCAGGTTCCAAAGTCGACGGATATCTGATGACGACCTGGAAATTTCAGTACAGGGAAAATACCGATACGCATGCGGAGAAGTGCTTCTGTGTTTTATGAAGAGACTCTATAAGTGTGCAACAGAAAATTGAATTGGAGTACATTCGGAGACAATGGAGCACATACTATTTGCCAGGAAACAGAATCTTCCGTATATTGGTCAAGTTTGTCCCAAGTATAAAACAAAAGTAAAGAAGAACTACCATACGATTGGATGAAAGGGTGAACGTTGATAACCGTTGTAATTTTATTTACCTTGGATCTGCTGTGAACAGAAGAAAATAACGTCAGCCTGGAGATCAAACGGAAAATTGTGCTTGCAAACAGTTGTTAATTCGGGCTAAGCAAGCACTTCAGAGATAAGACCCTCTCTCGAGATACGAAGATCCAACTATACCAGACACTAATACAACCTGTCATGCTTTATGGGGCAGAATCCTGGGTCATATCGCATGCTGATGAAACATCACTGGGAGTCTTCGTGAAAAAATTGATATGGTCCTAGTATAGAAAACGGCGAGTATCGACGACGGATCAGCCATGAGCTGTATAATCTGTTTCCCGACATCGACGTAGTTATGCGAATCAAAATAGCGCGTTTACGCTGGCTAGGTCATACCAGTCGAATGGCTCAGAATGAACCAGTGCGAAAGGTATTCGAAGACGTACTCGAAGGACATCGTAAAATAGGACGACCAAGACTTCGCTGGAAAGACCAGGTGGAATATTGCTTGCGAGAGCTTGGTGTTACCAACTGCAGGCAAAAAGCTGAATACCGAAACGTTTGGAGAAACATGTTATCCTCTTTTTGACACCTCTGGGTTGTTTGACGCCACCTAAGCAAGTAAGTATTAGCAATTTTGCCAATGCAAAACAACTAGGTGTGATTCTAGACAGTAAACTCAGCTTCTATCCTAATACTATGGATATGATTAATAAAGTCACACTGCCCATATATTCGTTCAAAAAAATCATCAGAGGTTGATGAGGCCTATATCGGAAAATAGTTTTTTTTATATATATTTGTAGTAGGTGTAGCCCACACGATATTGCTTTACGTTATTGCCGTTACGTAGCTGCTGCAGGAAACCTTCATTTAGTAAGTGTGTTGACAAAGACGCTAAGAATGACAGTGGTTGCCCTTCGTACAACTACTACCGAGGTTTTGAGTATCATCCTACACATGTTACCATTAGATAAGGTATATATAGGCAAATGACAGCAATCCTCTTCTTTGTTCACTATGGATTACCAGTGCCTATGGACATGGTACGATTTTAAGGCCTTTGTAGCAATCCCAGCACGGACCATCTTACATTCCATTCGGCGACGGTCAGCTCGCTTAGTAATAGCAAGACTATCGACGACTTGGCCATGAAAAAGTTTTTCAAAATTCCGTTCGTAGCCGGTGTAAAACTGTAGGTTCCAATCATTGAGTGTAGAAATGGAATACGCACAGATCACTAGTTATGAAAGCTTTCTCCAATATCTTAATGGGATGTAATGGGAAACCTTTCTTATGTCTACCTTTCCACTTATATCCCAAACAGGCAGGAAAAGTGGGGGCGCATACCAGGGAATATTTTATATAAAGTATTTGAAAAATCCAACGAAATAAATGATTATATTCCCGTTTTCTTTGTTTGTGTTTGATTCATTCGAAATGTAACCCTGACTGCATTATTGTATGAGGAAATCAAAATCTGAGGGATATTTAGCAGATCTGCCAAAATGTTTGCTGAAAAATGGTTCTCCTCTAGTTAAAACTATTCCTCTCGCTTTCCACATATGAACATTTTGAAATATCGAACGAGATTCCTCTAATAGTCTAACATCGGCTTTAAACTCTTGCGGAACATAATTTATACGATGACGCAACTACATGTTTTCCAACAAATTCTAAAAATATGAACCACTTTTAAAATGAATTCCAAAATAGTTCAAAAAAACATAGTATAAGTACAATTTGCAGTAGTGTATGAACTAGATTTTTAATGAATTAGTTCCATTGCAATTATTCCTGTTTTAACTAGTTCAGAAACTACTGCTACTGGAACTAAATCAAATATCAATAGTTCATGAACTAGAATTTTATATAATTATTTTTTATAATATAATTTTTTATTAGATTCACGTTTCTGGACAGTTTTTGCTCGAAATCCTGTAATATCTTCAAATGTTTCCATCACCCTTAATATGATGTTACACAAAAACGCTTCAGTGTAAACATACTATAACCCATAGTTACTAAACATCGCCAAAATCCAGCTGTGTGCGAAATAAAAATATTACGAATGTCTCTAAGGACACTACTGTAGACGAATGATTAAGTCGTTACATTACATGACGTCTTACTGCAATGGATACCATGGGAAATATTTTATTTCCTTTTTTGTTGCCTTTGGCAGGATGACATTTTCGTAGTTGCTGTTTTGTAGTTGTTTTTCTTTATTTTTGTGTGACTTGTTCTCAAAAAATAAACAAAAAGTAGAAGTAGGAAACAAACTGAAAAATCTACTACAACTACTCGTACTCGTACACACACTTTGTATTCCTGCAGACATTGTGGGGTCGACCTACAAAAAACTAAGCGTCGACCGACATACACGACGGGTATAAATTGCGTTATTGTGTGTAAGTGGAATCGAGAGTGTAGCTGGAATAGGACATACCATGCAACTGTGAGTACGTGTGGAAGTATATGTGGATTTTGAGGTTAGGTTGTCTTCCTAATAGTATCTAACGAACACTGCATTTCAGATGAATGTGACATTTAAAATTGAAGCATAAAAATGCCAACAATCTTGTTTTGAAACGAAGGCTTGGAAGGCTTTTAAAATAATGAAAATATTTAAAAGGACTGTAATTAGTGAACGTTATAATATAACGTTCCAAAAACAGTTACATTTTTCTGGTCATCATGAACTGAGGTTCCTAGACACAAAAATCATAACCTTTCTCAAAATTTGAGTTCAAAAAATGTACTCTATTGCAGTCAATTTGTAATTAACATTTCGAAATTGTACTAAATTGTACTTAATCAGAGTGAACGTAAACAGAACGTGAACGTGAACGTGAAAAGTCACATCATAGACTTAATACTTTAGTAGACCCAATAGTTCTCCCACCAAATTTATGACATTTGGCCTGGTGTGATATTTACGTTTGATGTTGAAAAGAATTGCTTTACTAATACCAGATATAGGCAATGGTTCAAAACAACGAACAAAATAACAACAACGGCATTTCGTTTTGTGTGTTAAAATTATTGTGTTAAATACAACACAAATGTATGCTAACAATAACAGTGAATAAAAAAGTTTAAAACACATTTAAATTTCAAAGTTTTTCACCAAAACGACATGAAAAATTAAAGTAAGAAGTTATTGTAATTCCACCTGGTGTATATCACTTTTCGTCAAACACCTCTCTATCACACCGACCACATCCAGAAGAGTGTGAAAGGAAACGTCAGATGAGTCACATGCTGCTTGTATCAGCTGATTATATGGATGTTATTGGTCGAAGTGTGCGAGAAGTTACTGCGGTATTGTCGAGAACGGAGAAAGAATCAGCAGAAGTGGATGTGGCAGTAAACTAGGAGAAGACAAAGTTAATGGTTTCAACTTCGGAGTACGGGAAGAATTTATATTATTTATATTTACCTCGCATCTGTGTCAAACAAAAACAATAACCTCAGCCATGAGATCAACCGGGGAAATGCGGTTGCCAGTTGGTGTAACTTCGGAGTATGACAGCCCTTCACAGGAAAATCCCATAGATAAAGTCCTTACATATATAGTCCTTACATATATAGTCCTTAGATAAATCCCTTCAGACACAAACACCTTAGTGGATAAAGATAAACATCTTCAAAGATAAATACGTTCATAAATAAAAACTTTCAGAGATAACTCCCTCTCTCGAGACCCTCCTCCAACCTGTCTTGCTGTATGGTTCAAAATCGTGGGTCATATCTACAGCAGACGAAATAGCACTGACAGTCTTCGAGAAAATGCTCCGGAAAATATATAGACCTATAATGGACAACTGTGAATATCGACGTAGACTTTACCATGAGCTGTATATACTGTTAACTGAATTACACCCAACTAAGCTAATTAGCCGTAACCGAATTTAGGAGTTATCACAACGACATTAGATATCATCACATCCGAATTAAAGGTTGCCACAATCGTATTAGAGGTTCTGATATCCTATTAGTGGTTGCTTCAACCGAATTTCAGTTGCGGGAACTAAATTCAGTCGTGACAACCTTAATTCAGTTGTGGCAACAGGAATTCGGTGGGAACAGGCGAATTTTCCATTGCTACAACCTCTTCATAAACAATTAGATCTGTGAGTGTAGCGCTGTCTAGGCCATGCCAGTAGAGTCTGTAAGTATGAACCACCGTGAAAGATATTCGTACACGCAATCGAAGGATGCCGAATAACAGGATGGTCAACAGTCCGCTGAACGGATCTGGTGAACGAATCCCTGCAAAAGATTGGTTTTAGCAACTATGCAGAAAAGGCAAAAGACAGAGCCGTTTGGAGAAATATATATATTGAGTTAGTAAGTAAATAAGTACATACTTAGTTATATTGGTTATTTAGTAACATTATGGTTAAAATCAACTATACATCGTTGGCATTAACAAACTAAATATGATTGATTTTTCATAAATATATTTTCACTACATTTTGAGATTCGGAAATGCTTTTTATGATAATATAAAATAATTTCTGCGGGAACAGAGCTGCTGCTGATTTGATAAAATGTTCGTTAAAATCCACTATGCATCATTGATTACAACTAACCAGTTCATATCAACTGCAGAACTAGAATATCACCTCCGAAGTCGGTGATATCTTTGCTATTATCAATTATTTAATTTATCTGTGTGTACGTATATTACACTTTTAGGCATTTTATATAAAACTAATAAACGTAGTAAAGCAAATATACAAATAGTTTGAATGGGAACATAGTTATCGTGTCTTTTATATCGGTCGTTAAAATCAACTATGCATCGTTTGCACCAGCTGCCGCATTCGATAATATGTTGGGTATTTCATAAACGTAGTTACAACGAACCAATCCATATCAACTATGTATGGGGAATTCCACCTACGATGTGGTTGGTATTTTGGTTATTATCAAATACTCAATTTTACTACAGTTTTAGCTAAGGAAGCGCTTTTTTCAATTAAAACTAATTTAGGAAGTAGCATATTTACATATATAAGTATATCAAAAACCAATTCATATCAACTACGCAGTAGTAGTGGAATATTTACCAACGAAATAATTGAAATTCTGATTATTACCAATAGGGGTTTTTTGTGTACCTTTCCTACATTTTTAGCCAAGGAAACACTTTTTTAAATAAAACTAATAAAGGTAGTTACGCTAATATAAAAATAGTTACTACTACAAAAAGCTCTTGTTTATGTTTCAATTAAAATCAACTATGCGTCGTTGACATCAACTGTCGGTTTAGTTACCATGTTTTTTCATAAACGCAGTTATCATTAAATATTTCATATCATCTATGCGGAACTCAGAGAATATTTGCCAACGAATATTTGAAATGTTGATTATTACCAATAAAGGTTTTAGAGAACAACATTTTTAGCCATGGAAACTCAATTAAAAAAATAATAATAATGGTAGTAAAGCTAATACTTTATAAAAATAGTTACTACTGGATCAAAGCTACGATTAAATTTCAGCTAAAATCAACTGACTGCATCAACTGTCGGTTTAGTTAAAATATTTTTTTTTTCATAAAAGCAGTTATCATAAACCAATTCATATCACCTACGCAGTAGTCAGGGAATATTTACCAAGGAATTTTGGTTATTAATGACTAGAGTATTTTTGGTATACTTTTACGTCATTTTGAGACACAGAAACGCTTTTTTTAATCAAATTACTTAAGGTAGTAAAGTAAATTTAAAAATAGTTACGGCTGGAACAGTGGAACAAAACTATGCATCGTTGATAGGAACTGCCGTTTTAGTTAATAAATTTTGTTTTCACATACGTAGTAATTTTTAACAAATTCATATCAACTATACAAGAAAGAGTTAGAGGCATTTCACCTACGTAGTGGTGGATATTTTGATAATTATGAATTACAGAATTTTAAATGCTTGTTCTTAATAAAACTAATAAAGATAGTAAAGCTAATAGAAAATAGTTAATGAGGCAAAGTACTAATTTTGGATTTTTTAGCCAGATGTATGAAATTAATGTGGAAGGAAGACAGTGTGTGTACACAATTGTGAGTTTTCACTGTACTATAGTATTAGTTGGTGTTGCTATTATTATAGTACATAGTTGTTGTTGTACTTACATCGTATTTATTTGGCCTCATTGTACCCATTTATTTTGCATGTAATTTGGATTCGCATTCGGCTACGGTTTACAATGGATACCAGCAGACAACAACAGCAACATTTAAAATGAAAATGCGATAGTTTCGTTACGATATCTTTACAGCTCCATTTAAGTAGGGTTAGTTAGGTTTGGTGTTTGGTTAGTTGATGTTGCTGCTGCAGCTGCTGCTACTGCTGTTGCTGTTGTTGAGGTTGGCGATTTGTTTTTAGTATTTAGAGGGCATAAAGTTTCGATACTGCGATTTGTGGGCTATTTCAAATATCTTTCGTTTGGTTCCGATTTTGTTTGTGCAACTGGAGAGATTACATTTTCGTTAATCTATAAAGAAAAATTTTAAATTTTTTAAAAACGCCTCATATCAATTCCAATTGGGGCGGGGGAAATGATTATTGTACAAGGGATGTTTCAAGGATATTACATGAAATTCTAATGGAATCTTATAACTTGTCTCAATATTTTGACTTACCTTAGTACATTTGACTGTGTCATTCCTTAGTCCACTATGAATTTCCGTGTTTTTCTATTCGTTTTGTATTTTATTTACCCGCAGTTTTATTTCTTCCGTGTGTTTTTCATGTTACTCGATTTCGACTACATACAAGTACGAGTATATGTATGTACAAGTACATTATACAATTTTCGTTTAAACTCTATTACAATTTCCTTTATAGCCCTCACAAAACAAAACAGTATAATGGACTCATTACATTACAATTAAATTTTTTTGTATGATATTAGCTTTTTCTTTCGTTTTTCTTTTGTGGGAGGAAGGAGGAAAATTGGAAGGATTGGAGGGGGAGAAGGTGTGACAAACGCAATATGGGTCATCATCATCACCATCGCAGCCGTAGTCGTCGTCGTCAGACCTTTTCGTATGCGCATTTTGTTTGGACATGACCAACACAGACGACATAGACGGACAACACCACAAACAAATTTTCACTCCACGCCACACATAAAGCCAAAACCCTTTCTACAGTGAACGACAAAAATGTGTGTGCACATCTGAACACACAATTATTATGTAATCAACACGAATTGTGCGACATGGCGAGATTATAAGCGAGATGGGAGAAAACATTGAGAATTCGTTTGCCACAAACAACTTTCTGTTGTACCAAAAATATTTCGATTGCTAGTAAATCTCACGCTTGACCGCAAAAGTTCACACTCTCCCGCAAACAAAAAAAAACTTGTGTTGTAAAAGTTGTGCCTTTTGTTGTAGGAGAGTTTTTATTTATCCCAAATTTGTCACACTTTTTTAATTTATTATGTGCAAAAATGTCAGGATTGAGATACATAAGTGTAAAATAACATAAGTGTAAATATCAATGTATGCAATTTTTTAAGTCATGGAAATATAGCCGTATACGGACACCACTACGTGATAAAAGACCAAAAAAGTTTTGCCCAAAGTCAAGCACTTTTTTTATGGTCCCCCAAAGATTAGGGGTCTCGGTGTCATTTTAGCAAAAAAAATTTTATTTCTTAGGCTCATATCTTGCAAATCGTTCCGAATTTTAATTTACTTTTTCCTGAAGGAAAGTTGTAGCTCATAATAGGAACAACAATTTTGAACATATAAGATCAAAAAACATCATCTTCAAGGTCAAAATCGCAGAAAACTTAAAAAATTCGATTTTTTAACTTTATTCCCCTGTTCAGGTCCATAGGTAGCAAACCGTTCAAAATTCAAGGAAAGAATCAACTACAAGAATGTACCTAAGATCTCAATAAACAACTTTCTAGAACATATGAACTTCGTGGGAATGATTTTCAATTTCTCTAACTAAAGCGAAACTAAAACTTGTCATTCATTAACATTAAGGAACATCAGCTATCCTTAATGTAACACCCTTTTTAAATTGAAAATTCAACCACCGATAATTAATAAATTCTCGTAATAGATAACTAATCGAGTTACTGCAAATTTGTTATACATTTTCTCACATATTTCCACAAAAGAATTTCATAAAATTATATCATCAAAACTAAGAGAGCTCTCAATTTATGTATCTAATTGTAAGTGATTTTATGACAAACTCGCTCTGCACGAGAGTTTATTGTAACACCGATAGAAAAAGTAACCGAATTAACTATAACCGAATTTAGAGGTTGTCACAACCACATTAGAGGTTGTCACAACCGCATTAGACGTTGTCACAACCGCATTAGAGATTGTCACAACCAAATTAGAGGTTGTCACAACCACATTAGAGGTTGTCACAACCGCATTAAAGGGCAAAATGTAGTCGTGAAAAACTCCTCATTTGTGTCAACTTTAATTCGGTGGCATCATTAGATGCGTTTTTTTACACTTCAGTTGGAGAAAATGTTTGACTCTATCACTAATGTGATATAAACTAGGACTGTGTGCGACTTACTGTACATCATAACGTGGGTTTAAACACTGCTCTACCCACATTCCATTTATTTCGGCGACGTTTATCTTGAGTAATCAACCATGAAAATGTGTCTAAGTAGTCATTTGGAGTCGGTGTAAAATTGTAGGTCACATTCAGAAGCTGTATTTCTAAAAATAGAAGGTACACAGCTCACTGATTGTGAAAAGTTCTCCCCTGTCCATTCATGGTATGGATGTAATGGGAAAATATTTTTTTATAAACATTCAACTTCGTGTTGTCGGTTTCTACTTTATATTTTTCGTTGGCATAATACACACTTTTTTTGACACTCACTGTAGTTAGAGAAGGCAAAACTTTTCGTCTTAACTTTGTATTAATTTTTCGTTTAATATTTTTCATTTATTTCATCACATCACCCTACACAGGAGGACACGCAATTCGGGCGATAGGTCAAACACTCCTGGAGGAAAGACTTCAAGTGGAATTGAATTTCATTTTCAGCTTTTTAATGGTCACCACCCTCTTGATTTTTTTGGGGTAAATCACTAGATGACAGACTGAATGTCTAGACAGGATAAGGAAGTCAGGTTGGTTTGGATCAGCGTGTAATCAGTTATTTTTTGATTGAATGTTCATATGATTTTCATAAACTTTCGAAAATTTTCACGTTATGCCGTCCTTACGGTACCACACGAGCGTTTGCCAGCGACTGCTCCTAACGGCCACTATGCCACCGTGACTAAGGATCTATGAAGAACAGCCCCCTAAAAATGCAAGCACGTGAAAATGCCGGAAATAAAATCGATTGCCAATACGGATAAAAGTACAACGAAAGGAAAAAAGAAAATAAGAAACCGAAATAGAAGTAGAAAAACAAATAAAGCAAAAGGAAACTAAAACTATGCAGAGTCTACTTTTTGCTTATGAGAACGGCCCCCCTCCCTCCCCACAGAAAGGGGTGGCAAAACATAGAGCCAGTCAGTCAGTCACCCAAAAAAAAACAATAAAAGTTGTAACATTTAGAGCGTAAACGGAAGTGTGACATCTGACATCTGGTTGAGAGGAGGGGCAACCACTGAAATAAAAACTCGCAAATCTGAGAAGACGTTAAAACGGACGGTTGACAGATTCGTTCTAACTTAAGTGATGTTTTGATACAGTACGATTTCGTTAACAGAACTTGACAATGTGATTAGTTATTTGTGTTTTATGGAATTTTGTGAATTTCAGTCAGTTTCCAGCAATTGTATGCAACTTCCGTTGAACCAGGAAGTTTGTAGTTTACTGAGATTTTCACATTTTGTTTTTTTTATTATTTTTATTTTATATTTTTTTATAATGTTCTTCTACACTCGATATTCTTGAGACGTGCTTTATCGCGTGTATCACCGAGGTTTGCTATAGTTTTGAATTTTTTTTTGATATTTTTTGCCTAGGAAAAAATTCACGTAATAATTGATTTGTGTGTCACGAATATCACAAGTGTCAAAAAAGTGACAATTCTAACTAATACAACACTCTCTCTCTCTTGCAAGGTATTTGCAGACATCAAATGAGAGAGAGAGAGAGAGAGACGGACAGAGAGAAATCTCTCTCTCTCTCTCTCTTCGTAGTAAAATATTTTTTCTCTTTTTAGTTTTAAACTTTAGCACCAGAAGCTCTTAGTAGTTGCACAGGAAATGCTTAGAAAGAGGAAACGGAAGAGAAATCAATGTTGGGTGGAGAGAATAAACATAACGGAAAAATGAGAATGATTAGCACTAGTAGTAGTGTTAGGGCAGTAGGACTGGTAATTGTAGTAGCTTCAAACAACCATGTGCTCGTAGCTTGCAAGTGCCAAATTTCAAACCGCAATGACAGGTGCATAAAAGAGAACAGAGATGAGACAAGAGTTAGTGTAAACCATAGAGCAAATTAGAATAGAGTATTTTATTCTCTCAATAATTTTAATTTCATAGGTTTGGTTGAATGTAAATGGTGGATGTTTCAAGAATGACTTCAATACTACCTCAATATTATCGACGCAAATTGATTTACACCAGGTGGAATTACAAGAACTGTTGACTTAAATTTCTCATGTTGTTTTGATTGAGGACTGTGAAATTTAAACGCATTTTTTACTCGTATTTATTGCTTATTTGTTATTGTTAGTATACATTTGTGTTGTATTTAACACACAAAATGTAACCGCACATCGAAATGCCATTACTGTTTTCTTGTTGGTTGTTTTCAAATAATGCCTCTATCTGCTATTATTAAAGCAATACTTTTCAACGTGGAACGCCCATTTGAAACCAAGCCTAATCTCTTAAATTTACTGAGAGAAGTCGTTAGTCTAGGTATAGAATTACTCCTTGGTTGGTATACATACATATGTGATGAGTTTGACAACTGCAACGAATGAAACGATGAAGCAAATGAAAACTTGTTATTTAAAGATAAAATAATTAATCCATATCTCAGAGGGAAATTAAAATAAAATGTATCTCGAGGAGTAGAAGAACAGTTTGTTAATTGAACTGATGGCAACAACCAAAATCATATTTTAAATTTCAAAATAGTAAAATACAATTGCCAAAAAAATTTTAATTATTATTTCTGTATTGTTTAAAATACAAACTTAAAACTTCTGAAAAATTTCGTAGTTGATAATAACCAAAATTTTAACCATGTCGTAGGCGAAATTCCGCCGACTATTACATAGTTAAATCCAATTCATTAATGCTAATTAAGTAAATGGACAACATTACATTAGTAACTAAACCGGTAGTTATTTTCAACGATACGTAGTTGATTTTAACGAAAATGTTTTTCAAATACACAATATACTATTTAAATTTCTTGTTTCATTAGCTCCGAGATAGTATAATCTTAATACAAACATTTAAAAATAGTGAATTATAGGGTTCATAAAGCCTTTAGTATATATTAGCCAAGTGTTATAATTAATTTCTACTATGTACATAGTTGCATTGAGGTAGTGTCAGAAGAAAATATTATTTTAATTTTCTTATTACATCGTCTTCGAGAAAGTATAATCTTAACGCAATCATTTAAAAATATCAAATTACTCGTATACTAACTTTTAGTATATACTAGTTAACAAAACTATGGTCAACTTAAAATCAAACGATCAAATACTTGAGAATACCGATCATTTGGAAACATTTTCGTTAAAGTCAACCATGCATCATTGACTACAGCTGTCGCATTCGGTAATATATTTATTATATTTTTATATTTATTTTATATTTTTATAAACGTAGTTGTCAGTAACTAATTTACATCACTACTTTTAGACTATCAGTGCAAATAGAACAATTCTCGGAGAGCGAAATGGAAAGATACTCTTTTTTCATTTAAACGAAGTCGTACGATTATTCTGCTTTCGATTTATACTATGTGAAAAATGAAATGGGAGAATGTAAAATATATGATTGTTTGCAATTTGGCAAATACAATAAACCAATGTCTTGCAATTATTGAAATTCAATTCCAAGAGATGTCTTTTAAATTCTAGTTGGAATTTTTGAATTTCAATTGATGCTTTTAAATTTCAATGCATTTGTTTTAATTTTAAATTCATGTATTTTAAAATTGAATTTGTTTTTTACAAATCTACTGAATGCTATTAAAGTTCAATTGATGTGTTTAAAATTTCAAATTATTTATTTTAAAATCCAATGGGAATTTTCGAATAATTGGTGGCTTTTAAATTGTTTTAAATGTTTTAAAATTAAATTAATATATTTTAAGTTCCAAGAGGAATTTTTAAATGTCATTTAAAATTCAATTTATATCTTTTAGATTTCAATTGATGTATTTTAAACTTTAATTGATGTGTTTTAAAATTCACTTGATGTCTTTTAAATTCTAAGAATTTGAATTGATGTCTTTTGAATTTCAGTTGATGTGTTTTAAATATCAACTGATGTCTTTTGAAATTCAAGTGAAGTCTATCAAACTTTAATTCACGTGTTACATATTAGAATTGATGTGTATTAATTTTCACTTTAAAACAAAAATAAATGATTTCCCATTACATCCCATGAAGGGACAGGGGAGAACTTCTCATAATCACTCAGCTATGCGCTTTCCAGTTTTCACTCACTTTTTCATGGCTAAATACTCGACAGTGTCGCCGTCAATATGCGAGGTGACCGCCGTCGAAAGAAATTTTTAAGGTGGTCAGAGCAGGGATCGAACCCAGGATCTCAAGTACAAGAGACGCGCACAACCCATTGCACCACCGACTTCGTTTAAACTTCTTCTTCGTTTAAATTCAAAAACTATTTCTTAATTTCATTTGATGTGTTTTAATTGCATTTGATGGCTTTTTAATTTCAATTGATGCACTTTAAATTGTCATTGGTGTGCTGACAATTCAATTGAAGTCCTTTAAATTTCAAGTGCTACTCTTGAATTTCAATTGACTTTAAAATGAATTTTTGCATTGCAATTGACTTGTTCTACATTTGAATTGGGGATAATGTAGTTCTTTGTTACATTAATCCTGAATTTAGTTCCGAACTGAATTTAGTTCCGAACTCCCATCTCTGTGAGAAAATATCACGGTCGCATAGTACACACAGAGAGAGTGAGAGCAACTGAGAGCAAGAGAGTTTTCGTTAGAAGTTGTGATAAAACTTTTAGACACTCGAAGAGATGGTCCGCTGTGGAGGCTAAGAGAGTGTAATAAAACGTTGTCATTTTATGAGACGTTGGTGGGGAGAAGGGCGATAAGGAGCATGTGGATAACTGTCAAGTGATGGGGTTGCTGATTCCGCTTAGGTTATGGACAGAATAAACGTCATGCTTTAAACAAAATTTTCACCACATATTTTTTTCACTTTAGTAATTTGGCAAAAATTCTTAAAATTATTAATGATTTTAATACATTTTTTTATTGATAAATTCATAATAATTTACGAGATTAAAGTAAAATTTCCCACGGAAACTATTTTCAGTGATGATAAGAATTTCATGATTCATAAAACTTTGTTTAAAGAAAAATTAATTTCGTTTCTGTTTTGAATTGAATACAGATTTCGTTATCAGTTGTGTTGAGCTTTAAGCCTTATTTTCGCAAAGATGTTCGATTTTCCCGATCCGTTTTATTTCGTTTAACAAGCACTCCAGGTGTTATATAATGATTGGACTTGCAATTAACCGAACACACAAAAAAGAAGCAATAAACACAGATTCTCGTTCGGCGTTTACGTTTGCGATTCAAAAACGGTTAAGTACTACTACGTTTATTTCATCGCTACACGTCGTTGGTTAGATTTCCCCAATGGAACCTTCACCATTCACGAGTCTCAAGCTGAGTTGTTGTGAACCCAACCAAATGCGATACGTAACTGAGACGTTGTGAACGTGGCCCACGATTTTGTGCAGCGAGAAACATGAAAAACGTAAATTCAAAACACACAAGAGGAAGAAAACTCTGACTGACTGACGAACGACTAAAAACCGAGACGAACATCAGCCAGCAGTGATGGGGGAGAGCAGCCAGCTTGCCACACCATCAGCGTACTCCTCCTCGCCGGACGCAGTCAGAATCTCTGTGGCAAACTGAGCACTGGCCAGGCAGGAAAGGAGCGAAACACGTTTACGTCAGCGTTTATGTGCACACTAATGAGCACATGAACGCCAAAGCCTTTGCGTGCAGTGGTCTGTTGGGGTAACTCGTGTAGTTGATTCGACTGGTGGTAGGACTTTTTTCGCTTTCCGTTTTCGTAAACTTCGTAGCCATAGCCATGATGCAAACGAAAGCTTGGCAGCGTACAGAAAGAGAGAGACAACAAGAGAGAGAAACACAATGTAAGCGTAAGCATTACCAGTTTCGCTCTTTAAAGAGAATTTCTCTTGCAGTCCTTGGTCTCGGTGATTGCGTGATAGTTAGGTTGTGAATTTTTCCTTTCGCAATGAGCTCTTGCATATTCTGCAAGAATTTTAACCACATATTGAAGACAACGTAAAGGTAACCTGCTGATATTGGAACAACTACCTGGTCAACAAATAACCCTTGCGGCATGTAGCACATCATCAACAACAGTTAAATGAAATCGAAAAACAACTAACAAGAAACGGAAGGCCACTCCGAAGCTCCTAATGAAACCACAACATTCTTTAGATTATTCACACCAACTAAGGGTCACCTGGGGGGGCTGGAATCCTAGTACCTCTGGAGACTTGTATGTAATGAAGCTCATATGAACCTGCCATGCACATCTTCATGCATCGACTTCAACATACTATTATCCATTTGGAGGGCCAGTTTGTTGGTCAGCAGTCGAAAGATTCTTCCAGAAGAGGCACATGATACTGTTACTGATGATAATGATGATGATGATACAGGAAACAGTGAGTAAAGCAGTTGCGGATATATGTAGTTTTTACCAAGCTGACTACCACGATAATAATGATGTTAGTAATGGTAAAACAGCACACTCTTAAATCCGCTCTTAATTTGCATGGATGTCAAAGAGATTACAACCAAAAAAGCAGAGATGCGGAGAGAGAGAGAGAGAAATACATTATGCCATTAAGTTCGAGGCCGTCACTTAAACTCCTTGTCGAAACTTCAACTCTCTTGAACACGAACAGGACCAAAACGCTCATTATCTGTCTGATATGTCAAACATTGGCACTCTCTTCTTCTCTCAACATTTAATTTCGCAAATAATAAGAACCAAGAGATTGTATGTGAACTAAATTGCGATACACGTGATTTTTGATTCTTTAACTTTGCCATGATGAAGTCTGTTATTGTCACATGTCAAAATGAGACACCGGAATGGGGTAATACGATTTGAACCCATTTCACAAAAAATCATATCCCAATATGACACATGTAACCAAGCACGATGTGTGGCAATGTGCAGATATAACCAACCATACTTGACTTTTTGAGTGGTACATCCTTAATGTCCCGGGAAATTAGACAGGGAAGACGCTTCTACCAATCCGTGATCAATAGAGTACTATGATATTAGGCGTGTTTTCGTTGCCAGCTAGCGATTATCACTCGCTAAACTAGCGATAATTTGGAGCAGTATATATAATTGTCTTGCTCTAACGCATGGTATGTAATCATTCTAGCAAGTGTTCATTTTCATTTTCTCATATTTTAATTCACAATAACCATCACATAGCATAAGACAAAAACGTTAGCGGTAGTTTCAAGTGCGGCTTACTATTGCTATGTTTTCCATACAAAATAAGTGATAATAGTCGGTTTTTGATTACAAGCAAGCGATTATTGCTTGCTAAGTTCCAAAGAAAACGGATATTTAGCGTTACGTCACATTATTCACAAATATGGAAAAGGGTTGTATATGGTAAAAGGGGGGAAAAAAATTATAAATTTAGAGGAAATGATTCGTGCCGCTAAGTCTTCGGGGATTGTCGCAAATCTCTTAAAATCGTACTATGACCATACGGACTTTCGAAGTGGAGTGAAGAAAGTCTTTGGCGGATAGCAGAAGTTTCCGCCATTTGCCTGCCCAGAAAACGTAACGTTAACAGGTGAAGGATAAACCCCAAACCCGCAGTAGGTGTTGTGCGATGGGAACCCGTTATACACAGCATGACCATTCTTGTGACCTTTGGCAATAGAATTGTATAAGCGGATTTCTCCAGCGCCGGCCGCCAAACAATGCCGTACTGGAATGCCGTACATCTGGTATATATATCCAATAAACTATTTTCGGGGATTGACCCCCGATAAAGGTCCACTGCAGTTTTGTCGATCCTATCCATAGCGTTAGGGTTGAAACTGAGTTTTCTGACCAGAATCACACCTAAGTACTTTGCCTAATCTTTCGGGTAAATTTCCATAACACTTACACGCTGGAAAAAATGGCCGTACGCACAAGCTCGGCCAGACTTCACCAGTGTATTCAAAGTTCCAGTTCCCTCAAAAACTCACAAGAGCGTGTAGTGACGTTTCTGTAGATTTGCCTCTGTTGTATACGTGCTGGCACACGGAAGTACCTAAAAATTAGAGACTTATTTGAAGTCATTTGGATGTAGTTGGTCGGTGAGTCCAGTCGTATATCTTCGGTTTATCACTCGATGTCGTCCACCGCCACTTTGTTCTCTTAGATATCCCAGAGAAGTGGTAGTTATAGAGGGCACTTTGCGCAATCTTGAAGTGTCTGATGCATTCTCGTTTCCCTCACAGAAATGTGTCCAAGACAACCTCTTGGAAGTTTTTAGCTCTTTATTGCAGTTCTTAAGTTTTAATTTGAAACATTCCAGTCTATGAGGACTTCGGGTAATTAAAAAGTTTGGGTATTCAGATTCAACTGCTCTGTTGAGGACGGAGGTGGGAGCTTCTATAAGATCATCAACTTCTGCAGTATTAACAGGTTTACAGAGAGGAATGACATTCAAATTTTGTTTGTACTTGGTCCAGTTTGATTTACGAACATTTATTGGAACCGCTCTGTCTATCCATGATCAGCGGGGATGAATCCTCAATGTAACGATGGTTGGAAACGAATGTTTAGTCGGCAAAATAAATGCATTTTAGAGTTGAACAAAGGATGGATCAACTCTAAAATGCATTTTTTTCAGTTTAAGCCAATTCTGAGGGGATTCCCGATACTTATATAAATGCAACGGGAAGTTAGGTAGATGGAAGGAGAAAATAGGAGATAGTGTTTGTTGACATTCATAGTAAAGACCTCAGAGTGGAGTGAATTTTACGTACAACTTGTTCTTACGACTGTTATCGTATGTTAATATAATATTCGAATGAATAATGACAGAAAACATATAAAGAATAGTGCAACACAATTCACACCCCGAAGACGTTCCCCGAAAGAATTTGAGTGGGTACCGCCGTGTCCCCAATCAGCATCCTAGCTCTTCTTTCAACTCTGGCAAGAAGTTCTACAATATATCTAAGGTCACCAGCCTATATGTATGTGTGAGTTGTATTGCAGTTTAGATCGTAAGTACATTGTCTAAATATTTAGAAGATCATATGGAGTGTAGTATACCTTGAACCGCTTTAACCAGCCCGAGTACATGAACGATTCACTGTATTTTCATATCCAGGACATCAAAAGCATCTGCTTCTTCTATATCTAAACTTTCCATAGAAATGGGAGGCAGTTTTTAGTCTATGGTGCAATTGTACGTCAACAGACAACACTGGGGTTTAGTCACGTTAAACCCAAATCTAATCATTTAACCAAAGAGCAATATATAAGAGTCGATATCCGTATCTTTACGTTCTCTCGATGAGAACGAGATAGTAGGTCATTTAATCGAGTTCGAGTTCGAGTTGCTGTTGTATGTTACTCTTTGGTTGGACATAAAACGGACAGAAATAAAACGGAATGCGTATTTTCGTGAAACATAATTTAGCTATCATTAGTATCAATCAAACACAATTTAAACTTAGTTTGTTGTAGGGTTTGCTGCTGGTTGCTTATCGCTCTCTCGTCTATCTACTCTTTTTGCTATCAATTTCCTACTTCATAGGCGTTCAGCTGTGCCATAGATACAATCAATTTATCCCAACTTGGACATTACGACCAGATCCTGATTCAGTGACGCGATCATCACCAGCATCTTACACTGGACATCGGTAGTTTAGGACGTCTTTCGAATGAATGAATAGATTACAGTCATAAGCGAATGAGTATATGGGATCATCACTACTAACTTAAAGGTCATTGAAGTAGATCAGGAATAGAGATGGAGAGAGTCGGGAGTATAATATTTTTTTTTAAATCTCATCTATAACATAACGTATAGTATTATGTCTGAAAGCTCGAAATAAAACGTTCGAAGACATTACCAACACTAAATACTTAAAGCTTTGATAAAACTGCGACATTCCAGACTATATCGAAAGCTTTGTCCATATCCACAGCCAACAAGTTTGTGAATACATTGACTATAGTGTTCGGAAAGGAGCGCCAACAGCCCTCCTGTGGAATGGTTTCTACGAAAGCCCTACTGTCGATCGCCGATAAGGTGGTACGCTTCCGGGCAATTTACCAAGTTGTAGTTAATCGCCGTCTTGTGGCCGTCGGTAGTGCAATGGTTAGTGGGCGCGGCTCTAGTACCAGAAAATGAGGGTTCGATCCCTGCGCTGACCATCTTAAATTTCTTTCGATGACGGTCACCTCGCTTAGTGACGGCGCCATGAAAAAGCTTCTCAAAATACCATTCGGAACTGGTGTAAAAACTGTAGGTCCCAATCAGTGAGTGCAAAACAAGAAAGCTCACAGCTCAATGGTTGTGAGACGTCTCCCCAATCCCTTCATGTGATGTCATGGGAAACCATTTATTTATTGAATTGATGCATTTGTACAATAATAGAAATTATCTGATAAGGCCTCAGCAAAAACACGCACTTGTGTAGAGTTGGGTAGTTCATGAACTGTATAGTTCATTTAGGGTATTCAGACATCACTAGACTTGTGTCGAACTCATTCACTAGTTCTCGAACTAGTTCGTTTTAAGGTGACCGTACATAGCAATCGCGAACATATTGGCCATATCGAACATATGCATTATGATGGTGAAGGTGATGTCTGGTCACCCTAATTAATATATACATAGTTCTTGAACTACCCAACTCCAGACATCACACTCACGAACATAATGCACATGCTTGAACTTCAAGTATGTTCATGATTGTTATGTCCGGGCACCTTAAATGATCGAATTCGATTACTTGTGAATAAGTTCGACACAATCTACAGTTGTGTCAGTTGCGGACAAAATATATATCATTCATTCCATGAGAAAACGCCACAAATCTGACCGAAGGTCTTCCGATTTTATTCAAATTTTGCACGGAGAGACTCTATGAAGCCAAATATACATTTGCGTTTTTAGATTTTTAAAATTGTTAAAGATTGCGATTTTATTAGCGTTTTTCATTTTTCAAAAAGTTAAAAAAATGGAAAAAGTAGTGAACTTTGAAGAGCCACATTTCCATAAGTGGACCGAATTTTTCAAAGATTTAAAAAGTTTCTGAAAGCTGTTTTTGTCTATTTTATGATTTGCAGTTTAAAAAAATTGTATGCAAATGCAGTTTTAAAGTGCATTTTGCAGTGCGTTTTCCCCCTTCAATTTTCAAAAAAAAAACATTTTTGTAAAATTTAGAATAGTATTTATTAAATAAATGTTCTCTTTTTCTGGGACAAAGAATTTTTCTATTTTTAATGATTTTTCATCTCGCTCCAACTAATAGTTTGATTCGATCTTTGCTACTTTTGCTTGTCACAGAATTGTACACACATATGTACAAATGTGTACATAGGTGTGTATACAAGCTGAACACAATACATGATGAAATAGGGAAGAAGTATTTCATCATCCAATTCTAGTAGCATGTAGTTTCCTTGGAATAAGTATTTGGCATCAAAAAGTAAGCCTACTTACAAAAAAATCAAAAGAAAAACAATTTTTTTTCTGTACATTAGAATTTTTTGCAAAGTGCATCCAAAAGTAGCATTTATATTACAAGTAATTGCATTCGCATTATTCTCAATCAGCATTATTTTAGAAAAACACACTTTAAATGACAACAATACCTTACAGTAACTTTTTAAATAATAGTAATGCGACAAAAACTGTTTAAAATATAGCAATTCAAAGTTACATACCAAATAAATTTCTTTCATATTTTGTACAAACATTTTCAATATCCTAAAAAAAATTAAATTTTATTTTTTTTTATATGAAAAATCTAGTAAGATTTTTTTAAAAAATCATTACAAATAGTAAGCTGCCTTGTCCCAAAAAAAGATTACTTGCCTTTTTTATAAAAAATTCTGAATTTTGCAATGATGTTAAATTTTTTAAAATCATAGGGGGAAAAAGAAGTGGAAAATGCATTCAAAAAGTGCAGTTGCTATAAAAATGCATTTCTGAAATCAAGCCCTCACTTTTAGAGTACGGATTCTACAAATAGACAACCGTATCATTCAGAAACTTTTTAAATTTTTGAAATAGTCCATCTACTTAAAAAAATATAGCTCTCCAAACTTCACAACTTTTTTCATTTTTTTAGGTTTTTCAAAAATTAAAAACGCGAATAAAATCGCGAGTTTTTTAAATTTCAAATATCTGATAATGGGATTCTCTTAATGGCTCCATAGAGTCTCTCTGTTGTCAATATAAACAAAATCGGAGGATGTGAATTCAGAAAATCACTTATTTTCAACTTACTTTCCTGGAACGAATGATATTCATCTATATTCATCTCTTTCGCTCTTCCGCATTGTCAATTTAGTAATTTCTAACTTTTTCCGATGTGTGTAAGCGTGAATTTTGCTAGTTTTGCATTATACCCGTACATTCAAAATATTTCGTGGGGTTTGTGGCAATCGCCATATATTTATAATATTTTTTATTTTCTTTTAAGTTGAAAAAAGGACCTGTAAATGAATCACCCTTGCACAAATTACCCAGCCAAATTTCATATTTTCAATCATAATTTGGTTCAAGATCCTTTTTTCTATCAAAAGCTAATTTTTAATACAAAATAGATTTTACAAGAAGCAGTGAAATTGATTATTTCGGTGGATGCCTTCAAATCAAAAATCAAAATCTCATCAAATATTCAAACAACAGATTCGCTTGAAACTCGATATTATTGTCTGATGGGTTTCTGGAATTAAATTAGTAGCAGAATCGTATACATATTAACTTAAACGTCAAATAGTTAGATATGAATTGTTGTGCATCCTATCTATCCCATCATTAAAATTCCTTATGGTCAGCCTATAAGTTAAATAGTATTGTAATAACACGTTGCTTTGTAAATTCATTTTACGCGATTTCGAACCATGTAACGTGTTGCTTGTGTGCCTGCATGCTCACATCATACACACACTTAACCGCATGGAACCCAGACTTGTTCTCATGCATGCTCGCTTCAAAGTTTTACAAATTGCTCGCGTTGTAAGTTGTGACCTGCAAGACCAAGCGACAAATGAAAACCGACGATTTATTCACGAACACATCGAAAACAAACCATCGATGTCTGTCGTCTGCTTCGTCGTATTTGAGACTGACTTTGTTTACGATGTGTGTTGTAAAATAAAAAAGAAAATACAAATTGAAATGATGGAAAAAAACTTGCCAGACTGTTTTACTGCCGAATGGTTAGACTATTTGGACGTCCATATGTATGTTCGTGTAGTGTAAAGTAATTTTGTTGCAAGTTGAAGAGAAGAAAATCTTTAATATTTTAAATAAATAGGACCATTTTGTTTCGTGTAATTAAAGTTCATGTTTGGTGATAACAGCAGAGCAAATATGTTCCGAGGGGCGGAAATTGCGATTCCCTAATCAAAAATTCGTTAAAATCTTAATCAGCCTTCGTTTAAATAACTGCCTTTTTTCGAAAAGTGCCAAGGATACAACTCTTTCAAACACAACAGACTGTTGGACCTTTAATCCCCGTATTCAGCTCATATGAGATTGTTATTCCCATAAGAAGTACTCGCAAAAAGTGTAACGAACATTTCGTGAATCTATGCGAAATTTCAGGAAGAAACTCAATTACAGGGTTGTAATTAGAGTTGGGTGGTTTTTGAACTATATATTTACAGTTCATTTAGTGAGACCAGATATGACCCTCACCAACATAATCATCATATCGGACATGTAGATTATATTCATGATTGTTATGTTCGGGCATCTTAAATGAACGAGTTCGAAAACTAGTGAACGAGTCCGACACAAGTCTGGTTGTTACACCAAGGTTATTTGGTACGAAATCAAGTATTTGATAATTCGTTGGAAACGTAGTTTTGTTATTACAATCATGTTGACAAACACAAGTAACACCACATCCGTTAAAAGTAAAACGGAGACCGAAGAACAATTATCATGAAATATTATTTAGCCTGTTTTTTTATTCCCTGCTAAACAAATTTTTCGACGACTTTATATGGGGAACTAAGCGATATTAAGCGGCTTTAAGCGGCACTCCATACAAAGTCGTCGAAAAATTAGTTTGGCAGGGAATAAAAAAACAAGCTTATTGGCAATGTAAATGAGAGAAAGGTGGTAACTCTCTGCAGTACAATTTTCCGCATTACAGAATTTCTTGCACAAATTTCGCAAGAACTGAATTCGGGGTTTTATAGTAAAACTGTCACATTAATTGAACGAGATTTTAACTAGAGGGAAATTAAAAATGGACATACATCTCCAATATAGGCAAAAAAGATGACAGAGAAATGATTCTCCAAAAGTGACTACAAATGTGGAGTACTACCCAGGAAGTTAGATAGACTTACAGGTTAATTCCTGACATTCGAACTTGGTCTGAAAGACAACACGGAAATATGAACTTCTTTATAACTTCGCATGATTTCGATAAATACCTGTACAGTCTTAAATTGAGGGAGGACAAACACTGCAGGAAATGCTGAGCAGAAGAGGACACCGCGAAGCACAATCTATTCCACTGTAAATAGTGGATACACATAAGACAGCAGCTTTACACCCAGCGAAATACTATATTGTCGTCGGAAATCATTGTATGCGAAATGCTAATTTCGGAGGATAAATGAAAAATTAGGCGTCCCGGGCGAATCTCCTTCTACAACCAGTTTCACCTGATTACACGCTCATTCCCACTTATCTAATGTGATATTAAATAAAATAAATAAATGATTTCCCACTAAATTCTATGAAGGAATTGGAGAAGCTTCTCAAACCCAGTGAGCTGTGCTCTTTCTAATTTTATACTCACTGTTGGGGACCTACAGTTTTACAGCGATTCCAAACGGTATTTTGTGAAGTTGTTTCATGGCTAAATATTCGTTAATGTCGCCGTCACTATGCGAGGGGACCGCAGCCGAAAGAAATTTAAGGTGGTCAGAGCACGGATCGAACCCAGGATTATAAAAGAGGAATGCACACTAATCATTGTACCACCGATGGCTACAGATATTACATACAACAAATTCTCCAGATCCGCTCGCTGAATGAATGTGCGCACATATGACGTGTTCGGGATCTCCTGCCGCATCACCGCTACAATACGGACATTCCGGAGAACGGCATGTTCGCAATACTACAGATATTTCACAAAACAACCATGCCCACTCAAAAACTGTGTCAGATAATAAAGCAGAATGCAAGCCACTGTGTGCTCCGCATTTTCATAAAGGTGCATTGTGGGGCCATACTTCGTTGAAGAAAACGGTGTAGCTGTAACTGACAATGGGGACCGTTGAATGAGTTTATTTTACCCAGAACTGCGCCGAAAACGTGTCTGTTTCAACAGCATTTGGATTTTTGGCCAGAAACTCCGCATGCCCTCAAGGTCACCTGACCTGACTGCATCAGACTTTTTTTCATGGGGTTATGCCAAGCAAGATATTTACAAATCGAATTCAAGGAATTTGCCTGAATTGAAGCTGTCCATTAAAACAATAATTGAGGCGAGCCCGACTTAAACCCTTCAGGCCGCAATAAATAATTTGTTGATCAGGTGTCGCATATGCGTGGATGAGCGTGGAGGTCGTTTACGGTCTATCATCTTCAAAAGCAATTAGTTAGATAAAATTAAATTGAATTTTTATACAATAAAACAAAAATAAATGCCACCCTGTATATTAAATACTATGTGCGATACAAATAATAAATTTAATGTAATTTAAACGCGTGCAACTTGTACCGAAAATAATATTGTACTTTGACAGAAAAGCGTGAAGCACCCTGTAGACCTGGTACCTTTTATTAGCATTCAGCTTAAAGTTGAAAAGGTCTCTTTCGAATGGTTTTTTAAATTTTGAAAATATCTTCTGTATTTCAGAATTTATGATTTTTCAATTTCCATCGGCCAAAATTCAACATACATATTTTGATCTAGTAAACATTTTTATGTTCTTCGATTTTCATTGCTGATATATCACAACAATCCTTGACTACTTGCCTTCAATCGGGTTTTTACAGAACTAAAAAACGTTTACTAGATCAAAAGATATGGTATTTTGGCCGATTGAATTCTATTCTGAATCACTGTTCGAGAGTGATACAGTGGTTAACATACGCGACACTGTTTCGGAAGAACGCGGATTCAATTTCCGCGGAACCGCCTATCACTTCGTACGTAATCCGGTGTAACGAGTGTGCATCCCAATTGAATCGGTAACTTGAAGAAGGGAACAAGCGCCAACAAATTCAAATTTGAATTTCCGCTGTAAAATTATGGTTGGAGCGGGACTCACAACCTGAGGCAAAGGTTATAGTACCACAAACCCCCAACAAGGGGAACAGGAGTGAGTTCGGTCTTTGTTCCCTTCTTCATCATATTTGGTTTTTGGATTCGTGCTCTTCTTCAAACTGCCGATTCACTGGGTGAGTACAAAAATGCATGCGAGAACATCTCCCCTTTATGGGATTTAGAAGTTCTCCATATCTCTTTGGGTACGGAATTTTCCGATTTTCTTTGGCAACTTGTTTACATCTTGCATGGATATAAATTGTATTTTCTTCAAAACAACATTTTATTTACAGCGAATTTCACTTTCGCGCACATCTTCTAAGTCAAATTTGTTTTGTTGTCGCCACAATTGTTTCTTTGGAAAACACTAGAATATGATACAGTCAGATGTGAAAAATATAGCATTGGCATTAAATGGAGGCCATTAAATACTAGCCTATTGACATTTTTTACAGCCACATTCATGGCTTTTTAACAAGGTGCGATAAACAACAAATTAATGAGGCATCTTTGGCGATTGGCGAATCATGCTGGGCGCCGAACCTAAGGGATCTAAGTATGTATGTTCGCACGTATCAGCCTCAACTCCATATTATGAAACAAAATACCGACTTGTACACATGGCAAGATGGGCAGATGGACATTTAGACATCTACGTACTTGAGAGAGGTAACATGAACACATGATGGTCATGATCATCATCATCAGCAGCAGCAGCAGCTTCGACGTGTTGCGATACCTTTGTGTCCTCAGCATTTTACCAGGGCCAAGCCAATTCATAATTGTCATGTATTAATAGTGGTGTTTTACACCCGGTTATTAAACCGCATTTTCAGCACACACACCTACACACACACACACTACGGATTCCAAGTGCTTCGGAATTGCAATGATGATGCCTCTCCCCCACCCCCTCTCATTATTAAGGTAACAAAAAGAGAAAGGGCTTAGAGGAGGATAAGGTATCCAGCACCCTTTTATCAGCCATCTATCTATCTATACATGTGCTTATCTAGAATATCTTCGCTAGATCCACCTCCTGCGCTCATTGTTGAGGCAACCTGATAGTCAATTTGATCGAAAACTGTGATAGCACTCAGTTAAAGTGGCAGCTGATGCTGTTTTGGCACTGAGACGCAGTTTCATCCATCCAACTATTCCTGCATTTCATCTACCAAATGACAACAACAGCAACAAACAACAACGTGGTCATCTTTGCCAGAGTTTAGTGGCTTTTCCAAAAACTTTACTATGTAAAATGCTGATCGTAAAAAAGTAATAGACTTTAACTAGGAAAGGAGGAGGAGGAACAACTGCGAAACAACAAACCATATATGTACCATGTCCATGTCCGTGTTCATGTCCGTGTCCATGTCCGTCTCTGCAATATGTCTGTCCCACTCTCCGGCCAGTTGCTGATGCACATCCATGTCAAGATTCTGTTACATGTTTTTGGAGTTCACCGTTGTGGTTGTAGTTTGTAGTTGCTTTTTATTATTATTTAAATGCCACCCGCTGAGCTGATACGCCAGTATACTGCTAACTCCTCCAATGCCCAACATATGGAATTGCATTTCCCCCAACCCAACACTATTCACCACAATCCCATCACACTCGGTGTAACTGCGAATGCATTGAATCGCAGACGAATCACAGATCTTAAGATTAACTAACCATCATAAATGGCCTTTACACGCCAACAATTCACGTTAAGATCGCAAATTTGAAATCTCTGATTTATCTGAAAATAATTCATCAATATTAATACACAGAGGACCCCGTGAGTGGGGGAAAGAAGAGTGGCCCTTAACCGAAGCACCGACATAACATGATTCTTAATTGGAACTGTCGACAGACAGCCATACTAATAATTCACCATATGATTTGTAGATTTCATTTAAGGTTAAAGGTTCCCAAATGTTTGAGGATCGAATGAAAGACAAGTAGACGTACACGAGCATTTTGTGGTCAATATCTAGATGCTCTATGCGAAAAATTAGAGTGGCTAGGTGTGTATTTATGGTCAGATCCGCAATCACTTTCTGTAATCGCTGATGGAAAGAGTTGAGTAGAGGAATCAAAGTACAGGAGCTTAACTTCATGACACATTTCAGCTAGAACACCCATGAACAGGCTAAGTTCGAGTTTATCCAGTTTCGTCAACTCATTGATATTGTTCCCATCCGGGTCTACCCAACAACATCTTTGACATTTTGCTACCGTCTGATGCGTTCCATAACCTTCTACGAGTAATTCTTGCCCAATGTAGAAATCGGCTTTAATTGCCTAGAAACGCAGCGCATTTTCCACACCCACAGAATGCTGGTTGGAGCTCATCTTGTCCAGATCATCGGCCCTTTCGTCTCTGAAGAAAAAGCGATGCCTACGGGGCCATACAATCCCCAAGCTGGCCAAGGTTGGAAAATTGTTTAACTCTTCCTTGCAGTCGAGTACCCTTAGCGATCTCACACTTTGTAACGATATCTTCGCCACTAGACTATCAGTTCTGTGGTGACAAGGCATAACAGCATAACTCGAGTTATGCTCAAATTAAATTTTTCGAGAATCGAGCTGTATATATCGTACTGCACACTATATAATCCAAATATGAATAATCCAATTTGATTTGGAAATGATTTATTAGCAAATCTCGATCAATCATTACATTACAAATGAAATTTGAACCCTTAAAACGCTCTCCTAAAAAGTTGCAAAAATAGACATATGCTGTTATGCCTTGTGACCACAGAGTCAATAGCCGTGTTTTGGTTACAAGTAAATGTTTTGGTTACAAGTAAACGGCAATTTAGCGATAAACCATATAAATCAAAAATATGGTAACACTTATAAACAATAACTTCAGCGGAAATTGTAATGTCGCTAAGTCTTCGGTAATTATTTCATACAAAACAAGCGACAATCTAAGCATGCGGTGTAACCAATGCACGCCTAATACCACCACAGCCGTGTGCCCACCTTCACTGTTCAGCCATTTTGCACATTCTGTGATAGCCTGAACTTCTGCTTGAAACACAACGCTAAAGTCAGGAAGCCGAAAGTACCAATCAATATTTAGATCCTCATTTCCGTCATGTGGTGGTGAAGGGATTGGTGATACTTTCGGATCCATTATCCTATTGCCTGTAATCATTTCGCCGCCATATGGGAGTTAAAGAAAGAATTGTCTCTATTGCCCTTAGGCTAGGTTAGGTTAGAAACGACTCATTTAGACATGTAAGTGCATTGTGATATCACCGTAAAACCGTTTAAATTGCTCCACGAAGCTTGAGGTCTTCTCAACGCCGACCTGAGATAATTCTCCCAGGTCTCTAAATAGGTAGGATATCTCTCCTGCATCATTATATAGAAGTGTTCATGCGGGGTATGCTTACAAGTCGATACTAGATACTAGTTGATAATTCCTGTGGAATCTTCAAGAAAGAGTATAGTCTAGCCTGTATCGAGATTTCGGTAAGAGATCTTCGGCATTGTTGGTTACAGGACTGCTGACTCCTGGGACTTGATAGCCGCCATACTATCCGCCGAGGCATTGATCTCAATAACTACAAAAATGGCGTTCGTTTACATCCCATGAAGGGATTGGGGAATGCTTTCTACTACCCGTTAGCTGAGCGCTTACTAGTTTTACATTTTCTGGTTGGGACCTACAGTTTTACAGCGGCTCCGACCGCTATTTTAAGAAGGTTTTCTTGAATAAGTACTCGATAGTATCGCCATAACTAAGCGAGGTGACCGTCGCCCAAAGAAATATGAGGTGGTTAGTGCAGGGATCAGAACTACGTTCTCATGTAAAAGAGTCGCGCACACTAAGCATTGCACCACAGACTGCCACGACCCCAATAAGTGCTGGACTATAATCCCTCAGACAGTCAATCATTTCCATAATAACTAATATTTCCGCCTAATGCACGCTACAATGATCAGGTACTCTACGAAAAAGACAAGACCCCGCACCCTACCTGTCATACATTTCGACCCATTCTTGTAGAAATTCACAATTCCTCCAGGAATTCATTTTCGGTATATGATTATATTTAGTAAATTTGATTTAATGTTTGACCGTCGGGTGATACCCATGTATAGGTACCATGTAGATTTTTAAGGGGATTTTGTTGATGGTGAGTTCAGAAATCAATGGGCCTGCCAACATTGTTATTCTTTAGAGTTCCAAGCCTATGTCTTCCCATAACTTCTTAGCAGCTCTAATTAGATTTGAAAAAGGGTTATATCTAATAAAATATTGCATCAACCAAACACTACTGCACTCGTTGAGTGGGTACCATAGAGTAATCTCAGACTAGAGAGAATATTTGGCTCATCTGACGTTTCCTTTCACACTCTTCGTGATGCGGTCGGTGTGATAGAGAGATGTTTGACGAAAAGTGATATACACCAGGTGGAATTACTATAACTTCTTGCTTTAATTTTTCATGTCATTTTGGTGAAAAATACTGAAATTTAAATGTGTTTTACACTTTTTTATTGACTGTTTTTGTTAGCATACATTTGTGTTGTATTTAACACAATAATTTTAACACACAAAACGAAATGCCGTTGTTGTTATATTGTTCGTTGTTTTGAACCATTGCCTCTATCTGGTATTAGTAAAGCAATTCTTTTCAACATCAAGCGTAAATATCACACCAGGCCAAATGTCATAAATTTGGTGGGAGAACTCGTAGATCTACTATAAGTATTAATCTATGGTGGGTACACTGAAGAGAATATTTTTAATAAATAAAGCTTCAGAACTTCAGTGGAGCCAACCATAATGGTTCGGTTACTGTCGTAAATACATTTTCTCTGAATACACGACACTGAAATTGTGGATCAGACGAATAGAGTAACCACTAGACATTTGCACAACACGTCTTGAAAAGACATTTGCTTTTTTCCAAGACTTTTACTGTAGCGAAGTTGCGACAACCAAGTACTTCGGGGTACTGTCGATAAAGCATTCGGGAAGGTGTGTATGTGCGCACAAAACTACAATTCAATATGAAACGCAATTAAAGAGTGTGAAAACAGTGAGCAACAGAAATGTACCGATAAATGAAGTTTTTCAATTTGTTTCCTACTGTTTGCAAGCAACGAATATATAAACTAAAAACAATATTGTCATGGCAATAGAATTACTTTCCTATATTTTTTGTAAACAATTGCCTTTTCTCTGTTGTTTGGTCCTTTTCCACTCTTCACATTTTCTTTTATTCCTAAATAATTTATTGCATTCACTGTACGCGTACACTGTATTCGAGAGTTTTGATCTCGAATACTTCTGTTTTACAAGACATTTTTTGTCTGCGGACCGTTTTAGCAAAAACAAACAAATCAAAGTACCTTTTTCCGCTTTCATTCTATTTTCCTCTCACTCAAATAACTAATCACAGAGAGTAAGGGGAATGCAGTATTTGATAGTGTGTGGACGTTCTTGAAAACTACAAACTGGTTCCCATGCAACACTTTAATATCTAATAGGGAAAATATTTTGTTTTTTGGTATATACTTTTTGTACTTTTATGTACACGTTTTGTATCATTACACATACCTCTTGTTCATTGTTTTGTTTTTTGTGCGTGGCCGTCGGTGTGCGCGGCTCTGGTGCATGAGAACGTGGGTTCGATCCCTGCTCTGACCACCTCCTTACGTTTCTTCGACGACGGTAACCTCGCTTAGTGATGGCGACACTATCGAGTACTTAGCCATGAAAAGGCTCGGAACCGGTGTAAAACTGTAGGTCCCAATCAGTGAGTGTAAAAGTAGAAAGCGCTCAGCTCACTGGTTGTGAGAAGCTCTCCCCAATCCCTTCATGGGATGTAGTGGGATTGTTATTTTTTGTTCTTTGTGCAAACTTTCTGTACTTTTGTGTACACTCTTTGGTTTAACACTCTGGCTCCATCACAGGAAATGTTGCTGTTCCTGAGATCAAAATCCTCCCATCACAAATTTCACATCAACGAAACCAAAGTAAATCGTTAACATTTTTACAACCCCATCCTTCCTGCTTGTCCCAATGATGGCCCTAGTGATTGTAAGTCCGCACCTTAGCTACATGTTACTACAACCGCCATTGACGTTTCGATTTCGATTACAACTGAGATGTGTAAAGTTATCAGGGGTAGAAGCAAAAAAATACCACAACATCCAGAAATGTAAACTATTGTTGTTGTAAAGCGGCATGTGAAAGGTAAAAAAAAGGCAACAAAAAACAACAACAACAGCAGCAAGAAAAACAATAAATAAATAAAGAGAAATATTTTAATTTTATTGTGTGCCATAAATTAGCAAAATTACGATTTAGTGTATTTAAAGTTGTTTGAATATGGCCAACAAAACAGAAAACAACAACAACAACATATTGCCAATATTTGTTGCCGGTATCGGTGTCGCTGGTGGCGGTGCTGTAGTTGGTCTCGGCGTTGTAGCCACAACAAACAAATAAATAAAAACAACAATTCTCAGAGCAGAGAAAACAGTTAATAACTTTGATGGTGGTGTTAATGCCGTGTAACGCCCCAACTTACCACAGAGTCAGGCGCCTACATTTAAATCTCAGTCATACGCGAATGTCGTTTCATTGCCTCTCTCTGGGCCAAACCAGCGTACGGGAGGAAGGGAGTTGTTGCGGAGACCACGGCTTCGTTCCGTCCAGTTAATACCTAAAAAATATAGTTTTTAATATATTTTTTAAATGAATTTCTTGTGAGAATACAAATTACCAACCGTTAACTGCTTCAGGATTGTAAAAACTAAAATCGAAATGAGATTCCCGGAAATGGACGGGATTTTAAGAAGTAGAAGGATAATGTGTAGTATGAATGCTATACTCAGAATGCATACGAACATTCCACACTGTAGACGATATCGTACATTTCGTGGTGTAAAGTAAATAAACAGCTGATGGTTTGTTTTGGAAAACAGACACTTGTACTTGACTGTGGATTAGCCATGAAAAGGCTTTTCAGAAACCGTTTGGAATCGGCGTAGGTCCCAATCAGTCAATATATATAATGAGAACACGCACATGTGAGCATCGGTTAATTAGACGTAATGCGAAAATTCGCTATTGTTAATGCAGTTTCTAGAAATTCCCCTCCCTAATTCATTGCTAAACTACATTTGTTTCTACTTTTAATTAACGGACATTCTTAATTTGTTAAATTTATGTTTTCTAATTGAATTTTTTCCGAGTGTATCGAATTCCCGGCAAAATACTGCGATGCGGAAATTTTCCTACATTCGCAATTCAACCAACATATTCAGCACCTGTTAACTTGTTTCAAATTTAGTTATTTATTCAAGTATTTTCCTGGTAAATAAAGACATTAAGTGTGCAATGTAACAAATACACTGAGAAAAAAATGTTGCAAGCAAAACAACAAAATGTGTTATGAAGATTGTATTCTCTCCTATACGCAAAGAAAAATTTCTTTACGAACAAACGAAAGTTCAGACAATAAAACTTCGTTTGAGGACTTTATTTGCAGACATAAGAAAATGGTGTCATAGCGGTAGCACATCCCCTGCAAGTGGATAAGATTTAAATCCTCGTAGAGTCAAACGCTACTGCCGTATTTTTCTACCAGCCTTGTAAGCTTCAACACTATCAGCTACGTCTCTGTCCCCTACCGTGTTGTTGGCGTCAGTGACAGGTTTTGGTTCCAGGTCGCTCTTGAATACCGTAAGATGAATTGGACCGAAGACATACAATAGGACGCCTTCAGGTTTGCTGATAAATTATGGTTATTGACAGGCATGACTTGTCCCTGAAGTCAGTTAGTCTTTTCAACTTTCCAACAGTCCAATTAACAGATGGAAGGTCACAGTTACTTATTTTTATTACACGTATGGTAGACACCTCACTGTCTTTCGTGAAAGCTGCTTTCCACGCACAGGCTTTTTTGACGGGACAGGATGTTGATCTTATTAACGACATTTACCGCCTTATTCATAAAAAGTTGTGAGAGGTTTGAGAGACGTTTTTTGTATGATAAACTGTCTCTCAAACCTCTCACAACTTTTTATGAATACGGCCGTTAGTTTGACAACAGGCCATACTTCTCCCACCTAAGCAAAGACTTCCTTGTGTAGCTCAAAAGGTCGCATATTTTCAAATGTAATAAGTTTAGTTCGGCTTTGGTACCCATAAACCCCATAAACCTCGCCGCACTAGAGTATCTCCATACACGCCGTTAATTGCAGCCAAAACATACAACCATATGTTCCGAAAGATGCATCTAAAGGGTTTTCCAATAAGGCCTTGAAATAAAACGCAAACCATTTGAGATATTTCCAAAACTTTATGATCGACTTGAAATACAATGAAAACATTTATAAATGAAACTCGACTTCGTTCATATGGTCACCGCGGACACGTCGGCAGCGGTCGATTCGTTGGACCCAATGTTCGATGTCTCTGTCACACATTTCGCGTTCAATGTTGGCTCTGAGTTCTTCCAACGTCGTCGGCTTGTTGGCATAGACCAATGAAGGAAAAAGGCTAGAGGCGTTAAATCGCTCGAACCATTCGGCCAATTGACGGCTCATCGGGTGTACGTCAACGTATTTGATTGACTACGTCAAGGCAAAGTTATGGGCGTATCGTGGACCGGTCAAATTCCTTACGCAGTTATTTTGATTTTAATTCACAATTTCTTGCAGTGTATTTCCAGTAGACATGCGAAATTTCGCACTAAAACGTCATACCATTATTTTCCTAATAAAACGTCTGTCGCCAGCGTTTTTTTACGCACAAAAGTTAAGGATTTTTTAAAAACAAATAGCAAGATTTTTTTTCAAATTATTCAGAAGTTCTTTGAGCAAATATGAGTAGTTGATGTATCTACCTACATATATATTGACAAGTAACTATGTAAATAGTAGAAGACACTTGTGTGAATATGGAAATTGATTCCAAGTCACATTGTTTTGAAGCAATGATAAGTTCCTCGATTAACACGTGGAAAATGGCATTTCCATACATCTCCCATTTAAAGTAAAAGTTTTGGAAAATAAACACTTTCGTGATGGAGGAGCATTGACTAGGTGATATCTAAGAAAAGAGTTTCATTTGGGATACGCCTAATAAATACAGTTTGTATCATGGAATGTTAAGGACAAATCAAGATTGTAATTTCTTTTCAAAATGAAAGTGGTAATTTCTGGGGCGCCCGGTCTTTAAATATAGACGAAGTTTACCTTCTTTATGGTCATTAAGAAATTGTGACTTCGTCGTTAAACGGTAGTTGAAAATAAACTGTCATAACTGAGTAGGCCCACGAAATACGAACCCTGCCCGTCGTGGCAGACACGATAACTGAGATGCCCGATCTCAGTAACGACAGTAGGACGTTAGAATGTTCCAAGTTTAGGCGGACCCATACCAGCATGAAACGTGCACAGTTCCTTACTAGTGACCACCAACCGTTGGTTGTCAGAAGAGCACAATTTCTCAAGCAGAACTTTCAACTTGTTAGAGGCATGTTCAGATGTTCTAGTTCCTCTGGAGCATGTAAGGTATTCGCCAGTCTAGCAATTTTATCGGCTTTCCAGTTCCCTGGCATGTCCCTGTGGACCGGCCCACAAATCTGGTGAATATCAAATTGCTCAGTCATGTCTCGTTAAGAATTCTGCGATACACGAGGAGAGGTCTCGAATTCAGGAAGGCAGATCCTATGGACTTAGTGGCAGCTTGACTATCAGAGAAAATATTGATTCCGACTAAAGTCAGTACACTACTTATCAGTCATTCCGCCAATTATCTAATAGATAACATTTCTGCCTGGCAGGTACTACAATGATCAGTCAATGTTTTCGAAATAGATATCACTAAGTACTTGGAAAATACACCAAAGCCTACTTTGCCGTCAAGTTTTGAATTATCTGTGTAGAAGTTCACGAATCTCGTATGTCCAGGGTTGCAACCCGAGACCGTGATGTTGCCAACTGGAGCAGAAAAGCTGAAGATCAAGCTGGTTAGAGAAACATGTTATGCTCATTTTGTAAGGCCCATGAAACTGTGGGTTGTTTTAGGCCACCTAAGTAAGTAAGCAAGAATGACATTTAGTGCGTCTGTCGGTGTCGTTCTCAACGCACTGGTGGCACACTTAACAGCCATTCGCTAATCTTTGTTCAGTATCCCGCAGTAGGTGAAATTCTGTATAGCCGGGTCCACCAGACGATAACGCCATACAGCCATATACAACCAATGAACTATACACGGGTTCATGCCCCAGCATTTTCTTAGCGCCCTTTTATATATTGCGCTATAATAGCATTTTAGGCAGGATGTAGGGTTTGAAGTTTAACTACCTGTCGAGTACTCAAGTATTTTGCGCTTTCAGGGAAAGGAAGTTCAATACCCCCTAGGGCGACACGTTCTCCTCCTGCTCAAAACAACCAATTCTGACTTGGTTGGTTAGTTTTGGGGTGACCATTATACGAAGCCCATCTCGTCGTGGTATGAAGAGCGTAATGCAAGATGTCTCTAAGAGTACGTGGATACTTGCCTCTAACCGCTATTGCCACGTCATGTATTGGCTGGATGTATTGGCTAGGGGATGTAATTGAAGATTCCCCATCTAGTAATAAACATATAATTTTATCCACTTTAAAACTGTTTCCCCTCCAGAAACCCCATCTAAATTACAAAGTTAAACCACCTCTTTTGCCAACACTTTATGATTCATTGTCAAACCATTACATCATTTCAATTACAATGCGGGAGCTCACTAAGTGACTCCAATGCTGACTGCCTGAATGACTGACTGGCTGGGTAACTGCATCATTTCTCGTATGAATGGTGCAAACAAACATTAGATATGTAAATCTGGATTATTATTTGAAGTAGATTTCATTTGAAATGCGATTACATCAGCAGCACATCAATTTGCCACACTTCGGACCACATTCAACCATACCCACATATTCTTCAATCAAGCGTCCAGCCACGATTGAATCCATAAACTTCAACCCATACCCCCATCCTTACTCCGCCAAGTCAAGCAACCACCTGCTATAGTTAGTAGTCACTCTATGACCAAGTGATGCTGTCTGTCTACATTGTACGATTATACTTACATATGTGCTATATATTTGTTTGAGTGTCAGAGTTGCCATATTTTGACGTGTTGCAATTGGCAATTGCTGGCTGGTGGCTGGTGGCTGCTGTGCTGTTTGTTGTTTGCTATTGGCTGTTATTGTTTTTATGACCATGTTTTTTATAATTTCCATTATTTAATAACAAAGTCCATTACATCGTTACGTTATGGCCGTAAATATTTTTCTAAATTTATTGCTTATTGATTTTGCCAAGCAAAACAAAAATGCTCAACTCAAAACGCTGATTGCAAAATGGGATTGCACATGTGTACATAGAAAAATAATTAAACAAAACAGCCATCACCAACTTTTTCATATAATGAGAGTGTGGTTTTGACACGCTTAAAAATGCAACTCTGAACATCTACTCTTAATTCATTTGCCCCCGCTCCACCACGAAATAATTTAACAAACGGTCAACATAAAATGTTTAACGTGATTATTAGACAAACAGTGGTTTGTGTGGAATTTTATTTGAAATCGATAATACGGTGATTGAATATAACAATGTCTAGTGTCTTTGGTGGGTGCATCACAAATAACAATAAAAATATTTGAAAACACTTCCGAAAATTTTGAGTTATTCTGAAAAAACTCACGCGTAACTCAGTAATTTTAACGGTTTGGAAGGACTGAGAGTAGAAGGAACACATGTTTGCATTAATTATTGGCAGTGATTTTCTTACGAATGCGGGGGTGACTATTTTTTTTTGACGTGTAGTATTATAATTTAAAACAAAATAATGAGATAACATTATAAGTGATGATTTATCCGACCTTAAATTGTTCGAACGTTTGGTCGTATTTTTAATTAATTGTATTCTTTGATATTTCACTACCCTTTGGGTAGCATCGTCAGGAAGATAAACACAATTATTAATTATTTCTAATAAATAAATTTAATTAAAAATACGACCAAACGCTCGAACAATTTAATTTTTGGAGATAACATAATTTTAAACTGAAAATTGACTTTATTAGACAGAAAATTTTATGTCATTTGTGTTGGAATATTATTAGGACCATGATGATGCCGCGGCTGGCTTGTATGTGGCGCATACTGGAAGTCCAATTTTCGGCCACTCTTTCAAGCAATGAAGATGTATCGCGGCAGTGGTTGTTTTCTTCCTAGGCGTTTCTTCCTAGGCGTACAAAGTTTCCGATTTGTTCGGACAACCCAATGGCTTCATGTAACCCCAGACAAGGAAATCTAGAGGCGTTAAATCGGAAGATCAAGGTGGCTAATTGAGTGACACATTTCGAGAAATAACGCATTTATCAAATGTTTCCTTCAATAGATTGATTGTTTGATACGTTACATGGCATGTGGTGCCGTTCTGTTAGAAAAGCGTGTATTCAGCCAACATTCCGTTCAATTGGGGTACGAAATAATCGGTAATGATGGCTCAATAGCGCTCGCCGTTGACGGTCATATTCTCGCCGTTTTAATTTGTACAGAAGTAATAACCAACGATTTCACCGGCCCATAAAGCATACCAAACAGCTAGTTTTTGTGGATGTAACGGCTGACTATTCAACCATACCGACTTCGGTTGACTATTCGACCATAGCGGCTAAGACTGACAATTCCACCATACCAACTTTGCTTGACTATTCCACCACAACGGCGTAGGATGACTATTCCACCATACCGTTTTCGACTGACCATTTTACAATTGCGGCGTCGACGAATATTTCAACATAGCGGCTTCCGCTGACTATTTTACCATAGCGGCTTCGGCTGACTACTCCACCATAGCAGCTTTGGCTGACTACTTCCTGTATTCTTGTCATCAACCGATGTAAATCCGATTACCAATCCAGTTCTTCCCATCCTATTATAAGATGCCCGTACTGAAGGACGAATCGAACGGGTCTTGAGCCGTACTCAGCTAATCCAATCCCGACTCACAACGTGTGCAACACACCATGTTCTCGATTATCTGAAATCGATTGACCGAACCCAAAGGAATATTCCCAAACCATTCCCAGTAGGGTATTCTCAACCGTTCCAACACGTTCCCATAGTAGAGCTCTCAGACCGAACCCAAAGGAATGTTCTCAAACAATTTTCAAGGGTATTCTCAACCACTCCAAACCATTACCAGAAGAGTGTTCTCAGGCCAAACTCAAAGGAGTATTCTCAAACCATTCCCAGAAAAGTATTCGCAACCGTTCCCAGAATAGTGTCGTCCAACCGTTGCTTGCCAGAAGAGTGTGGTCAACGAGTGGATCAATTGATGTTGTTTCTTTAAACTAAATCATTTTGTATCAGAACAAATCCAATAAAGAATCTAAATTCAATCCCCATAGAAGGGTAAACCATTCTGTTCTTATTTTGGAAGTTTTATTGGAACCTAAACAAAACCCCTGGACATGACTGAGCGTACATCAGCCATTGACAAAACCACGTTTCTCTACCACATTTTCAGGCTCTGCTTTGTGGGTTTCTGCCGAAAGGACGGTTCAGGGCATTTGGGAGCGTCGACTGTCCCGTGTTGTTCCGCTCTCTTCAAATCGTGTCGCCAGACTTCGAATTATTTGCGTTGTGGACGCTGCACGATTGGGATATTTTCGCCGAAATTCACTTTGAGATAACACCACTGGCGAATTTTTGCACGCAAATATTGTCACAATTATCACGCTTTCTTGAGGTGTAAAGCGATTAATTTTTATAAATTTCGTTCGTGTCTACTTTACGAATATCAAAATCAAACTGCCATTCGCAAAAATATGGTGATATTTATTGCCCCACCTTGAACTTCCGTTCGTGCCATTTGCCATATCATTTGTGTCATCTGGAAATTCGGGCTCATCAACGGCTTCTCATGCAGACGAAAATCGTTTTCCAAGCATCCTATAATTGATTGACGGAAAAAAGAAGAAGTCACTGGGTGCCGAATTACAATTCTATGGCGGGTGACAAACAATTTCCATGTTTTGAGAGCGGAAAAAGTCACTCGCTTGAACCGATGTGTGAGCAGAGAGTGGAACGGCCTTCGATAATTTTCAACTTTAAAGCCGCCGCCGATGCTATCGTCACACTCGGCTGGAAAAATCAGCTGCTACCTCTTATCTCATTGGATTAGATCGGCTGATAATCAGACGTCAATGGTTTTATTAAATTTTTCTTCCATCGACGTCCTTTTCTTAAATTGAAGCCAGATATTCGAGACCCCTCAATCCATTACCATAGTTTTAAATAAGCAGAAAATTGTATCGATAGCTCATTTGTAATCGAGACATCTAGGGTTGAAATTTTAAAATTCAATAAGTTTTTTGAGTTACTAAGGATGAAAGCTTTACGCATGTTTAACAAATCTTTCAGTAGGAAAGATGTAAGTCTGATTGGTCTAAAATATTTTGGATTAATATCCTCTTTGTAGTGAAAAATCATATTTCCAAAAGTATTCATACAAATTTATATTGACAAAAGTACTTTGGTAAAAGTACTGTTATGAAAGTACTTTAAAAAAGTACATACTTAAAAAAAAAGGTAGTTTAAAAGAAGTACTTCGTAGTAGTTACTAGTTGACGCAACATCAATTACGCCAGATTGGCAAGTGAAGATTGGCAGGATTATAAAGACTTATGGTAATATTACAAGCAGCCGATACGTATTTCCATCATCGGTCTCTGCGATGTGAGAGGCCTAACCAGGACGAGGGGCAATGGGAGGATTGACTATTGTTAAATTTCTGAGGAAGAAGAAGAAATCGAACACCTCTGCCTGTAGCCAGTTCGGCAACATAGGAGGATTCGCTGTTTTGGTATGTTTGTTGTGGAAATTTACTTCTTCATAACAAAGGTATTTAAAAAAACATATTTATTTCTTACTAACCACTGTGCCATGGGTCGACAATAAATGTCTAATAATGTGTTAATGCATTTTAGCCGCCAATCTCTTTTAGTAATTGTATATGAACTGAAAATTTCTCCCAGACTCGTGTTAAGGTGAAGGCTTTTTTATATTGGATTTTCACGGTATTTGACATCAGTCACATCAGTTTGCCGTGTGATGTGATGCGAAGTTGTGGTGATTGCGATAAAACCAAAGCAAATGAGATGAGTTGCGCAGCGATGCCATGCAATGCAACGAGTTGTGGTATGACGAGTTGAGATGAGCTGGGATGTGATGAGATGAGATTGCTTGGGGTCTAGCTGGTCTGAGCTGATGATGGCCAATATTTGTGTTAAAGACCACAACAAACGTTTCACGCATTAACATTGACTTTTATCTTTTGCATTTGTTAGTTTTGGTCACACATTTACCCGTATGAGTTGTGAGTTATACATGAAGTTGGTTATTCGTACTACCTGGTCCCTTGAGCTGTAGGCGTGGCTGTGGCTGTGGCAGAATTAAGATGTTGCCACGCAAACAATGCGCGATTTGTGCCTCATGATTGTGCATTTGTTACAGCCGCTTACAAAATTTTAACTACAAATACGCGCATGCGCAAATGCCACGCGAGAATGTTGGGTCATAGCTGGGGGATGCAGTGGAAAGGTGGGATGGTGTGATGGCGGGATGCATTTGCAATGTGGTTTCGCTTCTATCATCCAACTCTTTGATTTGTTGCCATTTGTGGCAACTTTAATTTCTTGCCACAAAGTGTGACTGTGCATACAATCAGCTGCAAGTTCATTTGTTCCATCATTCATACTTTGTTATTTGTAGTTTGAAGAAGTGAAAGAAAAGGTTTCTTTATTTCTTTCATTCTTCCTTCACCGTGGAGTGGGAGACCCAACTATTGTTGCTAGACTATGGATTCATGTGATGTTGTTGTTGTTGTGGTATATTTCACAAATTGAGTGGCTGTGGTTGGTGTTGTTGTTATAGCAATTTAGTTTGTTTTGGCGGCTATTTAAGTGGAACGCAAATATGGAAATTTCTATGCCAACTCTTTTATGACATCTCAAGAATGCAAGAATGGAGATGAAATGAAAACAACACCAGCAACAACAGCACAAAGCAGCATCATCAACAACAACAATAACAATATTATCCACTGTCCCTCACCAACACACACCATCACCATCAACATCATCGTCATCATCTCTGCCATGACCATCACCGATATCGCCACCATCTTGATTCTCAGAGGAACTGCAAATTTTTAAAATCAACACAAAAGATTCCTTCCTTCCAAGGAATGTCATAGCCATTTGTGAGTCGTGGTGGTGGTGGTGATGTTAATGGTGTTGGTGTTGGTGTTGCTGGTTTCTTGGCACGGATTTTCTTTGAAATCGTTTAGCATAAAGGTGGCAGGACAATCAATTGCCTCACAACGATACCGTATCCTAAATATCATAATATCACATAAGTTGATTAAGTATCATAGACTATTGAAGATATTGCCATTATAGCTTGATTGTATTGCAAATTAAAAGCTTTTTGATTTAGAAAGAATGCCAATTTTAAAATTTTGGAAATGAGAAACGAGTAGTTCTATGGGTTACACTTAATGTCCATTCACAGATGACGATAAGGTGTAGTCAGGATATTCCATAAGTTGAAGTCCTGGGTTGAAGTCCTTGAGAACATAGACAAAAGGGTTGTAGCATAGAATCCTTCTTTAAAAAACTCTTCGCAGGTGGCCGTCGGTGGTGCAATGGTTAGTGTGCGCGGCTCTTATGCATGATAACATGGGTTCGATCTGTGCTGAGAACACGTTACATTTCTTTCGTTGGCGTTCACCTTGCTTAGTGACTCTATCAAGTATTTAACCATGAAAAAGCTTCTCAAAATACCATTTGGAACGGGCGTAAAACTGTAGGTCCTAATCAGTGAGGGTAAAACTAGAACGCGTACAGATCACTGGTTGTGACAAGCTCTCCCGAATTCCTTCATGGGTAGTAATGGGAAACCATTTTTCTTATACTCATGATTATAACAGCCACAATGTATAAACTACGACATTTTCCATTACTTTCCTTTGCTGAACCCTACTACACAACTTTGCTGACCCACTTGGATTCAAACTCTTCCCAAAAAACTGAGAAATCTTATAATCATTAGACATCTTAAATCTCATGGGCAGAAATCTTATAAATTCTAACTAAAACGTGTCTCCATAAGGGTTTAATGTCCTTCCCATGTGAATTGTTAAAATTTTCATCCCATTTCTTTACAACCATCCGGTGATAGTTATCCGCCATCACATTTCCTATGACATAAAAGGTCCTGAAACCTCTATTTGTGTTATCCGCCTGAGTATAAGAAGGTGTGTTCAGGCAGCCTGGACTACGATGAGACCTAGAAAACCTCTTTCTTATGATCTTTGATTTAGAAATATGAATACATACTACATCTGACGGTCCGTCCGCTGGGGTTCAACTTGCAGTAAAATTGATACGACGTTCTTAAAACTGCTGAAGGTGGCAATCAAGATGTGACTTTTGGTTTGGTGCTGGTGGCAGTACTTAGGCTTGTTAGTCGTTTGAGATATCTCGTACTAGTTTGCCCATTTAATTTGATTGAAAGACTCCACAAGATGTCAATGTCTATCCCATTATATCCCATGAAGGTATTGGAGAGAGCTTCTCACATCCAGTGAGCTGTGAGTTTTTAGTTTTACACTCACTGATTGGGACCCACAAATTTACACTGGTCCCGAACGGTAGTTTGAGAAGCGTTTTCATGACCGAAGTGAAATGTAGGGTGGTCAGAGCAGGGATCGAACCCACGTTCTCATGTACAAGAGCAGCACACACTAACTATTGCACCACCGATGGCCACAGATGATGAGACACATCTCAGAGACAGATGTTCAGTTTCTCTTCCTAGTTGCTACAGTGTGTCCGTCGTTGGTTCGATCGTGTTATCGTGGATATCTTGTGTACATAAGATCGTAGGTTCAATCCACACTCTGGTCTCCTTTCATTCCTTTCGTCTCATTCAGTGATGGCGACACAACTGAGTTATTAGCGTTGAAACAGCTTCCCAATATTTAACTGATCGGATTCGTTTAAAACTATAGGTCCTAATCAGAGTTTTCACAAGTTAATAAGTGTCTAGCCAAATTAGGGTTGCCAGATGAGCTGGAATGGGGTGGAATTTCCAGATTTTCTATGTCAAGTCCAGTTGCAAGCTATTCAATAATTTTTCCAGCTAAATTTACGTTTTGTAATAATATTTCAATAGGAAAGACTATACGTTTAGTTATTTATCTATTTCATTCTCAATAAGGTGATTTTTGAGTGCACTCAATTACACCCAAAGAGAGAAAATAATAGTACGCAGTATTTCCATATTGCCCCATCTCTGATTTGTATGACCAATACTGATAATTTGACAATTGTTATCAGCTGATCGACAGCAAATGTAAATACAAAGTTTCACATTGCAAGCAAAACATTCGTTCAATAAACATGGAGAGCCATGAGGAAGCTGGACCGTATAGAAAAATAAATTTTACAAGCTTTTCCGATAAATGGATTACGGCAGGAGATTATTCAAAGTGGCTCAGAAAGAAGGATGACTATGCTGGCTTTTGCAAACTGTGCCAAATCGAAATATGTGTGAAATACGAAGGAAGTCGCTCATTAAACAAGCATATGAATACAAAAAGGCATTCCAAAATGGAATTTTCTGCTAAATTCTCTCCTAGCATTTCAAACTACGTTGTTCCAAAGGAATCACAAGATGAGGTAAACATTTCCCGAGCTGAATTGATGTCCGTTTTTCACAACGTAGTTCATGGGCTAAGTTATAATAGCTTGGACTGCCAAATTAAACTAAGTTCTGTCATATACAGCGATAGTAAAATCGCACATAAAATTACTTGTGGTCGAACTAAAGCAGCAGCTATGACACGAAATGTGCTGGCCCCGTATGCACAAGAAACAGTAGTTAATGCCCTTAAAGAGAATTGTTTTTTTCAGTAAGTAGTGATGCATCTAATATTGGAAATGTTAAAACATATCCATATACGGTTCAATATTTTGATGTTGAAAGCGGAATAACGAAAAAAGTTTTGGATTTCTATGAAGACTGCAATGAATCTTCATAAGATATATTTGACCACATTATGAGAATTACGGACAATAACAACCTTAGCGTCGAGCAAATAGTTGCATATAGTGCTGACAACGCATCTGTGAATTACGGCATGCACAATTCTGTATTTCAAAAACTTCAAAACGTTAACAATCAACTCATCAAAGCGAATTGTAATTGCCACATTATAAATAATTGTGTGAAGTATGCTCTTAATTCATTATCTGTAGACATAGAAACCATTGTAATAAAAACCTTTAATGAATTTAGTTCCTCGGCCATGAAAACGCAAAAATTAAAACAATGTTTTGACTTTGCGGAAATAGAATACAAAAATCTAAGTCGACATATACCCACAAGATTGCTTTCACTTTTGCCGGCGATCGATCGCTTGGTGCTTTGTTGGCCTGCAGTTAAACGGTATTTTTTACAGAAAGGAAAACAAAATTGTCGAAAAGCGCTCTGGGACTTCGTTGCATATAGTGTATCAGATGATGAACTAATTAACGAAGATGAGGAATGTTTCGTAGAAGGTGTTTCGAAGCTTACTTACATTTTATTCATAATGTTTTGCATGTATTCAATTCCACTATATTATCTCTAGAAAGTGACTCATGTTCAATTTTGGAGTTACACGACATAATGATGAATCTTAAGAGCAACTTGCAAAGCCGACTAAGTGACTCTTTTTATGGAAGCAAAGTATTGTCGATTTTTAAACATATATCTGCTGATGAAAGAGGGAAGTTCAAGTCAGAAGTAGATTCATTTTTATTAACATCTATTAATTATTTAAATCAACGATATAATTTTGAAGACACTTCGATTTTTAACCAAATTTCTGTTTTAAATCCAAAAAAGTCACTTATATCATGGGATTCATTATCCCATCTACCAAAGCTTTTAAATATTTCTCACGCAATTGATAACGACAAATTATATTCAGATTTTTGTTGTCTTCGGAAAGTTGTTGATCAATTGCCAAAAGATATACCGCTTGATAAGATATGGGCAAGATTTTTCAAAATGTGTAACAAAGGTAAGCTTGAGAATTTACATAAAATAATCGCATTTGTACTTGCAATACCAGTCAGTAATAGTTATTGTGAAAGAGCCTTCAGTGTATTGAATAATTTATATTCCAAAGATAGAAATAGAATGGCATTTGATCTCATACCTGCAGAACTTTTAATAAGGCTGAATTTTGATGAAAATTGTAAAAATTTTCACAACTTTTTGATATCACCTGGAGGAACAGAACTAACAAAATCTGTTTCTAAAAATACAAAATATATGTGGCAAAATAAATAAATAAATATACATATCCTGAAATGCTTATATGTATTATCATAAGGACTGCATTAAAACTTTTTTGCTTTGTTTTGTAAATTTAATTTGTAAGAAAAGATTGAATTAAAAATATGTTGTTATGTTTTGTTAATTTAATTTAATTTACTTTATTTTATTTATGTTTATGAAAAGACTGAATTATAAATGTTTTGTTATGTTTTTATAATTTAATTAAATAATTTTAATAAATGAATTTAACAGAATTTATTCCTCATATTTGGGGATTTACGAAATCCAGATTTTTTTTATAAAATCCAGCTAACTTATTCAAAATTCCAGGCAAAAGGCCATTTGAATCTGGCAACCCTAAGCCAAATGCGTGCATGAAGCTCTCTCCATCCCTGCATGTAATGTAATGGATGTGCCATTCAGTCGGAACATGTTTGTTTACCAACCAGACAGTGTCCTACTAAAACCAAAATCATCCATACCTGTGCTGTGGGTACATAATATGTACCCCGCATTCATTTTAACTGCATAATCACATAGGATATGATCACTCAATAGTCCCTAGTATAGCCAGACCATCTTCTCTAAATGTTATTCCGACTCCCTTGCTGTTTCATCCCACCAACTTGATCTGTGTTTGGATGTGATCTTCAGTTGATGCATGTCTACCATTCACGCAGAGTCCTTTCAAACTACAAGCTTTGTTAAAGCATCCAACTTTATTTTCTGGTTTTGCAATATCTGACCTCCGTTCACCTTTCTTGCATAATGGCATTCAAATGTTTGTGCAGGATATGTTTAAACACCCGGGTACTCCCTATTATTGCTAGTTACTCATATCTAAATGTTGTTCCACCTTTGCAGGTTTATCCCAGAACCTTCACTTGCATTGTACCCGCATTGATACCTTTTTGCAATTCCTGGAAATTCCACACTCAACTGCAAAGGACCGTATTCATTTTTAGGTTCTAATTCTGCCAATTAGATGGTGGAATCACATATTTATCGTTTGATATCTACGTGGAACTTACCATCAAAGATGCTGTGGAACGAACAGGTCGAGAAGATGACTGCAATTTCGATGAAGCTGGACAAAATCGTATTCAAACGATTCAAGGGTGTACTAACTGAACACTCAATTTAGAGGGCACAACTACACTGAAAAATTAATTGTTTGCAAAAATTTGTAGTAACCGGTAGTTGCCATCGAATTGCAGTTGCGACAATCGAATTGATGTTGCCACGTTTAGACCCCACAACCGAAATTTGGTTGAAGCAACCTCCAATAGGTTGTGACAACCTCTAATGGGGTTTGACAACCTCTAATGGGGCTGTGACAACCTCTAATGGTGTTGTGACAACTTCTCATATGGTTGTGACAACCCCTTTTGTGGTTGTCTATACAATTAAAAGAGCCAAAGTTAAAAGTGAGGAGGACGTTGGAAGGATGGAATAATTTGTATGTCATTGACTCGCTTTCACTAGATTGTACTTCTCCAATGATACAATAACTAGTTTGTAGATCACTGATCAAATTCGTAGGCAGCATGATGTTTGTTTGAAAACTATGAGGTTCTGAAAACTAGCTTATACGTTATGGATCGTGGAAGGCTCTGCTTTACCCATTCATTTGGAGTAATGGAATTCTAAGTTTGTAAATTACATCCAAAGGAGATACTACTCCCAACTAATCCTGACGGTACAGCTCATCGGAAAATCTTCTACCTTAAAACCTGGGTAGTCTACAAAACAGCCATTGAAAAGTCTTAAGAATGAAAACGTTTAGTGCCAGAAACAAATTTTTAGCCACTTCAGTTGATCTAATGGGAAATCACGGTTTTAAGTTGAGTTCGAAGAAGATACTTCTCCTAACAATTCCTACCGATATAAATAAAAAATAAATGGTTTCCCATTACATCCCATGAAGCAATCGGGGAGAGCTTCTCACAACCAGTGAGCTGTGCGCTTTCTAGTTTTATACTCACTGATTGCGACCTACAGTTTTACACCGGCTCCGAACGGTTTTTTTGAGAAGCATTTTCATGGCTAAATACTCGATAGTGTCGCCGTCACTATGTGAGGTGGCCGCCGTCGAAAGAAATTTTAAGGTGGTCAGAGCAGGGATCGAACCCAGGATCTCAAGTACAAGAGTCGCGCACACTACCCATTGCCTGGACAGTCTGGGAAACAGTCATTAGAAAAGTCCTCAGAAATAAAATGTCTGGTGGCAGGTTATTCGCCAAATTTTAAACTTTTAAAAAAAATACAACAACTGCGTTTACCCTTATGTACAACAACCAGCCCAGTCCACATGGTTGGACACAGTCTTCCATAACCTTCTCAAGTGCTTCAACATCGACGTCATGCAGTTGGGTTTCTTTAAATTTAGTGTTCTAGTTTTACAGTGTAATTTTGCTACATTCATGTCATATTTCATTGACTTCAAATCTACAACCGGATATCAGTGCGAATTATCTTAGTTGTTCGTTCCGATTATTACCAGCATTTACCGTTTTGATAGATAAAAACCAATTACTGATTGGGTTCATTACCTAATTGGTTATCTGGCTTAACCGTCCCATCCCAACGTATCCCAACCCATCTCAACTTCATAGCCATTCATTCATCCAGTTGGATCATTACGGTTTAAATGGAATCCAGCTAGTAACGAAATGTATCCTGCGTTCGAATTAGAAATAAACCAAAGAGAAACAAAAACATTTTTCCGATAAAAATCTAAAAGAAATTGCACATGTAATTCAATAATTTCCCATGGAAATCCTAAGCGGCAGTGAAATCATACTTTATGGCTTATGAACGTTGAGGTTTCCTATTTTGGGTTTGAGTTGCGTTGTGTTGCGTTCTCCTTGTTGCCTACAAGAGAGTGGGGCAGGTAGGTAAAACGCCTTATTTCTTCATTCATTGCATTTCATTTCATTACATTAACTAACATTAACTGAAGAACTACAACACCAACTATCTAAATACAAATCTAATTGTAGATTCGACACGAATCTTTTAGTTAAACGAGTGGAAAAAACATCTCATTACATAGCGCATGCGCGCGCGCACACCAAAGTAAACGGCCGACCAACCGCGCCAGCCAGTTAAGCACCACCTTACCTTATCGTTTCTAGTCGAACAAACGCGATCGTCAGTTGTTGCATCGATCGATGCGATCGATCGTTAAGAATTAAACGCCACAAGATTTATCTTGTAGATTGATAAGTAGATCGATAAATTGCAATGCTCGTCGTTGGTGCGCATGCGCTCTTGCTGTACAATCTTTTGAGGCCGCACAACCCAACCATAATTGTGAATGGAGGGAGAGTCCGAATGCGAGTGCGCGCGCGCGCTTCGTCAATTACACGTTGCTACAAATGCAAAATGTTTTGGGTTGGACACCATATTCAGCTCTGCTCGTCTGGAGATTCCGATAAAAGCTGAAATTTCGAAATGAGGTTTCAATAGATTCTGTTCTATATTTTCTAGTAACTGGCCACCTTGTTTGGAACATTTTAAACTGAAATGCCTTTAATAGTTTTGTTTTTGAGGGGAGATTTGAAAGGTATTTTGTTTTGGTTTTTTCCTTCTATTGATTGGTTTAAAGTTCAGTCCAAGAGTAGACGGAGTTATGTGAGAGGATGTCAGGAGTAACATATAGAGTTGTACTAATGGAGTTTTACAAATGAGGGTCGAATGAAGATTGTGGTCAGAAAATGGCATTGACTCTAGATTTGTTTCCTCCGACATTTCATTACTACTATACAGGGAAGGCTTCCCACAAAACGTGACTAATACATATCTTTTACTTTTTTTAAACTTTTTTAAGTGCATAATGTGAACCAAACTTTGAACTAAAATATGTACCAGAAAGTGCATTAAAAGAGAATATAAAGTATTGCAAGAAAGGTACTTTATAGTAAACTTTATGTCAATTTTGGAACACAAATTTGGGTTATTTTACCGTTTTTTTAAAGAAAATAAAGTGCACTTATATGTATACTAAAAAATGTACCAGAAAGGTTATAAAGTGTGCCAAAAGAGGTGGTGCACTTTATGTACTTTTTTTGGTAAACTATATTTATTTGTTTTTTTTATAATTTGTTTTAATAGGTACATAAAGTGCAACAAAATGTGTACTGAAAATGGTACTCTAAAAGTGTATAAAGTGTATCAAAAAATACTTCAAATTGTACTTTATGGTACACTTTATGTACTTTTGTTGGTACACTATAATTATTTGACTTTTAGATTGTTTTTAAAACTACTTTATGTACCCTTTTGATATAAAGTACATAATATATTTTTTTCATTTGAATTTACATTCACAATTTACATTACCGCTGGTTTTAAATTCTGATATCATAAATCATTTTTTGTGTTTAGACATAAGACATCCGTCAAATGATCGCCGCGGCTTCGATGGGTGGCGCGTATCCGAGAGGTAAGGCAGAATTGGACCAATGACAAAAGTTATGTTGACTTTGAGGGCACTGGCCATTTGTGGTCTAAAAGAGTCAAGTCGCGCGATCTCGGTGACGAGTTCAGGTCGCGTCTGCGCGAGATTACCATGCCCTCAATTCGCTAGTGTAGAATGCCCATCGTGGCATCGAGAAGAAAAAGAAATTGGTTATTATCGATCGTTTGTACAGGGTCAAATCGCACGATCTCTGTGGGCAGTTCACGTCTCGTCTGCGTGAGATAACCATACCCTCAATTCGCTCATACAGACTGGCCATTGTGCCTTCAGCTGTGTGGTTGTCTGGTTGGAACCTTATATCATCAAATTTTGGCTAAAAGAAATTGGTTATTATCGATCGTTTGCAGTGTTCGTTCCTCGCTGATATTAATTCCATCATCGTTTTCGACGACGTACGAACCGGTGATGCCGCGGCCCACAATTCACACCAAACAGTGACTTTCTGCAGATGCATTGCCACTTGGTGGATCTTGTTCGGATGGGTATCGTCCAAATTCCGACAATTTTGCTTGACCTTCATCCAAAAATAGGCATCGTCGCAAAATGGAAACAATGCACGTGTCGTTGCCACAAAAGCGCATCCATTTTGATTTTACCATTTGCACGTGTTGCTCGACACTGTAACTTACTATTAGGTTTATTGTTAAAAATATAAAAAAGGCAAATTCACAAATAATGAAACAACATAATAGACGTGACCTATCAAAATCTACCCGTTCATATTGGAAACCACCATATTGTGGCCTTACACTTCTTTCGACGACGGCCACCTCACTTAGTGACGGCGACACTATCGAGTAATAAGCCATGAAATAGCTTCTCAAATAACCCTACGGATCCGGTGTAAAACTGTAAAGCTGCTCAGCGATTGTGAGAAGCTTTCACCTACCCCTACATGGGATGTAATGGGAAAATATTTTTTTTTTTTATATTGGAAACACTATTCATATTGAGAGCTCGAAAGCGATCTCTATTCCAGACCATCAGTAATTGAGTATGAGTTTGAATGTAGAACAAGTAGAACAAATAGGGTCATACCGAATCGCTGTAGCTCATTAAATATACTTTATAGTTCCCATTGAATATTCCGGTGCTCGTCTCTCATAGAAGGTGGGTATCTTCTCGATGCGCACCATACAGATGGCCGACATTTATTTAGTAGATGTTGATACCCGAGGCAGTTGTAACCGTTTTCGTCCCCAGCCACAGCGTAACCTCTCCGATTGGCAAGCCTGCATGCTGCTATTTTCCAAATTTGTTTCAAGTCCATGGTTTACCCAGCTTTTCATATCATCCTCGTTACACTTACGAGCATGTGTGCACATATATAGAACATGTTATTTTTTACACGAATCTTAAGAACTTTAAGCCTCAAATTGTTCTTGGCGCTGGTGTTGCGGTGCGGTGCGCCAGTCCAGTCCAGTCCCGACAGCAGTCAGCAGTGTTGGCGGTAGCATTTGTACACCTGCATTCGCATTTTGCAGGTTGCACTTTAATCTCGCATGGAGATAAAGCAGGATATTTACTAATTTAATAATTCAAAAGCATTTAAATTCCTAATCATATCTCGTAAAAGCGGCCGCCTTCTCAAACTCAATTCGCGGGCAACGATATAAAAAACTCACAAGGCTGTATGATGCAGTTGCTCGGCCTTCTCTGCTGGTGTTGCCTTAGTTGATCTCAGATGACGTGTTGCAGCTTTTCTTTGTTACGTTGTTCTTTGGTATTCGCCTCTCTTTTTTTGGCCAACAACATACAATAGCTAAGAAGTGTTCCAAGCAAGCATAACTTGGCTGGTGCCTACTCAGTGCTGTTGCCTGCCTGCTTGAAACTATTATTTGGTCCAAATATTCTCACCATTACTTTGTAGACTTACAAAGTTTATGGCTTAAAGGCTAAAGCAAAAGCAAAATCGGGTGTTCTTTCTTTGCTTGTCTGTCCGGTTGTCGGCGGCCACAGGTTCTCTTGGCCACAAGTGGCTCATTTTGTGTTATAGCCAATTCGTACTACTGCTATTTATTACTACCAAGTTAACCATGCTGTTGCAGGTTTCATCGATAAGCTTGTAGCAATTTGTTGGGCAACAACATTTAATGTTGTAACGATCTAAAGCGCAGCAGCATCTGAGTAGGTAACAAAGGTAACGAACGTACAGTGGCAAGGTAAGGAGAAGGACGGACGGACGGCCGGCTTTGTAATGATCTAGTGTGGCGGGCCTAGGAAAGTTGTGTTGTTATGTTTATGGCCAAATGAACTTATAAGCAGTCGTCTAGCTAAGGTGGAAAACAACAGACAAACAATAACTAATTTAAACATGCTGCATGCCACAGCCGAGGTTGGTATGTTGCATTTTTATCTTTGGCGCAGAGGTTATACGGAATCTCATCTAACTATTTAACCCTTGTGTGTGTGGTTCTTGTTGATCCTCAGCGTGATTTAACTTCCATCACGTGCAACATAAGGTTTTGCAATCCCCCAATTGACGATTGACCCGAGAGACAGACGCACATGATTTTGCCACATTTCCATGATGAGCCTGATAACGCTGACACATGGAGTTTTATGAAGTCTTTTGTCATGCCTTTGTTCATCTTTCATAATAGTTTTGACAACTTATGCAATGAAAAGAAAAGACATTTGACATTAAAAAAAATTAGTAGAAGAAGAAGAAAACACATCCTATTTGTCATCCGTGTTGGCAGAAAAACAGTCATCTATCTTCAATCCCGGTCACACATTTAGCGGAATATTTACCATTTGTGGCGTGGAAAAGGAAGAAAGGTTATGCACGTGACAATCAATCGGAATCGCAACTAATGATGATGACGATGTGGCTGATGACGACGCTGCCACACTATCGCACTAATTGGCACCGGTGGTTTGTTGCCAAAAAATGTGACTGCAACAACAAAAAGATAAACAAATATTGAACGAAAAAAATAATTCAAATTGTACGTGGACAATATTGGATTCCGTTTTGTTGTGTTACCAATCACATGTGTAGGTAATTGCTGGGGTAAAAGGGTAAATATGACAGAAACAAAGCAAAATATTTGCACACATGTTTGGCATTTATGTGACCTTTACACGTGCCCTGTATCTTGCAGAATGAAGGAAAAAGCTTTAAAGCACCACAGTAGGAAAGTATAGTACTTCGGATCTAGTTTGGAACTAGTAGTTCTGTACCTTGCAACTAGTTAGTCTCCAAACAATAAACTGTAGAAAATCATTGGTTTGGTAGAACTGTTCCCTTGCTGTCACTATGAAGCTAGTAGCAGATTAGCTCCACACGGTGTTTATTGCAAACTAGTGGCACAAAAGAAGCACCCAGATTAGTAACTTGTTTATTGATGCAAGGCACTGCTGCAGTGCCAATATCGATTCGGCTCATTACCTGGTTGCAGCAAAGGTTCACACAGGAAAAAGTACAGCGAAAACCATATGAAACCAGACACAGAGAAAACTGCCTACCCAGAAAAACTCACTCAATTACTAACGCAGAACGCACCCCTCCCCCTATTCTTTTGAAACGCAGTGGAAGCACATTTCCTATTCTATGAAAACTGCTGCAAAAGCCGTGCTGACAGCCACAGGAAAAATAACCGAACATTAGATGTCAACTCATCCGAATTAGGGATTGTCACAACCGCATTATAGATTATCACAACCGAATTTCAGTTGTGGGCGTTAAATTCAGTCGCTGCAACCTCAAATCTGTGGTGACAAATGCAGTTCGGTCTTACCTGCTGAATTTGCGGTTGTACAACCCCTGTTCAAATAATTGCTCGTACTTCTGTGAGTGTGGTTAAGAAACATCGGCTCAAGACAAACCATGGCACAATGAAGAGTATCGCATGGCGATTGATGAAATTAACGCTGCGCGTATGGCAATGCTTCAGTAAGTTACAACTCGGGCTGATGCAGAACGGCATAAGGAGGAATTAAAGAATTAATCCGCATATTTAAGCGAAAAAACGGCAGAGGCAAAGGCGTAAGGGAGACAACATTTAAACTTACGGAAGGAAAGGCAAAGCCCGAAATTTCTGTCAAACACTAAAATTCCGAATTAACGGTCTTGGCTCAGGGTCCCCCTTCTCTAAAGGTAAGCACGGAAACCTAGTGGCCAATGTACAGTGTATGTTGTGGATATGGAGAGGTTATTTCTCCCAGAGGAATCCAATGTTGTTGATAGAAATGATCAACTAAAGCACGATGAATTCAGTTGCATATTCCTAATCATCGCGTGGTTGGAGAAACAATTTCCCGGCTTGAAAACAAGAAGAGTCGGAGGTGCCATTCATTTACGAATCTCATTTACGAAGTTTCGATAGACCCGATCGCCTCAGGGAGAAACAGGCTGTCCGTCAAGTTTTTGCCAAGGCGAACAGTTGAGCTGTACAAAGAAGCCATTGCTAAAGTGGGAGAAGTCTGGCCTGTTGCCAAACTAGACGTCGTTGACAAGAGCTACATTCCGTCAAGTCCAAAAGTTCGAGCGTGGTTACCATCGTCCACTAATGACTTTGGGGAGTCTGTCACACGCCTTATAAGGGCCAGTAACCGCAACCTTCCATCTGCCAATTGGAAGATTGAAAAGTTGGCGGACACTGAAGGACTTAGGCGACAACTCATGCTTGTCACTAACACCGAATCACTTTCGTTTCTCAGAAAAACTGAGGGCGTCAATTCTTATGACTTCGGTCAGATTTATCTTAAGGTGTATAAATCGACCACGAAGCCTAACCTGACCTAAATTCGGTAGTGACAATCTTAATTGCTTGTGGGAAACGGTATTCGGTGGCTGGCAACAGCCGAAGAGAGTTCGTGTACAAGAGAGAGCGAGGATAGCGAAGTAGCCAATTTCTGTTATCTCCTTGGAACATTGTCGAAATGCAAGCTGTGTATCGCTGTTTTATCAATATTTCCACGGGAATTGTTCCTTTTAGATACACGAGCATTGCAAGCATTGTTTTCATGAATTGAAGCAGTGCTGTTTTTTGATCCTTTGTTGTCTGTTACGTTTTTGTTTCCAACACTTTTGAACATACAAAGCCACATTTGGGTCACAAAATCAAGTATTATATCCTATTCATCATTGTGTTTCTAACATGAAATATTGAACACAATGTGCTTGGACTCAAGTATACTATATTTGTTAAAGCACCCTATGCAATACTATGCACTGAATTTATAGGGGCATCCCCTGAGTGTTGCTCAACTGTTGCTCAAAAATAGGTCTCAATACTTGTGCCAGTCTGATTGGAAGCTATGCGGCTAGACTGAAGGTCATGGCAAATGCCTGGTTTCTGTCCAGCAACTTAGCTCCCGGCACTAGCCAACAAGATGATATCTGCTGCAACATCCTTGTTATTTAGAGACCTGGGAGATTTAGCAAACTTCATGGATCCCGCTGAAGCTACCGCAGTAATGTCGTTATCCTGTAGATGCACAAGAATCTAAGTCAGTCGTTTATCGACTACCGCCAGCACCCAACCTAACCTAATAATTTCGTTATATTGTTCACTAAATAAATTATTAATTATTCTTTTAGTGTATAAAGGTGAACAATTCAATATATATTTTATCTAGAAATAATTATATTTTTGATATCATTTCCAAACTGCTGTTCCCACCAGTTCGCATTTGTCCTGCGTGACCATTAATGTCTCTTTGATGAACTTCTATAGAAATTGCCGTGAAATTTCTATATTTTATTTGTTTCATAATTAAACCATGAACTATGTCATGTCCAACGAACACAATACCAATTGCCTTGAATTTCTCCGAAAAATAAACCAAACACCATCTCCCCTGCATTCCGCCGCACATCTGTCCACAAAACAAACGCCACCCAAACGCGGAGTTTATTTTTTCCTTCCTTTTGACGTTTTTGCCAAAAATATAAAATCCAGCAATTATTTACACTTTCCATTCAATATTTATTAGCCAGCCCACCATGGACGGACGAACGGGACGGGACGAGGCGGATGGCGATGATGATTAACTCCTTTGTTGCCCAGTTTGGTGTGTGCGGAATGCGGTAATTACGGCAAACACGGCCGGCAGCTGAAGTTCTATATTTAATCCGTTATTACCAGCAATTAGATGAAAATCGGAAAACAATTTAGGGACAACATTTGGAGTGGGTTTAGACTAAACGCCCACTTCCTTCCTATGTGCGTCACAAGGACGAAAGGACATTTCGAATGTTTGTTACGAAAATTGTCTAAAAGCGTTTTGAAACTCCCTCCCTCGATTTCGAAGTGTAGACGAGATGGAATGGGACGTGTTCGGTTGATTTTAGAATGAGATTATTGTCATATTGTGGGAGTTGCCAACAGAAGAATGATTTGTTGCCATTGTTTGTGGTGGATGTTTGTTTGGTTGGTTGATCGGACGATTGGTTGCATAGTTGGTGGGTGACCCACACAAAGGCCATCTTACCAGCTACCACGCGGAGTGTGTGTTGGAAACAATCACCGACCACTCAGGTAAATTGGTTTATAATTCAACTGCATTGTGGGGTTTGTAAGAGTTTTCGAAGGCAACATTCTTGCAATTCTTGTGCACGAGTATAACTGACCCACCTCTTTTGTTGGCATTTGTCACAGCATAGAGTAGAGCAGAAGAGTAATGAATGGTCACATGAATGGGTTAAGATGATTCATTTGTGTCTTCCAGCAAATACCCCATCCTGCCATTCAACAAAACAAAATTTACATAAAATATTTGTATTATCTTCTACGAGTAGCAGCAGCAGCCGAGCCGCATCACCTCACATGTTTGTCTTTTAAATTCCTCTAAATTAAAGAAAGATGGACATTGGAGTGGACAGACACCCAAACAACGGCCGACGAATTTATAAACCAAAAACAAAGAATACCTGCTGCTGCCTGTATTTCGTCTTCTTCTACTTCTTCTATACTTCTGAATAGATGGGCAACTTCCATGCATCTCTTACCTCCAGAGATCAAGGCATGTAATGTCTCAGTGGTGGTGGTAGTGATGTTGGCGGTGGTGTCTGATGGGGTTCGCCACCACTATCCACCACCACTATCACTTCTGTTATTGGCAGCATGTCTCTTATCGGAAATACCAATGAAAAAGAAGAAGCAAAGATTGGCCTTTTTGGCGGAGCCACTTGAAAATCAATTTAAACGGAGAACGGAGACGTCGTACAAAACGAACGTGAAAATCGCTTTCGATTGAAAACGAAACAAAAAGAAAACTGCTCGAAAGCCATCAACATCATCATCGTCAATGCGGTCAATATTAAAGTGAAATTTTAAAGATATACGAGACAACATGAATGTTTACGTACAGTACATGGCGTTAAAAATATCATCGATGAATGAATAAGAGACATAACCTGGTCAACAGAGGTCACCAAATCGTCAGCTGATCCGACCTCGAACCTCACACGTAGATCAAATACGTTTTGGAATATGTTTACACATAATTATAACATAATATCGTTACGAACTACCATATTGTTACGAATTTTCCTTATTCGTCCTTTTTGCGTTGTTTTATTCCCAATAATAAAACAAAGTTCGTTTTAAATTACGATAATTACAACGGTTTAACTTCCTTTTATTTTACTTATATAGTACAGCAGTTTACTTTATTTATAACACTTTAACAAGTCTTATATTTTATTATCAAATCGCGTTGGTTACTTTACGGGGTTTAATCACAAACTCAACTCTCCATTCCAAAGACCTCCGCTATTTATTCCAACTCACCATACTCAAATGAAGTTTTATCTAGCGAATTCAAGAACCTTCTAGTCATTGTTGTTGTTACTTATCTTTGTAGAATCATCTCGAATGGTGGAGAATTATCTTAACTGAGGCGAAATCATGGTACTGGTTTAGCGAGCTGGTACGTTGTTACAATGCATACTTTTGAGGCGCAGCACTAACGGCCTGTTATTTACATAATGTTAGTAGTGTCATTAAGAGCAAGCAAAAGCTTTTACTTATTCGTAACAATATATATGTTTGGTAGATGGTAGGTATTAGTAATACCAACTCAGGGAATTGTTTTGATTTTACTAATATTACTGTTTATAATAAAAATCTTTGGTATCAACTTGATAGGAACATTTCAAAGGCGATCACCCTTGGCCTTATTGGTTAATATTGAAAATTCGATAATATTGTTACGATTTTTTTTTATCAGCCTTTTTGGTGTTACTTTATAACCAACTTTTAACAACAGTTGTAGTTCCTTTTATTTTACTTATACAGTTTTAAAGCCAACATTTTATAACAAGTCAATATTTCAACCTTTTTACTATTACTTCGAGTTGCTTACTTTTCAGCGTTTAACCATAGACAAACTCCAAATGCAAAACACACCAGCTATTTATTCGAGTTTTACTACTTGCCACCAGGGTCTCTACCGGTTTCTAGATTGTTCTACCCGATTCCAGAACCTGTTTCTCGATGTTTACGTTATAGTTGCACATGGAGATTACTCATTTTCAGAACAAGTACTGCAGTTGATATTACAGTTGTGAATCATTACCGCATTTGCAGCGGATTCGTCAACTAGTTTGCTGTAAGGGTATACTTTCAGGCGCAGCATTAATCGCCCTGTTATTTACATCATGTTAATTTGGTCATTACGAGTAAGCAAAAGTTTTTACTTAGGCGTAACAATATTTATAATATCCAGAGCCGATAGTACCAAGCTCTGTTGGTACAATTTGTACGGTGGCTTTACCAAAACATGGACCGATAAATTTATGCACCACATTTCATTGAAATCGGTTTCTAATTAATCATTTATTTACTCTAAGTTTTATATATATATTATAAATAAAAAATAAAATAATATAAGGCTTATTCCACTGTACATGGCACATATACTGGGTCACCTTTTTAAAATGCCGGGCTTAGCATACTAAGGCTCCAATCATGGGGCAAGCATTCGTATTACCAGAGTTTGCATAGGAGCTGATGCATGCACCTTTTCAACTAATCGTCATCAGCCTTGAAAAGCTCAGTGGTAGTTAATCAGCAACTGTGTGTTTGCTGTCCTTACGCCGGAAAATTACGGGTGACTCACTATCCTAGATAGTGGTGCGATTTATTCAAAAAATAATCTGACAGAATCTTATCACTCTTGAAGAAAATCGGTTCACACTTGAAAAAACCCGATCCAAGTGTGTTGTGGATGCCAGACCATCACACAAAAATGATGCAAAACCATGTGTTTTCATCATCACGTTGGTTCTTTGGATTGCTTTTGATCATATTTTGATTTCGTTTGTATTTACAACATACTCACTTTAATATTTTTCGACATATTCATTTATTTATTCTTTTGCACAACTATTATTTATTCTGTTGCACAACTACCTCACGAAAACTGAAATAATTTTAACACAAAAAAATAGCGCGTGTATTTTTGTATCAGCTGGCGTTGTTGTTATTCTTATCAGCTGTGTCCCAAAACACAACCATGATCGCAGAGAAAATATTAATTTTTGCAACTTTTCAAAACATGAGCAAATCTAACAGACCTGTCAAAATTATTTTCGTTTCTCTTTCATACTTATTGGCATACAATCCAGACTATCCTATTATTTCAGCACACATACGATTTTTGACAGATCCAAAGACTAAATCTGATAGTGGGTCATGGCCTTTAGGAGGGTGCAATCAACACTATCATCTTATAGTTGCTCAACTCTGTCAACTAAATTGCAGTCTCCTGAGATAAGTAAAGAAATTTAGATATATCTCCATATCCCCAACATAATATTCATATCTGCCACTAGGTGAGCAGGGGGCCCTCATCCATGACCCTTGGTTTGGCTTTGTACTTTTCGGTAGAATTTACGTGCCTCATTCTTCCTTCTGTACGTTTAAATTTGGTCACTCTCACGCTTCCTTCACAGCCGTTGGTTCCTCTTAAATAAACGTGCCAAAATTTCCCCATTTCTCTTTTTCTCCTTACACCGCTCAGTCATGGCTCGCGTTGCAACTGACTGAAGTACCGCCATATAATTTCTTTACCATCTGTTTGCACCAATCGATAGATTTTACCTATTTTTCCAAAGACTTCTAGCAATCAAATGATTGTGTTAAATCCCAAATTAAAGGTTTACAACGCAGTTTCTCAACTCCGTGAAAATGGTTTCCCGTTACATCCCATCTCACAGACATTGAGCTGTGCCCATTCAAGTTTTACACTCACTTATTAAGACCTACAGTTTTACACGGTTCCGTACAGTATTTTCAGAAGCTTTTTCATGGCTAAATACTCTATAGTGTCCCCATCATTAAGCGAGTTAACAGCCGTCGAAAGAAATTTATGGTATTCAGAGCAGGGATCGAAACGATCATGCACAAGAGTCGCGCACACTACCATTGCACCACCGACGGCCACACTTTTTTAATAAAAGATAGTTTTTTCGACAACAAAATATTATATATGTCAACATAGTCTCGATACATTTAGTCCATCGTTTTTCGATTTATCGATTACCTGTAAATAAAAGTGGTTTTCAATGTCCCCAAAATATGCGTTTTTTCGGTGCTGACCGCTTCATTCGACCCAAATCTCTTACAGTCGTGTCATTTCATCGGGTTTAAAAATAGAAAGTAGTCACTGACGGCTAAACCCAGAGAATATTGTGGATAAGGAAGAAATTCATAACCCAATTTATGTTTTTTCTGCCATGGCGACTATACACCTGTGCGCCGGTGTATTGTCTTAGTGGATGATCACTTTTATCTTCGCCAAATGCGGTCGTTTTTAGTTCAAATCAATGTCAAATCTGTCCAAAAGCTATAAATAATATTCGCCAGTGATCTTTATACCATTTTCAATCAATCAATATGAATGACTCGGCATGCGTCCCAATTAACTGACGCCATGTCCTTGTTAGCAGACAGACCCACCTTCGCCTTGTTTGATCCACGTTCGGTCCACTACTTTGACTATTCTTTGGTCTCTGGTTTAATGTGATGGAAACATATTTCGTCCATGCTTACAAAAAGGTGCAAAATCTCCATTGAATTACGGTCCAACATTGGCAAATACTCCTTTGAAGATGTCTCATGGTTACGCGTATGGTCGAGTGTGAGTAATCGCGGCACCAATCGGACGGACAGCTTGTTCATGCCGAATATTCGTGTAAAATGTGATGTACCTGCTCAGTTGAGATGTCTACAACCTCAGTCACCTCATGCACTTTCATTATTCGACTATTCGATTCGATATTTTATACGACCTAAACGTTCGGTGTCATTAGTGTTGGTATGACCACAACGGAATTCCGTAAACCACTTTGTAAGCAGTAAAACTGATGGTAGAGTGTTATTGTTGGTGAGCACAAGATATTAATTTTCTGTCGAAATTCATTTTCGTCGAAACTAACAAGTTGTCTGCTTTCAATGGCTGTCAAACTCAAAATAAATGACATAGCTTGTTTAAAATTGTACAGTAGTCTATTAACAGATGGTAGTTGACAGGAATGGTGTTCATTTTTGATTAACTGCGAGGGAAATTCAAAAAGTCAGGGAGATTTCAAGCCGCCCTTTCCTGTTCTAATGGCAACGGCGCGTGGTATTTCCGAACAAACAGACGACTATTTGCTTCGAAGTGCTGGATTTATCTCATCTCAAATTCGGATCGTTGTTAGATTTAACTCGCCGGCTGTCGGCTGCTGTTTAGTTTCTGGCATAGTTACATGACCGCGATCGACTATTTTCAGTGCCAAACTTTTTAGGAGCGTTTGCCATATTGAGTGGTATCAAACGGGAATAAATTGTTTTGACGGACAAATGAACATGAAATACATAATATATGTGAGTGAAACTAATACCCATGGATGTCTTAATTTCACGATAAATCACATGGCTGCCTTGCAATATCAGTGCCCACACACATCAATGGTAATCATTTGTGGTACTCCTCCGATTTCACAAAATTCGTAATGGAGCGAACGACGAACACGATTGAATTACATCACCAAAAATCGAAGCGAGTTGAGCGACACACTCTTATCGAGTTAATACATGTCGAAAATCAAGCACAAAATTAACGCAGGAATACCTTCTACCTTCATTGTACTCAATGCATTTTTCAAAACTTTAAATAACGAGAATATTTAAAAAAATAACAGAAAAAAATAATAAATTAACCAAAAACGATTTACTAAAGTAGACAGTCAAAATTTCTCTTCACTCAAATGCCGACAAACAAAACGAGTGAAGCCTTAGCCATCCTCTGCTCTCTCTTACTCTCTTCATTGAATATTTCAATACACGAACAGTTTTTTGATAGTGTTATTGTATATAACAACACAAATTCCAACCACGTTGAAGTAAAATTACATAAACTATGCCAAAAGTATGAAATAATCAAGATATGACGCGAGAGAGAAATACATTTGAGTGTATTGCTACCACTTTTTGGTTCTCTTTTACCGTACCTTTTTGGTCTCTCTTTGTACATGTTCTGCTCGTCTAATTCTTGATCGTCTTAGAATTAACAATAGTGTTGCCACATTCAACGTACCTACACCGGTGTTGCCATTTCTCGAAACATAAGTGGCAACCCTCATAAAGGTTACATAGTATGGCTAATTAAGAAGGCTTTCAGAAAACAATAAAGAGGTTTGTTGGGCCCCAGGTGGATGCTCAAAAGTCCTTATTTATTGAAATAAAGCGATACAACACACTAAAAGATCTCTCCAAATCATATGAAAGCCAACAGATTCTTAGGGAGCGCACAGACCTATTTGGCAATTCGTATAATTTGAACCACGTACTGTACACTAGCCGTATATAAAGTACTATATAGTATATGATGGTCTGTATAAATATTTTAAAAATGTTATCTAAGCAACAAACATGATACTGAGATTTATTTGTCTTTAATGTCTTTTGGTAACGAAAAAATAAAATAAAATCAAACGAAAAAACCTACAACCAAAGTTCAAATGCAGCTTTTTACGGCTGAAATGCCGCAGTGGTGACGGAAAAGTTTCCGTATTTCGACATATTCAAGGAAACTCTTAAATAAGACTCAGCTTCCGAAGAGTTATAATGAATTTCAATAGAAGTATAATTTGATTACAACTGAAAGTCTAGTGAGATGTTTTGTCATCATAATCACAATAAACCGTTGATGGTGCAATGGTAGTGTTGGCGGCTCTTATACATGACAACGTGGGTTCCATCATTGATCTGACCACCTTATATGTCTTTCAACAGCGGTCTCCTCCCTTAGTAATGGCGACACTATCGAGTACTTAGCAATGAAAAGCCTTCCCAAAACCTGTGTCATACGCGTGCAATACTGTAGGTCCCAATCACTGATTGTGAGAAGCTCTTCCCTACCTCTTCGTGTGATGTCCTTGTATACAAATTAGTCCGTTTATATACACTTTTTCCCCCTTTGTGTACAACTTTTTTAACTTTGGGTACACATTTAGTAGTTTTTTGAACACTTTTTGTACTTGTGTGTACAATATTTGTACCTTTATGTACACTGTGTTTCCGGTAAAGCGACGTGTTCCTCCCCTTATATTTTTATCACAGAAAACGTTGCCAATCCGTATTTCAATAAACTCTAATGGAAATTTCACTTCAAAAGTTGGTCGTGAAATCCTTTCAAAACTAATACCTTTCAGCGCAGTTATCATAATGATTTTTTCAATCATTGGTTTAAAACCCATGTATGAAACTTGTCATTGCAACGATGTAAATGCGGTATGGTACGGTAGGTTTTGTAGAATGTTGAGTTGGGACCACATCAAACATGAAGATTAACATATCACTAAATTTCTTTCAGTCAGAAGTCATGGCAATCGATAAACTTATACACTGACTAGGGTATAAAGTCATCGTTGGTTCTTTGAATTCTGTGATCGGTATTCCTGACTTTAAGGACATCCCACAACTGAGAAAGATTTCTTAAAGAAATCTTCAAAAGAGGCATTAATCAAGTGAGACTAGAGACGAGTTGCCTCTGCTCGACAAAATATAGAGAGTCCTTTGCTACATGCAATATCTTTCCCAGAATAGAATCTACCAGACAGACTATCGACAAATAGTCTAGAGACACAAATTACAGGATCACTATACTGAAAACAAGCATCGTCACTTATCATCATAACTGAACTAATGTATAAATACTACATCACAACTTAAATATTAATTGAGCAACGACGAAATCTTCGGCTCTACCAAACTGTTCATTGCTGCAATGAATATTTATGTTCTGGCGATTCATTTATACATTAGTTCACTTTCAATGATATTTTAATACAAATATTTTCCGATGACTCCAATGAACAGGATTTTTATACTTTTTACTCGTATTTTGGAGTTGCGTTCAAACGCTGGTTACAACGGTTCTCCATGCATTGTCACTTTTACCTAACCTAACATTTCGTCTTGTATCACTTACAATGTTGATCTACTTAGTAGCAAAGGTGGCCGTTTATAATATCAGTTATACGATATGTAACGCACAACGTGAAATTAACAAGTCCACACTAAACGCCTTTATCCGGCGCGTTCCGTTTCGATGAACAGGTAATGCCAAGTTTCTGCAATGGCATGTTATCTAAATGAAAACATAATTATATGTTCTAATACATAGAGAGAAAATGTCACTCGATAATCAATTAAAGGTTTTGTTAAATCAAAAATAAAGTTTTTGAAAACCGTTATTATTACAAATTATACACTTTGAGAAATTCTAACCATTTTAATGGAAAATTGTTGAAACCCCTACTTGCATCTAAAATCTCGTGCTTAGAGGTTTCGAAAATATGCTGTAATACATAAAAATCAGCATGGACGTCGATGGTGCAACGGCTAGTGTACGCTAATCTTGTAATTGAATACGTGGGTTGTATCGGTGCTCTGACCACTTGACATTTCTTTCGATGACGGTCACCTCGCTTAATGACGGTAATTATATCGAGTAATTACCCATGATAAAACTTCTCAAAAATCCTTCGGAACCACGGAACCATTGTAAAAATGTGGTTTCCAAGCACTGAGTGTAAAACTAGAAAGGGTACAACTCACCGATTGTGACAGGCCGCTTTGCAGTACAAACAGGTTCGAAACGATAACAGCGACAGTACACTGGTGCATTTGTATTCATAAGCAGCGGGTAAACCCGAATAAAATTAGTCGATCACTTATGTGCCTGCAGCGAATATACGAGTAATGTTCGGTAGTTGAATAGAAGTCTCCAACTCCGAAGTTGAGACACTTGAGCTTCTTGGGAAGAGTCTCTATCCAAACTGTGCGAATACCGGTTATACGACAGATATTCCCGTTCCGGATATCTCTCACTTGGGGGTAATTGAGGACGTAGTTGAAAAGTCAATACTCCTATGGGTTATCCATAGCCTCAAACCCCTTAAGTCTCTTGTTCAGGAATCTACCGATTATCGCGCATCTTTTGGGCACTTACAGGAAGTAACTTAGACTCTATGTTGTAGCGGATAAATGCAGCGAAGTATCTTTGGAATTTATGCTCAAGTTCGGTTGGACTAGTCATGTCTCTCCTAAGGACTCTACGTGAATCTCTTTCTGTTGAATAATGAGAGAATGGTTGAATGAGAGAATGAATGAATTAGCTAACTTTGGAGTTGTACTTTGTCCACCTTTTTGAATATAGAAGGCGCCCTCAACAATGTGATGTCTGGCGTCATTAGGACCTCACTGGAAACTGCTTGCGTGACATAGCTTCTTGTCAGGCGGATTGGTAATGTGGTTCAAGATCCCATTATTAATTCAACACTGTGATGGAAGATCTATGCAGTGAGTTCTGTACGATGTTGTGGATTATATTTACCGCAGTCCAAGGTAAGGTGATTTCACTTGGATTTAGCAGATTCTTGGATATAGTAGGTGCCATTAGTAATGTGATGTCTGGCACCATTAGGAAGTGTGTGGAATCCACATGTGTGCCACCGCTTCTTGTTTTACGGAATGGTAATATGCTTGGAGATCTTATTATCAATTCTACGCAGAGTGAAAATTGTTCGGAAGCTGACTACTCAGGGCACCTTGCAGGGAGGAGGGAGTACTGTATTTCTTAATGGTCGACGTCTTACTTATGGACTTTGAATTGGGAGGTAATATGATTGGGGTTCATTACGATGATGTGGACATTCTGGTCGCTGGAAACTGTCTATCTATAATTAGTGACAAAATGCATACTACACTGGTTGGGATATCGATTTAGCCTAGGGGCTATGGCTAGCCCGTTAATCGCATGAAACGGAACTAGTTCTTTTCACTCGTAGGCGTAATACTAGAGAAATTAGGAGAACGACGCTAGACGCTGTAGAGCACTAGTCGGAAAAGCCTATGCACCATGCATATTTGGCTTTGTGTTTCATTCAGCCCAACTTGAGCATTCGAACAAGAAAGTCGATCGACAATTCGCTGTTCGCATTGCACTGAGAGAAATATTCCATGAAAGTAACAAATTAAGAATGATAATTGCGTTTCTCTCACCCACACAACGACCAAGTTTGCGGGCGCTGGTATAGAGATATTTTCATCTTCTGAGGGCAAGTATCTTCCTCTGCGTTTACACGAGGCAAGACAATTGAGAATTCTCTAAAAAGAGGAAAAAAATTTGTATGACGTAACCTTCCAGACATTTATATAGCCAACGAACTCTTAAGCAACCTTCCGTAGTGTACATCGTGTAATTTCAATAACATTTGCCAAGAATAAAACTAAATTTTTCTAAATTGTGAGGTCTTTTGCGATTATGTTTTGCATCCTTTTCGCAAAGTACAACGAAACTTCGCCTATTTGCACTCTTATATCAAATCATTTGCCGTACTGTCTTTGAAAAATCAGAGACAGTGACGAATACAATGAGAGAAGTGCGAGTGAATTTGTAAACAAGTGTGAATGTGTTGTTATTGTATCCGCAAAACTGTCTCGTGTAAACTCCAAGTTAGCATTGTCCTTGATCTGGAAACGCTCAATTATTATCTATCCGTGTCTCGTCTGGTGGTATGCATTCTAGTTGAATTGTTTGTCATCGTTCAACAGACTACGGCGATGTGCATCAGTGGCGTCTGGAGGGGTCTTCGCCAGGCGGCGTTGAATATTAGGCTCAATTTCATAACCCTTGAGTGGCCGTTGGTGGTGTAATGATTAGTATGCGCGGCTCTTGTACATGAGAACGTACCTCGCTTAGTTTTGGAGACAGTATCGAGTACTTAGGCACGAAAAAAGCTTCTCAAAATACCGTTCGGAACCGGAGTAAAACTGTAGCCCCAATCAGTGAATGTTAAACTAGAAAACGCACATGTCACTGATTGTGAGAAGCTCTCCCAATCCCTACATGGGATGTTATGGGACACCATTTTCATTTCAAAAATCTTGATGCTTGCGCTTGTCGGTATGCTGGTAGAAATGCTCTTCGTTTGAGAGAATTGAAGTACTGGAAACATTATCCTAACGGACGGTATCAATATTCTCTATGGGGATGATCAAGATGGATATTTGTATCGGGCAAAGGACCACATGGCTTTAAACTGTGCCCCGTAATAAAAATGATGGATTTGGGCAACCTCTGGTAAACAAAAGTTGGTAAATGAAAGCAGGTACCAGAACAGGGATTATCAGTATTCAATTCAGATGGTCCCTGAGATTGTATAATAACTGCAGTGTATTCCAGGCCATCGGTGGTGCAATGGATAGGATGCGCGGCTCTTGGACATGAGAACATGGGTTCGATCCCTGCCCTGACCACCTTACATATCATTCGAAGACGGTCACCTAGCTTAGTGATGCCGACACTACTCTAGTACCTAGCCATGAAAATGTTTCTTAAAATCCGGTTCGGAACCGATGTAAAACTGTAGGTTTCAGAAATGAATGCAAAACTAGAAAGCGCACTGCTCACTGGTTTTGGGAAACCCTCCCCATTCCCTTCATAGGAAGGCATTTTTTAAATCAATATTGAATTACTGACTATTGTAATGGTGGTAGAGGAGCTGATAAACTAGAACATATATCAACCTGATGAATTCGTTATCTGTGTTGATAGTAAGTCGGCACTCAATGCAATCATGCATTAGTCCTGTAAATGAAATGCAATTAGGGTTTGAATAGTGTAGTATGTTATAGTCCGAACTGCAATCTGGAATGACGTATAGTTTTTAACGCAACTATTAAACATATTTTATCTACAGATTGTTGACGAAACTTTTCGTGTATTCAAAAAAACAATTGTTTAAAATTATATATCTTCTATTTCTATTAATTTTTTCTCTGTGTACTCATTTTGCTAAATGTTAATAAGGAAATGAAAAGATCGAAGTAAAGAAGTGGTTAACACTGATTATTATGGCTAATACAACATGGACAAATGAACTATAACAGGCATACATATGTAGCATGTACATATAAAGTGTTCATAGTACATTTTACATATGTACTCGTATGAGCATGTCTTTCCATAGGTGGGGGATTATTGAGAACGGATTCTTTTTAAAATGCCTTTGAGGGGGCCTTCATTTTCGTACCTTTATGCAAATGGTATTTTAAAATAACGCATTCAAGAAGATCTTTCTTCTTTTATTTATTCCGCTGGAGAACATAGGGAATCTACAAGATTATTCCAACTTATTAAATCATGACAGAGGTTCTCAATATCGTCAAAAGCTAGCTGTTTTTGTTCCAGTTCTCTCATTGTCGTTCTGCGCCAAGTGATCTTTGGTCAGTCCGGCCGTCGGCTGCCCTGGGAATACCATTCCATTACTGCTGTGGAGATGCTGTCACGTGGATTTTGTAATGTATGGCCTATTGATACCCATTTCTCCCTTTTCATCTGACGTAGCAATGGTGTTGTTTCAAAATATGCTATCCTTCATGGGAAGAAATTTACCCATAAAAGTTCTCAATTTCCCTGATATTGCAGTTCTCATTTGCCATATCCCACTGCCATACAATAGGGTTGACTTAACGCATGAGTTAAGTATCCGCATTCTCGTTCCCAGTGTAATTTGATATGACCTCCACACTTTCCCCAAACGACCAAAAGCCGATCTGGCTTTGTCAAGTATGTTGCCATATCCTCTTCCACTGCTCCACCTGCTGACATCATACAACCAAGATAGCAAAACGAATGGACATACTGCATTCCATGGAGTATAAGCATAATGGTCATGAAGTAAAGGGTTTTTCAACAGAGACGCTACAAAAGTAAATCGATAGGGACAGCAAACGACGCCATATTTTTTCCCGCTCTTTTGACATTTCTCTCCAGTAAGGTTTGTCATTTCATCATGGAAAGAAATACGAGCCAACAACGAGTCGAAATTATTAAAATTTACTACCGAAATTTGGAGTCAGTGGCCTCAACTTTAAGAGGCCAACTTTAAGAGGCCTCAACAATCAGCGATGAGGCTCATTTCTGGCTGAATGGCTTCGTCAATAAGCAAAATATGCATTATTGGTCAGACAGCAATCCACACGTAATCCATGAGTCATCATTGCATCCCGAAAAAATTACGGTTTGGTGCGGTTTATAGGCCGGCGGCGTCATTGGGCCGTACTTCTTCCGTGATGATCAAGACCGGCACATTACTGTGAATGCGAATCGCTACCGTTCAATGATAACTGAATATTTTTGGCCCCAATTGGATATTATGGACTTGGAAGACATGTGGTTCCAACAGGACGGCGCCACAAGCCACACAGCGAATGCCACAATCAATTTATTGGAAACCAAGTTTGGTGAACGTGTTATCTCACGGTGAACGTGTCCCACTCGATTGGCCGCCTCAGTCGTGCGATTTGACGCCGTTAGATTATTTCCTGTGGGGCTACGTCAAGTCTATGGTCTATGCCAACAAGCCAGCGACGATTGATGAACTTCGTACGAATATCGAACGTGAAATTGCAGCAGTATCGGCCGATTTATGCTTGAAAACCGTTGAAAATTGGGTTCAGCGTCTGGACTTCTGCAAGCGTGCCCGTGGTGGCCATGCAAAAGAAATCGAGTTCCATACATAATGGCATCGAACGTACTTTCACAGGAATAAAGAATTTCATTGGTATCTAAAACCGGTTTTGTTTTATTTAAAAAAACTTTTGTAGCGCTCTTATTGAAAAACCCGTTATAATGAGGGTCTCTATCGTGTTGTCTACCCACATCGCCTTTGGCGTTTCCACATTTATCTCAAGTCCCTCATCCTTCTCCAAGGCAATCATCCCATCCAGTTTGCCCTGCATGTCGGAATGCTCATGAAATAGGGGACAGATATCGTCAGCAAGTCAAATGCATCCAAAACTGCCATAGTTATGCACAGTAATTCTCGCTTGGCTGATCTGCACTTCATCTTTTAAACACAATCTTGGATCTTGTGAAACTTTAGGACGGATTGAATTGAACCGCCGGTGTCGACTATTCCAATGTCTTTATGACATAGTGTGAATAAGTGAACATATAATGCGTGACAAATCCACCAAATTTACGAATTTCTTTTATAGCTCAAACAACTCACTAGCGTCTTCTTCAGTATCGAAATTATTTACACCTACAGACGAATGCAATTCAGGCAACCGAATAAGTCGTAATATTAGAGGTTATCGCAACCACACTAGAGATCATCAGAACCGCATTAGAGGTTGCCACAATCGCTTTAGATATTGTCACAACCGCATTAGGGCATAGTTGAACATTGAGGCACAACCGAATCAATTATGAATCGAGATTGTTTCAACCGAATTTCAATTTTGGGCAGTCGTGACAACCCCAGTTTGGTTGTGGCAAACGCAATTCGGTGGCATCGACCGAATTTTCGGTTTCTACAACCTCGTTTCAATCAATTTGTTCTGCAAGTGTGCATAGTCATAAGAAATGTATCAAGAAATTCTTTAGTATTCTAATTCTTCACATGCTGGACGATTGTTAGGGAACAAGTGGCGCCAAATTTGTTGTAGGTCCTGCAACATTTTTTGCAATAGACGAAACCAATTTTTTGCCAACCACGCTGAATTAGACAAAATATTATACAATGATAATGACTATCAAATAGTAACAATATCTTTTTGGGCAATAATTATTGTATTCTTATTATAAATCAAATTAAATTAAATGAAAAGTCCACCAATTTTATGAATTTCTTTTGCAACTCGAACCACCTCCAGTGCTTTTACTTCAGTATCGAAACTATCTACACCAAGTTCTGATATTAAACGTAACCGAATTTAGAGGTTTGTCAGAACTACACTAGGGGTCATCACAACCGAATTATTATGTTGCCACCACTTAAAACAGAGGTTGCCAAAATTACATTAGACGTCGTCACAACCGAATTAGATATTGTCACAAGTAAATTAGGGCTCGTCAAAATTGCACAACTGTATTATAGGTTTTCACAACCGCATGAGGTTGTTTTGGTCTAAATTATAGAAAATGTAGTTGATAGAATACACAAAATATAGTAAGAAGTTCAGTTGCCACAACTGAATTAATTATGAATCTTGAAAACTTGAAATGTAGGTTGAAAAATAACACTACATTCAAAGTCACCCCTTAAGGATATAATTTCGGGGGCCCCTGCGTACGCGCCTGGTGAGCCCGGATCGTCCTTAATGATGGCAATCTGATGAAATATTTCCATCAGATCGCCACCAATTACTGCTTTTGATGGTCTGCATTTTAATAGTACTGCTGGAAGATGTTGGGTTCAAACAATGCCTTATTTAAAGATCGCCACCAATTACTGCTTTTGATGGTCTGCATTTTAATAGTACTGCTGGAAGATGTTGGGTTCAAACAATGCCTTATTTAAAGAAACCCATTCAACTTCAACACCCGCGTCGAAAACAAATTTAAATTTATTTTATTAGGACTTCTTCTTCCTCTTATCCGGTCGGATAACATGTTACGAAGATAAGATGTTTCGCCAACCAGTTCGATCTTTTGCCTTATCTCTCCAGTTGGCAATACCAAGTGTACGCAGGGAGTCGTCAACCTGATCCCTCCAGCGGAGTCTTGGTCTTCCTATCTTTCGTTTTCCTTCGAGTTCGGTTTCGAAGCCCCTTCGTGCTAGTTCGTCTTCATCTATTCTACTGACATGGCCTAGCCAGCGCAATCGCGGTATTTTGATCCGCTTAACTATGTCAATGTCGGGATATAGCTCATACAGCTCATGGTTCATGCGTCGCCGATACTCGCCATTGTTCACTATAGGGCCATAAATTTTTCGGAGTATTTTTCTCTCGAAGACTCCTACAGATGTTTCATCTGGTTGCGATAATACCCAGGATTCTGCGCGATAAAGCAAGACAGGTTGTATAAGAGTCTGGTATAGTTGGACTTTTGTTACCGAGAGAGGGTTTTATCTCTAAAGTGCTTGCTTAGCCCAAAATAACAACTATTCGCAAACACAATTCTCCGCTTGATCTCACGGCTAACGTAGTTGGTTTTGTTTACGGCAGATCCGAGGTATATAAATTCGTCCACCACCTCGAAATTATAACGGTTACTAACGTTCACGCTTTGGTCTAATCGCGTGGTGGCCCTGCTCGTTGAAACCATTAATTTTGTCTTGTCCTCATTTACCGTCAGACCCACTTTTTCTGACTCCTTCTCAATTCTCGAAAAAACCACAGTGACTTCTCTAACTGTGCGTCCAATGACATCTATATTATCAGTACTGAGAACTCTAAAATGGGATAAATAAAAAATATTTTCCGAACGAATCACTCACTGATACGACATAAATCTTGGGTAACCATTTTCATGTTGCAACAAAGGTAAACACGTTGGATGTACGAAACTTTTCATTACAGCAATGTAAACACACTAACGAACATGCGCAATCTCCCCCACGAAACATTCCCAGTATAGTTCTCAATCTTTTGCAGTGCCATTTGAAAGGTCTGGTAGCAGAAGTTACGTTTGATGGATTATCCATGGGAAATGTCAGGTCCGATATTGAAATATATTGATATCTCTCTCTTTAGTTTGCAATCAAAGACAATATCCAGGATTATCCAAACTAAAAAGGCCCTACACACACTGTAAATTGTCAACTGCATTACACCTTGTGCTATCGTATGTATCGCCTCTGCAACACACAGTACAATACGACACTTGGGTTGCAACTACCACCCAGGTTGATGTCGTTCACAATTCATACGTGTAGAAACACTTCGCCCGACTTAATTATCCGCCACTTTGATACGTGCCTAGAATATTTGCGGCTCGAATGACACTGCACTGCGGACAACGCCACTCCACTCACTTGCATGATGGTCAATGATTGACTATGAGCGAGTTGTCTCTATGAGGACTACTTGCTACATTAGGAGGCACCGACAATTATACCTTGGTAAATGTTTTATTAAGTATGCAGACGCAGAGGTATTTAGACAACTATTGTTTGGGAATGTATTTATTGGTTTTAAATCGTTTTGTCTTCTAACTTTTACAGGAATAGAAAACATTAAAATCTAGAAATTAAATAAAAAATCGGTTAATTTGTTGTCGAGTAATAGACAACTCTAATTTTGGAGCTAAAAAAACAGATTTAAAAACCGGTAGAACTTGTGGAAATAGACTGGTTCCCAAGTATATATGTGTACGCCGAAAAAAACGATCCCAGCAACATATTGCAGGAACCACGTACATTAGACTAACGCACAAAAAAGTTCCTTTTGTCCACCCCTCAAGATGTACCTTGGTTTCTAAAAAACATCTTTTTTTAAAACGGTCCAGCTCACGAGATTTTAATGCTAGACACAAACTATTTCGGGAATCATCAGAAACCTTGTGTCCCACTTTTTGGTCACAACCAGTTTGTCAAGTTAGTCAGGGAACAGTAGTTATTGGTGTCAACGTCTTATCTGTTAGTCAGACAGTAATCAAGTCCCTTGAATCAGTGTTCATGAATTTAACATTTGCCCAAGAGTGTCACATATCATGTAACGAAAAGACCCCATATGGGTGCCATGACACTGGATCCTAGAGACCACCTTACACACGCAAAGAAAAAAACGTTTATTGCTCGATTGCCACAACAATACTATGATTGATTTGTATTAATTTATTAATCGCAACCGTTTATGTAGTTCTCCCAAATAAACTCATATATCGCAAATGTATATCATGTTGTTGCAAACGAGATCTCGTTTGCACTAAACGCATACAAAATTACATTTGTCGCAAGTTAAAAACCGTTTGCAATATCTGAAATTAGCCATTTTTCTAATGAGGGCACAGATTACGAAGAACGTAAATTTCTCTCATTCTCTCATTTTGTTGACTGTATACACAGTCCACTCGTTTGACATACACACTCACGCATACACATAAAAGGCTTTTGCCTTGTCAGTATATCTTGGGTGGACAACTGACGCTTTGTAGTTTGCAGCGCTTTTAGTTGTTATTTGAATGCAAGACGAGACAGGCGTGTTAGTAGACACTGAAAATAGAGACACAAATTCCAACTTTTTATAAAACAAACTTTATGGGAAAAACCAAAATCAGAAAAGTTGGAAATTTACACAAAAAAGAGCTTATGGAAACCATAAATATAAATTTTAATGTACAAGTAATGTTGTACTGAGTAGAGTAACTGCAACTACAACTCGGTTGCTGTAACCGAAAGAACAGTTGGTGGGACCGTTTTTCGTTTATCACAAACGTTTTTTCAGCTTTAATTTTTCAGTACTCGTTTACGTTTTTTTAGTTAGGATCAACTACAACTCGGTTGCTGTAACCGAGGGAACAGTTGGCGGAACCGTTTTTCGTTTCTTGCAAACGTTTTTTCAACTTATGTTTCTCATAACTTATTTGCTGCAAACATTTTTCGGTTCTCCCAAACGAAATGACATGTATGGCTTAACAGAGGTTCTTTTCTCCCAACTACAGTCACCAAACGAACTTCAGTTATCTGAGATTTCGTTTGGGAGGAACGAGTTTCTTCTTTGCGTGCATGCTCTACAGTAATTGGAACGTACTGGTACGCCATGAAAATCCCGTCAACTTACCCTCCACATATAGGATGATGCAGGAGAGGTGAACCAATGGCAAAGACTGTGTACGCGAACAACGAATCTGGCCGGTAATAGAAAGCTGAAGGAGACCCATGAACTTTCAGACTTTAGCCAGGCCCAAGGTATCATTGCTTGTTTAAAGTTTGACGGGACACTGCCTGATTGGTAGACGTGCGACGGGACTAAAAGTCAGAACAAATGACTTCTGTAGAAGGTGAAGTGATGAGGAAGAGGAGGAATCCAATGAAAATCTTCGTGTCCGGTAATGGTTTCCCATTATATCCCTTGAAGGTATTGGAGAGAGCTTCTCGCAATCACTGAGCTGGGCGCTTACTGCTTTTACGCTAACTGATTGGGATCGGTGTTTTGATCTTGAACGGTATTTAGAGAAGCTTTTTAATGGATAAATACTCGATCAGGAGATCAAGTGGGCCAATCGAATCTCCTCTTATTGACCGGAAAAAGTTCTCGCAAACTACCCATCGTATCGTTTGCTGTGTGTGATGTGGCACCTTCCTATTTAGACCACAAATGTTGTAGGTCCAATCGACCCAATTCGGGCACTAAAAACGTTTCCAACTTGCCACGGTATCGATCAAAAGTAATGGTTACAGCATTGCCTCTTGCGTTTTCAAAAAATATGGCCCAATTATGGCATATCATATGAGGAGTCGCAGAACAAAACGTGACTTTTTGTATTTTTTTTAAAAAAAATTTTGATGTCTTTGCATTAATTTGATTAAGTTCTATTGGAAAAAATCTTATTAGGATAATTTTTCTTCTCTTCTTATAAACTAGAGATTATAACAAGAGCTGGGAAAATGCCGGAGTTTTATCGTATAATCGGATGGAAAAAACAATCTTGGATTTCCCAACATTTTGAAATAATCAAAAAGGCACGTTTTGTTCTGCGGCTCCTCATATAATCACTCTACGAGGTTGTAAACACCGTTGGTGTGTCAATTTCCAGTTCTCCATTAGCGGTCAAGCCAGCGAAAATGTGCCTCGTACTGATTTTTCACCAAAACTGGGGGGTCGTCTTCATTGAGCTGCAAAATCTCTTCACCACACCTTGATACAATGGTTTAATAACTTCAACACGTTGTTGGTGCGTTAGATGCTCCATAATAAATTGCTATCGATTGCTCTGCATAACTGTCAAATAAAAACTGACATATGTCCAACCAAACAGAAATTGCGGTCAAAATACATCGACCTGAAACATAAAAGACACCCTGTATTCATACAAACTCAAATATCGATCGAAAATGCCTAATTACCAACACACACTGAAAGTTCCATAATTCCAGCACAAGAACAGAAAGCTTTATTCCTCCACGTTGTTCTGTTCCTCTTGCACACACTCGTGTTTTGAAGTGCTTTTTTTTTTAAACCGGCAAAATAAAAACCCGGTTTTTCGTTTCAGTTTTGGACACTCTAGTTTTAACGTATACGAAAATGAGTATTTGTTCAAGTACACGATAGAATAAACGAATTAAGCGAACCACAGACTTCTCATTCATGAGCATGATCTTTTTCGGTAACTTTTTATCTGACTGATGAATTTGAAAAAATATTGCCAAAAAATGTTGTAAACATGATAGTGATGCGAACAACTTCGATTACAAGAAGGGAAGAATAGCTGATGTTTATGCTCTTGAATGTCAAGTCTGTGGTTCGCTTTAGGCCACGAAAGTTGTTGTAAAATTGGATAATTTTGATAAAATATTTTAAAAAATATATTCAAAGGTTTTTATTGTTGAATGGCAGTTGCAGTATTTATTATTCAAGGCATCTGTTTGTTTCAACTACAAAGCGTAGTTAATTTCAAATCAACTACGACCACGTTGTTCTTCTTGCTAAATACTTGGTTATATTTTACATTTTAAAAATATTTTCGTTAAAATCAACCACGTATCGTTGATAATAACAATGGAGTTAGTTAAAATGATTGTTGTGCCATAAATGTAAATCATCTTCAACCAATTCATATCAACTACGCAATAGTCAGGGCAATTTCAATGTTGGTTATTATCAACAACGACTTTTTTAGATATATGTAGTTAATATGGTAGCACTAGCTACGTAGTTGAAATGTTGGAACTATGCAAGTAGTAGATTTTTTCGTACTGGCTACGCAACTATAGAATGGTTGCGCAATAGAGGGTCAATTGACCCCATCGTAGCACAACATCCCCTTATTAAACAAGCCATTTGGAAGGTAACTAGTTACTGGTGACTTATTTGTTGTTGTTGTTGTAATCGATTTGAACCAGTTACTTTCTCTAGCGAGCTTTTTCAAAACTTTTGATTTTTCTTGTCATATGTATGTATGTCGGCCAAGGTAGCGTCATTCATTCATACATTCATTAGCTCCTTATCTGGACCGAAGACAAAATACTTGAGAACTATTTTTATTTTTTTCAGTTTATTTATGACATTCTTAGCTCTTTCCCACGTTGTTGTTATTGTTGATGGTGATAACACATTTACAACATGTCAAATGATTTATGTTGGTTGGGCTTGGGTGTTCCAGCTACAACATATGCGTATTCAGAGGCTCCCATTTTGTAAATATCGTAGTTTCTAGATTGGTAGGGGGTTCGGTAATTTCTCTTTAACTATTGTTTTGTGGAATAGAACGATAATTTCTCGATGCGTTTGATGGGTTTGGACATGAATTAAGGTCAGATTTGTGAACAGAAAAATTATGATTTACGTATCGCTGACAATGACAGTAAACACAATTTTATTGTTGTTCGAAGATATTTATAGCAGGAGTTATAATGGATTTTAAGGACATTCATTGAGGAAAGTGACCCCACGAAATAGCCAGCCTGTCAATGTGTTGTGGTTAAGAATTATACTTTACGACAGTGTCTTTAATTTTGTACAAGGACAACAAGAGAGAACACAACATAGCAACCAAACAATCGTAATAGTAAATCATAAATCGAGATATGATTTATGGGCCGCCATGTGAATTTGAAATGTTTGTGAAAATATTTAATTTAACTTCTGTCATAAATTTATGCTAGAAATATGTTTTTTGACAAAACAGAAACATAATTGACATAATTGTTATAATTGAGTTTTTATCTAATCTAAATTAAGCATCTATACATCCGCTTCAAGGCAATGGCAATATAACGAATGATGTCATTAATTCATGAATTCTGTTTTAAACGCCGGCATTGCTCACTAATGAAGCTCTTAAAGGCACAAAGGTTCGAAATGTAGTCGTCATACTCGTATCCTTGGCAATGAAACACAACTAAATAACCACGATAACCCTTCGCACAGGCAACTACCGACTATGGCCAGGACCTACCGCTATAAATTGAGTTTTCAAAAAATTCAACCAATTTAGATGGTGGCACCAGTAAGGAAACCAGTTTCATACACTTCTTCTACGCAAGACGGCATTGTTTTTCATTTTTTATATTCATCATATTTTTTTGTTTCTTTAATTAATAATAACAACACAGCAGAAATTAATTCTACGTTATTCCTGGTTCCACTCTTGCCGCACAGATAATTGATTCTCCCAAAAGCCTTTATGCGCTTATGCGTTTGCTCAACTGCCAATGATCTAAGGCCGTTGGCACAGATCGCCACCATCGATCGATTGGTATCGACATTGCCTTGGTCATCGCCTTTGCCTTTGCCATCGCAATCGCCTCCAGCATCGCCATCGTCATCGCCATCAGCATCTTCCAGCACTCGTATCAGCCAGCAGCTGATGCTTATCACTTTTATAGATCTGATTTTCTGATAAGGACCACTACACTACACTACACTATACTACACTCTGTGCGAATGGCATTTAATAAAAAGTACTCGCGCACTCTTCCTGCGTCTTTCATCTCTGTGTGGCTCAATTTGTTTTCATTTCGTTTTGTAGTGGCTCTCTCTCTCCCAGAAATTGGAATTCCATGGCATCAGTCATCAACATCTTTGTCGTGGTTTCTTTTAATCGTTTTCATTAATACTTTTTCTCTAAAAAAAAGCAAACGTGTATGCTTAATTACAGGTCCTGGCCAATGACATTCCGAACACAGAGCTCGCGAGAGAGTGAGAGAGAAAACCACTCAGCAAACCACACACGCTGCCACCGATCTGTGTTCGCACACCTGGTGCCTGCAGAGCTAGGAATTCCAATCTAACATCTAATCTGGAATTTAAGATCTTATGGCTTCCCCCTACAGTGGTAACATAAATTGGTAAAAAAAAAATATTATATAAAGTCTAGTTAAGTTTCTGTTTACTGTTTTTAAATTGAAGCCATTAACAGTTTTCTTCCAATTCCTAACTGGATTTATACTGATTGAATTATCTGGTCCAAATTCGCTCAACACTTGCCCCAATTCGTATAAATGCTGACAGTTTCGAAGGTGGCAATTTCCACTATATCACCAACTAAGTAAGAAGCAATACAGGTAGCTACATACTTTGTACGTGTCTCATCGCTGGAAATGTAACTAGCACTAGTTCCTCTACTAACCCCAAAGTAATGCGGAGAAGGGGCTGTAACATAAAAGTGCAGAAGATAATCAGTTTGACAATTTCTTCACAATTCGATTCTTACCTGGACTTGTACTGATTGAATCATCTGCTCCAAAATCAATTAACACTTAAATGGAGACAACTTTTCCGACAGTTTTGTAGGTGGCAATTTCTCCTAAATAACAAACTACGTAATCAGGAGTGCAGTTTGCTACAAAAGTAAAAAAATAGCTTTTCGAAAAAAGGAGCTCTATATAGTGTTTCCTGCACGACCCTATACGTAACCCAGAATGAAGAAAGGGACATAGGTTAGGCGAGGTTAGGTTGGAAAGGAAACCTGCATGTCAGGCTCACTTAGACCTTGTGGTCCAGTGTGATATCACAGGTTCAAAAGGAAGATGGTGAAAAGAAAGGAAGAAAGGGACCTAGTATGTCAAAAAATCTATTTTCAGGTTTTCGCCGATTCTCTCTTAGATTCTAACAAGAAAGGGACCTAAATTTATTTTAGGTCACACATTTATTCTTGATCTATTCTAAAAGTTGGCTCGTCTCGTGAGTTATTAACCTTGGAAGTATAAGGCAACCATATACGTCATGACTTCTTTTTCCACCTCTCTCTCACTCTCTAATTCCAATTGAAAAGCTGAACGATTTCAAGAAATATCAAAGAACTTTAAGAAGGTCGCCTTAAGTAACAATTTGGAAAAGAAAAGCAAAGAGCAAGGAGTCATAGAACTTGTAACTAATAAAAGAGTAATGATTCCAAAGAGTCAATTTTCTACTCATGTGTTAGTGAAATAACACAGAGCTAGTGTTCGTGCGTTTGACTCTCTAGTAGATCGAAATATTGATAATAATAAATTCCATTTAGATTCAAACTTATACACCATATGAATCGAATGTATTTTGTTTAACCTTCAATTGGTGGGACCGCTGTTTTGTTTTTGGTGTTTTGTTCCTCTTATTGTTGTTGTGTTCCATTGTCATGTTCTTATTCTTATTGTATTTGTTGTTGTGGTTTATTTTGTGTAATATGCCTTCTTCAGGTCATCCTATCAACTCAATCAGCATAAGATGAGAGAAAGATGCCCGCTGCTGGAGACGCCACAGACACAACAACGGCGACAAGAGTCCGCAATTTGCACAGTGGCGGAAAGAGCTACCAAATCATACAATGGAAACAATTAGCTAGTTCTGATAATTTCCTAATATTGAGACAAATATTATGGGTAATATTTGCCAAACACTCTCCCATAGAAATGGTATACATTTGGTGGCTGGTCGACAGGACAATTCTCGTGAAACATAACTGATGTTAATAAAATTCGCCACTCTGGTATTTAGAACATGACATGTGATTTTGCTCTTGCCCATTGTAGTTTTTCTCCAGGATTTACCCTTATGTGAATATCTGGTCGGTCATGCATTTTTCGTGTCAAGCAAACGCCTTGAGTGTTTCGCACTTTATTCTCGAAAGAACCTTGTATGCTGTGGATAAAAGGCTTATTCCATGATAGTTGGTACATATACTCGAAGCTAAATTATTTCGCCAAACATATTACTTCTTCTCTGAACACAGATCATCGTACTACTCTTTAACCGATCACAGCACAACCTTCTTTACGATGAAGTTTATGGCCGGGTCGTGCCGTCGGAGGTGCAATGGTAGTGTGCGCGGCTCTTGTGCATGAGGACGTGGGTTCAATTCCTACTCTGACCACCTTAAATTTCTTTCAACGGCGGTCACCTCGCTTAGTGCCGGCGACACTATCGAGATTTAGCCATGAAAAAGCTTCTGAAAATACCGTTCGGAACCGGTGTAAAACTGTAGGTCCCAATCAGTGAGTGTAAAACTAGAGCGCGCACAGCTCACTGGTTGTGAGAAGCTCTCCCTAATCCCCTCGTGGGATGTAACAGGAAACCATTTATTTTTTATTTATGGCCGGGTCACAGAGACCCTTTAGTAATCTAAGAATAGCGGACTGGTTGAAATTACAACATAGCGGACGAAGTAAGGAAGCGATCTTCATTATAAATGCTTCATTGATTCATGCCTGGCCTTCCCTAGTAAACGGAGGCAACCAGACTAGTGGAAGATGCAACTTAGAAATCTAAGGAAATCAACCAGGAAGTTTTACGAAGAGAACTAACACAATGCAGACTGTTCTGCATACAGATCCAGCTTCCACCAGCATAAAAATAAGATAAAAATACCTAAATGAGCCGCTTGGATCAATTCCTGGAAGCCAACACTAGAGGTTTATGACGTATCACGCTTTTGCCGAGAGTTGCCTAATTTCCCTAAGATTCTTGACTTCATTCGAGCTGATGTGTCACAGACAAACTGTAGAATTGAAATATTTCGTTATGTCATTGGGTATCCTGGAGATCGCATCAATCGGTTGGGTGTAGCAAGGTATGTTCTCGGTGTGGCAGAGCTGCATTGGGTCGTTTATAGCTTCAAGCCAATTAAATCTGCATTTAACTATCGGTTATGTTGCATAAACGAGTCAGTTTTCCACATCTCTTGGATATTGTTTTGGTCGTATACCAGATTGTTCTCAGTTGCGGCTAAATGGAGGGAAAGACTTGCACGTTGAAAAACGGCCCCAACAAAATATTGCAGGAACCATGTACATGTTTGCAAGCATTTTCTCATGAATTGAAGATCTGCTGCTTTTTTGTTTCAGAGTGGTCTATGACGTTTCTGTTTTCAGGAGTTTCCATCAAACAAATCCACATATATTACAATTCCACAAAAACAGACATATATTATAACATGTAATATTGAATAACAAACACAATGTGTTTGGACACAAGTATAATATATTTGCAATAAGCTTCAAACACGTTATATTTGCATCCAAATCCAAATCAAGTATGATACTAGTCCTGAGGCATTTTTTCTTTATAATTTCTATACAATAGAAATCGACAACAAAGCAGTAGTCAACACTACTGATTTGGGGACTTTTCTTTAGCATCCTTCTCGGATATGGAAGAGACCTTCATTAATGTGACGACTGGTGCCATTAGTGACACCCTCTTCAAGCCTCATGCATGTTATCGCTTCTTGTCAACTGGATGATTCATCATATGCTTGGAAATATCGTAGCATCAATTCGATGCTTGGGGTATTCTGACCACTCGCGTCACTGTAGTACTAGTTGTTAACGGTACAACTATATCCTTTGAATTGGAGAGACAAAAAGTTGTAGCCCATGAAGATGACGTTGTAGTTTTGGTTACTGGGAAATCGATGTTTACCTTTAGTAATTTGTTGAAAACTGCGTTGTGTAGGCTATCGGTTTTGGGAAAAACGGCCTCAGCAACATATTGCAGGAACAATGTATATGTTTGCAAGTATTGTTTCAATGTATTGAATAACTGCAGCTTTTTTGTTTCTTTGTTGTATGTCACGTATTTGTTTTCAGCAGTTTTCAACAAATAAAGCCACATTTAACTCACAAAAACATATATTATATCCCATTAATCATTGTGTCTCAAACATGTAATATAGAATAGCAAACACAATGTGTTTGGACACAAGTATAATAAATTTGCGATAAGCTTCAAACACGTTATATTTATTTATTTATTTATTTATTTATTTATTTATTTCAATCTATTGGGCTTAGCCCTTACAGATCAATTACTTACTACTACGTACTTAATTCTAGCATTACATAATCTAAGAGTGCCTCCTTAAAAATTGAGCGATTAGCAAGAAAATCCACATGATTGCATGATTTGTTACATAATCTCAGGCACCTTGTCACAACTTCATTTAAACCATAATTACATCTATGAAAACATTGGTAGAAAAAATGATGGTCTCTTAAATTTCTTCTAGGAATATTAAATGGAACAAGCTGCAAAAGCTCAGGAGAATCTATTTTATTGTCAATTATATCTTTAATAAACATGATGTTGTGCGATACTCTCCGCTGCGCCAAAGTACTTAAATTAAGCAGCTGACAACGAACTTTGTAGTCAGGCATATTAAGGCTGTGGTATAAGTTTCTTAAGGCAAACTTTAAAAATCGACTTTGTACTCTTTCAATCCGATTTATATGTATGTTGTAACTCGGGTCCCATATAATATCACAATATTCTAGTTGTGAACGAACAAAGGCAAAGTATAAGGTTCTCAGTGTGTATGGGTCTTTAAAGTCTGCAGCATTACGTTTTAAAAACCCTAATTGAGAATTAGCTTTACTTATAACGTATTGGATATGATGAGTGAATGATAACTTAGAGTCTATATAAACTCCAAGGTCTTTCACTACCATTTCTCTCTGAAATTCGTTACCATTATAACAATAATTATTCATTAATGGACATTTTTTTTGTGATATTGTTAAAATTTTGCACTTAGAAAAACTTAGTTCCATACCATTACATATACACCACTGAAGAAAATTATCAATATCGTTCTGAAACAGCATGCAATCATTTAGATTTTGAATATTAGAATACATTTTTAAATCATCGGCATACAATAGGACATTACAAAACTTAAATATTGAAGGAATATCATTTATAAATAACAAAAATAAAAGCGGACCAAGGTGACTACCCTGTGGAACGCCGGAGCTCGCTTTAAATGGTTCTGAAATACAATTATATATTTTAACATAAAGCATTCTATCTGACAAATAAGAGGCTATCCAATTCAGCAAATTGGAGTGAAAACCTATCATTTTCAGCTTATAAGTCAATAACCTATGATCCACTTTATCAAATGCTTTAATAAAATCTGTGTATAACACGTCAGTTTGTAAACCGCTTTCAAAAGCTTTAATGCAATAATTGGAAAATATTGTTAAATTAGTAGTCGTGGACCTGCCACTGTAAAAGCCATGTTGGCGAGTACTTATACTATTCTTAACAATAGCGAACAGTTTATCATTAACTAACTTATCCAATAGTTTTGGCACAACAGATAACTTAACAATAGGTCTATAGCTAGTGATAAACCCTTTTTGACCTGATTTGAATATAGGAGATATGTAAGACATTTTCCATTCATGTAAAAAAACTGCAGATAGCGACTTATTAAAGATAATGGTAAGAGGTATGGAAATGACCGATGAACATTCTTTGAGGAATAACGGCGGAAGCTTATCATATCCAGCACTTTTGGATGAATCTAACGTTTGCAAGGCTTGATACACGTCATTAACATCAAATTCTATTTGGCCGACGTCAGTAAGTTCATGAATATAAGACACATTGGACATGTTTATCTCCTGATTAATGTTATAAACGCTTGAGAAATAATTAGCAAAGGCATTACAAATAGACTCTGTACCCTTGAACGTTGAGTCATTATATTGCATGCAAGTTGGAAATCCGTTCGACTTCCGTTTTATGTTGTAAAATCTAAAAAAGGATTTTGAGTTTTGCTTTATCGTAGATTCAATATTATATAGATAGTTTTTATACAAAAAATTTGACAGAAAATCATATTCCTTGCATCTTAAAGCGAACAGAGCTTTGTCGCTGGGTAAGTTAGTTGTTTTATATCTTTTTTGTGCTTTAGTTCTAAGATTTTTTAAATGCATTAGCCTTTTGTTGTACCAAGGCAGCTTAAATTCCCGCTTAAATTTCTTCACTGGAACATATAAATGAATAGCATCACTCACTTTTTGTTTAAAAATATTATAAATGTCAAACAAATCTCCATGCCCAAAAATCATATTCCACTCAATAGATCCAAAAAATAAGTTTATAGCCGAAAAATTGGCATATTTGAAATCATATTGAATTTCAGGATCACAAAAAGGTTTAGAATAAGTATAAAATGAAAAATTCATCACCAAAGCTTTATGGTGTATTGAATTTCTAGTAAGTGGAGTATAACATTCATAAAGTTTGTACTGGAAGTCATTATTAATGAAAACTAAGTCCAGTATTCTATGTAATTCATTTTGGATATCATTTACTTGAAATAGTTCTAATGAGTATATACTATCACAAACTAAAGCTTCAATGTCTTTACTAACATTAAATGGTATTAAATGTTGATCTGATAGGCTAAAATGCCATTCAATATTTCCTAAATTAAAATCGCCCAAAATACAAGGTGTTTGGTGAGGCTTTAGAGAATTAACAATATAGTTTATATTAGAAATATGAATAGAATAAACATGAATACTACTTTTTGGAGGAATATAACTTAATATAAATACCATTTCATTTATATCCTGACATAATTGATCACCAAAATTTACAGCAATACAAATTTGTTCGATAGAATCATTGTTTACGGGCATTTTTATTTCTCTAGTTGCCAAATTTGCAGCCACCGCAATTAAAACACCTCCGCCTCTGGAAAAACTTGAGTCAAGAGAACGATCTCTCCGATAAATGTTGTAATGAGAATCAAACAACTCAGAACTTAGAAAGTGAGACGTTAACCATGTCTCCACAAGAGCGACTACTTCGAATTCATGTAAAGCAGCGCGGGAGAACAGCTCATTTGTTTTCGTCCGCAAACCACCAGCATTGTGGTAGTAAAGAGATATTGATGTATTGGTGTGTGTTGAGTTATCAATGCTTACAGAATTATTATCAATGTATTGAAGAACATCATTTATTGTTGGCGAAATAGAGATGGACTCAGAATATTGGACGTTATTGTTGTCACTGATTAGGCATCCCCCGCCGTTGTTGCTATTGCTGATATAGTCAGGGTATCTCCTTGAGGTATCTCCTTGCATCCAAACAAGGAAAAAGTACCTATTAAAAAAATCCGTTTCCCATTACATTCCCTGAGGGGATTGGGGAGAGCTTCTCACAACCAGTGAGATGTGCGCTTTCTAATTTTTCACTCACTGATTGGGACCTACAGTTTTACACCGGTTCCGAATGGTATTTTGAGAAGCTTTTTCATGGCTAAGTACTCGATAGTGTTGCCATCACTAAGCGAGGTGGCCGTCGTCGAAGGAAATGTAAGGTGGTCAAAGTAGGGATCAGACCCACGTTCTCATGCACAATAGCCGCGCACACTAGCCATTGCAGCACCGACCTATTATCGTATTACCTTTTCCCAAAAAGTTCCTATTTGTTTCGCGATTGGGGAGAGCTTCTCACAACAAGTAACCTGTGCGCAAGTAAGTCTTGCGCTCACTGATTTTGACCATTGGCCAGCAACAAATCAGTGTTGAGAACTATATATTCTGTTGCCTTAAACTATTTGGACTCAAGAGAAACTCCATTTTTCTCATAAAATTAAGGATATTTTAACATTGTTGTCGGTATTTATCAGCCATTTTTGAAATATTGAATTACTAAACTTAGTATAGGCCGGAATAAAACCAAATATCCGATAGCTGAAAAGAAATTATACGATATAATCTAATAACAATTCACATCGAATTCAATATAATATAAATATAAATACAAGTAATTCCAATCCGCATCATTTCACATCTTGCAAAACCCCAACTAGTTAGTGCCCCCACTGTGCACCAAAGCATTGCTCACCAAGTCCGTTACTCATTCACTCGCTTTAATTTCGTGGATGGATTGCTGGCTGGTCGCTGGTCGAATGGCTGATGGCTGATGGCTGGCCCACATAAATTCTCTTTGCGTTCAAAGTTGGACCATTTTAAATTTTTATATTTTAACTTTTACACCCATAATTGAATTGTGTGAGAGGCAACTGCCAAGTTAAAGGTTAATATGACAAAGAATGTCTAATAATTAACAGCAACAACAACAGCCTCGTCAACTCTTTCTTGAAATCTTCAGCAACTGAAATACTAAACTGAATCAACATTGGAAAACCGAAGAAAAGAGGGAAGAAGATTAACACTAGTTTAGAATACGAGTAGAAAGAAACTGCATGCTGGAAGATAACAGAACAAATTTTTTGAGACACCAATTATAAAAACATAAATTTTGATTTTATTTTGAACTCGCAGTAAATCCCAACATTACACGAAATGAGTAAAGAATAGAACAGACATGATCATAATGCACAAACATATCCCAAACATGGGCAACCATGTAACCCCAAACTCATCTAGCCGCTGTCTTTCCACACGATGGTGTTTTCGTCTATGCCATATTGATGTCCATACGTTTGGGCTGTTCCTTTGGTAGATATCAGTGAGAAAATATCTTATTTTAACATGTAAATGAGTTCTTTCTTTTTGGTTTTTTCCAAAACCGTTGACAGTTCTTAATAAAATAGTTGAAAAAGACATTTTTCTAGAGAATGAGAGTAAAGACAACAAAGCCGCACGACAAGATCCCAGACTTCTTATTGTAGTTTATAGAACGGAGAAAAAGCGAAAATCTCAATAAAAATTAAGACCGTTTTCAAGAAGATATTTATGGGTACGAAGGCCGTATGAATGGCTGGAGGAAAAATGCCTAAGAAATAAAATTCGGTGAGTCATTTGGCAGACAGCAACCCATTGCCTCACTGGTCTAAATTCAAGACAATTTATATGACATCCGTAATCGTCCAGGTACGAAAAGCATTCTAGTCCCACCCTACTTATAAACTTCTTCGCCTGAATATGACCACGTCCTAGGAAGCAAGTTCTAATCAGGGTGTACATTGGCTGGCCCGCGAGAGCTCACAAATTTCAACACGCCAGCTCCCGGCTCTTCAGTTTGCAATCAGACTCGCGAACCGGGAGTCCCCACCTTCAACTTTGGCTCCCAATTCGGGAGCCAGTTATTGTTTCGGCAGCGGTAGCTTTAAATGAATCTAGGACGTATTAGGAGGTTAGAACACCCATGAATTGGTTCAGTTGGAGTTTGTGACGCTTTATCAATACTGTGGTCTTGTACCCATCTGTGTCACTCCACAGTGTCTTTGCAGCTTATCCCATTTGATGCATTCCATAACAATGTGGGTTTTATTTTTGCCCATTGTTGTTTTGCCCATTTTGCTTCGTGTTTCATATTCATAGTCCAGGGTAAAATTTCGAGTGCTTTCTGACCAGAGCCGAGAGTAGAAATTTGAAAATCTTTTCGTATTCTGAAACCGCAATAGAAATGGAATAGCATTCGTCAGCAAATCGCGAAAGTATTTTGCATAGAATTAATTTGCTTTTGGGTTGAAATTTAAGAAAATACTACTACCTTTGTTTGGGACTTTTACGTTGAAAAAACATATTGCAGGAACCATGTACATGTTCGCTAGCATTATTTTCATAAATTAAATTGTTTCTTTGTTGTCTGTTACGTGTTTGTTTTCGGCAGTTTTCAACAAAAAAAAACACATTTGGGTCACAAAACCATATGTTATAACCAACCAATCATTGTGTCTCCAACATGTAACATGGAATAGCAATCAAAATATGTTTGGACACAAGTATACTGCAATTTGCATCCAAACAACAACAAAAAAGGCAGATTATTCAGCGTCTACTAGAGGAATCCAAAAGATCAAGGAACAATATATGTTATACCCAAAACTCAACTGTAGAGAAAACAACATGTATTTTTCCCTTAATGCGCAACAGACTACATGTTTGCATCACCTTTTAGGTGATAGTGCGTTTTTGTGCATCAGCTGCTTGAGTCATTTAAAGATCATGACTTGGTGTATTTGATAGCACCTTGTGCGAGAAATTAACAGATCTCATTGGTTAACACCTGATAAGAAGAAACTTGTGGAATGTTTGTAAGTGAAACTGTAATGTGAGAAAACAATTAAATTGTGCTATGAAGTGGGATCATGAGTACTCAATAACAGCAATTCCCAAGAGGGTGGGAATACACGTTGATTGTAACGTTATGTTTCCTAAAGGGTGCATTTGTAGTGTGTTTTTGTGATAAAGTAAAGTTCTTTCCTAAGATGCTGTTTCAACTGCCAGTGCATGATTCTGATTCTTCTAAACTTTTTGCTCCCCACCTCGTTTATTCATTTGCACTCCATTCCATTTAACCCAACATAAATAACGAAAAAGTTAATGAAATTAGTAAAATCAAAAAAAAATATATATATAAACAAAAATGTAAAGTTTAAATAATAATAAATTTTAAATGCTTTTAAAAGGAATAACTAAATTGACTTTGGACTCTTTACATTTACTGGGTTAAACACAACGAACAACAACGAAAAGATTAAACTCCAGCGAGAGTCGAGACTCTAGAGTCCTTCAGGGGTAATTTTCGAAATGCCTCCAACGCCAGCTCCAAGTAGCTGTAGATTTTGAACATCCAGACGGCGGCATTTCAAGCTTTTAATATATCATGTGTCTGCGGACATATGTACGGACATGCTCGTAAAGATGTGATGGACTTACATTTTATTATGGCATTATTTTGACAGATCACCCAGGATGACTTGACCGTCGTACTCGCAACAGGAAGATGAAATATGTCCCTACATTGTTTGGAGTAACTTCAACTTCATATCGGATGGCTGGCGGGGGGGGGGGGGGGGGCAAAGTAAAGAAACTTGCAAAAAATGCAACTACTGCGTCTGTCTGGTGTGTCGCCTACTTGGCAATGGCAAATGGTAACTGCCACCTTATTAAAAATTCCAAAAGTATTTTCAGCAATTAAGATACAAGGGGCGGCAACGTAAATTTTTTATATTTTGTTTTGTTTAACATTTTTCATTTAAATTTATTTATTAAATGTTTGGGAATATAGATCGTTTCATTTGAGACGGACGAAGGCAGACGACGAGAATTGGCGGAAGATGGTGATGATGATGATGATGATGCATGATGACTAAAGACCACCATCGATGTTGATGCTTAAAGGAGATTCGCTTAGCTGGAACTTAGTATCATAACTGGCAATCTTATCGCCAATATCAATGTAGGAACTATTTAATTATTCAATTAGAGAGAGGTAAATATACGGATATTTTCGGAATGTGCAAGGGAAATCGGAAATTAAAATTAGGTTTAACCCAGCAACGTACGCTCACACCCAAAATACACGCAAAGAATAATTTCGTTACCCGCAAATGAAATTGTAAACTACTAAACGTCAGATGAGGGAAAATGTAAACAGATGAGGGAAAAGCTAAACTTTTTGCAGAGCACTTGAGTGAAGTTTTCCGTCCCAATCCATGTACTAACAGTTTTAGTGTATCGAATGTAGCGTGCAACACGGAGACATCTATAGTCCCATTGGATATAACGGTCGGGGAGGTTGTCAATATTATAAAGCAAACAGCAAATCCTAGAAAATTTCTTGGTTATGATCTAATAACACAGAGGATGATATCAGAACTTCCGCTAATAGCTATCGAGTTCCTCGTAGGTTTGTTCAATCATATAATAAAATATAGCTACTTCCCTAATGCGTGGAAAATGTCTCCAGTGAAAATGATATTAAAGCCAGGAAAGGACAAAACTTTGGCTTCATCATATAGACCGATAAGCTTGTTACTATGCCTATCAAAACTCTTCGAGAGAGCATTTCTTTCAAAACTTAAAAGCCTCACTTCGCTTCCGAATATCATCCCTGATCACCAATTTGGCTTTAGGGAGGGCCATAGTACTCTACAACAAGTAAATCGTTTAAACAACGAGATTATTGGTTGGTTGTTGTGCTGTATTCTTAGATGTTGCTCAGGCATTTGACAAGGTCTGGCATGAGGGTCTATTACATAAAATTAAAAAATGTCTGCCAGTTAATACACATTCCCTCTTCGAAAGTTACTTGAAAAATAGATATTTTAGAGTCAAGCAGGGAGAGATAATTACGGATAAATACAAAATATATGCCGGAGTCCCACAGGGAAGTGTTCTCGGTTCTTTTCTTTTTCTTATATTTACAGCTGACCTCCCCACGAAAAGCTATCTGCTTACGTCTACCTTTGCAGACGATACGGCAATACTGAGCTCTCATAGAAACCCATCTAAAGACGCCGAAAATCTTAGCTTACATCTCCAAACAACCGAATCTTGGATTGCTAACTGGAGGATAAGAGCAAACGAGACGAAGAGCATACAAATTACGTTAGCATTAAATGCAATAACTTGCCCACAAATACAACTTAACAGTGTACCAATCCCCTTATGTGATGATATTACTTATCTGGGTATACATCTAGATCGTAGACTGACCGGGAGAAGGCATATAGAAGCCAAGAAGACACAAATAAAGCTGAAGACACATCAACTGCATTGGCTACTTAACTCAAACTCAAGGCTGAGATTAGAATATAAGGTCCAGATTTACAACACTGTGATTAAGCCTATTTGGTCATACGGGTCCCAGATATGGGGAAACACTAGCGCGAGTAACATCGAAATAATACAAAGAGTGCAGTCTAAAATACTACGGTTAATTACTGGTGCCCCTTGGTATGTTATAAATGAGAACCTACACAAAGATTTAATTATACCTGCTGTAAGAGACGAACTCCAGCGCATCAAACAGAGTTATAATCAAAAACTGGAACAGCACACAAACCCTCTGGCAAGAAACTTGACAATAACAACAACTTCATTCCGACTACGAAGAAGAGATTTCCCATCAGTTTTATAAATCAACCAATCCCTGACGCCATAATTCAGACGCCCGCTTAAACAACAATTTAATTAATAATAATTGAATTAAACTGATTAGAATATAAGATTGGAATACTTATTGTTAGCCTCCTGAAGAGCAGATTCAATAAAAAAAAACACAGTATGAAAAATAAAACTAAACGTCGGTTGAAGAACTTGTATGCAGCAAACGAACATTTAAGTTTGTAAGAAATGAAAAGCAGGTTATAAAGTTGGCGCATCCAACTAAATTTAAAAAAAAAAATTGTGTCCTCTAACATCCATGAAAGGATTGAGGAGAGCTCCTCACAATCGGTGAAATGTGCGCTTCCTAGTTTTTACACTCACTGATAGAGACCTACAGTTTTGTACCGGTTCTGAACTAAATTTTCTTAGGTTAAAAACCTCTTAAGATCAGCATTTTTTGATGATATCTACTTCTCAGCTATCCACTCGCCAGCACACTTACAACTCTGGACGCTTCTAGTCAGCTTGAAGAGAAATCTAAAGGTTTTTTGTTTGACGTGTAGAACTCAAAATTCAAAAAATAATAATAAGATTTCATAATTTCAAACTGAAAATTTACTTTATTAGAAAGATAATTTTATGTCATTAGGGCTTGAATATAATTTGGGACATGTGCGTCGTAGCCTATGTTGACGACCTGGCAATTGCAGTCCAGGGGAAATACTCTTCCAAATGGAGAGATCTAGTTCAGGGCATAATCAGGTGGCAGCTACTGGATAAATCCAATTACCACAGTATGCTTATAAAAGTCCCGGTAATGGCACTGGTGTGTATCACGTGTGCCCTCCAGACAACCCCTTCCGAGGCTTTGTGGGTTATCCTTCAGCTGTTGCCTCCTGAGCCCTTTTTTTATCTCGATAAGTTAAACATCATAAAAAATTAAACTGGCGTCCCAGTCTTCTATCATAATTATAGACGGGCTAATATTAAATCAGTTAATTGTAATACTATAGTAAATGATTTCAGATATGATATCAGTATAGCCAATATAGAATGCATTTTGCAAAGATGCAAAACTAAACATTTTTGGTGGCTATCGCAGTAAACTGGTACACGTATCTTGCTTCATTTTTACCCCTAGACCTTATTTTAAACCTTTTCAATACAAAAAGCAATGTTTTGATTATATTTTTCATTGCAATAAATAAAAATACATATATCTTACTCATTTGAGATTTGAAAATTAACATGTTTTATGAAACAAAGTCTACATTTTATCTGCAATACTTTAGAGCCCTTTTTAGGGACTGTGTATATTGTAAATTATCGTTAACTATTGTTTATTATAGTATAAGAGTTAATATATTGACATAAAAATTAATAAACGTAAAAAAAAATACGCCTAGGACATACCTCGTGATGATAATCACCAGTCCATATTATCATGAGAATATGGATAATAAGTGGCAATTCACAATTCTTACCCTACACAGACAGGAGAGGAACGGGCACATACCAAGTTATAGAAAGTATTTAGGCTTCTACTTACACTGAGGGCTCCCAATTCGGGTAGGTAGTCCATTCATTCAAAAGAGGTAGATCTAGACCTTCCACGGGGGTCACAAGACCATTGCTGTGTCTTTCAGACGAAAGTTATACACGCAAAGACAAAAAACGTTTATTGCTCGGTTTGCCGCAACAATACTTTGATTGATTTGAATTAATTTATTAATCGCTACCGTTCATGTAGTTCTCCCAAATAAACTCATAAATCGCAAATGTGTATTATGTTGTTGCAAACGAGTTCTCGTTTGGATGAAACGCGTACAAAATTACATTTGCCGCAAATTTAAAAAACGTTTGCGATAACTGAAATTAGCAATTTTTCTAATGAGAGCACAGATTACGAAGAACGTAAATTTCTCTCATTCTGTCGCCGGTATACTCAGTCTTATCCACTCGGTTCGCATACACACTCACGCATACACAAAAAAGTAATCACACACTCCAATTTTTCTACCTTGTCAATATATCTTGGATGGACAATTGACGCGTTGTAGTTTGCTGCGCTTTTAGTTGTTATTGTTTCATAACTCGTTTGCTGCAAACATTTTTCGGTTCTCCCAAACGAAATGACATGTATGGCTTAACAGAAGTTCGTTTGTCCCAACTACAGTCCCCAAACGAACTTCAGTTATCTGAGATTTTGTTTGGGAGGAACGAGTTTTTCTTGGCGTGTAGCAATTGGAGAAGCAGCCGTTTGGTTGGGACGACAAATGTTTTTTTAATTTTTGTGTTGTTGTTATATTTTACTCTAATTTGGGTTTTTTTTAAACCCGATTAGTGTTCGGCAATTTTGGCTAATGTGCTGTCCAAACATAATGGCATAAATGTAGCTTTAAACTAATTTATTTTTAATTTATATATTACTCTATAGTTCGAACTATAGAGTAATGACACCTGGGGGTGCTATCTTCCTCATCTGCTGATTCATTTCACAATCTTTGTGGTGAAGTAGATAGAAGTAAATCGACTTACACCAGATGAAGTTACAAGAACATTTGACCAAAATTTGTCATGTCATTTTGGTTGAGAACTGTGAAATTTAAACGAATTTTTGACATTTGTGTTACATTTTATTGTCAGTATATATTTGTGGTGCACTTTAAACACATATAACGAAATTCCGCTGCTTTTTTTGATTGGCTTCAACTAATGCCTCTATCTGCTATTATTAAAGAAATACTTTTCAACATGCAGCGTCCATATGCAACTTCGTAAGTTTACTAAGAGAGTCGCTACTCTAGGTATATAATTACTCTATGGTTCGAACATATATCTTCGAGCATCGATATCCCAGAGAAGTAAGAGCAATCGTGAAGTCTAAGACTATATTTCCATGTCATTGCAGGACACTGAAGAAAAACTATAGTTGGAGAATGTCCTGTCGTTGCTTGTTAAGACAAAATGGTCAATGCGTTTGAAGTTAACCTTAACCCGAAGAAGTTTTTCGGATCATGTTCGTTAGTCTCAAACTCAATGTAAAACATATCTAAAACCTTTAATGAATTGTTCTACACGTGTTTTGCATAAATTGTTATCTGATTTCCATTTTATTCTATATTATCCTGTTTCCTTTTTTTTAGCTGTACATCCTGAAGCCCTACCGATGCATTTTTGCTGCATCGTTACCATTCGTTTTAACTGTTATGTTTACGGTTATTGTTATCGTTATTATTATTAACATTATTGTTATAAGTGTCATCAGTTTCAGCTGATGGTCCGTTCCAACGTCGCGCTGGTTTTGGGTTATCCTGCTAGGATATCATACATATATTGATTGAATATTTGCTGGCATTTCCTTCCTATTTGGTTCTTTGCGAAAACCGCAAAATTTGTCTCAGATTTTTTTGTTGTTTTCTTTTGGAAACGATTTGGTCGTCTTTGACAGTTTTGGCTACGAAGCCATATTTGGGAACAGCGAACGACAAACATCTTGCAATGGCTTGAGGCCGCAATTTACTCCCTTTTCGTTAGCATTTGTTTTGTTTTTGCAAATGACTTGGCTTTTTAGGATTCAAGGGATATACTACCACTGGGTGTCGTGTGTCTCCACCTGGGTAGGCAGACTGTTTACGGTTTATTACTGAACAGGATATTCAAATCAGTTGCGCCTGCAAAAAAATACGTCATCCTTGTCATTTGTCGCCCCAGGCTTGTCGTCTCCATTGTCATGTGTGGTCAAATGCCACCAGATGTTTTCACTTTTACTTAGGGGTAGTAGCTTGATAGTGATAACTTGTATTCCAACAACAAATGTTTAGAATCGGAAATTTCAAATACAGATACCAATTCTAACTAACTAAATTTAAAAACAAAATGCCAATTCATTTTATTAGAATTTATCATTGCCAGTCACATTTATAAATATGTGAAAGGTTAACAATTTGATAAGGCCAATAGCCAAACAACTGTCATGCGGCAACATAAGGTCATTTCCTGGAATCTGTATTCAAAACATGATAACAGAATTTTTTAAAAAAGGATAGCGGAAGATAGTAATTGCGCTAGTCCTTCTCTTCTTCAAAAGCAACAGCAACAACAAATATTTTATCTCTTCTTAGCAATGGAGGAAAAAAACAAATGTTCCCACATTCTATACAATTGAGTCAGGTAGCTGCGTCGAATCTCCTTTTCAAACTACTCATTGTATTTGCATGCACTTGCTACGGTGGCGCGCTTTAGGTGGTAAGAGGTTAATCGTAGTTTAGTTAACCCCTAGTGGTTTAATCCCTGCTGAGCTTAGGAAAATTCCAATTATTCGCTGCACGTTGTTTGCAACAACATCCACGGGCCCATGGTGAAAAAAGGTCGACCACTAAATAAATAATAAAGTTTTATGAAAACACGGGATTTTGCAACAGATTTTTAAATGGTTTGCAAAATAAAATTTGTTATTGATTAGTTTACAAAATTTTGAAATATTTAACCATGAAATTCTTTATAAACACACACAAGGATTTTTTACTATAACAAGTTGGGTGGGAAAGTCTCTGGCAAAATTGTCGCAAGACATTAACCACAATCCGTAGTTGTCACCAGCACGGAATGTTTTGAGTGCGACACAATGCTACCAAAATTCACGATTTCAAGCAGCGGAAAACGTTGGAAAACTCTAAATTTAAAACGTTGGAAAATTCTAAACTGTCATTGCGGGAGAAATAAAGATAGGAATATACTTTCACGTTTTTGCCACAACAGACACAAGTTCGTGTTTTGGGTTGAGGCCTGACGATGCCACGAAATCATCAGATTTGAATGAAAACTTGAAACGAAACTCTGGCGCAATTTGGTATTTGACAAGATTTCAAAAAAGAATCAGAGGTTAACCAAAAAAATAATTTTTATATTGACCAACGTTGAACATTTAGAAACACTTTCAGAAACAAAAATAATTTTGAATTGTGGTTCCAACAGGACGGCCCAACTGCACACATAGCGTGAGCGAGAATGGGCATTTTAAAAGTTGCGTTTCCGGGTCGCCTAAAGTCACGGTTTGGCACTTTGCAGTAGCCAGCAAGAAGGCGCTATTTATCCACTCCAGACTTCTTTCTTTGGGGTTTCTTGAAATCTCGTCTCTATGTGAACAAGCCACAGACTCTGGAAGCTCTCGAAGGGAAAATCCGACAAGAGTACGACAACTTAGCGTAGTTTCCGTCAGGACGATTGAAAATGCAATAAAATGAACCCGATTGGTCATCAGCAATGGCGGTGCTTGACCGATATCATTTTCATTAAGTAGTGAAAAAAAACGTAATGGTCCAGATAAATATTTAAAAAAAATTTAAAAAATTATATCGATTCATTTTAAAGATATAGAAAAACAACATCGGGTGACAATTTTTGAGTATTGGAAATCTAAAGATTTGTCTTAATCTAGAAAGCAAACAATTCTAGATTTAGGGCTCAGCATAGTTTTCGCAAGTAAGATTTGTGTTTTATTCACTCGAAATAAAGCTTTCAAAATCCAGACTTTAAATCCAGCGTTCACATTACAGTCGAACTCTAGTTTTATACTCACTGATTATGACTTACAGTTTTACAGCGGTTCGGAGCTGATTTTGATAAGCTTTTTCATGGCTAAGTACTCGATAGTGTCACTATTACTAAGCGAAGTGACCATCGTCGAAATAAATGTAAGGTGGTTAGAGCACGAATCGAACCCACGTTATCATGTACAAGAGCCGCGCACAGTAACCGACGACCGTTGTACGTGCCCGTTGAAAAAAGGAGGGAGTAATCGAAAGAAAAGAAGAAAATATAATTGGATACGGTAGGATAAACAAGAGAGTAGTATATACAAGAGGAAAGAAGAGATTATCGTGGGTTGAAGCCCCCACAGCAGCAACCCCGACCATTCATATTAACCCGGTCAACCATGGGATTCACCGCATGAAACCCAGTAGAATGCTGACTCCGGTTGTGGAGAAAAACTCCAGGTCCCCTATAAAGTCTTGCTCCAAGTTGCTGAGCCTCCTACGAGCCACATCGGGCACCTTCAAAGAAGATGTTCTATCGTCTCCGACTCCTCCTCGTCCTTGTACAAGCGACAGTAATCCGTCACAGAACTATAACATTTTCCCGTCAGGTATTTGATATTGCAGTGGCCGGTTAGTTTTCCACAGGCCAGTCTCAAATCTCCCCTGCACAGGCCAACCATGAGTCTCAATCGGGATTTTCTATTTTCGGGACACAGTGATCTAGCAGTCTAGTCGGGACTGAAAACCCAACGTCTGCCAGCTGTTGTCCACACCCAATCATCCACTAAGCTAAAAAGGCGGATGAGCATCCACTAGAAAGTCGTTATCAGGCAATCTACAGCCTCATCTAGCCAGTAAAACCGCTGATTCCTTCCCAGCAATATCGCAGTGTCCTGCAACCCAGCAGAGACTGATATGCAGAGGCCATAGCCTGTCCAACTTCTCCTTACATTTTCTCACCAACTTTGATCTAAACCATGTAGAATTGACCGCCTTTATCCCAGCTTGGCTATCCACACAGAGGGTTATCTGTCTGCTAATATAGATTCCACATCTCATGATGGCCTCTGCGGCCGTGTGAATGGCCAATACCTCAGCCTGAAAGACTATGCATTCACTAGGTAGCCTAAAGGAAAGACGTAGCTGCAGATCATCGCTCCATGTATATACCAGCCACTGTGCGATGTTCCATCATTAATCCGTCCTTAATGATAGAAATACAGCCTGCATAGGGGATCCCGCCGTCCTTCCTTTCCGGAATTTTGAAGCCCACTTTGCTGAAATCCACACATTTCGTCAAGAAGTCAATAAGAGGCGGCAGACGAAAAGAGTCATCACTACCCAAAAGTTGGAAAATACAAGCATAATTATGCGCAGACTGATGCCAGCCGCCACCTTCCCTCAATCTGATAGCCCCACGGGCCGCAGCAGCCTGAGTGCATAAGTTCAGGGGCCGAAGGCAGAGGACAGCCGCTTGCAGTTTGCTCTTTCTAGCCCCCGTTATCCCCATAGCAGCCATCCTCTGAATTTTGCCGAGCATCTTCATAAGATTACTCTTGTCAAGGCCCTCCACGAAATCTGACATCCATAATTAATTATCGGCAGCACTATTGCAGTATACAATCGCATTGCCACCTTCGGGCTCAGTCTCCAGCTCTTACCTGTAGAGTTCATGCACGCATATAGGGCGTTGACTGCCCTCTTCAGCCTTTCATCAATGTTCCATGAAAAATTCAGCTTGAGATCGAGATCAATACCTAAGTATTTGGCCTCTGTCGAGAGATTCTGTTCCACACCATCCAGACTCGGTGGCCTGAGGTCTTTAATCTTATATCTACGAGTGAATAGAACCAATTCTGTTGTTTGTGTGTTCACCCCCAAGCCACAGGGCCTGGCCCATCGTAGCAGCTTTCCAAGCGCAATAAGGTCATACGTATAAGGTCAGACGTCGTTGGCAGCAATTTCCGACCTATCATAATAACCGCATCATATGCATAGATGTAATGTTATAAGGTCATATGGCTTTATTTCCACAGACGAAATGAAATATAGCTATTATGACATTATTGCGCCTTAGATTCTTTTTGCGTAACATTTGTCCAGTGTATTTGATTTCCTTTATTTCAAAAAAAAAAAGATTCAGTTACCGAATTTGTTAATAATTAACCAAATATAAGTCTGCCATCCATGATAATGGCACGACAAATCGGACACAATGTTTGGGTACGGTCATCGCAAACAGACAAAAAATGGTTCAATATATTGAAGAACAGCGATCAAAATGCAGAACAGGACACGCCCCCACCCCACCACCTATACCTTTTCAATACTTGACAGTGTCAACTCATTCTCTTGGAAATATGGAACTATAACAAGTGATTGCGTTTTACACTGGTGTGGCGTTATTTTCACTTTATTGCACTTCTTCTTCAATGTGATGAGAAATAAGGTCATATGGCTTTATTAGATATGGCCTTACAACACTACACCATCCACAATTTACGTTCCATTTCGATTGCCATGTGAACATGGTTTCCGTCGCATAGGTGTCCCAAATTGCAAAAAGGCGTCAACAAAGACGACAAATCCAACAGATCAATTAACATTTCTTCTTCAAATTGATCTTTTGATCTTACACTAAACCATTCTAAAATTTTGACATATTCCACGATTTCTCCAATAGTGTAACAAGGGCCTTAGAAACTGCACTAGATTATTTCAAAACAAAATGTGCAAAATCTATAGCAATTTCCTGTTTTCAGAATGTAAACTTGTAGCAAAAGCAAAAAAGCATATTTAATTGTTTCGTTTGCTGTCTAAACAGACATCATCGTATCTTTTTAGACATCTCGTTTCTATTGTTTTAACGTTTATTAGCGAATAACCAACAAGCCGAACTACAATGAAATGAAACAAATCACATTCGATAATATGGCGCCATATGGTTTCCAAATAGATTTGTTTTAAGTGTTAATTAATTTGTCGATATTCGTGAAAAAGCAAAAAAAAAAAGAGAAAAAACGTCAACAAGAATCACGTTTTAATGGCCATTTGTTTTATAGGATAATTTGCATAACAAAAAGCCAAATACCAATCATAGACGCCTAAACCGAAAACTGGTAGTGTGACACTCGTACCCGCTAGGAAGGAGGGTTGGTTTTTACTGGTTGCCTAGTTAGTTGGTTGGTCGGTCGGGTAGCTGCTTAAGCTGGGCTGGTTATTTCACAGCTCGGATCCGGCAGGTAGTACGTACTGGGTATTGTTTGATGCTGTCTGTATTCATACATACATCTTCTGTTTTTTAAGTTCTTCCAGTGGAATTTCCGCTTATTATTTGAGATGTTTGTGTTATTTTTTATGTTACTTCTAAGTTTTATTTGATTTTTGTTTATATTTCTAGAAATTCCTCACGCCTTTCACGGTACAACAGATATCAAGTTTGCATCAGTTTATGTTTTCTAATAAATCGCTCGTAAATTACGAAAATGAAATAAATTAATTCAGATGTCATTCCACATCGAAATAGAAACAACTTTCCAATTGTGTGTGTGTGCTGAGTACAAATCTATGTCATCATCATCAGCAGCATCAGGCGCTCATCACAGCATCTGGCATCATCAAATTTACTGTCATCATCACAGGCGTCATTTGGGGTCTCTGTGGGGGCCACAGTTGATGTTTAGTTAAATTCTTTGAGAGCCGACTCAAGGAGATCATGTAAACCACCTGTAATTTGACAAACAAATCGCAATCACATCAGAGTTGATATCAAATTGTTGACTTCAAATAAAGGACACAAGAAAAGAAAAAGTAAAGGCCTTGTTAGACTGTAAGAGAAATCGTTGGATATGTCAACATTTGCAATTGGTGAAAAAAGATGGATAAAGTGTAAACTTGAGGAGAACGATTTGGAAAAAAATTTTGATAGACCTGTTAGTTTTCACTTATCTTTAGGCTTTGCTCTAAAAATTATGCGATCAGGGTTGCATTTCAAATGAAACGAACAAAAACAAAGAAAGCGGCAATAAAAGCTCGTATTTCGTCACTTTTTGCAAATGTTTAGTCTTTGTTCACAATTTGCTGTTCTCTGCATTATAACTGTTGTATTTTGTTTGTCACTTTGGGGACATGTATTTTTGAATTCTCCAAAACTGAAAGTGTAAATCGCAACCAGAATGGTAGAACGATTTCTGTCTAATGGAAGAGAATTTCATTCCATTTCTCTCTCATTTGCACTAATACTCTAACACGGCCTTAAGTCTTTTTTGGTTAAATCACCGATCCAACCAACACTAGGAGTTTCCAGGAGAAAAATGTTCCGAACAATATTTGGTTCGATAATAGAGAAAATCGAGTATCGTTGACGTATGAACCACGAGCTTCATAAAATGAAAGCAAAAAACTAAAGATCGAGTCGCTTGGAGAATTATTTTATCTTCGTTTTGTAAAGCCCCTAACACGTCCGGGTTACCCAAGTAAGGTCCCCTAAGTAAGTATGTAAGAATCTGGACGACAAGTGGTTTCAACAAGACGGCGCTACCGCCACAGAGCACGTGAAATAATGGATCTATTGAGAGATGAGTTCGGTTAGCAATTTATCTCACATTAAGGTCATGAACACACACAGAAAAAATAACCGAATTAGCCGTAACGGAACTAAGAGGTGGTCACTAGAATTGGGTAGTTCATGAACTATATAGTTCATTTAGGGTGACCAAACGTCACCCCCACGAATATAATGCTCATGCTCGATGTGGAGAGTATGTTCGTGATTGGCACCTTAAATGTACGAGTTCGAGAACTAGTAAGCGAGTTCGACACAAGTCTAGTGATCACAACCATGTTAGATTTCATCACATCCAAATCAGAGGTTGTCTCAACCGCATAGGAGGTTACACACAATCTGTTTGATATTGCTACAACCTATTTGAGGTTGTAACACCCTATTTGAGGTTGTCAGAACCTGTTTAAGGTTATCACAACCTGTTTGAGGTTGTGACAACCTGTTTGAGGTTGTGACAACCTGTTTGAGGTTGCAATAACCAATTTGAGGTTGTCATAATCTGCTCGTGGTTATCACAACCTGTTTGGGGTTGGCACAACCTATTTGATCTTAATTAATTTGAGGTTGTCAAATCCTATTTGAGGTTGCCAGGACCTATTTGATTTGTACCAACCTATTTGAGTTTGTAACAACCTATTTGATATTGTTTACAACTTATTTGATGTTGCCACAGCCTGTTTGAGGTTGTCACAACCTGTTTGAGGTTGTCAGAACCTATTTGCGATTGTCACAACCTGTTTGAGTTAGTAATAACCTGGTGGATATTGTAGCAACCTATTTGATGTTGTCACAGCCTATTTAAGGCTGTCACAACCTCTTTGAGGTTGTCACAACCTTTTTGATATTGTAACAACCTATTTGAGTTTGTAACAACCTATTTGAGGTGGTAATAACCTATTTGTGGTTGCCACAGCTTATTGGAAGTTGTCACAACCTATTTGAGTCTGTCACAATCTATACGAGGTTGCTTTGAGCGAATTTCAGTTGTGGGTAGAGTTGGGTAGTTCATGAACTATATAGTTCATTTAGTGTGTGCAGACATCACCCCCACGAATATAATGCTCATGCTCGATGTGGAGAGTATGTTCGTGATTGTTATGTCCGTGCACCTTAAATGAACAAGTTCGAGAACTAGTGAACTAGTTCGACCCAAGTCTAGTTGTGGGGACTAAATTCATTCGAAAAAATTATTCAAAATTGGAGTTCTCGCACGGAACACTTACAACGTAGTCATGGTTAACCTTCACATGGAATATTATCTTAATATTATTTCCTCTTGAATTTTCGCAGAGTTGCAGTGCTTTGCTATTATAGTTATTGTTATTATAGTTATTATCAACTACGGGTTTTCTTTTTTACTGCACACATTCAAGCTTGTAGGGAAAGTTAAAGTCGTTTTGTGCGTCAATTAATTTATATTTTTAAACGGAGAAACCTTTAACTCTTTACAGTTGTAGAGGCCTCCAACCAAAAACTAATCTCTTTAAGTGCATTAATATGTATGTTCCAGGGATCATCATATCTTAAACTCACCCATCAAATGTTAAGATTTAAAAAGGAACTGAATAGACGTTTTCCAAAGCAATTACATTTGGGTCCATCATCACCTTTTGTATTTTTTGATTCATTTACGAGGGTATCTGCGGGAGTATCTTCGGCACTCTTTATTTCATGATTAATCTCTTCACATCAATAACACAATGTCGTCAACACTTTGCCGAGCAAGGAAAAGACAAGACAAGACAATGGGAATAGATGCCACCAGCAAAGTGGTAGTTACAATGATGATGATATGAATTGGATGTGGTTGATGGCGATGATGGAGTAGAGACTCTAAAGAAATGTGTCCGTTTAACAAATAAATAAATCTTAGTCGTCTAAATTGACAAATCACTGACACATTTCATCAAATGTTAAAGCGGCAGTTAAGATGTCAATCAACATGGAGAATGGCGTGTGGTGCCACCACAAAACAGCGTAACGTAACCGTAACTGACATCCCATTTAAACGGAAGTTTCACAAAAGACAAAGACTCTCTGTCCCGTTCACCCCCTCTATCATACTCCCTCTCTTCATTCACTCTTTCCCTGCTACCATAATATGATGATATTGAATGTGGCTTTGCTGAGGCCGGTTGTTGTTGTCTGGCCCATTAGGTTTTTACCTTTTGGACCCAAAGGTTTGTTCATACATATCTCTGATATCTTCTGGTAGTTTATCAATGAAATGACAGACCTTTTTTCTGTTTTCTTTGTCGAGCGATAAATCACATCTACTTAGACTGATGCCATTTAATGTTAAGATGAAAATGTAATGAAATCAAATGGAATTGAATGGAATGGAATGGAGTAAATTGATGTCGATTTCGAATTAGATGCCGATGATGATGATGGAAACGCCAGCAGTCAACTTTGTACCCTCAACTGCTGATGCGCATGCGCAAAGATCAATGAAATCGGGAGGTGGCCCACAACAACAGCTCGTAACAAACGTAACAAATTACACAGAGTGAGCACATAAAAACTGTTATCACGTAAAGGTATTCGTTTAAACGGCTACAAGACCAGTTAACAAAAGGAGTCAAAACCAAAAAAACCAAAAAAAAACTCCGGAAAATTACACACTATTTAAGTTAATTTGCCCACAATTACCTTTCTCGCTGCCTTTTTCTGTCTCTCTCTTTCTTTCGTTCCCTCCTTGCACCTTTTTTGTGTTCCGAAATACAAACGTATTAGATGGCCAAGGATACCAGGTCGTTCGTCGGCCAAGTGTTGCTGCTGCAATTTCGCTACGCTCGTAAATTGTCAATTACTTGCTACGCTGGACAAAGACCGTAATTATCGCAAAACATTTGGCAGATCGATCGGCTCTGGATAAAAAGTGCTGATGCTGTTTGGCCTGGAGAGGCGAGCTGGCAGCAGCAGCATCTCACACTGTTTATCAGCAACAGCAGCCACCCAACTTTTGCAGCTGAGATTGCGCCGTTTCATTTAACGTTTTTGGGTCTTGCTTTCCTTTTTATTTGGCCGACATTTTTGCTTAAAAACAAAAAAGAATTGTTGCATCCTTTTCACCTTGAAACTTTAATCACAACAGATTTCTTACGTTATCGGCTGAAAACAATTGTATGAACAGATTTCTTGTGAATTAGACGCCTATGGTGTTGGGTCGGTTCGATTTCCGTAACCTAAAAAATAACGAAAATTGGAATGACTTCCAGGAAGTTATTCCCTTCCTCATTCATAGAAAATCGGTGAGCTCATTATATTTCTAAAATCTAGTACAACAGAATTACAGGGAAAGAAATTGTAATGCGAAACATAAACAATTGATTAAAATCTTAATTGAACTAAAGACACTTTACATAAATTCGATAAACCTATACTGAAAATATGTACGTCGTAAATATTAGGAAATCCTTCATAAATATAATGAATTCCTGTTAATGAAGGCCTGTTAACAATGAGAACACGCCACTGTAACGCCAAGTTTCCTCTGGTTGCTGGGGTGCAGCTCGCGGGGTATGGAATCGCTACAGAAATTTATTTGTGTAGTGACAGAGAGGGAAACAACGTTATTTGCTTTAAAAATCGCTTTATTTAAACTTCAAGATATAACGGGAATTCATTCACTTACAACTAACATACGATATCTTATATTAAGGGGACACTGAGCGTATAGCTGACGGGTTCGAGGGGAGACCTAGGACGCACTCCCGAAGACGTGGCTACAGGCTCGAGACTAGCACAAGTGCTCCAGAAGAATCGAGGACCGTCAAAGAACCGAGGCTGGAAGCTATCGAAAGCACATCCAAAGAAACACGGCTGAGAAAGGCTGAAGATTCGAGAAACGGGCTGAAGACTGGCGAAAGCACTTCAGAGAGACAGGACTGAAACCGGGGCTGAAGACTGGCGTGAGCACTTCAGACAAAAAAGGGTTGAAGACGGGGAAACGGCGCTGAAGACTGGCGTAAGCACTTCAGGGTAATCACGGCTGAAAACATGGCTGAAGTCGAGGGAACCGAGGATGAAGACTGGCGAAAGCGCTTCAGACTGGCAAAATCACTTCAGAAGGCATTCGGCTGAAGTCTAGAGAACGGGCTGAAGACTGGCGAAAGCACTTCAGAAGAAACACGGGAGAGAGCGCGGCTGAGGACGAGGAACCGAGTCTGAAGACTGGCGAAAGCGCTTCAGAGAGACGCCTAGGTAACAATGAGAACACGCTAAAATAGAGTCAGATACCCCCGACTGCAAACTATCTGTTGGTAGGGTACGTATGTATGACGCCCCGGATTTTGGGAGTTAGTTTTGAGTAGAACCAATACAGTAATAACAAGCCGGCCCTAACATTGGATGCAGACGCCCAGTGTGGGCAAGCGCTTCTGGATTATTTTAGTGCTCATGGTGGAAACATGCCTTTTATATATGGCGGCATGGTTTCGTCATGTCGCAGAATTTTTTTATACCCTTTGTACTCTTACTACATTCTACCCCATCGGACTCTGGCGCTCTTGGTCAAGAACAGCCTATCATCGCAGCTATCTGAAGGCCGTTCATCTAACTTTTGTGTACACTTTTGGTTTATATATGTGCTTTTTATGTACCTTAGTGTACCCTCCGATCCCGATTTCAACATCCCCCTATACAAAGCTACGCATGCTGAATTACATTAATTGAATTACATTGAATTGAATTAACATTTCTTCGATACAACGAAAATTTTCCTTGAATTAACGATTATATTTTTCCCACTGTTTTCAACATCATTCAATTGAAGATTTGTTTACATGCTATGATTATTTTTTAAGTCTCGTCTAAATTATATTAAAGAATTGTTTGACACCCTTTATTCGTTGTTCTACAGAGCTTCCCAGTTGGTGGCGACGGCAGACGGCACGAAATCCGATCGGCTTTCCTTCTGTTTGCGGCTTTTATTGCACACATGATGTATCAATTCCAAGTGGTAGCATTAAAACAGCTGAAATAAATTTTTTTTGTCGTTGTGGTCCGAACTGCCGAAATTCAATTTTAATGTGTTTTTGTACTTTTTTGTTTAGGTTTATTTATTGTGATTATTAAAGGACATTTTTGAACATTTATGTATACTATATACACAAGTGGCACTGACTGAACAAACACCAGCTCTCAAATTTCCAAAACGAAGTGTTCTGAATGCTCTCCACTATTGAAGTAAATAGGGAGGAGTACAGGAGAGACGTCATTGGACAAATATAAGGGTAAATGCAGTACGACAATAAACATAACAAGCCAAAAACAACCGGCATTTTGTTTTTACTTAGTGCAGGTATTGTGTCAAAGTCAGCTGATTGGAATTAAAATGAAAATGTAAACAAAATTGGAAAAAAACCATTTATAAAATGATTGTGTTTGATTTGACATTTAAAAAGTGTTTAAGTGTGAAAATTTAAAGTGTGGAAATTTAAATTCCATGTGATTTTTACAGAGAAAACATTTCAAAAATAGTGGCTTATGAAAAAAAAAATTTTTTTTGACTAAGAGAAAAACTTAGAAAAAAGTTCAAATCAGCTGGACTAGTGCTTCTACCATTTGTTTGTTCCTTGAAAGACACCCCGAAGTTTGAGTTAACTTAATTAATACGTAGAATGGAACAAAAGTATCATTAATTCTAATTTATTAATTAATTCTAGTTCTAATTCAGGAAATTCATTATATCGATTGAAAGTAAAAAGTCATACAATTTATGTCAAGTTTCCATGCGAATAACCCATAAGTTTCATAAAATTTAGTAAATAATTTCATAAACATGAACAAACAAGTACATTCTACTAAATCAATAGATTTTAAATTGCGGCAATTTTCAAACTGATGTCTTATTTGCATTAAATTGGTGGACGAATCTGATGAACAATTGGTGTAAAGTTTTACATTTATCCGATTAAATGTGCCGAAGGTGGGGAATTGATGAACTTTTACATCAGGGCAATGCACAAATTCATTATATGAATGTACGTTTATCTTTCTGTGCATCATAACTGCATTTCCATGATTCCACTACGAAAAGTTTGTTTAGAATAAACTTTTCATAAGACTACATTTATTCGAGTTATTATTATATCACAGAAGAAATGGGACCTACAATATAACAGAGATTCCAAAGAGTTCCTAGTTATAACTCAATACTCATTAGGACAACCATCTCCAAACAGCATCAAACATACGTACAATATTCAGGCGCCCTTATCCACAATTCAACAAGCCATATTTCCCAAAAGCAATACAATTACTTGTCCTATTACAGATGTGTGCTATAATATCCCTCCTGTCTGTAACATGTGACTAACTAATTTAATGACTTGCGTCTGTCTGTTCGTCGATATGATGTCTTTGGGTGGATTTTAATTATGGAAAAATCAAATACAAAAGAAACAACAAATCAGAGGAACCGTAAAGCTCCATGCGTACGTACGAGTCGTCATTTAGTGGATTTTGAGAATTAATAACTCTCTAACAAGCTGACGACGATGTGAGGGCATAGACAAACAGAATTGATATTTATGATTTGACATCCCGGCAGTTCATCAATTCCTAACCACATCCCACATAATCAAAAGAATCGCGTCGTATGCACTTGTGACTACATAGATTCTCCCCCAGAAGAAATCGACTGCCAGTGTCTGTGACTGAGGCCACATACGAATAGTACGTAGACTGTGTGTTGGCGGTGAGGATTTGAAAACTATTTCAAGTTTCTGCTCTTGTTTTTTGCAGCATTGAAGCTATAAAACACAAATTATGTTGACGCCATGGCGTTATATGGACTTGTGGCATTATGATTAATAAAAGTTATGAAATAAATTCAAAACAAAAAACAATGATACAGAAAATGCAAGAATATGAAAAAGGAAAAAATATATGAGTTATGTTTGGAGCAATATTTCTATGGCTTCCAAAACCGTTAACCCCACTACTTGCACAAGGTGGGTGCTGCTAGCTATCTCCCTCTCTTTCCTGTTTTCCCAAAATTGTACCAAAAGCTCCATTATGATGGTTACACTTTAGCGTCTTCACATCCACATCACATCCCAAAACAAGATTGATTATAAACAAATGCCAGATAAATCGTAAAATCATTCAACATGTCGGAGAACCGTAAAATCTTTGTAAAAAGAACATGAATAACAGAACTTAGTCAAATTGGAACACCAAAGATCATTAACCATCATGTTCCTAGATCTAGATGTTTCTCCAAACCCGCTATGGGTTATGTGGCTGGCTAAATCACAATAGGGAGAAGACAACAAACCCATCATTTGTTAGGTTTATTTTCAAATGATTCTGCCTATTCTGCCTCTCATCTTCTTGTGTTAGATTAAGAGTCACTGCATGGTAATGGGTTTAGTGGCATTACATTTCTAACTCTCCTCGAAAACCGAATGTGTTACTTAATTAATTTTATTATTTGAAACAAAATGCACTGCAATACTCAAAACTACACTCAAAAAAAATCCGTAGTTATTGGTTAATTTTGGTTAGAATTGGTTAATAATAACTGTGCTAAAGAAAAATACATTTTGAATAGTATAAATAGTAAGAGGTAGCAATTAACTAGAACGTAGTTAATTTAGAATTAACTATAAAAGAAATGGTTTCCCATTACAACCCATTAAGGGACTGGGGAGAGCTTCTCACAACCAGTAGGCTGTGCGCTTTCTAGTTTTGCACTCACTGATTGGAACCTATAATTTTACAACGGCTCCGAACGGTATGCACAAACTAACTATGCTTTGGTTAAAATTAATGTTGTTATTAAATTAAATGAGTGGTAGGCAAAACCAAACCGCACGCACACAAACGTATTATGTGCTTGTGTGGGGTCGCAAACGCACAGGCATAGACTGATACCAGCGGCGGAAGAGATGACCTGGAAGGCCTGAAATCATGACCAAACAGACCTTCTTTAAAATACGGAAGGCATTCCGTATACATTACCTCCTCCTTTCTTTTTAACATTGCGTGAGATTGGGAGGTAAGGCCTTCCTTGCCCATTGCCTAAAGAAGGCATGCAAAGAGGAAGGCCGTAGAAGGCATTTGCTTTAATATAGTTTTGTTAAACAAAAATAAAATTAATATAATATATTTTATCACAAAATCATTATCCACTTCTACATATTTATTTATTAAAGTATGTATGTATCTATCTTAGAAAGTTGTACCACGCCCAACTTCAAACTGAAAATTTTAAAAATACCCTGAAAAATATTAAATAAACAATATAATTTTAAAATTTGTGTGAAATTTTCCAATTTAATTACGGTAAAAAAGAATAGGAAAGAAAATTGTCAAAATTGTACAAATTTTTTTCTTGGTTATATCTGATGAAAAAATGAATGCATTCCGCAGGCCTTATTTTAGGAAGGCATTACAAAAGATGCTTCGAATCAAATATAGCTGTTGCGTACATGGGAGTTGCCGATCGTGTGTGTGTGAAAAATACTAGAAAAATACGATTATTAGTCGTGTTTTGGTTACAAGCAAGCGACTGTCGCTTGCTAAGTTGCAAAGAAAACGGCAATTTAGCGATAAGTCATTTTATTAAAAAATAAGAATAAGGGTTGAAAACGGTAAAAGATGGCGAAAAAACATTTGTTTAAATTTAGCGAAAATGATTCTCGTCGCTAAGTTCTCGCTAAGTCTTCGCTAAGTGCTTCATACAAAACAAGCGAATATATAAGCAAGCGGTGTAACCAAAACACGCTTATTGTCTACCACTGAATTAAATTAAATTAGATTTAAATGAAGTTATATTAAGCGAATCAAGACTTGGCATTCTTGAGCATGAACGTCGGCTATCGTTGATGTTGATTGTCGGTTCACCTCCCTTGTTGATAACAAATAAGGATGTAATCGGAGTTGTTCGCATCACTCTCATGTTTAAAAAATTTGTTGGTGAAATCTTTTTAAATTCATCAACCAGATAAAAAGTTATCGAACACGCTCATGCTCATGAATGACAAGTCTGTGATTCGCTTTAGATGCAATATTGGGAAGCTCTCTCAGTTATACATAATTCAATAATTAATAATTCAAAACCAATAATTCGAAGAAATTTTAAAATGAAATAAAATAAATAAATGGCTTCCCGTTTCATCCCATGAAGCTTTTTCATGGCTGAATAGCAGGGATCGAACCCACACTCTCATGCACAAGAGGCACGCACACTACCACTGCACCACCGACCAATTTCAAAATTGCATTTACAAAAATTAAACAAATTAAGTATTTTTGTTAGACTTCGCATAGTTATCGAGTAATAGAAAGTTGACATTTTAAGATCGATTAATTTTTCGTCTCCTACTAAATGATAAAAAAAAATAATATTTTTAAAATCCAAAGAATAAGCAAACCGGTTGAATAAAATATTAATATAACTACCTTAGTTATCTAGTAATCAGAAGTTGCAATTTTTAAATCAACAAGTTTTTTTCTCCATAAATAAGTTTTGTGTATCGGGAATGAAGATCGAAAAAACTGGATAAAATGTTTAAATATTTTTATAAAAATTGCTTTCCTATCTACAAAATAAATAAAAAGTTTCGATAACTTGCTTAGTTATCATTATCGTAGTTAAAATTGCTAAACATATTATCCTCCTCAATCCCTTAATGGAATGTAATGGGAAGCCATTGTTTTTTTTTTTGTTTTGTTATCGAAAATAGAAATTTGAAACTCAATACAAAGTTTTCGGAAAAAAATTGATAAAACTATAGACACTATTTTCCTATCGACACTTAAAAATCTACAAAATAAATACAAAAATGTCGATCACTTGCTTAGTTAACGGAAGTAATAAGTATTACATTCAATATCACTTTTATCTTAATAACGGTGTTTTTCATATAACTCGGATTTCCCACTAAAGATTCATTAATTTTTCTTAAACATTACCAACACTGCTAGTTTTGTGGCCACAACTGTTCAAATTACAAACTATCAAATAGAGACAACATAATAAATAACATTACAAATCTATTGGTTACAATGACGCAGTAGTGGTCACCACCACCAAAAGCCACTAGATCACCCCAGTGCCTTTTCCCAGCAATATCTGACTGAGATTTTTCATACGGAATTTTGTTTTTTAATGCCTTCGGACAAAAATGTAAGCGAAGTAAATTAACGAAACCCAACAGAAACACAAATTTTAAAAACGCACTTGTCTCGTAACGCATGGAATGGTTCGTGTATATCGTATCTTATGGAAATCGCATCTCTGTGATCCAATGGTAAATAGTATAAAAAGTCATTAAAATGCTATAAATTATCAATACAAAATAATATGTTAAATAGAACCCCCCACGGTTGCATTTTGCCGTTAACAGTTGCTTATTATGCGACTCTCAACACACAAACATTAGCGCCCATTTCGAGTTGGAGTCTGGCTAGAGTCAGAGTTACAAGTCACTAACAAAACAAACGAACGGAAAATGGGCGTGTGAGTGGGAATGGATTGCAGGGACGGACGAAAAATTAGAGAAGTTTGTAGGTTATTAAAGGTTTTCAAAACAAAGCGGTAATGACGCGCACAACGGACGAGAAGTCGTTTGGTACCGCAACTAAAAATCCAAAAGTATGACAAAATTCGATCGGACTTAAATTTACATTTAAAGGTGAGAAATTATGTAAAATAATTAAGAAGATATTGTATGATTTCTGTTTGAAATGCCTATGATGATTACACAGGGCAACACAAAAATTTGTGTATTTTCTGCGAATAACCTGAATATGGTTAACTCAACATCTGCAGTGTGTGCGTTTGGTAGGGTTAACTGGGAAAGAGGCGCGCAAATTATTCGGGTCTCTTGGTCAAAGATGGCCGGTGTGTTGTTCGCCATACAGTATACACACAAATTTATCAACACAATGACGCAAGGTAATGCCCGATATCAAAATTATTCGTAATCGCTATTCTGATATTGAATCTTAATTCAATTTGATGTTTGTTTTTGTAGAAAACTGAAATAATCGGAAAAAATAATTTAAACATATCAATAATTGACATAAGAGAAACACAGACTTATATTTCATGAGTACGAACATCAGATGTCGTTGATGTTTATGGACGGTTTACCGCACTTCTTGATACTAAACAAGAATGTAATCGAATTTGTTCGCATCACTATCATTTTTACAACATTTTTTGGTAATATTTTTTTCAAATTCATCTGCCAGACAATAAGTTATCGACCAAGCTCTTGCTCATGTATGACAAGTCTGCTTTTCGATTACCTAAATTTCAGCTGCCGATGATAGTTGGATAATATAGCCTTAGTAGTCAATTACATTTCCTGCCTGTGGGATCTAGTTCAAAACGTAGACATTGATGTAATCCCTAGCTAGTCTTCGTCCCACTACATACTTTCCCTGGTTCAAGCCAGCGATTCCCTGACTGTGGGATCTTCAACTTAGTTCCCACCACCTGGTTGACTTTTATGTTCCTTGGTTCAAGCCAGAGATTTTCTGCTTGTGGAGTCTCGACATTGGTGTCTACCGTTTCCCTGATTCAAGACAGAGATTTCCTGCCTGTGGGGTCTCGACCTTGCTACGTATATATTCCTGTGTTACCTACTGTTCCCCTGGTTCAAGCCGGAGATTTGCTGACTGTGGGATATTCAACTTGGTTTCCCACCACCTTGGTTTACCTATATTTTCCGGTATTGCCTACCATTCCTCTGATTCAAACCAGAGATTCCTTGCCTATAGGATCTCTTCCTTGGTACCTATATTTTCCTGTGCTGCCTACTATTCGCCGATTCAAGCCAGAGATTCCCTGCCTGTGGGGACTCGACCTTGGTACCTATCTTTTTCTTGTGTTGGCTACCGTTCCCGTGGCTCAAGCCGCAGATTTCCTGACTGTGGGATATTGAACTTGGTTTTCACACCACCTGGTGGACTTTTGTGTTCCTTGGTTCAAGCCAGAGATGCCCTGCCTGTGAGGTCTCGACCTTTCCCCTGGTTAAAATCAAACATTCACTGTCTATGGGTTCTTGACATTGTGCCTACATTTATCCTCGCTGTAAAATCTATAAATATAATGGAGGTCAGTTTTAAGGTATCTATTTTATAAATGGTTTCGATTTTCTACCGTTGAGAGTTTCGTAATAAAAATTCGCCCTTTTTGGTTTGTAGTATTGGTTTCAAAAATGCAGTTTTTTCTTGTCATTAGTTAGAGATAAAATTATCGATTTTTTAAATTGCAACTTCTGTTTGAGCGATTATAAACTGGAAACTTTCGATAACTCAATACTGACTTTGCTTTTTCACTGTTTTTAAATTGTATAAGTAATCCCAATTTTTTATTTATATTTTTAAAAATGTTTTCGATTTTTATCGATTTTATCGAAAAAGTTTGCCCTTTTTTGCTTAAAATCAAAATGTGGTATAAAGTACAGATTTTCCCATGTCATTTAATTAGAGATAAATTTGCATATTTCCCAACTTCCAGCTTTCTTTATAAAACAAAATGGATATCTCAATTAGCTTTCCAGCTATTTTCTGCTGTTGGAACTATTCAACGCCATCTTCGACGCTTCCGCACCTGCTTCGCGAAGTAATACTTTCCTTGTCAAGTATTTACAGAAAGACAAACTTATCGATTTTCCAAATTTCGCATCAACTTCAGGACGTACAGTTATTTCTTAATTTATTTAGAGATTAAATTATCGATTTTTCAATATTCAGCTTTTCTATTAAAAATCGATTTGTCAAACATCAAATCAATTTTATTTTTGGTGGTCCACAGCGTCTCCATAGCTTCGGTATAAGCCTTGCGAAGTAAAGTTTTAAGCCCCGTATTGTTTTCGTGCGAAATTTTGTTAAGCAATTTTATCATTTATATCTACACGGATATTTTTGCTGCAGAGAGTTGCCACCTATTTCTGATTTACCTTGCAAATATTTCATGAATAGTTGTGGTGCTACCTTTGTGAATTAAAGTTATCGAAATGTCAAAATTTCGGCCCCAAACACTTCTTTTCGTACGAAATAACTTTGGCTTAACAACCCTGTACCCTGAAATCCTGATTTTTAACACGTTCTTCTCATGGGAACGTAAATTTCATAAGAACTGAATACGGAGCTTTAGCATGATACTTACATAGTGACCCAAAATGTATTCACCTATTGGAAGATATTATAACTTTTGCCACTGGCAGCCACTATCAGTTTTGTTTTGATATATCTGAAGAAAGCAGTTTTTCAAAATTTCAACTTCCTATAGTTCGATAACTAAGCGAATTATAGTTAAAAAATGTAACTAGTTCGATGTGATCGTGTGGCTTCGGCGCCATATTCGCGAAGTTATAATTAATTTGTCCGTGACATTTATTTGGCGAAACAAGTCACCCTAAATTGCTCGTTAATAATGATGTTCCTGTTTAAAATTCAAGCGCGAGGTTGATGTCGAATTTGTTTATTTAGTCATGCAAAATACAAAGGGTTAAGAAAACTAATATTCCCCTACTCCTGGACGATGAAGGAGTAGTCGACTATTAGTTTTCTTAACATTTTACATTTTTTTTGCTAATTATCCATTCCTAAACATGAAATATTGAATGAACAAGTAATCAAACAAGAACAACAATATCACAAGCAAATGTCGAAATAAATTATGGTTGCTTTAAAATTCAGCTAGCAATATATCGATAACTAAGTGAGTTATCGAAAAGCTTTAATTAAATTTTTTCGTTAATTTTTTGTTTCCCCCTTCATTATTCGATATCTGTGAAACTGAACGACATATAGAAACATTTCGTTTATCTCATATACTCTCCCCTTTAAAGCGGCGTTCACGATTCCAAGTTTTCGAGAGTTCAACTTACCAAACACATGCTTTGGCGTACAACAATCAGCTGTTTATAGAAATGAAATCGTGAAAACTACGAAATCGAAAATAGCTTAATACTGCCAAGTTGTTTATTTTTCGAACTTTTAACGGATGATTTGTTCAATTATTCAAAGAAACCTAGTTCGAAGTTCGAATATAAAGCTATTTTCAGCATTATACTTGTATTTTGTCGGTCAGTGTTATACTTGCATAGATGGAAATGGTAATGTGTGTTTTGTTCTCTACTCACCTAAGCCAATCGATCCGATGTCCAACCAAATGGTGCTGAATTTAGTGTTGGCTTCACACCACCTCCAATGGACAGACAGTTGAGCCGAAGACTTATGTGTTACCTATTTGGGGACCAGTTAAACCACCTGTGTAGTTGGCAATTTGTCAAATTGTTTAAATACATTTTTTGAACGATTGACATTTTTCCATTTTGTTGTTATTAATATGAAAATGTTATTATCGGTTTGAAATCTCATAATACAAAAAGCTCCACCTTAACTCCAACCACCACCGCCACTACTAGACACCACTAGCCACCTCTAACAACACCATAGTTGGTTAACCCAAAATCCAAGAGATTATTGTAAAAAAAAAAGAATGTCAATCATCTGTAACATCATTTAAAACCTCAACATGATGAAATCGAAATGTCTGCATTGAAGTTAAGGAAATTGCCAAATAAATTTTGTATATAAATATGAGAATATTAAAAAATTTGCTTAAAATTTATGAAATACCGCCTTTATCTTCTTCATTCACTGACTGTCTGCCTGTCTGTTTGTTTGTGGTGCTAGCTTATCAATTTTGCTATAAATTTTGCAACATTTTTATAACTTAAACGATAAATACCATGACCAGATCAAATATAGAATACAATCGGATTTCAAAGAAAACACCACTTCATGGTTGTCATTTCCGGCACGTATCAAAAGATTTACATCTACACATATGTAGATGAATTCGCTGAATAACGTTTGATCTACCCTGGTGAAATTGGGGTTGTAATACTTCGACAGATTTCAGCAATACTACGAAATATCTAAAGAAGTTTTAACCTGAATTTATTAAGAGAATAAACTTATCGATTATTCGAATTGCAACTTCCGATAGTTGGACAGCAAAGCAATTTATCGAAAAAAAATTGTGTTTGTTTATTTTTTAGTTTAAAAACACAATTATTTAGATATAAAAACTTATCGATTATTTAAATTACATCTTCCGATAGTTGGACAGCAAAGCAATTTATCGAAAAAAAATTGTCTGTTTGTTCTTCCAGTTTTGAGGAAGAATGTGAATTTTAATGAAAGGAATCCAAAATTTTATAAATTATTTAAACATGTAGTAACAATACATATATATTTACCTTTTTCAAATCTAAAAATCATCCCTGATTAACGTAAAGCACGACGAAACTGCGGGCAATTGTTATTGTCTGTCCTTTTGGGCAACAACAAAAAACTTGTCTAATGGTAACCGATGGTTCTCTGGAGATGGAAAGAAGTCTCTGCGAATGTTTTCTTGTGTGTTTTGCCTGCAATGTTTTTCGAACACTGGCAATAGTGGTGAATTATCAATTCAAATGAGATTTCGTTTGCATTTAGTTTGATGAATTTTTCAAAAGCATCATTTCAAATAACCGCTGATGACGATCTGTGGCTAGATCTGAAATATTTATACGGTTTGCCAGGAATCATAAGACTGCATTGTGCAAAACTTCTTTTAAAAAACTATGATTCTATTAATAGAAATATAGAATGGCCTTGAGCTTGAATATTAAAATAAAAAAGTACCAATAAAAAGGGCGAATAGATAAATAAAAATCATCACAAATTTAAAAACGTTACGATATTTTCCAAATTCAACATTCGATATCTGTAAAGAGTTAATTAAGAATTCAAGCAGTCACTAACTATAATTAAAACAAATCGAAGCATTTTTCGATAAGAAACGAAACTTTTCGATTTTATAATTTTCAAATATCATCTTTCGTATCTCGAAAACTAAGCAAAATAAAGTATTTTCCGTGGCATTTATTGAGAGAAGAATAAAGCTTATTGTTTATCTAAATTCAAATATCCAATAGCTAGATACCAAAGCCTTTTATCGAAAAAAAAATATAGATTGGTGTGCTTTTCAGCTCAAAGCGAAGCACAGGCTCGTCATTCATGAGCATGAGCTTGGCGATAACTTTTTATCTGGCTGATAAATTTTAAAAATATTACCAACTAATTTTATAAACTTGTTAGTGATGTGCACAACTTCGATTATATTCTTATTTGGTATCAAGAAGGGGTGTAAATCGACAATAAACATCAACAATAGCTGGTGTCCGTGGACATGAATGGCCAGTCTATGATTCGCTTAAAACAAACGAAATTTTATGAATATAATCCAACATTTTTATGATTTTCTTACCATGTACTACTACCGGGTTATCGAAAAAATAGTTTGTTTGTTCTACATGAGAAAATTAAATCTTAAACATTCTATCGACATTTTCGCAATTCAACATTCGATATCTCCAAGAAACAAACCGAACTAAAGCTATTTTCGTAGCCTTAATTTGGAGAATAAATACTTGTATCAACTTTCCATTTCTGATAATCCAATTTCTAATTTTAATTTCAACAAATCGATAATTCGTCGGAATTTTTTGTTTCAAACTTGCTTACGTCCGTCCACGCTATCTCGAAAACTAAACGAAGTACAGTACTTTCCGTGGTATTTATCTAGAAAAAAACACTTTTTGATTATAAAACTTGCAACTCCCGATAACATTACATTGAAGTCTCTTAACTTCGAATTCTAAGCGAGTAATCAAAAACCTTTATTTAATTTTTCCTAATTTATTGTGTTATACATTAGAAAATTAACTTTTAGTAGAAAAACTTGAAGATTTTATCAATATTTACAAAAATACACCATTCGATGTCTCGCAAACTAAAGCGAACAACAAATTTGTAAGCCATGAGCATGAGCCTCAGTTATCGCGGGCTAACTATCATACGTGCAATTTTTGTTTTTAGTAATATATGTCAATTTAATTAGTTATTGACCAAGCTCGTGATCAAGTTTGTGGTGCGCTTAAAAACCTCCGTTAAACCGTTCACCAATTTGCAATAATTCGAAATATAAGCGATTTTTCGTCAAAAAAAAATATTTTTCCTCTCAAACTTTGATTTAAACCAATTTCTACGAAAAGTAAATAAATTGTTGTCGATTTTTCTTAACTTCAACATCTGATACCTCGACATTTCGTTGTGGTATTTATTAAATTGGATCACACATATTTTCAATCAACCACATGAGTATCGGTTTTCGTTGGCATTTATTGACTGTCATTTAACCGCCATTCCCGATGCTAAATTCGCATGTCATCAAAGTTGTTTACATCAATACATACAAAACTTGTTGTATTTGTATCCTATTCTGTGGTCCGTTTATTTGCCACATTTCATCTTCCGACAACCCGATAACTAAGCACGTTATCGAATAACATTTGTTAATTTTTTTAGGGTTTTCCATAAGAAATTCTTATTCTTTATGAAAATATAATTTTCAAATTTTAATCTCCAATAACTATGCCAGTTATCGAAAAAATTTATAAAATGTTACTCGATGACAAAGCGAGTTATCGTAAAATTATCGTAAGATGGATGTGTACGACATCTGTGGTTTCAACAAGACGGACGGTGCCACTTGCCATACATTCCGAGAAACAATGCAATTACCATTCAATCTTGTGTGCATTTTGGGCTACTTCTTAAATTTTGCTCATATTTTTCTATTTTCGCATAAGAACCACTTAATTTTTTGTGAGAATCCTATTGTACATTCGATATTACAAAGACAATGCTAAGTTTAGCCGTTCTTTGGCTTTCATTTGCGGAAAAACTTATCGTGTAATCAAATTTCAACCTGCGATAACTGTACAAGTAATCGAAAAAGTACTGCTATTTTCAAATACTATCGATTTTGCACATATTAAGTTCCGTCTATTCGATAATAAACATAGTCATCGAAAACTTGTATTTATTTATCGCTAATGTCGCTGACTAAGAAATGGAAAATTTTTAACATTTTATCGATTTTTCTAAACTTTAAACTGTGAAATCTCAAAAACTAATAGAGGTATAGCAAAACCTTTTTCTATTTTTTGTAAATCCTCTCGGATATCATACTTTGATGACATAGATATAAAGTTGTCTGTCAATCTCTGACAGACATGTCCGCATTCACCCATTTGGGAATTACTAAGTGCAGTTTGTATGCCTGTTATAGCATCCAGACCAAATACTTACCTTTGTTAGATGAATTTAACCCCGTTTTGCTTTTATTTTTCGAATAAATAAACTACAGATCTGTATTGTACTATAATTTTTTCATATTTATTTTCACTTCGTATGAGTTCATCGTCGTTTGCATTTTCGTCATCATCAACATAACCATTATCATCATGATGATTGACACCATCATGGTCATAAGTAGAGTATGGAACATTATTATTATTAATTAATTTATTATTATCGATAACTTGCAATTGTTGCTGTTGCTGTCTATTCACATTTTGGCCAAGAAAAAACAGTGTGTGAAAAGCAGCATAAAGTGACTTAATCTCATCTTTGCGAGCCTCTTCTACATCGTTACGTTTCAAAATTGTATCATTATCTTTTAAATCATTACTAATTACTTTTGGATTATTATAACTAATAATTTTATTAACAGTTGTTGTTGTGTCTTCTTCATTTGCATCTTGTTCTTTTTCTTTTGCCATGACATTTTGTAGATTTTGTTGTAGATTAAGACTAAGCAGTTGGCTACGCAGAAGAGGCATTGCCAATTCGATAATAGTTGGCTTGTTATCGTTAATGCTATTACTACTGTTGCTGTTGCTGCTGCTTGGAATAGAGGCTTGCTTGTTGTTATTAGAGTTATTTAGAATATTTTTGTTAGTTTTAGTATTAGAATTAGATCTAGAGTTTTCGTTACTTATTCGATTAAGATAAATTAGCTTTAAGCGATTTACCAAATGCTGTTGTTGCTGTTGCTGATGTTGAAAATTATTGTCTTTTCGTATATGATTACTATTACCTAAAAGTCTATTGGAATGGCCAACTATGGCGTTGCCTTCGTTGTTCTTAGATGTGGCAATACTAACACCAATATTGTTATCGCCGGTGATATTCGCGTTATCGCTTTTCTTTTCTGTCTCCGTGTCGTTCTCTTTCGTGTTTTCTTTTGCGTTGCTGACTTTAGGGCGTGGCAAAGTTGTTGAGGGATTTTGATAGTAGCGGCGACGCTGATGCTGACTAGTTAAACTGTGAATTAAACTAAGATCACGCCTTGACCGTCTCAGCGATTCGGAGGCAGCGGCGGGTTGGCGTTGATGATTATTATGATACTGATGAAGAGGCGAAGGAGGGTTTTTAAGGGTTACTGGTAGAGACAGATGCTGAGGCTGAGGCGCAGGCGTAGAAGTTTGACTATGATTAGGCAACATTCGTTTTCTTGTATTAAAATCAGTCATTGTAGTAGTGAAATATTGATTATTGTGGTTGCTATCTTTCGACATATTGAAGTTTTTTGGCAAGGCAGGTATTGCATTATTAACATTAACATTCGTATTTTCATTTAAATTACTATGACTATCACTAGGACTATAACTATGACTATGTTTATAGTTACGGCTACTACGATGACTATGGCTACGTCTATGGCTAGGGTTAGGGCTAGAGCTAGAGCTATGTTTATGGCTATTACTTAAGTTTCTTCTGTCCTTATGGCTATTTGAGTATTTATGGTTTTGTGGCTGTACATTATTTTCAGGTGGAGCTGGCATGGAACTAGTCACTGGTTGAAATTGCCTATGCTGTTCATAGTAGTTGTGTTCATGGTTTTGACCACTACTGCTACTTTCGATTACTTCCTCTGGCGCTAGATCATAAAAATTGCCAGCTACTGGGGAGGGATGTTGGGCTACTAATTGCAAATCCATTGCCGCCTCATGGCGATCATGGCCATTGGCCGTTTGTGTTTGTGTAGACCCACTTTCTGTCTGCTTCTTCCGCCTACCCTTTTTACGGCGACCGGCAGCCAACATGGCTACTATATTAAGGGCGGACGGAGCCAATGACGCCGTGGCTGCTAAGGAAGTAGCCGATACGGAGGCCGACGCAGAAGAGGAACTGCTACTGCTGGCAAAGGGTGGTGGTGGCGGTGGCAGATTTTGATGTGATTCGATTTGCTTGCGCCTTCTTTGGTTCTGTAGTCGCATTTTACGCGCATGTTCTTCCCTTTGAAATTTCCGCCTCCGATTCTCCAAACCCTTATGGCCTGACTGCTGCCTGACTAAGTTTTTTGGCTGAGGAGAAGCTGCTGTATTCCCCGCAGCGGCCAATCTCTGATGGTGCTTGCGTTTGCGTGCATTATTATGGTCGCCCTTACGACGTTTCTCGACACCGTAAGGACTTTCCTCCACCTCTTCTGGATTCTGGTGATGAGGACGCTTCCGCCTTTTTCTCTGCTGCTCTTGACCCGCGTCTTCCTCTTCCATATCCTCTGTAATACTTGATTTCATCATAGTTTCTCGATTTGTATGACCACGTTTATGCGATTTGCTATTGAAAGGTCCAATAGTTGTTGTAGAAGAGGTGCTAGGGGGAGCGGTTGTGGTGAACATATCTCGATCAAAATGTTCCGCATTGATTTTGACAAATAGAAAACAAGCCTTACGCATAGCTTGTGGTCTCTGCAGATGCCGGGGACCGACCGGCTTAAAGCCACGTGTAAAACCTACGCGCCATAGAGGATTATAGGCATTGGCATAGAGGAAGTAACCGTGATCCAGGGATTCGATGAAATGGCAGTCGGGTGACAGGTGTTTCTGGATAGAAAGAGAGAGAAGAAATGGGAAGAAAAGACGTTAGTTTGGGTTAGAGGTTAGAAATGTTTAATAAAGAAAAACGTTTGCACTGCCGCCGAAATTTGGCACTTCGAGATATTAAATCAATTAAATCTGATTTTGGTAAGAAAACATGTTTGCAATTCGAACCTGGCATAAGACTGTTACTAAAAATACTTATGTTTATCATCTGTATAGGGAAATTAAATCCCGAAAGCTGCGAAATCGCGGCATACAGCATAGCTTAACATTTCTAATTTCAGAGCTGTATCAACATGTGCCCTTGCCTTCATTGGGAGTTTCATGTCAACACAGCGAAAAATTATGATTATTTGAAATTTGACATTACGGATGAGCGAAAAAACAAATATATTTGGGCATTTTTCCACCGAAACGAATACAAGAGCGCATTTGGTTCTTCCCTAACGGATTTCGCAAGTAGAGACTTCACAATTTGTTTTTAGCTGACAGATAAAACTAACGTTTATTATCGAAATTTTCATTAGATTCGACGTTTCGTCAGATACTACTCATTTTGTGAACATCGTTTAACAGTTTATTAAAGAGACCAACAGACTTGTCATTAATGAGCATGAACATCAGCTATCGTCGATGTTTATTATCGGTTTACGGCGCTTCTTGATACCAAATAAGAATGTAATCGAAGTGGTTCACATCACTATCATCAAAATTTGTTGGTAACATTTTTTCAAATTCATCAAACAGATAAAAAGGTATCGCCCAAGCTCTTGCTCATGAGTGGCAAGTCTGTAGTTCGCTTAAATAAATAACATATATATCAAACATTTAAAACTGAATCTAGTTATCGATAAGTGAATTGATATTGGAGATTGTCTGACAAAACTGTGACATATTGTCATAAAATATGCTTTTTTTCAGATCAACCAGATAGCTTTAGTTTCATAAAATGTTGCTATAGTGTTGCCAATAAAGCCTCGAATTTAGTTAAGGCGAAATTTTAATAAGAAATTTTGTCATTTATCTCTAAACGAAAATTGTTGTTGCAGAGAGTTAACCTGGTAACTCTGGTTTACGTTGCAAATATTTCATCAATAATTTCTCTTTGTACTCAATTTTAATTTTAATACTTGTGGTGTTCATGAGATGAGCATGGTCGATAACTTTGTATCTGACTGGTGAATTTGAAAAAAAAATTTCAAACAATTTTGTGAACATTATTGTGATGCGAACAACTTCGATTACCTTCCTTTTCGGTATCAAGAAAGGCGGTAAACTGATAATAAACATCGACGATATCTGAAGTTCATGCTCATCAGTGACAACTCTGTGGTTCGCTTTACTTTTGTTGGTCGAAATAACCGAAATGTCAAAATTGCAGTCTCAAACAATTGTATTTTTACGAAATCACATGGGCATAACAACCCTATGCTTGAATTTGTTCACGACCTTTTCTCAAAGACCTGAGTACCAAGCAAAGGCGTGTTATACGGCATTTACACCGACCAAAATTAACGCATTTCGAAGGTTACCTCCGTTAACCAACCCCTACCCAGAAGATTACTCATACAATTTTAATCTATAAAATCTGAAGTTTACTTTTTACCCTCATTTTAAACTGGTGTGCATTTTGATGCACAACTGTTTGTTATTAAAAATAATGCAACCATGTTAAACACATACATACAAAATCAATTGTTTGACAGACGGAAGCCAATCGAAAATTTTCCGGCGCGTCTCCACTACCAAAAATTGTTTGTATCTCATGCCGCCGCCCAAATAATTGGCTCTTATTGGTTTAAAAACGGGAGGGTTACCAAGGAGGAGTAGCTCATGTACAGAGAGTTTGCTCAATTGGTAGCTCGTGGACGGAAGAAAGAAGTCGCGCTGGCGGATATGCGAATACGGGGCGTTTGTTCTCCCACGTAATCGTGTATACCAATGGTGTAAGGCTTCCTATTCCTGATCTCTTGGCTGCCCCTCTATGCGGGGTAGCACGGATATCTCACGGGCGGCGCTAACAGTCGTATCAAACATGTTCTTGGTGGGGCGGTGCTCACCTGTGGTTAAGGACTTCACATCGAGAACCACATTAAATCACGCGGACTCTGACCCGATTTGACCGTCTGATCCAATTTTAAAGGTTCAGTTATTTCAAAAATATCCCAAATTTGTATAAAACTGGCAAAATCAAAAGCCGCCAATTTAATATTTCTGTTGTGTCGCCGTCTTCAACAATTTTGCCTCGGCGCGGAGTTTGTTTAAGCATGGAGTTGCCACCTGAAATGCCAATTTAATTTCAAATTAGATGGTGTAAAAGGGAAAGATTACAGGAAAAGGTTATCGCTAACCTGCCCGCGATAAACTGCGGTCTAAATGCGACATTACTTGTTATACACGGTCTTCTGGGAATGAAAATTTCATAAGAGTTGAATACGGCGTTTAAATGTATGATTTTTGATGGAATTTTGTAAAGTACTTTGCTTAACACTTGTACTTTGCTTAACCTATGTAGATGTAGACTCCTGCTGCTTAAAGTTTTCCAACAAGTACAAGTAAATGTACTTATCGATAACTATCGACAGATATACATATCTATCACATATACGATTGTAAAACAAAATTATGTTATCGACGGTTAAGAGCTACCAACTATTTACTATTTTCTTACAAACGTTATAGTTTCCTTGCAATTTGAAATTTTATTTTTGTTTTGGTGTTAGGATTTTAAATGCATTTTTAAGACCTAAACTTACCATTCCAACCAATTTTCCTTTTCTGAAACACAAATAGCGTCCGACATCTTTTACGTACAAAGCAATTTTGAAAGTGTCGTCTAAAATGTCGCCAACACTTTCCATGGTGAAAAATTCTGAAACAAAAGACAATAACAAGATCATAAATTTATTGAACAACTGTAACATAAAAACGTTGACAAAACAAAACAAAAAACACTGCAAATATCATCATAAACACTCGATAACAATTAATCGTTGTGTGACATCTGTTGAAGAGGGCAGCACCATCGCGAACTGCATCACATTCACACACCCATATTCCGCAATTCATTGTTTGTAAAGTGGACAGAAAAGTTCGTTCTTTGCAAAATTCCACCCATGATGAAGATACAGATAGCCAGACGGCTGGCTGGCTGTTGTGGACACATGTACAAGTACTCTGAATATGAATGAGATAGGAATGTGTAGAGTAGTACTCATATTGAAATAACATACACTATTTTATCGAAATGACAGTTATTGCACACTCGCGAGCTCGGTCGACACTTGAGTTCTTTCATTGAATAGTTGAGATTATTCTTCGATATTTTGGAAGGTGCGAATGTAAATAAATTTTGTTAAATTTCTTCACAATCCAAAAATACCAGCGGAACTTAGAGCTTTTCCACGATTACCCTACTTAAGTGTAACGACGACGCTGCCGTTTTCATTTGGGTCTCATGGAATTTTATCAAGAAATTTTAATGAGGTCTTTATCGTTTAAAGTAATAACACTGTATTTTATTTAAACCTACTCCGTCTCTGCTGTTTTCGCTTAGTTGTTATTGTTTTTTTTTTCAGATAGACATTTTGTTTTTTGATGTATTTATAATTATATTATTATTATTTACACATTTATGAATAAAACAAAAACGAAACCCATTGAAAACAAATGGGCTAACAATATTTATGACATAAGCGACAAAAAGTGGTGAAAATACAATAGTTATTCTGCGGTAGAATAAATTATCAACACATTGATTGATTTAACAGAGACACAGAGTCGCATTGGATCGCTCACAGCGTGTTCGGCAATAACGCAACAACAATGCACGCAGTACGGCTGTGTCTTATCTACAAAACGTGAACAGTAATGCATTTTAGAAGATTTCCAATTTAATACCCTTTAAATATATGATGAAGGTGTTTTTGCACAAGTATTGAACAGATAATAGGCTGAGATTGATAAATTGATGGCAAACTATAAGGATGTAATAAATTCAGAGCAAAATAATATCGATTATAATTAATAATGTATGTGATAATAATTTTAAAATTGAAAACAAATAGCTAAAGTAATTCAAACACAAATTTTAGTTTTGATTTACTATGCTGCATGCAGGTTACCTAAACTGTGTTGTGCTAATTTTGGTTGTTAAAATTCTCGGAATGTCAAAATTCCGGTTCCAAACAATTATCAAGCAATTGGTTTCGTACGAAATAACTTTGATGTAACCACCCTGTAATTGATTCTGCTTACGAATTTTTCGGAACGAACTGAGTACCATGGAAATGAAAAGTGAACGACATTTGCGGTACACAACATTTTCTTTATTTCTTATACACGTACTTTTTCATTATTTCATACACACTGAATACAGCGCTTTACATTTGAACTTTGGACAGAACCTTCGCAAAATATTGTAGTGATATCGCATCACATTGTATTTGTTAGTTGTTATTTACGCATTCCAGAGTTGTATAATTCGTAGAAAAGAAATGTACACTTCTATCGCAATAAAATGATTAAATTTAAAATTGACAAAATGGTTAAAATTTAAAATTGACATTTTGATATATGTACATATTTACTAGAAGACAAAGAAAACACGTGCCGAATTGAGATTAGACCACATGATTTCATAAAATAGTACACTTAATTAAATTGACATAATTGAAACGATAACAATATATAATTAATAATGAATCCAGTGACAAAAATGTATCACACAATTGTTTCCGTACGAAATAAAGTCTTCACAATTTTACCAACCCAACCCTGTAGATATATTTAGAACACAACATATCTGCGTTGAGCTGCGTACCAATAAAATGAAATGTGTAATTTTTGGTTCATGAAATTAAGAATTACATAAGAATTACGTATATAAAAAAATAACGAAAATTTCATGAACCGAAAATTTCGGGCACCTTCATTTGCTTGGTAGTCAGCTCTATGCGAGCAGTTGTTGAGCAAAATCAATTACAGGGTTGTTATGCCAAAGTTATTTCGTACGAAAACTAATGTTTGGGACCGGAATCTTGACATTTCGATAATTTTAACAAATAAGAGGAATACCACATGGTGGTAACGCTCTGCTCCGTGTAAAGATAAATGACAAAATTTCTTACGAAAATTTCGCAATAACTGAATACAGGGCTTTACTTCTTGTGGGGGTGGCCATTACATATGAGCTGAGTACTGTGATATACAACGGATTAAACGTGTTTTTTTTTATTTCCCGCTAAAAATAATTTTTCGATGACTGTCGCTTACTACGCTTATGTTAAGGTATATTGCGATTTCACAGTAAATATATTTCATGGTTTTGAAATCTCGACAGCTTCGAAATCTTGGTATACCTAAACGCTAAGGCTATGTTCACAATGTAATGTAAAACTCATGTTTTGAGGTTTCCACCAGCCAAGTATCTGCATTTCAATACAAAATTCAGTTGTTAACCTGTTTCAAAGCTCAAACTGCGATTCCTAAATAAAAAATAAACAAAATAATTGAAACTTAACCTGAAGACTGAAGTTATTCTACCTACCACGTGCTAGATCAAATAATTCGTGAGACAATCTCAAATTTGTCATTAGTAGAATGTGAAAAAAAAATGTATTCGTTAATACTGCTAACACTTTCTCTAGAATTTCTATTGTTTGTTAACAAATTTCAGTTATTGTACAAATCTAAGTGGCGCATAAAAATCGTGTTATTTTGTTTTATAAATATCACGCTTTCTTTATGACGTTAATGTCTATTTTTTATTTTGACGTATCTACTACGTTTGACATCATCTTGAAGGTCTTGGAATTCAGTAGAGTATTTTTATTAATTGTTTAGAAAAGATAAATATATGCACATACATATGTAAAGGGTTTTTCAACAGCGACGCTACAAAAGTAAATCGATAAGGACAGCAAACGACGCCATATTTTTTCCCGCTCTTTTGACATTTCTCTTCAGTAAGGTTTGCCATTTCATAATGGAAAGATATACGAGCCAACATCGAGTCGAAATTATTAAAATTTACTACCGAAATTTGGAGTCAGTGGCCTCAACTTTAAGAGCGCTACGTCCAATTTATGGTCGTCATTATCATGAGGCTCATTTCTGGCTGAATGGCTTTGTCAATAAGCAAAATATGCGTTATTGGTCAGACAGCAATCCACACGTAATCCATGAGTCATCATTGCATCCCGAAAAAATTACGGTTTGGTGCGGTTTATGGGCCGGCGGCGTCATTGGGCCGTACTTCTTCCGTGATGATCAAGACCGGCAAATTACTGTGAATGCGAATCGCTACCGTTCAATGATAACCGAATATTTTTGGCCCCAATTGGATAATATGGACTTGGAGGACGTGTGGTTCCAACAGGACGGCGCCACAAGCCACACAGCCACAATCAATTTATTGGAAACCAAGTTTGGTGAACGTGTTATCTCACGAAATGGCCCAGTCGATTGGCCGCCGTTAGATTATTTCCTGTGGGGCTACGTCAAGTCTATGGTCAATGCCAACAAGCCAGCGACGATTGATGAACTTCGTACGAATATCGAACGTGAAATTGCAGCAGTATCGGCCGATTTATGCTTGATAACCGTCGAAAATTGGGTTCAGCGTCTGGACTTCTGCAAGCGTGCCCGTGGTGGCCATGCAAAAGAAATCGAGTTCATACATAATGGCATCGAACGTACTTTCACAGGAATAAAGAATTTCATTGGTATCTAAAACCGGTTTTGTTTTATTTAAAAAAAAATTTTGTAGCGCTCTTATTAAAAACCCCGTTATCTATGAATACCATTCCAATTTGGATTACCCGAAATAGTTTCCATTTTATTTTAAGACCAAAAAGACATATACAAAAATACTAACACTTAAGAAAAATCGATTACTGACAAAGTGATTTGAAGTGGAAGAAATACGGAAAAAAGTGCGAGAAATACGTCTTTGGTCTTGAAGGAGCCATCCTCAATTTGGAATGGCGTGTACACAAATTTGTCGCCGTTACTGTAATTAAGTTTAGGAAAAGTTACATAAAATCCATAAATTATATATATACACATATATAAATATAACTATAAATAACTATAAGAACATATATTTTCGTTAATGGCAGTGAAAGAACGTCGATTAATAATGGATCAAGCACAAACTTTGATAAAATGCTTTAGCATCTTATGTCATCCTTATGAAATTGTTGTTCCCATAGAAAGCACATGTATAAAAGAGAACGAAAATTCGTGAAAATTTCGTAAGCAAAATCAATTACAAGGTTGTTATACCAACGTTATTTCTGACGAGAACAATTGTTTGGGATCAACATTTGTGCGTTTATTTTATTTCCACAAACAAACGTGGAGTACGAAATATTTTTAAGGTGAATCAGAGATAGTATAGGACAGGTACCGGTCCGTGGATCAAATGGTACCGGGCCGCGCAAAGATAATAATTAGAGTAAAACATAATTATTCTGTTTTGCGCTAAGTAGTCGCCGAAACAATAACTTTGAAGTAAAAAAAAAGCACCGCATGACCATATGCATGAAATTATTAAAATTATCAAACGTTGACCGGTCCGCGGCGACAATAAGGTTGGGGACCACTGGTATAGGAGATAAATAATAAAATTGGATACGAAACTTTCGCAAGAGCTGAATACAGAGCATTATCCACAATAAATTTGACATAACAACTCTGAATTTGATTCTGCTCACGAAATTTTCGCATAGCGGTGAGTACCAAGCAAATGAAAAATGACGGACATTTTCGGTTAATGAAATTTTCGTTATTTTTTATACACGTACTTCATATGGGAACTACAATTTCATAAAAACTGAATACAGGGCTTTTAAGCGAACTCTTGATTCCCAAATGTCAGAAGTTCGTTCACTAGGTAAAGTCCCGTATTCAGCTCTTGCGAAATTTTCATATAAAATGGTCCAATTTGTCGCTACACGGAAAATTTTGATACGGAAAGTTACCAGCTACCTTTGATTTACCTTGCAAATAATTAATGTCTAATTCCTTTTTGCACTCCATTCTATTTTTAACGAATGTGGTGTTACTTTTGGTTGGTAAAATTATCGAAATGTCAAATTCAAAATTCCGGTTAACAATTGTTTTAGTACGAAACATCTTTGGCGTAAAACCCCTGTAATTGAAATGGAGAGCGTAGAGGAATTATAAATGAAATATTTGCAAGGTAAACCAAAGATGGGTGGTAACTCTCCGCAACAAAATTTTCCGCTTGGAGATAAATGACAAAATTCTTACGAAAATTTCGTAAGAACTGAATACGGGCCTAAACTAAAGGACCGATATTCGAAAAATCAAAGACGTTTTGGTTTTGTCCGTCGTGTTGGTTCAGACCGCAAACTTCACCATACACCAGCAAATACTTCTAAGTAAGGTCCGCTTCAGACAACGTTGATAGTGTGCATGGTAAAATAATGAAGGTAAACTCGTTAGAACAGCTGTTTTCAATTGTTTCATTGTGGTTGATCGTTTCAGCTGTCAAACTCATACGTACTTTGTTTTTGTATTCCTGTGTTGTTGGTATACTTACGAGTATAGATTGACAACTTACGCGATTGAAACAAAAACAAAAAGCATGTTTATTGCTGCCTCCAACTACAAAGTTTACTGCTACTACTTAGTTATTATACTATGATAGTGTGTTTTCCACTTTAAACTCTTTATTTCGTTTTAAAGAAATTTTCGATACCGTAACAAGTACGTGTATAAAAAATAAGAAAAATTCTGAAAACTGAAAATTTCGATCAATTTGCATTTGCTTTGCTCTTTGCGAAAACTTCATAAGCAAATCAATTTCAGGGTTGTTACATTAATGTTACTTCGTACGAAAACAATTGTTTGATAATTGCTTGGTATCGGAATTTCGAGAATTTCAACAAACAAAAGTAACGCCACTTGCGTTAAAAATTAACTGTAGGACGAACAGTAATTATTAATAAAATATGTGCAAGGTAAATCTGAGAGATGGTAACCCTCCGCAATAAAATTTTCTGTTTAGAGATAAATGACGTTTTTTACGAAAATTTCGCAAGAACTGAATACGGGGGTTTAGCTTCGAAATGATTAATTTTGTGACGACCACCCCACAACTAAAGCCCGATATTCAGTTTTTATGAAATTTTCGTACGTGTATAAAGAAATAGAGAAAATTTCATGAACAGAAAATGTCGGTCTCTTTTCATTTGCTTGGTACTCAGCTCTTTGCGAAAATTTCGCATGTAAAATCAAGTACAGGGTTGTTACGCCGAAGTTATTTCGTTCGAAAACAATTGTTCGATAATTGTTTTGGAACGGAATTTTGACATTTCGATAATTTTAACTACCAAGAGTAGCACCACATGCGTAAAAAATAAAATAGATTGCGTGGAGGAATTATAAATGAAATAATAAAGCTTGTTTTGTTATTCCCTGCTAAACTAATTTTTCGACGACTTTGTATGAACAGCTGCTTAAAATCGCTTAGCTCCCCATATAAAGTGGTCGAAAAATTAGTTTAGCAGGAAATAAAAAAACAAGCTTCTTTTGTCTGTTTTTTTATTCCCTGCTAAACTAATTTTTCGACAACTTTGTATGGAGTGCCGCTTAATATCGCTTAGTTCCCCATACAAAGTCGTCGAGAAATAGTTTAGCAGGGAATAAAAAAACAGGCTTAAAATATCTGCAAGGTAAATGAAAGATAGGTGGTAACTCTCCACAACAAAATTTTCCCTTTAGAGATAAGTGACAATAAGCTTGTTTTTTTATTCCCTGCTAAACAAATTTTTCGACGAATTTGTATGGAGTGCCGCTTAAAATCGCTTAATATCGCTTAGTTCTCCATACAAAGTCGTCGAAAAATTAGTTTAGCAGAGAATAAAAAAACAGGCTTTAAGAAGCGTTGGTTGGTTACACCGCATGCTTATATAATCGCTTGTTTTGTATGAACCACTTAGCGGAGACTTAGCGACACGAATCATTTTCGCTAATTTTATGATTTTTTTTGCCATATTTTATCATATTCAACCCTATTCCATATTTTTGAATAATATGACTTATCGCTAAATAGCCGTTTTCTTTGCAAATTAGCAAGCGATAATCGGTTGTTTGTAACCAAAACGCGACTAATATACATATCTTGCAATAATTTAGCAAGAACTGAATACGGGGCTGAAAGTACCGACATTCGAAAAATCAAAGTTTTGTCCGATTTGTTGGTTCAGTTCGGAAACTTCACCTAGCACCGGCAGCTAAGTCTGAACAGACTTTTTGTCGGTCATGCAGATCTGCCAATGTAAGACCCCTTTCACACTCGGCAAGTAACTTGCGCAAGTCTCTTGCCCAAATCTTGGTTTGTTGATGACAGAGGTAAGGTCGGGTTAGGGGAATAAATTTGAGGTACAGACTTGCGCAAGTAACTTGCCGAGTGTGAAAGGGGTCTAAGGTCCGCTTCTGATAGCAGAGTTGATAGTGTTTTTTCCACTTTACTTACCTGATTTTCTATTAAACCAAAGTATAATCTTAGCATTACACATTCTATTACATTTAAACTTAATATTATAAAAGTGTTATTGTTAATAAACACTTTTTAAGTGACATTTATTTTGTATCGCAAGTGTCCAATTGATTTTACATGTATTATGTAAATACGTGCATGTCCATTTGACACTTTCGTATGACTCAAGCAAACTTGTCATGTTAAACGAACAGATTGCATTTTTCATGCTACGTACAACTGTTACAAGTTAAATTCGTAATGTACTAGTGATGTACAAATGAATGTACTTGCAGTCGCACAGACCCTTTACAATTGAAATTCATATCATATGTAAATAAGCGAGATATGCAAGCACTTATGTCTATTTGACAGTCTGAACACTTGTCAATCTTCTATCTTCTTTGACACAATGCCGCCTCTCCTAGCGCATGGAACAAACGAAGGCGATGCATGTGTTTGTTTGAGTGTGTAAAAAAGAACGAGTGTAGAAGTGTTTGCGATGACACGGTGATTACCCCCTTTGATTATTTAGACAGGATCTGTGTTGTTAATCGCACCTTTTGCGAGTTTAACCGATGGATGGGTCTCGTCTCAAGTGTGAGTGAGCAAGATTGCGAGAGTGAGTGCGAGTGGCGAGGGTAGATATATATCGCACTTGTTCAAAATCGTTTAACGAGTGTTTATTGATGAACACAACGTTGTTGTATGAATGCATGCATGCATGTATTTATGAATGTATGGTAGATGTGCACACAACATTGTATTGTTATTGTTTATAACCAGTCATATATGGCGATATATAGCAAAAATATATGTGATTATGGATATGTGGGTATGTATGTATGTATGTAAAATACAGCAGGTACAATACTTACGTGCTAATGATATATCTGTTGCTGTCACTTTTCCGACGGCATTTACATGTAATGCCCTCTCGTGATTTTTTAACATTATCACATAATCGTTTGTTTTCTTTGAACATGTTGTTGTTGCAAAGGCAAACATTACCTAGAATGGATAAATCAGACATTGATTATATGAAATGCAAAGAAGAGAAAAGAGTAATAATATTACATATAAAGAACAATCATACAACACCCGACAGGGGGTAGAGAACACAACACAAATCAATAAATACAGTCATCATCATTGTTATCCCCCCACTTCACATCATCGCAAATTGCAATTGCAGTGTAATGTAATTAGTGTGCAAACTATAATAATTAATTGTAATAAAGTGTTGTGTATTTATTATTTATCATTTGACATGAACGGACGCCCCGCAACAAAGCAAAACACAACGAAACGAAAAACGCATCGCTCAGCAATCACCAGCAGCAGCACATCAAAGGTACGAACGCGTGGTGAGTATCATCGAAACCATTTCATTATGTGGGGAAGCAACAAAATTTTGCTGATCGAATGTCTGTTAACAAGGAGGAGGCGGATTGGTGTAGTACTTTGGTTAGGCTGGCTAGTGAGGGAGGTGTCATTTCGACGTCGGTCTGGTTTCAACTTACTAGACTGTTGATCAGCCGTTTTCCGTTTTTAGATTTTTTTTACGCTGACGTCGGCTTTTACGTCCCCTGAACATGAGAAGGGCTTGTAGTTTTTGCTGTTATTGGGTTTAGATATAAATTTAAATTTGTTTTCAAAAGCGGATTACAGAGAAAATCCAACGGAAACAAGTGTTTTTTTAATTATTTTGGGAAGGGGTTTTTTTTTGGAACGGAAAGAAAACGGTGTTTTATTTTAGTGAGCGAGGAAATGGTAATACATTTTTTGCTTAAAAACAGTAAACAACTTTTTGCAAAAGTTATTTACAGGTACATAGTACTGCATTCAAAGTATATGGATCGAGTGACAGCCAAATCCGGTATCTCAACTTTAAGCTCCGTATTCAGCTCTTATGAAATATTTGGTCCCATAAGAAATGTGTGTACGAGCTATATATTCAGTTCTTGAGAAATTGTCGTACTATGAAAAATAATGAAAATTTCGTGAACCGAAAATTTCGCTAATTTTTCATGATGCAACAATGAAACAAAATCATGGCAGCAATGAAACCAATTCGTTGCAACAATGAAGCAACTTGATTGCATCAACAACCGTACTTTCACCACAGTAACGAAAAATTTGAAGTTGATGAACACATTTTCATAGCGAGAATGAAACTGTACGTTAGCTCACTTTCGATGACAAAAGTTGTTGGGGTTTTGAACATTTTCATCCCTGTAACGCTGCTTTTCCGTTCAGTGTATCTTCGATTTAAGCCCGGTATTCCGTTTTTATGATATTTTCGCTGCCATAAGAAGTACGTGTATAAAAAATAACGAAAATTTAATGAGGCAAAAATTTCGCTCACTTTTCATTTACCTGGTACTCAGCTCCTTGCGAAAAATTCGTAAGCAAAATGTGGTTACATCAAAGTTATTTCGTACTGAAACAATTTGTTGCTAGTTGTTTGGAACCGGAATTTTGACATTTCGATTATTTTAACAAACAAAAGTAACAACACATCCGTTAAAAATAAAATGGAGTCCGAAGAGGAATTAAAAATTAAATATTTGTAAGGTAAATCAAAGATAGCAACAAAACTTTTCATTTAAGCCGAGTACTAACATCATTCACGTGAAAAATGTTGAGCAACATCAATTTGTTTTCTGTTTTTAAGTTTATTTTATACTAAAAACTTATTTTTGTTCAGACAGTGGACAACATTTATCCGATCTTCCTTTAATTTGATTGGTCGTATCATATTTCTTTGCAACATTAAAATGTTGTTTAATACATGTTGCTGATATTTCGCGTGAACAACTTAGTACTACACGTGCGGAAATATTTCGTCGATATTCTACAGGCATTTTTTGTATGGATTTTGTAAAATTTCACGTGAAATGTTGATCTTAGTAGGGGCATTCAGAGATAAATTTCAAAATTTCATAAGAACTGAATACGGAGCCTTTACCTTCCAAATATTTCATAAACAATTCTTCATTTCAGTCCATTTTATTTTTAACTCATATTACTGGTACTTTTGTTTGCCAAAATGATCGAAATGTTTGCTTGCAATCAATTGTTTTCGAACGAAATAAGTTTGGCATAACAACCCTGTAATTGAGATTGCTTGCGAAATTTTCGTTGAGCTGAATACCAAGCAAATGAAAAGTGAGCCACAATTTCGGTTGACGAAATTTTCGTTATTTTTTTTATACATATTGTTTTTATGGGAACGAAAATTTCGGAAGAGGTGAACACAAGGCTTAAGAAGAATTTTTAAACGATTAAGGATACGCAAGCCTAAAATAAAAGAAATTTTTGGATTACGAAATTTTCGTTATAGTTTGCACATGTACATGTGTACACTCCTTGAGGGAACGATATGTTCATAAGCCATCCCATATATTGATAGCGTAGTATAAAATCCCAATGAATATAAGAACATTTCCGAAAGGCAACCAAAATCCCTAATAGTTTTGAAACTCCGAAATGAATTATATTTCCCCTGATTCTAATTACATACATATATTAATTTTAAACAACATTTCGGCATAAGTTTTCGGACAAATTTTGACGTTCAAAGTATGAAGTCACCGAATAAACTCGCAATTTTAAGCAATTTAATATTCGGAGTTGAAGTGTATATTTTCAGGGTCTAAAAACCATAGTGACATTGAATGTAACAAGGCCGTCAAAGCTAATAACAGCTTTTTCTAAAAACCAGAATGAGTTATAAGTTTTCGGAGTAATCATACATATGTATGTATGTATGTGCAAATAAAAAATAATATAAAATACAACCGATTGTAAGAAAATTTACATAAAGCAACCAACAAAGCATATAACCTTTTTGAGGCTTCGAAATTAATTATTTTCGGGGAATTAACCGATTCGTATTATTTAAAATTGTTTTAATTTAATTTCGTTTTGAAACACAAATTTAAATTTACGTATAAATCCATCGTTCAAGTGAAATTTTAAGAACAAAAACGAAAAACATCAAATTTTGAAACAAAATCAGAGTTGCAATCTAAATTTCCCGAGTCAAAAAAAACTACTGGCAGTGCCTGAATCAAAAAAGCCAGCGATGGAAAAAACAATTTCCTAAAAACCATAATGAGTTTTATGTTTTTGGAGTAACCATACATATGTATAAATGTCATGGGGAACAAATTCCAATAAATTTTAGCCAAACTTCCATAGGGCAACAAAAAATCTGACCGCTCGAGACATCGAAGTCAAGTACATTATTTTCGGATAAATTAACCGATTGTAACTATTCATATAAAATTTCGCAATATAAATTGAACTTTTCGTTTAATTCAACGTTCAATTGGTTTCTCCAAACTTCAAAAAGTATGAAATTTTACGTCTCTATTCAGTATAAACAAATTTCGGAGTTGAAATGTAAAATTGCGGAGACAAAAAAGACTAGAGGAAATATCTGAAAAAAGTTAATGTTGCTACGGGCATCATTTTCGAAAAACCAGAATGAGTTCTAAGTTTTCGGAGTAAAAATATGTACAAAATATAAGGGTAACGAAAACCCATAACATTTTTGAAACTCCGAAATTACTTTTATTCCCAAAAAAAATAATAAATAAAAAATTTAAATTTTCGGAAAAATACAATGTTCAAAGGTTTTTTAGTAACGAAACCTCAAGATACATAAAACGAGTCGATTTTTCGGAGTAAACTCATATCAAGTCTAAAGTATAAATATAATAACATTATAATCATATAAAGTCTAAAGTAAAAGAACATGCGTTCGTGTATCTATAAATACATATGTATTCGAGTTTTAAACTTACTTTCGGAGTTAAATTAAAAAATATTTTTAAAAAAAACAATATTAATTTACCTTTTCCCTAGTACTCATATGTACAAAGTATGGAGTCAGTGTGTTTGACTGACTACACCAAATAACAACGTTTTTTTGTAAGTACAAATAATTGTTCAGAGTCGAAATTTAAATTTCGGTGTAGAAAATGTGCTATCAGGAAAATTCGGAGTCGAAAATTTTCTTAAACACTTTAATTTGAAACAAAATCATTTGAAATAATAACAAAATATATTTTTTGAAACAAAATCAGTTCAATATGTACATATATTTATTTGTATACAATATCGGAATTGAAATGTAAATTTTTGGAGTCAAAAAGCTTCGGTACATTCTTGTGTAAGAAATTATTTAACATATTTGTAAGAAAAAAACATGCATACATATATATCGTAAGATTCATGTTATGCAAAATTCGGAGTTGGCAGTTAAAATTTCGGAGTTGAAAAAACAATTTAAAATATAGTTTTTAGGTAGAATAAACGCATTTTTTATGAAAGAATATTTCGGATTGAAAGGTATATTTTTTGAGTCCAAAAAATTTTCCAACATTTACCACAAAGTTAAATAATTTTATTTTCTTCAATAAATATGAATACTAATGACTATGTTCGATAAAAAAAAAAACTAGGTAGTTACATTGTCAAGTTTCATAAAATTTCAAAACAAAATTTCCGAATTGTTACAATTGAATCATCGATTTTCATCATTTAAAAGTTGCAGAATTCCGGTGCAGAATTGAAGTGTAAAATTTCGGGTTCGGAAAATCAAGCTTAGAATATATTATTGCTTCAGGAATCATACAAATATTTGTGTCGGTAGGAGCATGATTTTTGAACAATTTGAATTTGATATGTGCGTTTTCAGAGTCAAAAAAATTTTGAATAATGAAAAAAAATAAATGGTTCCATTACATCCTATGAAGTGATTGAGGAGAGCTTCCCACAACCAGTGAGCTGTGTGTGCGGTTTCTAGTTTTACACTCACTGCTTGAAACCCACAGTTTTCCACCGGTTCCGAACGGTATTTTGAGAAGATTTTTCAGTGCTAAGTACTCGATACAGCAGTCACGAATGTAGTTTTAGAATAAACCTATCTTGTTTTTTACAAATGAATGTACTTTGTATTCGATATTAGCAAAATTGTGCTTCGAATGAAATGAATTTCAACTATTTATTTGGTATACAAATTTGTTTATTTTGGATAAATCCCACAAGATTAAAATTGTTCGATTTCCGAAATTAGTTTTATGTTTTCAAAGTAATCAGACTGCCTAAATATGGAGTTACACATTTTTGAAGTAAACAAGCCGGAAAGGAAATACATTTTTGTATTTGTTGCAATATCAACAAAATTCAGAGATGATATAAAAATGTTCGGAGTTGTAGAAAACTTAACAAATTTTTATAATTATAGGAAAGCATGTTCAGAAATGTGAAAAAACAAATTCGGAGTTGACTGTAGCATTTGCTGAGTGTCAAATCAACTTAGTTTTCTTCATAACATCTCAATGACCAAAGTCAGATTAATTTAAAATTCTTGAATGATTATACTTTTACGCCAAATTTCACCAAAAAAGTTAGAGCTAACTGACAGTTACATGTTTTAAATTTTTTTATTCTATAAATTTTACATTTGATACTAAATTTTCAAAGTGTTACCCATAGAATAATACATACCATAGAAGCTTTTATTCGCTCAATAAATTAAACGTCATAGGTACGATGGAAAGTAAACATTGGATGGTGGAAAATATGGGTTCAATAATACCAGATAGTGGCAATAGTATACAGCGATACACAAAGGAACAACAACCGAATTTCCAGTTTTTGTGGCAAAATAGTTGTGTTAAATACAGTACAAATGTATACCAACGATAAAAGTCAACAAAAAAGTGCAAAATATAATTTAAATTTTTCAGTTGTACACCAAAACGACAGGAAAAAGTTAAGTGAACATATTTTGTAACTCCACCTGGTGTAAGATAATTTTAAATTTAATTTCTCTCATTTCCACAAACCTACGCTGAAGAGTGTGAAATGAAACGTCAGATGAGAGAATAAGTTTATCTACGTATGTATTATTCCTGTTACCTGTTTACTGTTAAAAGTTTTTTTCCAACTTTTATTTCTTTTGTACCTTCATGCTTTTGAAATCTAAACCCTTTCAAAGCATAACAACACCCTTTCATAAATTTAATCATCTAATCCTTTCAACAGACGTTGTGCGGTAAAGAATTCCATATGCTTCTGCTGGTGCCTCTACCCATTCAGTGTAATCCTTTTTTCTAACCATGGCCCATAATTTTTTGTCTACAAACATTTTGCGTCATAATGTCTCTTGGTTGTGCAAAAGAAAGAGGCCAATGACAACGAAAGTCATGTTCGAAATTCTGTTTTAAGCATAATATTTTATTTCTAGTCGAAGCGTTAATATGGCTTGGGTCAAAGGGGACAAACAGCATTGTGTAATAAAACAGCACTCTGCCTTTCGTTAAAGTTACAATTTAATAGAAATTTCAACGAAATCATAAATAGTACTACTGTCTGCCATTTTATTTTCCATTGTGTTCCACTTACCATCATAAAAAAAATAATCCTGGCATTGAGTGTAAACTGTGGTAACCTGCAATTACACGGAGCAAGATAAAAATGGAGAAAAATTTAATTACAGTCAACAAAATGATTTTAAACAAAAATTACATACAATTAACAATAAAATGAACATTTATGGCTAATAACAAATTTCCATAATACCAAATAATAGTCCGCTATTCGTTTCATTTCAATGCGAGATCTTTACACATACAATTTACAAATCGAACGAAATAATCTCAAAATTCACCGCACCACACTCCACTACATGACATCACAAGTTATTTTATTAGCGGTGGCTGGAGTAATACGAGTACTCGAGTGGGGAGCTTGGACACCCAAATGCCAAATCGAAATCTCGAATTTTAAACAAATCGAGAAACGTGAGTGTTGAATACATAATTAAATTAAAATAAATACCTTCAAATATTGTATAGTTATTTATTATAATGTACACAATTTAAAAATCTATAAAAGATATTTCAAAAAAAGAAATACAACTTAAAAAAATACAAAATTCTCGTTGGTTAAATATTGAAAAACATATCTGTTAATATGAATTTCGTGCGATGAATTTTTGTTTAATTAAAAATCAGTTTTTCTTGTTATTTTGTTGTTAAACTAATAATAATAATTAAACAATCATCGTCAATTATTTGTGCTTTTAAGCACCACTTCATAGCAAGGTTCCAAATTATAGCACAATTTGCATACCAAATAAGTATAAACAAACTTGAAGAGAAAATGTTCGACTCCACTTTGTTAAAGCCTCAATAATATAAACTGTGATGAATTGAAATATTTTGTGAAACCGTCGAATATTTGTTAAACTATGTTCAGGTATACCGAGATTTCGCAGTTTTCATTTGGTATATCGCATCATGGTATATCTGAACATCGCTTTACGACTTTTCACACAAGCAGCCTGATCATGTAGATGGCGCTATAACACGATTATAACATAAAATTTCTCGGTGTTATAAACGGGTTATATTTGTTATTAGTTAATCTGCATGTAAACTTGTGAAACACGAAATTTAAATTCTACATAGTTAAACGGCGTAAGTAGAATAACAAAAAAAGACGTATAGATGGCGCCATTATACGGTTATAATACAAAATTTCTTGACATTATTCATATTGAATTTATTAACGGGCTTGCGTAAAATATATTAAGTTATTCAACATGTAAACTTGTAAAACAAGTAATTTCTAAAATAATTAGTTAAAGTTCTCACCCAATTTTCGCAATCACCTCCTTCTGATTTAAATTGCAAATATTTCATGATATCGCATGTTGTGATACTTTTGTTTGTTAAAATAATCGAATTGTCAAAATTCTGGTCCCAAGCAATTATCGAACAATTGATTTACTACGAAATATCTATGGCATAACAACCCTGTAATTGATTTTGGCTACAAAATTTTCGCAACGAGCTAAATATCAAGCAAATGAAAGGTGAGCGGAACCTTCGGTTCACGAAATTATAGATAATTTTTGAGAAGTAGTTCTTGTGGCAACGAATATGTCGCAAGAACTCGCACTTTGATACGCTTGTAACACCAAATTTCTAACTAATTTAATACAGCGGGCCCTAAAATGTGTCACCCTATCCGAAGATGCTATAACCATAATAGCGGGGACGGTCACTAAGTAAAGTAAACAGATACAGAATTCACGGCGACAAGCCATGGAACGCTATACTCCTCAAGAACGCGGAATACTCGAACCAATTTTTTTACGGAATAATTCGTCAGTGATTTTGGTAGAACGTGAATTTCGGCGCAGATTTCACGGCCGTCGTCATTCATTCAAACATTCAGCGTTTATCCGGTTACCTCAAGGACTCTGTAATAACACAATAAAGAAAAGGCACCGGTAGGCTTCGTAGTGCAAGTTTCGACGAGAATATTGTCGGTGTGGCTAAAGATGCCCCGGATGAACCATCTATGTATGTCGACCAGATGACGTTCCTTATAATTGGTCGTTGGGAGTTTTTCCCTTACAAAGTTGAAGTTTTTCCCCTACAAAGTGAAAAAAAGTCTATCAGCTAGTATACGAGTAATGTAAATACGAGTATAAAAAGAATTGTTCGCACTGCATTTCGAGAGTTCAAGTAAAGGAACAGCTGATTTTTTCAGTGAAACCTAGATGTTTGACTGAAATAAATCTTGAAACAATATATTGCGGTTGCCGTGTGAACAAGGCCTAAGTCCCAGAAATTAAATACGATATACCTATAAACATAGATGGCGCTTATGTACAGTTCTTACAAAACTTAATGGTGGCAAAACGATTTTTTTTAATTGTTAATGTGTTTGTGTAGGTGGCCGTCGGTGGTGCAATGGGTAGTGTGCGCGCCTCTTGTACATGAGATCCTGGGTTCGATTCCTGCTCTGACCACCTTCAAATATCTTTCGGCGGCGGTCACCTCGCATAGTGACGGCGACACTATCGAGTATATAGCCATGAAAAAGCTTCTCAAAATACCGTTCGGAATCGGTGTAAAACTGTAGGTCCCAATCAGTGAGTGAAAACTGGAAAGCGTACAGCTCAGTGATTGTGAGAAGTTCTCCCCGGTCCCTTCATGGGATGTAATGGGAAACCATTTATTTTTATTTATTTATTTTTTTTGTTTATGATGGGTTACTACTTGTCAGAGACATTTGTCTAACTGGACATTTTCTGGCTTATACTGTTTTTACATATGTGTTCGTCACTATTTTGTGGAAACCCCAAGTACTATAACAACAGATGTAGATGGTGCAACTATACGGTTGTAATTTAAAATATTTTATGCAAGTCCGGCAACAAAATCTTAATGAATTGAGTTTGTATATATACAATTGATGATCAACCGATGGTATCAATTCAGGCACAGTAGTTAGGCATCTGATGATGAACTACTTGTCACGGAGTTCGAAACTACTCATGCCAGTGAGTGTGTGTTGAACTGAATTGTCTATTATTTCCAACAAAAACCAACAATTTTACAATTAGAAAAATGTTCATGACTTGTAAGCTTGTAGTATGAATTTCTCATACATTAACCAAAAATTAATGAGTAACTTTCAAACTTAAGACTATAGTGAATTTTTTTGGGAAACACCGGGCAATGTAGATGGCGCTATTATACGGTTGCTACTTAAAAAGTTGTATACAGCCAATACGACGAGTTGACGAGAAGTAACTTTGTGCCACTGGGAATAGTGAGATATATAGTTTATTTCTGGAAGCCTTGCTTAGTGAACTAAGTGGATAAAAAAATCACGCTGCTAGAATTTAGACCATTGCATTAACTATGAAATTTATGTTAAAATGTAATCTTTACAAATACGATACTTAATAAATATTCACTCTTTATATATATCGTGATGTATACATTCTCATTTATTCTCGGCGTAATCGCTGCATGTTTCATAAATTTTCAACTAACAAAAAAATTCAAGTTTTTTTCTGTTGAATGTTGCCAACATTCTTGTGAATTGAGAGACTAACTGAGTGGAAACCACTTTTATATGTGTAGTAGACAAATCACTTAAAAGCCTGTACAATAAATACAAGTGTGAATTAAAGCCACGTTAATAGCAGACAGTCAGAAATTATATGACATGTGTATTTCTGCAATCTTGTGCTTCGGTTCTGCACTTTGATAGTAGAAAAACAAAAGAAAAATATGGTGATAAATGAAAAACTGGAAAGCTGTTAGAAAGATGCTTTCTATATATTTGTTTCTTTCACAACTAGGCCGTTTCTGTGATTAGACATTGCTACAAATGTGTCTAGAAGAGAACAGATTCAGTAGTTAAATGACACACAAAGGATGCTAGTTTAATTATGTCAAAGATGGCTCGCAACAGAAAGTGAAACCGTCATCAGAATTTTTATGCGGCCTCTTTTAGTTTGTGTGATAATCATACACTCAAAAGAATCTTCAGTCTAATTATTATATACCCAGACGTCAGCCATAACCTCGACCACTAAAATTCAAACAGTAGGTGGCGCGTGAGGAAAACACTTGTGTATGTCACACACTCAAGTGAGACGACACAAGGCATTTTGTCTTTGTTATTCACAATGTCTTTGTAACCTTAATAAGGTGTATCGCTAGATTTGTTATAATTAAATAGAGACATTCTTGGTATTTAACTTTCGTGGCATAAATGTTGAAACACCTAGAAACTGTCACAGTTTATATATTATCCTAACATAATGTCCAGGGTAATATAACTTTCGCTGTGGTCAGTTATCATACTCATAAAATCTTGAAATTCGGACCTTGTCTTTTTTTCAGCTTCTTTAATTGGTTTCTCTCTTTGAAAATTAAGGGAATGAACTTCGTTGCATTCCGCCACTTTATGATCGTTGTTTTGCAACACTTATCCAACACACTCTCGTGTCCTCTCGCAATGCCTGTCTGATTGTTCTCCCATCTCTCTATCAGATATTTGTGGCACACTCCATGTTGGCCTTAAGGAAATCAAATGTGATTTTGTATGCGATTCTTATCATTTTTCAATTTTATACCAGACATAAAGATTCAAAACATTGTTTTGTTTGAAATGGCATAGCCAGCAAAAAAAGGAGAAGAAAAAACAAATGCAAGAAACGCTTGAAAATATGCCAATGAATGGCTATACAGTCGGTGACAGAAGATGGTCACTTCCTGACTAAAATTATAAATCCATTCTGAATTACCATTAATAAGAACAATTAAATGATATCATAACATTTTGTGGCTCTGATATCCAGATGGCACTGCAATACGGTTACTTCTGTTTATATCTCTTCTCATTTATCAATAATTGTATACTATTTATTTACATTTCGTCGCTATGAAATCAAACCAGCATATCTTCAAAATGCGTACTTCTCACCAGAGCTATTTAAAGTTTTCCAATGTGATATAAAAATATATAATTTACCGGCCCAGCGCCATCTGACGGATTTTCATTCGTCTATACGGTATGTCGGATCAACATCAAAATCGACACCAACAAACTCCAAAACTCAATTTTTGCGGATATGCCGGTTTGATTTCTATGATTTTTCATATGAATCATGTTGATGATATAAACTTGTAATATTTAGCACAAACACAGAAAATGAGTTCTGAACTGAAGTAGATGGCGCTATGATACGGTTATGTCTTTATTAATTGCTGGGAAGTAAAGCAAAATGACATATGTATATAAATCAAGTTGGGGTACAAGATTACTGCATTAGTGTTTCAGCGTTAATACAAAACATAAGTTTAAACGTTTCCACATTGTAACATCTCAGACAATTACAAAAAATGAGTTCTGACCTAAGTTGAAGATGATGCGTCGTTGCGGCTATTTTCTTGCTTCCATCCTTTACAGATGGAAGATTCGGAATGCGGCTAAAGATATAAACGAAACCCAGGTAATAGGATTTGCTTTTTACGAGAAGACCAACACTCAGGGGATGTCCCCTATAAATGCAGTGCATTGCATTGGACTTAGGAAAAGGGGATAGGAGTAGGGGGAACGAGTGAGAGAGAAGTACTTGTTAATGTTTGACTTAAACTTGCTGATGTTGGGAATACACTTGCCGGAAGCCTATTCCATATACGGACTGTTTGGTTGAAGAACGAATTGTTTCTGTAATGCGCAGTTCGATCCAATGGCCAGAAAACAGAAAAGGGATGTAGATGTCGCCCTGATATCACTGTAAATTCAAGAACTATGTCTACGAGAAAAAAATTTTATTAAATACTCAATAGATTGAAAAAACAACAAACTTGTTTCCCCTTAACAAAATATGATTTTGGAAAACTTCTCACAATCCGCGTGCTATTTTAAACTCACTGATTTGGATCCAAATTTTTGCACAGATACCGAAAGGCTTTTAACAACATTTTTTAAAAAGAGTGGGTTACTACTAACATGACCAACTGGTTCCGACCCAAAAGCGAGACACAATAGGTAACGACGCAAATCTTTTTGCTTTAGAATGAAAACTTAAATAAAAATACTTGCTTTGAGTTAAAATACGACTAAGTATATAAAACAACGTCTTTTATTTTGTGTATATTAAGTTTTTTATTATAGATTCAAGTCTAGATGAGACGCCAAAATCCCGCAAAAAGCGGGACAATCCCGCCAAATCCGCATGATTGGTCAGGTTAGTTATAACATACAGTATAGATGTCGCTGGTATATGGTTATTCTCTAATGAAATATTTCAAGTATTTGTTTCTATTTCAACTATAAATGTCGCTATAATACGGTTATTGCTGCAAAACATATTGTCACGAAGTCCGCCAGAAATTTAAACTCTAAACATTAAAACTAACGATAAAGTCGGCAGCTGTAAGCCAGGACTATAAATTTTTACAATAAGAAACAAATGTCGAGAAATAATAAAAATAAAACACACAAAGTCCAGTCTCATAATAAAGCGGCGACAAAGATGTTAGTGTTACAATTTTAAACTGAAATTTACAAAAATTAGAGAATGAATTTTTATGACTTTTTTTAATGTTTTGAATTTTTTTTTTTGCAGTAATAATTTTTTTTTTAATTATGTTATTTTGAATTAAATGTTTTTTAAAAATAAATTATTAAATTCAGCTACAAAATAATAAGGCAAACAAAACTGTTTAAAGATGGCGCTATGCAACGGTCACTATGCGGAAGACAACCTAGATGGCGCTGTGATACGGATATATGTATATGCAATTTTCTCAATTTACGGAGAGTACAATATTTAAACTTCGCATATCTAAATGATGACAGCATTTCAAGTACATATTTGCTGAAAAAGCTAAAGCGATACGGTTATAAAACAAATTTCTTAATAGTGTAATTATACAACGGTTATGCTTACGTTATCCTTATGTAGTGAAATAAAAATGCTTGAAGTCAAATAAGAATAATCGAATTCACAAATTTAGGGTATTTTTATAATATTTGATATAAACAACATAGATAAATGAAAAACCATAGATGGTGAAAGATAAGTGGCAGATTTGAAAGAAAAGGGAAATTTTCTAGATGACGCCGAAGTGATAGATATGTGCAAATTTCCCTGGAAACAAAAACTATTAAAAAATCTATATAAACATGCGTTTTAGCCTTTGGTATTGTCAACAAATATCAAAAGCCATGTGATTTTCTATTATTTATATTCTATTTTGAAATTTAAACAACACAATCGAAATAAAAATGATTTTTGATTGCTTTTTCGTCGCATCCAAGAGTAAAATGGTCGTACGGAAACAGCATGTGCCCCCTGGTGAAGATGGTGAATAAGCGAATGAATCATCTATGGCATTTCTATCATCTTTGTAAACAATAACATAAATTAAAAATACACTGTTCATAGATAATGATTTATTCCGTCTATTGTACTAGAACTGAATTATACAGGAAAATGTTGCAACTATAAAATATACATACAATAAGAAACTGTTTATAGATGGCGCTATAATACGGTTTTTGATTAGAATTTAGTAGATACAAGAATGTTCGAAATAAATCTACCTATATAAAGAGAGCTAAATGATAAAGGAAACGCTAAAAGTATGACATACACTTACAATCAGAAAATTATTATAGATGGCGGTATGATACGGATTTGATTAGAATTCAGCAGATACAACAAAGTATCGAGAGAAATATAAAAGGAAATGAAATAAATATACACAAAAAACAAACAAATTATAGATGGCACTATGATACGGTTATTGATTTAGTTAAATTTGAATCATCAATGGAAATCAATTGTAGAATCCCAAAAAAAAATTTATGAAATAAGGATTACTGATATTATTCCCCATATGGTAATATTAATATGAACTACTTGAGCCTACACCATTCCTTTTAACTGGCACTGTCGCATAAGTGGTACGACCCTTAGAAACAGAGATTTATTGTTAAATTTGGCATTCAAATGATAACCCCTAAAAATGAATAAGAATGAGTAAAGTAAAGTAGAAGAAAAAAAACAAGCACATGGCCCAAAAAAGAATGAAAATGTAATCAGCAGATTTCAACTAAACTGAATTTCAATTTTCCCCAACTCCAAATGACTTTTTTTATATTTAACGGCGACTGATGGTACAGAACTTTGATTTTGATTTTGGCAACCTCTGATTTTAGTGTTATCACTACCAAACAATTTGGCCGTATGGCTGTGTAATGGTATTTTTAAATCTATTTATTTATGAACATACATATATGTGTCCATGTATACATTTATATCATATGTATATGGCTTTGTATGGCTGGATAAAGGAATGTAGTCGTATTGTACACATTCTCGTACAATAATCAAGCTTATACAGACACAAACGCCTTGAGCTGTTTAGGCATCCTTTTTCCGTATTTTCTACATTATGTTTGGTTTTGTTTTGTATGTTGTATTTCCTTCCAACCCTCCAACCATCTAGCCATCCAATCCTTATGAGAACTTTCCGTAATAGACCTTCGTTGTTGTGTAATTTCAATGCAGAGCAATAAAGAGATTTTAATTCTATAGAGTTGCGAAAGAAGTTTCCTCCCTTCTTCCATTCTGCCGTAAACCTCAATATTTGCAATCCTTTTTCCCTTGTAGCCTGGCGAAATTCCCATGCTTTATAAAAGTAGAGCTAAAGTTGTATATCGATCCGTTACGGTTACGAGTTTATATCGTTTCTGATAAAAAACAGGAAGGAATTGAATCCCTGGAGTTTTAATCCAACAGACCTTTTAATCGCCCATTGCGAAAGTCAACTGGCGTCGGGCTGGCTGGCTTATGGAGAATGCTCACTATAATGTTTATGTAACATAGATTTGAAACTCCAACAAAACAGCACTCAAAGAAATCCTTGGAAAGAAAGTTTTCCATTTTTGGAGCCACATAGTACTACTGCAGTATCTGTGTTTGCAAACTTCGCTTGCGTGTTTTGTACTTTATCTTAGATTTGGCCATGTCCTGGGTGCTCCCAATAAATATAAAACTATTTGCTGTTGAGCTTTTTATTGCCTAATAAATGACCCATTGAACTTTGTATAACAATTTCCCTGAAACCATCATCATCTCAATTTATTTCGATTCCTTTGGCTCCACTCGGTTCCTTCTCCTTGAGCACTGCAATGGCCTGTGGATATCTGCATCAGGTATAGGGTCTCCACTATGTGGTCATAGATGTACATGTACACATTTGTATATCGATCTATACAATACACAAACACTTGAACAGACTTTTGGAACAATTCCAAAACACAAAATTTATTGAAAGGATATTAATAGCCTTCCAATGAACACGTCATAAAAGGTGGTTACACCACACAAAGGGAAAATGTTTTCAATGCAGAAACTACTAAAACAAAAAAGGAAGAAGAGTGAAACAAGAAACCATGCAGACACATAAACACATAGAGAAGGACAATGGAGAGAATAACGGAATGACAGACCAACCAACCAAAATTTGTAATACGTCAAAGGAAGGTTAGACCCATTCCTGAAATAATGAGCTTATATAAATATGCCTTGAATTTTTTGTACTAAAGGTAGGACAACAATTGAAAATATGCAAAAAAAAACGTAAAAGCAACAAACTGTAACAGCAAAAAGAAACTGATCATAGGTGTCGCTATGCTACGGTTGCTGATCGAAGTTTTACTTATTTAATCCACGATGGTAAATGGTCAAGTTCAAATATTGAGGAATGTCTAGAAAACAAAAAACCGATGGCAGATGAAAAATGTCAGAGCCAAACGGAAACTAATTACAGGTGGCGCTATGCTACGGTTATTGACAAATTTGACAGCAGGAAAACATCATACATCCCGTAGTACTACGGTTGTTATATAGAAATCCAGCAGAATATTCTACATTTAATATAATTAAAAAAACATTAACATGTTCCGATCATAGAGGGTCCTATGCTACGGTTGTTAACCGAAAATCGTTAGTGGAAAACGAGAAAGGAGAAACAAATAATTATATACTTATACGGTAAACAAACGTATTATAGATGGCGCTGTGTTACGGCTTACATGGGAAACCCAACAGTAATGGTGCGGTGTATTACTTTTAATAGAATCTAATAGAATTTAAAGATATCATTAACTAGTTGCGATTACACTGGTCCCTATTATTATACAGTTGGTAATGACAATTCCTCAATTGAAATATATGAAGGCGAAACAACTAAATCAACATCAAATCCGACAGCAGAAAAACAACCTAGATGGCGTTATACTACGGTTGCTGAATAGAGAGCTAGCAGATGGCTCAACATTTAATGAAATGTTACAACAAAACATTAACATATTTATTTAAATGATATGTTTGGGTTTATAACCTCTAACACTTCTCCTGCGACTCTCGTAAATTATTTAAGTGCTTAATTTAAAAAAGAAACGAGGCGGAGTTTCGCTTACTTTACAATATGAAGGTTTTAAGGTTCCTCCACAAATTTTTGTTGGTAGTAACAGCAACAATGTTGCCAGTACGTCCCTCCTCTCACAGTAATACACATACTATATTTTGGTAATGCCAAGTGTATAATGGGTGTTTTTTTCGGAGTCGTTAACAAACTATTTGGGTGGCATTGCATGTCTTTTAGCCATCACGTTTAAATAATATAATTTTAAATGAAATTTTCAAGCACGTACAATGGATGCGTATTGGATATGTTGAGAAAAGCTAAAGAAGGCGTTTAAGCTCTAATAGACATTTGCCTAGGACTACAAGTAGAGAAAACAATGTTGTCATTAGAACGAAGTTAAGTGAAAAATGTCTCAAAGCTGTCGTCTGTCCATCAAAAGGAAGCCAGTAAGCCACACTGTCTGTTGCAGTAAATGTTGACATAAGACAGAAGGCCGGACGAATGGGGACAAGTAATGACACTACCCACCAACAACCACTGCCGCCTGCCTCTAGTCGGGGAACTCAAGCAGAATTTTAATAGAAACCCCAAGAGCTACAGAATATAAAGAAAAAATAACTGAACAGAAAAGTAAAGAAAAGAAATTAAAAATCTAACATAAGAGTCGTCACCATTCCATGCTGCTCAACACATTCTAATCAATATGCAAAACACACAATCAAGAACATTTATTCAAAATTCATTCTGGCCGTAAGGACGACTATGAAATTCTCTCATCCTACCCCTAGTGTGTAGCCTTCATGTTTTATGATGATCATTGTCATCTATCCTACATTCTCGTGAAACGACCACATAATTACATATCAATTAAATGCCATGTCAGAGTTTGTACATTTCTTTTCGAAATTCAAATTTTCAATTCAACTTAAACTTGAGCAGCGCTCTCTTTTGTGACAAGGACACAATACACAAAGTATCGAATTACCTAAAGTAGAAACCAAAGGAGCAATAGGAAATATCACAAAGGGTTTGCATAATTTCCTATGTTAATTAAATTGGAATAACCATAATGTAGTACTAACTACAAAACTCATAATTGCAAAGACATGTGATACCTTTGAATTTAAGCTAGATGGGAATTAGGACAGCAACAAGCAAAACTAAGATCTTAGGCAAGCCATTATAGAGACAGAAGACATAGAATACATCGATAGTTCTGTAATATTTCATAAGTTTAAACATTTTCAAATAGTTACATGCTGGAACCGTATCATAGCGCCATCTAGATTACAATTTGAAACATTTTTTTTTATGGTCCGATCTCTTTTATAGATTGGAAAGGAGTTAAGTTAGGTTAGTTACAAGTAACTGTCACTATTAGCACATAGTTTAACGAGGACAGTGCTGATACCCTGAAACCTGATATTCACTTCCCATCGTAGAACCTATAAACTGACCTGTGTGTTTAAGGGATGTTCTAGCTATCTGATACCTTATCTCTATATTACAGTACAGGGCTGAAGAAGAGATAACAATTAATACTCTGCGAAAAGGTCTTAAGATTTTTCAGCTTAACTCCCTGAATGTCTGTTAGATCCAACATGATGTAAGATCCCAGATATTGTCTCTGACTCATACAAAGGGTATGGCAGTAATCATGTGCTGAGATTAATAGTTCAGGCGGTATCCAGTGGTCACAGCTACTACAGTTATCACAGCTACTAGCATAGAGATATGTGGTCTACGACTTGATATCAAGTTTAGATTCAGGTCACAACTTGCTTGATGATCCTGCATTTATCGTTCGCATGTCAAAGAGCTTGTGGCTGCCGGTGGTCCAATGGTTAGTATGCGCGACTCTTATTCATGAGAACGTGGTTTCGATCCCTGCTCTGACCACATTACATTACTTTCGACGACGGTCTCCTCGCTTAGTGACGGCGGCATTATCGAGTACTTAACCATGAGAAAGCTCTCAAAATACCGTTCAGAACCGGTGTAAAACTGTAGGTCCCAATCAGTGAGTGCAGAACTATAAGGCGCACAGCTCACTGAGTGTGAGACGCCCTCCCATATCCCTTCATGGGATGTAATGGGAAACTATTTACTTCTTTTATTTTTAAGCATGAGTTTGCATGCATTAAGGTTCATACCCACATGCTCCATATCCATATTTAAGGAGGGCACACCTAACGTTCGAAAGGCAGTTTTGAGTTTCAGAAACAAACATGCTATAATTACACGTAGATGGCGCTATGCTACGGCTGTAAATAAATGATAATATTGGCTTATTGGGGCCTACTGGAAAGGCAGTTTTGAGTTTCAGAAACAAACATGCTATAATTACACGTAGATGGCGCTATGCTACGGCTGTAAATAAATGATAATATTGGCTTATTGGGGCCTACTGGATTACACCGATTCCGAGAAGTTATGATTTGAGAGGGTTTTTGAAAAAGGTAAGGTCATCATAGCAGGTCTAGAGTGCAATCATCTAATACACATGGGAAGGTACTACATTCTTCATAACATGGCAGTTTTATGACAGGTAGGTAGTTGTGGCATACGCAATACACAGACAATCTATGTGTAATTAAGTGAAGATGGCGCTATGGTACAGTTGTGAAAATTATCCTATTGAAAAAATAGATAGAAGTAAACCCTACGCAACTGCTGTGAGCTTTACCTAATCCCGGGAGTACCTCAAATATATTTCAGAGAAAGTTAGTACTGCACACGCTTTCCTTTAGGTTCTCCAATCGATTCCAATAATATGTTCCAGACTCGGTTTTGATTCGAAGCAAGTGCAGTAAAAGTGTTGCACAGTTTTGCTATCCTCCAAACTTGTCCTGCTATTCAATGTGCATGTGTTATTAGAGTGAAGTTTATAGCGAGTCAGAGACTTGTCATACATGAGCGTAAACATCAGCTATCGAAGAATAAGAATGTAATCGAAGTTGTTCGTATCACTATCATGTTCACAATATCCGATTAAAAGTTATCGACAAAGGTCGTGCTTATGAATGAGAAGTCTGTGGTTCGATTATAGTTAGAACATCCCAGAGTCGGCTAAGTGTGAAATTGCCTACCTTAGGTCTTGTTCCTAGTTGGGACGCCTTACAACGTCTTCGTTGTTCTGCTACCTTCTGATGCGTCCCTGTGGATCTTTATTGCCATTTCGACATTGCTTTCAAAGGCTTCCCGTTGGTCAGAGTAACCATCCGCAGACCTGTAAACTGCTCTTCAAAACCGTTTGGCTTCGTTTCTCTTTTGCGGATTTTGATATCCCCATTGGTGTATGTGGATAAGCAAACAATGAATCCTTCGATGATAAATTTTAGGGTTTTTATACCCGAAAAATTGTTCGGAAATTTGCGTATACAGTTCCCAAAATGATCCAACCCAGTATCAGTGCTTTATATGAACAGTTTGTATAATTAATGGATAAACTAGTTTACCATTAGATAATTCATTTGATTTGGAGTGTTGTTTCATTTAATTTTGAGTGTAATTTTAGATTCTCAACCTCTTACGAAATCACCCATGAATTGCATGAAGTACAAACAGACAGACCGCAACAATCCAAACAATATTGAATGTAGATGGCGCCGCGACACGGCTGTTAATCAAACCGTTCGTTATTTACTTTTTTTAGGCAGGCTAAATGAGCTGTCGAAAGATTCGGAAATGAGTGAAAGGACTTTTGCTACACATAATAATGTTGTTGTAGAAATTTCGAGATTTGTATCTCCAAATAATTACAGCCTAAATATTTGCACAACATTTTATCAATAGTTTTTTAATGATCCTTTATAATCTATCTCCTGGTTGTTGGAAGCGTTAACTCGCAGAAAATGCCTCGGGATTTGTGGTCCTTTTCGCAAGGAAAATATTCGTTATCAAAACTATATCGAATTTTATTACAACGATAATTATCGAAATGACAAAACATTCAACGAGAAGGGAGGGGTTGTTGACATAAAAACTAGCAACGTCTGGGGTGTTCCGAGGGAAACTATTACTAAACACTGTAATATTGCAAATTTGAGAGGACAGGACGACAACCCTTCTTACTTACTACCTTTCCCAATCAAGCGTTCATGTGCTAACCACATTTAAAACGTCGAACAATGGCCCGTTGAAGAGACGAACTTCCTTCCGTTTTAGTTAAAGGATTATGCTTTTAAGTGTATGAAAGTATCCCTCCCTGGCTGTTGGGTGAGCAGTAATATTATCACTTCAAAGGATAAAAAAAGGATTTCCGAGATTTGTACACAAAAAAATCAACCCTTAGGGAAGGGATTGGGGGATGTAAATCGATAACAATTTGGAACGATATTTGTTATTATTTTTACTGAAAAAAATAGCAACAATAAAGGGGACTTGCACACGCTTCAATGCAAATAACAATTACAACGCAACTTGTACGATTATAAGCTGATTTTATGAATGATTGATGGCAGCCTGCCTGGTGTGGTAGCCTGATTGTGTGTAACCCTCAGTGTCTGCCAGGTCTAAAGGAAAATACCATGCCACGCCACATCAACAACCACGCCTAAACAACAACCTAAGATAGTGCGAGCGTAAGAATGTGTAGTTCTACTTGCTACACATTGTCACTGTACGTCGCTGTGATCATGTGTTAGCAATTACTATAAACGTAGCACGGACGCATTACACACAATGCGATTAGGGTACGTGGTTGTATTGTCAAAAAGTTGATAGTGTCACCAGGGTGGTAAGTGAAATTCAATACGAAAATGACGACAAAACGATTTCTGGCAAAATGCATTCAAGTTGATGTTCTTCTTTCTAAACCAACGGAAATGATTTGTCCACGATTATGGAAATATCAAACGAAAACACAACAACATAATGATAATGCTCTTTTCGGCGATAATTTCAAAGCTTCAAAAAATAACAAAGAATTAATAATCTTATCTATAAATATGCCTACTTTCCCCAAAGAAATATTAACTTGGTTGTTTCACCAATTTATTTTTTTGGTTTCTGATATCAGACATCTTAAGAAATTCCCAAAATATTTCTGATAAGTGACAGGGTATAAAATTCAAATACCCTTCACACCTCGCACCATGAACAAAAGTAAAAGCAGTAATAGTTTTTGTTATATATTTTCATATTTCTTTAAAATCTATTGCACATTGAAAGATGTCAGTCAGTCTTAGCCAAAATAAGATCATATTTAAATTAATGTCAAAATTAAGTTCTCTCTCTCCTCCTTCGTGATCTCAGGGTTTCGCTTTAATGGTGGCATTAAAGTCTATGGTCATAAAACACAATTACATTAACACTGTAAACTCCACCACCAGCTGTTGTTCTACTCGCATCTTTTCTTGCTTACTCTCTTTTTCAGAGACAAAATAGTTGCAGTGGTACTTATGCGTATTACGCGTCAAGTGCGCGCTTAAATTCTGCAATTCATGGTCCAAGTGATTTCGCGTACCTTTTGACAATGGCTTTGTGGTATGCAAGAGTACGCACGAAACACGTGCTTTATCAGGTTTTCGTCGAATGTTGGTCAATGGTGGAAAGCCATAACGACGTAGTGGTGATTTGCAAATAGACGCATAACGCTGCTAATTAGGGCGACTGAAGGGCAAAGTGTGTTTATTTTCTTTAAAAGGCCATTATTCAAAACTTGCTGCGCTTAAACTTCTATTGCGATGAATTTTTAGTTCTGCAAGGGTTAATTGTTTTTATAACCCATGATTCCCCGGCATTTAGCATGACGGGAAAATTCCAATGCAGTCTTTTTGCGACGCCAACACCAAGTGCATAAAGTTAAAAAAAATTTATATTTCCGTCTCGCATTTCTAAATTTTCTGTCTTTACAACCCATGATATCCCGCCAGTGGGACCCATTCAATGTAACCATTTTCAATGAATGACAAAAGGCTTTGCCCCAAATTTGCTCTCTCTTACCAAGGTAGGCACATATAGATTGTAGCGAAATCTGAAGTCAGAGAAAGAGAGAAGAGAGGGTTTTCTCCTTTCTAAGTATAAAATAAATGAACATTGAGGTTTTAAATGCATCTTCGTGGAAAGAAAGAGCTTGAAGAGATGACAAGATAGTCCGTCTGATTCAAATAGATGGACTAGTTTAAATAAAAAATAGTTTGTGAGAGTCCAAATCCTCGACCACACGTCCTTTTTCTTCAAAACTTCGAAAAGATCATGAAAATGTTGAAGAGATTGCAACATCGGCTGTCTGAGGGTGTTTTTAAGTTTTTTTTTTATCAAATAGCGTGATTATGTTGAAGAGATTCTTTTCTAAATTTCCTTTTGAGTTAAATAGTTCGATGAAGTTTAACAGACAACTGGTCTGATAAGGTCTAATTCCTCGCCTCTTCATAACCCATGCTCACACAAGAAGTTATCGTTTCAAAAGCAGCCTTGTTTTTTTACTTTTTGTTATAGAACTTCAAAAATATCGCGAAAAATTTGAATTTTGAAGAGATCGCAACATTGGCTGTCATCTTGTTTAAAAACCCTTCTGAGTCAAATAGTTTTATGAGTTTGAAGAGATTAAACAGTTTGATGAGGCCTAAATCCTCGACTTTTCGAAGACCATGTTCAAAGAAGTTGTCGCTTTGAAAGCAGCCTTTCTTGTTCCTCTTTGCTTCAGAACTTCAAAAAGATCGTGCAGGTGTTGAAGAGATCGCAACATCGGCTGTCTGTCGTCTTGTCATATAGTTCAGACTCATATAGTTCATTGAGGTTGAAGATATCAAATAATCCGACTTTTCGAAAACCATGTTCAAAGAACTTGTCGCTTTAAAAGCAGCTTTTCTTGTTCCTTTTCGGTTTGGCACTTCCAAAAGATCGCTCAGACGTTGAAGAGATCACAGCATCGGCTGTCTGTTGTCTTGTCTAAAAACTGTTCTGAGTCAAATAGTACAATTATTTTGAAGAGATCAAGGTCTAAGGCCCTCGACTACTCGACGACCATGTTCAAAAAACAAACTTGTCGCTCTCAAAGCAGCCTTTTCTTGTTCGTCTTTGCTTCAAATAACCTACTTCTCGTTCTTTTTAAATTCCCTTTTGAGTCAAATATGTAATTCGATTTGTTTAACGAGATCAAATAGTTTAATTAGGTCTAGATCCTCGACTTTTCGAAAACCATATTCAAAGAAGTTGTTGCTTCAAAAGCAACATTTTCTTGTTCCTTTTGGAATTAGAACATCAAAAAGATCGCGCAGATGTCGAAGACATCACAACATAGACTGTCTGTCGTCTTGTGTTAAACCTCTTTGGAGTCAAATATCTCGATGAGTTCCAAATTATCGTTTTATCGAAACCCACGTTCAAAAAAGAATTTGACGCTTCAATAGCAGAGTTGTTTATTATTTTGACTCTAAAACTTCAAACAGTTCGCACAGACTGTTCGACTGTCTAAAACTTCATTTGGTTGAAATGGTTTAATAAGATCCAAACTCCAGGCTTGTGTAAACCCCTACTAAGGATTTTGAATAGCTCGCAACACCCTAATTTGGTTGAAATAGGTCGATGTCGAAAGTTTTGCTTTGCCTTAACTTGCAGGCTTTTGCAAAAGGATTTAAAAGAGATTGCCAGATAGACTGTCATTCATTTTAAAATTGGTTCGATTCGTTTGTCGCTCTCCCAGCCAAATACCTTAGATGTTATAACGCAATCTGTTTCTTAACACAGAGTTGTATTTAGCATTAAAGGGAGGGAGAGAACAAGGACTATAGAGGAAGAGACAAGTTCATTGTAATGTTCATCCAATTTTGCTTTCACAATTATTTAGAAGTTTTCGAAACTTTAACAAACAGAAAAACACACTTAATGCGACCAATTACAGTTCAAACCCTAAAGATCTGAGCGTGAAGAGGTGAAATGTCATTACCAACAAATTGGCTTTATTGCAGAAAGGAACACGTGCTGGGGAATATTCACAAAAGCAGTCCCTTGAAAGCAAAAAAGGATGCACAGGACAGCACCATGTCCAAGCGACGATTTCACTGTTCGACTCAAAGCGAATGGGGGAAAATAAACTCAAATGGGAATTGGGATGTTCATTTAACAAGGGCAAAAAAGTATACAAAAGTCATTGATTATTGATTTTTTATATTGCCAACAGACTTTGATTGAATGTTTAACGACCCCTTTTGGCAGGGGAAAATGTTTCATTTCCGTTGACCGGAAATGAAGTAGTCGTTGCAGAAGGAGTGAGTTTAATACATAAGCAGAAGGAGGGATTCATATTGAAGCAATTGTAGCAACTTGAATTCCCTTTAAACTTGTCGCCTTAAATGCCGAACATTTACACATCTATTAAAGAGAAACGTAGGCTTCGGCTAAAGAGGTAGATTGCAACTGATGTTCCAACAATGAAACTAGGTAGGTTCACATTTACTTGCGTAATGCTTACACATGTAAATTGATAAATTAAAGACGAAATTAACGTGTTTCACAGGTTTAACATGTTTTGGGGCCGAAATCAAGAAATTCTTGTTTGAAAAATCAGTTGCTTTTGGCTTCAAACCATGTTGAACGTGTTAAAGACACTCAGTGGAAACGTAGCTTTATGTAGGTTCAGATTTACTCGTTTAAATTTTACATATGTAAAATGATGAAGGAGCGATGAAACTAGGTAGGTTCACATGTACTTGCTTCAATATTTTCCAAGTAAACTGATAAACTGGCTAAAAAACTAGGTAGGTTCACATGTACTCGCTTAAAACTTTTACATATAAACTGATAAACCAACTATGAAGCTACGAAAGTTCACATGTACTCGCTTAACTCTTTCCCATGTAAACTGATGAACCAACTATAAAACTAGGTGTGTTCACATGTATTCACTTATATCTTTCACATGTAATCTAATGATTTATTGGTTACAAATCAATGTCGCTTATTTTTTTTATTTTAGTTGTTTCCCTTCAATTTTTGTTTCATTTATGATACTTTCGAATAAACGACTGCCATTGCACATCTTTGATTTAACTAACTGTTAACTAACTTAGGTGGCTGATGTGTTGCCATCTTGTTTGGTTATAAATTCTAGTAATTTTCTATTTGTTATTGATTTTGTGCGCCATTCCATTGAAATAAACAGATTCCTATATATTTAAAGTATGTTTGTGACAAATACAAAGTTCAAGTGCTTTGGCTGGTAAGCTAACACATGCTTTGCAGTTAGTGGTGAGAATGTACAGAGTAACGAGTATCGAGTAACCATGTACATAGTTTGCAATTATTCCTTATGGAACAGTAAATTCAATATACGCAACAGAGTTGTACTTTTTGCGTAAGCAAAATGATTATAATTTTACTGACACCAAATCACAGTAAAGCTGTCAATAACACTACAATGCAACCCTGTTAGAATAGTTTAAGTAATTGATATACTGCATACCGTATTGTCTAGTAGTTAGGATATGAAATTTTTGGAATTTGGTCTTTTGAATGCAGGAGGAAAACAGCCGATCATTTCGTAACGATTACTTAAATTTACTTTAACTCAACATCTCTATTAACCACAATAACGACAACATGCGCCAGGTTAACCGACTAAAAATGCTAAAGTAGTATTCGAACACAAAAAAAATATTATCTCAAAAAGAAAAACAAACAAATACGAAATACTAGTGAGATATAGTAGAAGACTCTCAAGACCCCATGTTTGCAAATAATAATAATTAGTTAATTTACAACACCATGTTGTTTTGTTTTCATTTGTTGTTGTTACTGGTGGTGGCGTGCCAATGTTTTTTCTTTTTTCCTTTTATTAAACAAATAGAGAGTTGTTAGTCGGTTGATTGAACCAAATTCGCTTTAGTATTTGTAGGGCTGCAGACACAAATACCACCTGTCTTCTCTTTATTCGATTTATATGAATTGAATATAAATTGTTTTTAGTACAAAGAATTTTAATTAAATTTTGAAATTTAAACAAACTGTATTAAATGTATGAGTTATCTTATCATTGAAATGCAACGAAACGAGTACTCATTTCGTACGAGAGTTCGAAATACAAGTACTACATACTATAACGTTACCCAAAAGTGAACTATGCATCGTTACCTAAAACCGAACTATGTCCTCTCTTGGCTAGAGTTGCTTTTTATATAAAGAAGTATCACCAATCTTAGAAATACTGGAAAGTTTCAATATTAATATCATATACTTTGAGAAAATGAGCTGCAATGCAGTTATGCGCCACAAACTACAACTCTGTGGGAAAGTAATACAACCCTGTGCAAATATTTCTTAAAATTCAAAGAAATCTTAGACGAACACAATCTCAATTTGCGACACGAATGGGGAATTAATTCGAAATGTACAATATAATGTTGTGAATATTTTGGCATGTCTGTCTGAATACATCCCTACAAAACCCTGATTTAAGTCAGTTGTCGCTTTAACCTAATGTTTATAGATAGGGCTTTTCCAGGCCCATCTAGATTTTAGCCTCTAAGAAAAACACTGTTCCTACTCTGAAATTGAGAATCTCCTCAGTTCCTTAAAACAAATGTGTTGAAGTCAGTGTTGCCAGAGATCGACAAAAAAATTATGCCAAATGTCCGTTGTCCAAATATGCCGTTTGCAAAACCATTATGCTAAAATTTGTTTTTTTAGTGTTTTATCTAATTCTGAGTCCAAAACACATATAGTCCCTCCAAGAAATGGGTGCTCATTAAGAATTTCTGCAACAACAACGAAAGCCTTATTAAGGATGATTTAGTTTGAGGTCCATTGTTTTTAACAATTTCTGTCAATCATTTTAGAATAGAATTTCCTAAGTTTTGGATAATTTCTTTTGGAAGCCGTTCAACTTATCCTAGCGAACAGTGGTCAAATCGTCTCTATTTCGAAGTTTTCTTTATCGGATATTTGTCAACTAATGAACCCGCAGATTTTCCCTGGAATTTATATCTGTCACTTCTAGAAGAACTTCCATCAGATTTAGGCCATTTTACAAAAGTCACATCTTGATATTGGTCCAATCCGACTAATTTGAAGTTTGTTAATAATCGTCCATAATTTTATTCCAGGTAAAAAAGTACGAGTACGTTTTACAACAGGTTTTTCACACCTGAGTTGAGGAGAGCATTTTGGCATCCCTAATAATAAATTTATAAGGAATATTGTAATTTATGTCGACACGAAATTTTTAATATGGTCAACCTATTTCTGATGTTTCATGAATTAACTTTTTTGCTTTTACGACTGTGGAGTTACTTTCGAGGCCAGTAACCCAAAAATGTGATACATATACCGATAATATGATACCGATAAATATGATGTAGCCTTTTCAGATAAATTAAATGTAGTAACTTTCAGTTCGAAAAATAGTGCCGTTTGCAAAAAGATTGTGGTAAAAAATTTCACTAAAATTAAAAAAAATTGGAAAAATGTTTAGGAAATTGTGCTAAACAGCATTTGGCATAATTTTTCAAAAAACAAGTGCCAAAACCAAAAAAATTCTGCCAAAACGCCACAAATTACGCCAACATGGTAACACTGGTTGAAGTCTTACGGGCGTATTCATAAATAGTTATGAGAGGATTGAGAGACGCTTTGTCATACAAAAAACGTCTCTCGCGAACGCAGGGCAATTATAGAGAAAGTGTTCCATTGTGTCAGAGTTCTTGTCAGACTCCTGAATTCGTTTGTGTTGTCCCTTTCAATGCGAAATGAAGTGCCTAGTTAGCGTAATCTATAAATTGACTAAGTTCGGGTTTATCAAACTCTATTAATCCTCTTGACACATTTCCATCCGAGTCGCCTAACCGGATCTGCTCCATTCATTTATTTTTGTCAATTCTTTACCCGCCTTTGGTTGTAGCGCATGCTGCATGCTGAACAATCGGACGCTTTTTGTTGTTTGGATGGAAATATAACGTGTTTGTAGGTTGTCGCAAATATAGTATACTTGTGCCCAAACACATTGTGTTTGCTATTCAATACGACATGTTGGAGACACAACGATTAATAGGTTATAATATATGTTTTGTAACCGAAATGAGGCGTTGTTTTTTTTTTTTGAAGACTGCTGGAAACAAAACGTGACAGACTGCTGGAAACAAAACGTGACAAAGAAATAAAAAAGCAGCAGATCTACAATTCACGAAACAATGTTTGCAAACATATGCATGGTTCCTGAAATATGCGTCTGGGGCCGTTTTAATTTAAATGTGTGGCTATCATGTCTACACTATTGCTTTCCATGATGCCGTGCCCAGAATTTTATATGATTATCATCACACGAAAACCGACGTTGTGCACATTCGTATTCATTCGCTTATCATCAAATATTTGTTATCAGATATTCGGGAGCCTAAAGAGCGGTAGATTTATTTTGTTTATAAATCCCAGCTTTTACACTAGGTAGGGTGGTTTAATCCCTCCCATGTAGCCAATCATAACAGGATTAACAACTGTCTTTACATTTTTTGTGTGTGTTTCAAAAAGATTTGTTAGAGGTTTCTAAAATTCAGTTGAGGTCACAAGAATCTATGAATCTATTTGTCAAAATATTCACTACGGATTTTGTTCTGCAAAGGTGTATCCGGCAAGCGAGGATACCACGTTTCGTTTATCATAGCAGGGATCGAATGAACGCATGCGTTTCGTATCGTAATCTGGATTACGAAAGTGCTTCTAAACGGTCAATTTGATGATAACTTCTGAGACTTCAGTGTTGATGACATCTCTTTCCTCTATTGACTTAATAAATATAACCATTTCTGAAGTTTGGATTAAAATTTCCAAAATACCGTTTACGATACGAAACGGATGCGATCATTCAACCTCTGCATTTAGATTTTCTTTATAACGTAATATAGTCTTCTCCTGTGCTATATATTTGATCTGCACTGCGTACATAAGTGTATAATATTTCGTCTGATTAGATGATAACATACATACAATTAAGTACAAAAACATACATATGTAGTAATAAAATGTGTGTCGTTCGTAAGGGGGCCACTCCTACCAAAGGTAAAAATATACATTACATTAAGGTTAATTGTTTTTTATTAATATTTCAAACAACAAAATATTTATGATGTTGAAGTGACGAGCGAAGAAAAGGAAGTGCAACGCTACAATTTATAAAAAGAAATGAAGATACTATTTGTGCATCAGTTAACGTTCAAGGAACCTACCTATAGCTGCTCCCTCTATTATTCAAACTATAAGTCTGTTCGCGTACTGGATAATTTGTACAAATTATTACTATTTCTTGCGTGATAGTGTTCGTAAAAAAAAATAAAAGCCAGTAACGAGAGAGCAAGAGAGAGATTATTTTGACAGTTCGATGATAGAGAACTTGCAAGTATTTACTGGAGAAATTTTTGTCAGTAAGAATTTGCAAGCAATAACATATGTTTTGAAACATATGATTTGTGTAAACAAACAAAATTAGAAAATATAAAGAGTATAAAACAACAAATTAATCTTTGGAATCTTACATTTTAAGATAAAAGGTGATTGTTCTATGGTCTGTAATTAACCTTTAGCTATTTCTTTTAAAAAAGAATACAGTTTTGGTGATTTGTAGTATTTGTTCGAACTACGTTTGTTGGTTCTCACAATGTTTACATTGCAAATCAGCTGTTTACATACAAAAGTTCGTATTTCTTGCAAGTTTTTACTGGATGTCGTTCGCGTACTTTTTGTGATATTTTATACTCAGAGAGCACAATCATTCTTACTCTCCGAAAACTAGTTACTTGATAATTTTTACTGGAAAAGTACTCGAACACAGCTTATAACTAACATTTCAACATATCTGATTGATTGATGTTACGCTGGTGGTGAACTTAAGCCAGAGATGGAAGTTAAGAAGTGCGCTGTACAAATTTACCCAAACCTCCTACCAATTGTTCATCAGTTTCCATTTTTTTGTCAATGTTTCGACGACAAAAATATAAATGATGTTGAAGTGACGAGTGCAACGCTACAATTTATAAAGAGAAATCAAGAAATAGTTTGAGCATCAGTTAACGTTCTAAGGTCCCTCCATTGTTCAAATTATAACTAACATTTCCACACATGTGATCGATTGATGTTACGTTAGTGGTGAACTTAAGCTAGAGATGGAAGTTGAGAACTGTCGTAGCAAATTTAAGCGAAATTCTTTGAATTTCTGCACATTTCACATGACAAATTGCTTATTTAGTTTTCGTTTGTAAATGATTGGCATTTTTTTTTTTTGGTTATTAATAACAAAAGTTTTATGTTAACAAATCCTTCAAAAATGTCTTGTTATTTCATAATATAAATGGAGAGTTGAATAAGTCTTAGTTTTTTTTAATAACTTTTAATGGCGCCAACCATGTCGGTTTGTGTTTTGTCTTGAGTTGAGTTTTCTGTCACCGCCAAGCTGTCAAATGCATACATAATTAGGTTTCCTCTGTGTGTGTGTGCTGTTTTTTAATATAATATTTTTTGAATTCATTTTCTTATGACGAAAGGTTCGAAATATATGGTTTTCCAACGAGTGTCTTGTTTTATTTAATGTTTTTTTCTTTGCTTGCCATCCCTTTACAAATGCAAATTTGTTGACCTCATTTTGTATTGTTATTTGTCTTTATGTTTTAAAAGCAAATTGGTAATTACACATTATTTACACAGTCCTATATTTGTACAATCTGGGGAAATATACTACAAAAGAAAATGATATGCAAAAAATGTTTATGCTAGATAGAGTGACAACTTCAATGTGTCTTTATAGCTAGTGAATTAAGTCATTAGTTGAGGGAATTGGAACTGCTGGAGCTGCATAATGTCCAATAAATTACGAGAGTTTTTATGCTATGTTAAAGGACTTTCACTTACGAGTTCCAAAACTCGTCATCATCTCAAAAAATACAGAAAATTTGCGAAATCGAAATTTTGTTAAAAATTAAAGTGGAAAATTAAAATTGATTATCAGCAAAGATTTTTTATGGCATTTACTTAAGCGAACCACAGACTTGTCATTCATGAGCATGAGCTTGGGCAATAACTTTTTGTCTGGCTGATCAATTTGAAAAAATATTACCAAACAATTTTGTGAACATGATACTGATGGCAACAACTTCGATTACATTCTAATTTGGTATTAAAAAGGGCTGTAAACCGACAATAAACATCAACGATTACTGCTGTTTATGCTCATGAATGACAAGTCTGTGGTTCGCTTTAGACAACAACTGTATTGATTTTTCAAATTTATCAATGTTATTGATTTTTAAACAAGTTATCGAAACATTTGATTTAATTTGCATACTTGTCATTCATGAGCTTCAGAATGATTGAAACAAAGTCGTTAATTTACTTTATATTATTGGGGCTTGCATAGAAAAAAAATCGTAGCTTACATAAATTTTATCAATATCCGTTATTTAATAATTTGATAACTGAGAGTTATCAACAAAATTCATTATACTTTCGTAGACTTTTCGCTGGTCTCACTTAAAAAGACTAATTCAATTCACTTCAATTATTTCAGTCTTCAACATCTGATAATTCGATAACTGAGACATATCCAAAAAAATTTATTTAACTTACAAGATTATTTTCTTGGATTTCCATAAGAAAATAAATAATAACAATATATTCTAAAATTTCATTGATTTTTTCAAACTATCGATAATTTGATATTTAAGAGTTAACGAAAATATTTATTTAATTTTTGATTTTCCATTAGAAAACATCTATCAAAATTAAATACTACAATTTATCGATGTTTTCAAACATCAGCATTCGACAAGTCGATAACTGTGTTATCGAAAACAAATATTTATTTTGTTCAGAGTTTTTCCCGTTGTCCAGAGTAAGAAACTAATTTCAAAAGTTTTTGGATTTTTTCAAAATTAAACATCCGATAACTCGATAGTAAAGAGTTATCGAAAATTATTATTTAAACCTATTTAATATTTGGCGATGTTAAGGTTCAAATCGTACCCATCGAGTCAGTTTGAAATCAAAAATATATAAATGATTGAATTTTAATAGATTTCAGTGATACATTATTGTTTAAACTTAAGTAATGTTTAGACCAATATAATAGGGATACCACCACGTAACGGAAACTTCCTCTAAATATTGAATTCCCATCTTAACAATTACTTTGCTTAGTGCTAAATAGTTTGCCTTTCCTGTATACAGAATAGATATTTGGCAAATGTAAAATTTTTGTCATTTTCTTTTGCATCTGTCTATCTCTCTCTCATATTTATTCATAATTTACTTATTATTAGTGTTTTCATTTAATGCAATGTTTATCGATTAGTTTGTCGCTGTTCTTGGCAATATTTTTCTCTACTGTTATTTCGATTTCGTTGTTGTTTGCTGGCGTTTTACAGCAAATGTACTTGAATTTGTTGGCCACGTTTGCATGTGTTTTGGCCATAATAATACACACATTATGCAGTAAATGTCTGTATGTCTATCAACTACTAATGACGCTTTGCTGCCTCATCATTTTTAGGTCCATCACACTCAGGTGCACTTGGCGCATGCGTAACCTAAATAACAGAAGCAACGCAAGCAGCAGCAAATGCAATACAAATGTTAATGTAAGCATTAACATGTAGAAGAAGACTGGAAGAAGAAGAAGAAGAAAATTTGTCAGCAAATAAACACCATCACAGCCACCACCATCTTTTGCCTTTGGACATGGTCATCATGAACGCTAACGCCGTGGCGACGCGTCGCTGTCTTTGTCTTCGCATGTGTCATCATCGATTAAGAGCATCCAAAATGTTTTCGATATTCTTTGAAATGCCACCACTATCGATACCATAGAAAATTTGTTATATTGAATATGTTAACCATAACTAGATGAAGAATTTGTAACGCTGTGCTTTTATGGCCTTAGAAATTATTAAATCCAGAAGAAAAGGTTAAGGTACTTTTTATATCAGACACGAATTTAGTCTTTCTTAGCAGCAGCAAAGGGGAGGGTTCGATAAGATTCTATATATTTTTTTTATATTTTAGTTTATATGAACGTAGAATTTCATACGACTTAGTATTATCTCGAAATATTTGTATATGACAAATTTGTTTTAACTTTTATTTTTATGAATTTAAAACCTAATAAAATGTAATTTATAGGAGATGAGGAATTTTTATAGCATACGCGTCCGCACGGTGGTGTAGTATTTGTAAATACGTTGCAGGTGGAAATTACAATTTTTCCTTGGTGACATTTGAAAACTAATGGTTTCAGACCGGTACGCAGTTCGAGTGTATGTTTAGATAACTTATTTCACGAATATTTTCAATAGACCAGTGAAGAACATAAACATTTAATTAAATTAATTCTAAGTCAAATCAATTATGCTATTGTATTATAAACTTTCGTGTAAAAAATTGTATAAACGAAACGTCAGGAAGTGTGAGCCACTTTAAAAAAAACCTATTTTCATATTACACACCATGAAGGGATTCAAACGAAAGTTTACATGGCATTCATATATTTGCTTTGGGCAACGAACATTTCGCTACATCTGCGTACTGGCCTTTAACCAGAATGCCCACGTTAGTACTTTGCTAAAAAAACGCAAATGTATTAGTGAGTTTCGCTAATTCAAACTGTCAAAGTTCTCAAAATGTTTCACTGCATTAATGCAGAAAATTATTTTAAGAATTTTGCATGAAACGCATGCAGTAAAAACCTTTCACACCGGAAAAAGTCAAGTACAGTGTTGTATTGCCAAAATTATTTCGTACGAACGTGTTTAATAAAGCCCCTTATTCAGTACTTTCGCCACAAATTTTGTCATTTATCTCTAAACGGAAAATTTTGTTTCGGAGAGTTAGTTTCGGAAATATGTCATTAACAATTTATCTTTGTCCTCCATTTCATTTTGAACGCATAAACGGAAAATTTTGTTTCGGAGAGTTACCACCTACCTTGCAAATATGTCATTAACAATTTATCTTTGTCCTCCATTTCATTTTGAACGCATTAGGTGTTACTTTCGTTTGTTAAAGTTATCGAAATGTCAAAATTCGTGCAAGGTGCCAGACAACTGTCAAACAATTGACTTCGAACGAAATAACTTAGGTGTAACAACCCTGTAATTCAGTTTGCTTACGAAGTTTTCGCAGTGCTGAGTACCGAGCAACTGAAAAGAGAGCGTTCACGAAATTCTCGTTATTTTTTATTCACGTCCTTCTTATGGGAACAGAATACAGAGATTAATTGTTGACATTTCTATAATTTTGAGAAACAAAAGTAACACCACATGCGTTAAAAATAAAATGGAGTGTTAAAATTAAATATTCATGAACTATTTGCAAGGCAAATCAGAGAGAGGTGATAACTCTCTGCAATAAAAATTTGAGAAAATATCTTACGTTGTTGCAAAAAATATAACGATTTTTTTGTACATTCATCATCAAAATTCAACCACTGTGCGCTGTTTCTTGTTATTATTATGATTTTTTTTTTTGAGGTTCTTCGTTAATGTCGGCATTTTTTAGAACAAATTAATATACAGACGGAACAAAATAAAAAATAACGCCCTCTTTACGTTGAACCCCGACTCGATGCACGGGTATACGATATCGCCATATGTCGTCTATGACGGTCAATAGCGATAATTCGAATATGTAGATATCGATTGTAGGCAATTCGGGAATTTCTGCTGTTTGAGGTGATGATGATGAAATAATAATTTAACCGTTTAACAATACTTATAAACAAATGTACACCGACAGCCTGACTGACAGACAGACAGATATTCAGATGTCTGTTGATATTTTCGTATAAAGCTCGCATCAACAATTTACGTGCCCCTTTGTTGGTGGTAGACAAAAAAAATATGCCACTTGTACATTATTTTTCTGATGAAATTCATTTACTTAATTTAATTATATTTTATCTGAAAAATATGCAAATTTTTCCGCATAAACTGAATTATGCCCAAAATTGAATTTATGCGAATTTTTTTTTTGTTCTTCTCATCATCAAAGATATGATGACCATCATCATCGTAAATCATCGCTGACTGATTGTCTTCCAATTACTTTTGAAAATATTCGAATGGGATGGAGAGTGTACGCGTTTTCAAGTAGTGATAATTGAAAGGCAAAGTTCCAAGCTGCAATAATATTTTTTGGGGATGTATAACAACACATTGAAACATGATATCAAAAAGTAAATTTGATTTTTCGATATCTTTCTTAGTTTTAAAAGTTTGTACAAATAGATAACACTTTTGAAGAAAATTGGAAATCTACCGGAAAATATGTTACAATTTAAAAAAGAAATCGATAACTCACACAATTAACGATTTATCGAAACTTTAAATTTGGAAAATCGATAATATAGTTTTTTCTAAATAAAATATGTATATACATAATAAAGGAACATATTATACGTTTATTGCACGTCTAGGAATTTCGTACATACGATTTTTCTATCACTTCAAAGGGAGAAATTTTAAGTTTGTCTCTCTTTTTTAACCCACCAATCCTCCAGACGGAGATTGTGCTAACCGCCTCTCTTTGTTTGACCCACTAACCCCCGACTATCTGACTCAGTGCCAAAAATTCTATAAAACTCTATATGTAGTTGCTAATTGGAATATCATTAATTAGTCGACCATAAAACTTTCGCATAGTGAACAGTAATTTAATTTTAATTTTCCACTTGATTAGTTAACTAGGTCTGGTTTATACGTATGTATGTGTGATATTTATTTTGTTTTTTTTTTGTGGTATTTTTGTTTACATCAGTTGGGGCTACCGATTAGCGCCTGACAACAGCTTGCTCAAAATATTACCAATATTAGATTATTATTAGTAACACACGCGAAATGTCATAGTCACTCTTGAGCATAAATAATAAAAGACGTTTTGAAATTAAAAAATATCATCAATATAGCAAAGGAAATTAATGTCCCCCTTAGAAGGTAGATTAGTATTTGCTGGGTAGAATGTTGACTTATTATAACAACCATCTAATTATTAGAACAATTATTTATTGTTCGAATACCGAATATAATCGGAACTTTCCATGCTATTAATTGGCAAACGTGATACAATTTATAAATGTTATAGTCGTAAAATATAAACCGAGTAACTATGTAGACTTTCATTATCAAAATCGATCCGCCAATAAAATCCATGGGATACGGAATTGTTTGCAATTAGAGGAATTTAATCTTTAGTGCAATGAGGTTTCTTTTTATTTCTTTATCCTAATCGTAGAACAAACTTAATCTTTTCCTCAACAAAATCATTGTTTACCAATCGCCACAATATTTTGCACAACAATACGGAAGGAAGTAGTGTACATTTAGCTGTTACACCAATGAAATTTACAAGCAGTTGGCATTGGACAAGAGTACTCTTAATATAATAATCACTTTTCGAAAACTAATTTTTCGACCAAAGTAACCATACAAATTGGAAGAGAACTTGGTTCAGCAGGGAATAAAAAACACGCCTATTATGCATATGCAAATCATACTAGTTTTCTTTTGGCAAAAAGCAGATCAGCTGTAATGGAAATGTTCATGGAATAGGACACAAAGTGCTGCTAAAAAGTTATGACTCCATTTTTTTTTAGAAGATTTTCTACGAGCTAATAGATCGGGTTTTTCTGCAGTTAATGAAAAAAATTAAAGAGTCGGAACAGGGATTAGAACTCACATTGGCGGACGATCGTTTTGAAAATTGAGAGTCATAACGTTGTAGGCCAGTGGCGGCCTTGTTTATTTTTTTTTTTGGCGGACCATGAAAGCATATATGTCTTTCCCATTGCAGACATCTCTTTTTGAGATAGAACCTAATATAATTTTAGTCTCTCACTTAGTTTTTGAAATATTCGTAAAAACAAATCAGTAAAAAAATTATAAATATAATCAAATAATAATTTCCAATAACTTTTAAAGTTATTGAGTTATCGAAAGTTTATATTCAAAAATCGGTAAATTTTTCTCAGAATGAGCAGCAAGAAAAGCTGATAGCAAACTGTTGTTTAGTTTTCGAAATTTATGCAACTGAAGTTTACAACATATCAACATTTTTCAAATGCATAAAAACCGTCGGTGGTGCAATGGGTAGTTTGCGCGCCTCTTGTACATAAGATCCTGGGTTCGATCCCTACTCAGACCACCTTAAAAAATTTCTTTCGGCGGCGGTTACCTCGCATAGTGACAGCAACACTATCGAGTATTTAGCCATGAAAAAGCTTCTCAAAGTACCGTTCGGAATCGGTGTAAAACTGTAGGTCCCAATCAGTGAGTGAAAACTGGAAAGCGCACAGCTCAATGATTGTGAGAAGCTCTACCCTGTCCCTTCATGGGATGTAATGGGAAACCATTTTTTTTTTATAAAAACCAGCAGAAAAAAATCCAATAAAAATGTTCGACAACTGGCTTAGTCATCGAGTTATCGGAAGTTCAAATTGCAAATATTGAAATTTGGAAAACTCGATAAAGTCATAGGATATGGAAAAAGGTTCATTAACTAACTTAATTATCGAGATATCGCACGTTGAAATATCTGATATTGAAATTTGGAAAAATAGATATTTTTCCCTATATATGGATCACACGGAAAGTCTGATGGAACATATTAAAATAAGATACAAAATCTAAAAAACAATAACAGAAAAGATAAAAAATCCGATATCTCTAAATGTTTGAACTCTAAATGCTGCAACAGATTAATATAAGATAAGATGCAAAATAAATGTATAACATTGAAGTTTGAAAAACTTCGTAAAGAAAAAGGCAAACAACCCACATAACAATGGTCAATGACTGAAGTTGAAATTTGGAGAATTTAATAAAAACAATTACATTGTGTTTAGCTATAGAGATATCGGATATTACATGTTGAAAAACATCTATAAAATCTTAAGCCATTAATATTAAAGCCAAAAAATGGACTAAAATTGTTCGAAGTGTATCGGAAGTGGAATTTCGGAAAATTTAAGAAAAAATATTCGATAGTTCTTTTAGTTTTCGAGATATCGTGTATTAAAGTCTACAAAAATCCTAGCCACTTAGGATATAAATAAAGAATCAACAATATCGACTAATATTTTTGGTAACTCGCTCAGTCATCGGAAGTTGAAATTTAAAATTTAAAAAACAAATAAAATTGTTTGATATTACCGCTAGTTTTTGAGATATCAGATATTATATTCTGAACAAGCACATGGGGTCTTAGGATATGAATACAAAAAAAAACAAAAATATCGAATAATATTTTTCGATAATTCGCTTAGTTATCGCAAGTAGAAGCTTTAAATATTCGGGATATTAAAAAATAACTAAATAATTTTCACATTATATTAGTTTTCATAGTTTACTTTTCGAGATATCTGATACTGATGGGTGAAAAATCGATAAAACAAAATCAAATAAACATATTCGCAACGTTATCATATTTGATAACTCGCTTCAAATTGAAATTTGAAAAGTCTGTAGTTTTTTCTCGAACTAAATCCCACGGAGAGAGCTTTACTTCACTAAATGAGAGCCAAAGTCGCAGAGAAATAGTTGAGCATACTCCGGATATGAAAACCTTTAATCCTTGATCACACTGCAATCGAAATCTGAGATTTTTAGAGTTCGTGAAAGAGAACACAAGATGTATCTTTGCTAAAATACACATTAGATGGAAAGAAATCTTGAAACAAAAGATTTTGCAGTGCGTAAATTTCAAACTCAAATATCCGACATCTTGACAAATAAGCGAGTTATCGAAGTCTTTTAGTTAATTTATTTTTAAATTTGAACTTTTATCTGTTTCAAAAAAGCGATACAAATTTTCCCAAATTTTAACATTCGAAATTTCAAACCTATACATCTGATATCACGATAACAAATGTGAACCACACACTTGTCCATCATGAGCATGAGCTTCGGTTATCGGTTTTAACGCCACTCCCGAAGCGAAACAAGAATGTAATCCTTGTTGTTCACATCACTAGGGGCGAGTTTCACACTCGTCATTTAAAAGCTCAATTTAAAAGCTCACAGAAAATTTTCATATTATTTGACATTTAAATGACAAACATGGGGGGCATTTAAAGTACATTTAAATGGAGAATTTTCAACTGTGAAACTGGCCATAACTTGCTCGCAAACAATTTTAGTAATCTTGTTCAATTTTATGAGCCAGATAAAATGTTATCGACAAAGCTCATGCTCATTATGGGCAAGTATGTGGTGCGCTTGACAGTTATCGACTGTTTTTATTATACTGTCTTTGACTAATTTTACGATGTTCAACAAAACGAAGCTCTTCACATATCATACCCTCTGATATCATACCCTTGTCTACTTCCGATTATTATATTACGCAAAAGTCACTTTCACATTATCAGTTTTATCTAGCAGATATGTTGGATCTCAAGGAAATTTTTTAATGTGAACACTTGCCGTCAGAAAATTACCTATAAAAATGCACTTATCGATAACTAGCGTCAGATAAATTTGATAGCATATTATCCACTCAAAATATTTCCTGGCATCATCAATATTTCTTTCTTATTGCGCATTTGCTAAAGGCTATTCAGAGTCTTTGACATTATCACCGGATTTCCTTTCTTATCATATCACGTATGGACTATAAGTATAATGTCGTCGTTTCGGAATTCTTTACTTCAATGTCAATTAATATTTCGCATTTCGCGCAAATCCCCCATCATTCTACGGCAGAGGGCTCGTTTATGACAGGTAATTATGGAGTGATTATGAACTTAGGCAACTTAAGGCTAAAGCTAAAGCCCATTATTTGAAAATGATATCATAATTATGATTTAAACAAAACAGCAAATCGAAGACATTATAAGTAGTTAAATGTAATTTCTAAATAAAACCACAAAGAAAGCGATCGGTGGGAGAGGGAGACATCTAGTGCTGGACATGGCTGAGGGAGTGAGATAATTAAACCACCACCACCACTGTTTATCACAAACAATTATGATGATTTTGATTAGGCAGAGTTGAGAATAACTGATGATTAACCAAGTAGTAATTGCAAAGTGTGAATAGGGCTTTAAGGTGGTGGTTAATACAATATTCCGACGATGACACTGATAATCTTGAGTATGTGGTTAAAAACGAAGAGAGAGGAACGAACTCATAAATCTCTCTCTCTGCAGCGATAGGAGATTTCTATCAAAGATTTATGTTAGTGATATTGCAAGGTGTGAATACAGCTTTAGAGTTATGGTCAACAAAGATACGTTCAGGTATATGGTAACCTGGCCAACTGATTGGTTGCTTTTAAACAAAAAATTAAATATTTATTTAGTTCAAATAAGACTAAATACATAAAATAAAACGTTTTAATTAGTATATACTCATTTTGTTATTAAAGATTCAAGTAGGGATGAGGCACCGAAATGCGGGACACTCCCGCCAAAAGCGGGACGGGATTTTCCCAGCTTTCGGGATTTCATTTCAATAAACAGCCAATTTTTGTATGGGTTGAAATCAGGCAAACTTCGAAATCGTGGTATATCTGAACGACGCTTCCAACGTAACCTATGCAATTTTATAAAATTTTTGGCAAGAAGTCAGATAACAAGTGTGATATTTTTCCCGGAGTGCGAATATAGGCTTGTTTTAGGGTAGTTCAAAGTAATTGTGATACTAGGTCTGCAACTGGCTGTCATTAATTACAGTTTTAAATTGTAAAATAATAATATTAATATCATTTTTAAGGATTAGTGTGTTAGGAAATTGATATGATTGTTAATTTTCAACACGCGAGTTTCTTTTCTATTTTTTTGGGAAGGTGTTGTTTTTGTTTGACAGTTTTCTATAGGGGCTCGTTATTTCTTCCCGTTTATATTTTGTCACGGAGTTAAGGATGTTCGTTTTTTGTTCTCTATTGTTTGTTTTTGCTTTGGCGTAATAAGGGAAGGGGTTGCTTTGTTGTTGTGGTCCTCTTTTTCCCTCTCTGCTACTGCTGCTGCTGATTTTACAATTGATTTATTTCATGTCACGGAGCTCAACGTCGTCGTCGTGTACAAAGTTTAAATTGAAAATAATGTTATGTTGTTCTTGTTGCAGCTTTGTGTCGCGCTCGTGAACATTGAGCTCCTCAGGTATTTCTTCAGGTTTCTGGTCTATTCTGTTCTGGTGTTAGGGGTATGTGGAAAAATCATATTGTTTTGTTTTTTCTTCTTCTTCTACCAATGCTTCTTTCTTTCTTTCACCATTATGCGACCAGCGGATTCATATGGAACAAGGGAAAACTGACTGCCATGCCAAAGAGGAGAAAAAGCAGCAGCAGTAGCAAAAAAAAGTACAAAATAAACTTTTGAAAGTGAACTCAAAACAACAATAACAGCAGCAAAAGCAACAACAAACAAGAAGAGGCAGAAACAGGGGTTGTTGGTTCGTTGGGTTGCACTTTCATACATAAAACAGAAAATGTTTACATACAGTCGGACGGACAGACAGACATCAAGCAAGCATTTCACACATACTACAACTCAATATACAGTGAAGGACAATATCAATGCCCTTTAATGTCATACCTAATCGTTCGTTACGGTTTATTTTAAATCTTTAGTAATCAGGTTTTCTATGTAACAAACCTAATAGAGGAAGAGAAATCAGGTTGCCCGAAGCGAATCGGGCGTACTTCCAAAATGTCGTCCACTTTCGGGTGTGATTTCCAGACGATTACGAAACAGCGTTGGTGCGTGCACACTCCCACTAAAAGTTTGCAAGCCAAATTACATAACGTTCACATTGCAGCAGAAACACATTTCGAGATTTCAAGAACAGCTGGTTTTTTATGGGAAAGAGATGTTTAATTGAAAAAATCTCGAAGCAAGAGATTTCTTTGGCAATGTTATAATCCATACAGACTGCAGGGAGAGTGTGACATCTGAGGAGCCGCCGCAATCGACCATCTTTTTCAAATACATCACATTGAAATAAACAATAAATTCTAAATGAAATATTTCGATTTTAAGAAATTGAAGAATTTGTGAATTTTTTTCTTCATATAAGTTAAGCTTTCCTATGAAAAAAAAAATGGTTTCTATTTGTAAATCGGGTGAGAACACAAAAAAATTCTTGCGTGGAATGTAGATGATGAGTGGGCGTTTGTGGCCAAGGAAATGGTATACCAAATTGCTATAGTATAATAGAAGCTCATCTCTACAATTTAACATTTTAGCCCATTTGGGGGTTATTGATGTTTTCATTCCGCTCTGTTAAGAGAAATTGACCCATTTTTTTTTTGAACGACTGGATTTTAAATAATATTTATAAGGCATTTATACACAACAATATTATTATCGCAATATATATAGTTTTTGTTTTTGTATGGAAGTTAACGTTTGTAATCCTCCTAATGCTTTAATCTCAGTCTGTGTAAACACCGCATTATTCACCAATCATCAAACAATGTTGCCATTTGCAAGCAATATTACCCTCATCAAACAATGTTGCCATTGTTAACAGAAACGAAACAAAAACTATCAAAATTAAGAGGAGTGTTGCCGCATTTAGACCGCAGTTTATCGTGGGCAGGTTAGATATAACTTTGTTCTCTAATCTTTGCCGTTTACACCACCCAATTTGAGATTAAAATTCAAATTGACATTTCAGGTGGCAACTTTGTGGTTAGACCAATTTAGAGCAACTCCGTACCGAGACCAAATCATCGAAGACGGCGGCACAACAAAAAAATAAATTGGCGACTGTAGGGTTTGCCAGTTTTGTACAAATTTGGGATGCTTTTGAAATAAATTAACCTTTAAAATTGAATCAATCGGTCAAATGAGGTCAGACGGTCAAATCGGCACACATTTTAAACCGATGAGAGCCAATTATGTCGACGGCGGCGTGAGCTTCAAAAAAATGTTAGTGGTATCGGAAAATTTTCCTTCGGCTTCCGTCTGTCAAACAATATATTTTTGGCGTATGTTTTCATTGTGGTTGCAATTTTTTAATTGATTCGCAGAGTTCCATTAAATTGTACACCAATTTAAAATGAGGTTAAAACTTAAAGTTCAGTTTATACAGATTGAAATTGTATGAGTAATCTTCTGGGTTACGCCTACCAAGATTATCGCTTTTCGGGATTATAAACGTTAAACTCCAAAAGAAAAAAACGTCCCTAATCCCGAAAATGCGTTAATTCTAATAAGATGTTCCAAATTTAAGTTTCCTTATTAATATACAAAAGCACCATTTTAAAATTTATTTTTTTAAAGATAATTTCTTTAAAATGTTGGCCATAACTGCGGCAAACATGGTGCATTTCGAGGATGCCTTCAAGCATTTCGGGTGGTATTTGGCGAATGACGCCAGAAATGTTGGCAATGGAATCCTCAATCGTTTATCCATGTAGACTTTGGACGTTACGTAGCCACAAGAAAGAAGTCTAGACTGGTGATCTAGGCGGTCAATTCAGCAGCACAAAGCGCGGAATTAACTACTCGGCCGTGCTAAGTCTTTCCGTGATGAAATGTCAAACAAAACTGAAGAAAAATACCATGACAGTTCGATCTGTCATAAAATAACGACTGGAAAAGGAACCTCCAAATGAGTCACCCATTAGTTTGCACCTGTTTTCTTTAAATTCGTTTTGAGATAATTTCTTCAGGGTTGCATTTTGAGACGGGTGAACAAAGCAAAGATGATAGAAACCCCCCAGATGGTCAAATATATGTGGTGGATTTGAAAGTGAAGGGATATTTTCTAGAAGGCGCAGCAATAGTGGAAATGAACAAATTTCCCTGGAGACAGAACTATTGAAAAAATAAGAATGTTTAAGGTGGTCGGTCCCTTATTCAAATTGAGTAAAATTAACTTTTTCAGAGATTAGCTGATGCCTGCAATCATTTGAAGGAAACTGGAAACTCCCTAGAGGAAACCGCGAGGTCAAAACTGTTGAGGTCAGATTTACACAGTGACCTAGATAAAATGTAGGTCGACCAGGACCTGAATGGTTGGACAATAATCCCAAAACTTCGGCAGTAGTTATATTCAACGATTCAATTTAGATATGTACTTACTACCTCATAGAACTATTGTAATCAAACTATCTAAAATCGTATTTTGCTAAAAAAAAAAAAAGATTGACTTAAAACCTTAAAATTGAGTACCTTAAGTTTTCCCTAAGTTAAACTTAAGTTTTGCCCTGTACTGTAGATAGGGATGGCATTTATGTACTCCATAGTAGTTAGTGTGAGTGTGTGTACATAGGAATGGTGCGACATTTCTCTTCTTCCTGCTGATACGTCGAGTAATGCCAATGCTTCTTAGTGTTGCCTCGACATTATGGATCGGTCCGTCTGTTAGTCGTTCGGTCGGTTAGTCTGTCTATGCAAGCGATGCCCCTGGATAACTATAGACATAGTATTATGGTCACTTCCAAGTAATAGTATAGTATGAATGAATGTACACATGGGTTATGTCGCTCGTCCACTGTTCGGATATTGTACTACTACCACTACTATATATAGTACTCGCCTACAGCATAATCATATTTGCAATGCATGGACGTCAATCCATGGTTCGACATGTTCGCTGGTGCGGCCGCACGTTTAGTGAGTCAATCACATCATAAGGGCACCAACAAAATGGGAAATAAAAGTGCAGTGGCCAAAGATTATAATGCTAGAACTTTGGCTTCTGTGAGACCAGGTATAGAGAGAGAGAGAGAGAGAGAGAGTAGTACGTGTGATTGCACATGTAAAACCAGAGTAATTGTAGTCATTTCTTGGTTTTCTAAACTATATTTTAAGTCTACTTTATATAAAATAAACTCTGTAAATAGTTACAATAAATATTGCAAGTAAATAAACTAAGTTATTTTTGTAATAATTTGTGTTTAATTTTATTGCACTTACATTGTATACTTCTGGCCTCATTGTATCCCCTCCAATTTAAGGGTTGAGTTTATAATCCCACATAGATTTCCAAATACAAAGCTGTTGTTAAATAACACATTGGCTTCTTGTTTAGCCGGCTCTTCTTCGTTGATGTCTGATTGTATCCAAAATATAAGGTTAGATTCCAAATTTGTAGCCAAGTTCTCCGAAATTTTTGAATTTGTTCACTAGGGCTCAGTCTGTAAGGATTTGTTTGAACTTTCACAAGGTTTGCAAAAACTTTCTAGGTGAGCAAAAAATTAAGATTTCGAATTCACTGTTTGGCAAAATTCAAATGCTTTTAAATGGCCTACAACCTTTTAGTAAATAGTTATAATTTTCGTAAAATTATAATTATGTTTTTGGTTTTGATTTTAAAAATATAACTTTTCTTCAATTTCTGTTGCAATTTTTAAAATAGGTTTTTTGACGAAATTTCGGTTTCGGTTTCAGTATTTTTCAAAATATTTTTTTAAAATTATTTTCTAAAATAACTTTTGGGATTTCGTTTTTCTTTTCAAAACTCTTTCATTTACACTTTTCGGATTTTTTTAAATGTTATATAAATTTGTGTATTATTATTCAATTTTGTTTCTTTAAGTGGTTTCTAACACAAAATCTAAATTTTTTTTCACTTGTGGTCGAACAGAAAACTTTCAAACAATTTACATAATCTTTCTTTGATTTTTTTATTTCTATTTCTTTTTTTTTCGCTTTTATCAATTTCCAATCGATTTTAAAATTTCATCATAATCACTATTCCGAATGTCTGCTTATTTCTCTTGTTCGATTTTTGTTATTATTGTATTTCTATTAATTTGTTTTTATATTTTAAAAGCCGTATCTTTCTCTACTTTTCTGTTACTTTTTGCAACTATCTGTTTCTTTTGGTAGTAGTAAAAAACAAAATTGTGATTTCCTTTTATAACATTTTAAGCGTTTTGTCGTTCTAAACCCGACGAATGTTTCGACAACACTGAACTTAGCCGCAAACGGAAAATGTTCCAAAAGGCACGAATGGAGGTTTCGAACTGAACGCAACGTTGAACGCCGCTACTTTTCTACTACCACAATACCAGGCCACCACCAACAACAACAACAATACCACCACCAACAGCAGCAGCAACAAACAATAACCATGCAAGCCAACGAACGAGCGTACGAACGTTAACGAACACGCAACCTTTAGTCTACTAAACCAACGTGCGCACAGACGAGCCAACAACTCAGTTTACTTTACTAACGGTTCGTTTTTTGGTTGTGTTTGATGACGAACATTGCAGCCGAAGAAAATGACACATGGTACATATCGTACTATAACAAAAATGCTCGTAATGTTCGTCACCATTAAAGACGAAACACGCACTATTGCTCCCACTTCAACACTCCAAACACACACACATGAGATTATACTACGTATTTTTAAACTAATGATTGTAGTTAAAAGTATACCGGATACTATAATAGTAGTAGGGTTAGTAGGCGCTTGCTGTAGTAGTAGTAGTAGTAGTAGTACATAGTCGTTGTAGTTGCATGATGTTTGTGTTGTGTGTTCTATTCTTTTTCTTCTTCTTAGTGGTGTGTTGTAACTGTTGTTGCAAATATGTATAGTTGTAGTTGGTGCTGTACACTAGGTGAATTCTACCTCTACCTTTAAGGAGGTGTGAGAACAATTTGCTGGCACAAGTCATAATTTATCTTTTATTAGATCCGCGCAACTCTTAGTGCATGTGGTTGTGGGTGAAAGCACCACAGCCACTCAAAAGGCCACTGTGTGGCACATCGAGACAATACCTAAGGTTAATTGGAATACACTTGAAATTCCAGGGATATTCCAGAGATACTCGTATAAGAGTTAAGTATGCCAAGTTATTGGAAACCACCGAAATTAGCAGAATGTTTAATTTTTAAAAAACACAAACAAAAAATTAACATCATCTATGAACAAAAATTGTATAAAATGTCTTAGTTGCCTATTAAAATTAAATGCATTGTTGATTCTTGTATGTTTATCTTGCGATATTTTCCGCACGCTTGTTTGTTGGAAATTCTCAATTGAAATGAGTTTTCGTTTGCATTTAGTTTGATAAATATTTCAATAGCATCATTCCAAACCACCGCCGATGAATATTCGTGGCTAGATCTGAAATACTAGCTATGGGATTTGCCAGGAATCATGAGGATACATTTTGCCAAACTTTTTTTTTTTAACCCTAGATCACTAACGTTAGTCGTTTCGACTAACATCACTTACATATTTGCACACAGTTTCTCAAAAGTAGTTTTGATAAATGTGACCTGGTCTACGGAAAGGGGACTTAGGTGTCAAAATATCAATTTTCACTTTTTGGTTGATTCGGATGGAAGATGAGATGCTTTTTCACGTGGTGAAAAGCAGAAAATCCTAACTTGCTTAGAAGTGTACTAAAAATGTAGAAAAAGAAGAGTAAAAATACGACAAAATATAATTTATTGGTAATGAACAAAATACATTGAATTATAAGCTATAAAGACATGATTATACAGTAGAAAAACGTATTATGGGCCAAAAATAATAATGCTGAGTAGTTTATATATTTTTCTTTGTTGTCGTTTTCCTTGAGATCTTTTTACGTGTTGATCCTAAGGAAGATGGACCTGGTTCCTCGTCTGGTTTGAGAACATCTTCACTAGTTTTTGCCTTCCGTTTCTTCGATGGCAAATCTTTCGGCAATGGAGCCACAATATCTACTTTAGATATATCCGAAACTAATCTGCGAACATTGTGATAGATGTACCACTGACGTTCCAAAGATAAACCGGCTGGTTGTATAACTTTCGGCATTTCAGGATCGATAGGTTTTAACAGAAGCTTAAAGGACTGCACTTCTTCACTGTCTGCGAATTTCTTTGTTTTTACACAATCTGTAGAGATTATGAAATGATGGAATTACGTTATTCCAACAAGTGACTTGTACAGTGGTTTAAAAAAAATATTGTCAGTATACGGCACTGAACTCCTCATCAACACTCATGTTTCATTTCATGCGAAATGCGAAGACGATAATCAACAGAAACAGTAAACGTCACTTCTTCAGTGTTACTTTTTTAAATGTTCCACACTAGCAACTTACACGATGAACTATAATAATATTCCGACCAACAACAACACTTACTGGACGTCCGGCGCGGAGAACAATTAACGAGATAATGAGAAACTGACGAAACGAGTTGCTTACTTTTAACAGCTTTTTCACAGAAAACTAGTTTTCGCACATAAGCTCCCTTTTCGTAGACCAGGTCACAAATATATTTTTTTAATGAAATGTTTTATTAAAATTATAATTTTTTGTTTGATTTACATTCAAAATTAACCAATTATCATCCTTTATTAGATGTGTTGATAGTTCATATATAAATATCGAAAAAATCGGATATATATATGTTAGTCGATTCGACGAATGACCATCTAATTTATTTCAACCACAAAGCGTAATTACATTCAATTCAACTTCACCCAAGTTATTTCTTACCACGGAATTGTGGTTACCTGGATTATTTTAAAAACATTTTCGTTAAAATCGACCACGTATCGTTAACAAGATAATTGATTTAAGTACAACGTTTATTTTGTAATAATCATAGCTATCAACAATAAATTCGTATCAAATTTACAATTCTAAGAGAATTTCAATAAACCTTTTTAAAAGTTATATTCGATGTAGTTTTTCTTAATTGTCATTAGCAGTAATTAATAACCAAGCCTTCTAGTTTATTTCAACTATAAACTGTTAGTTAAATACAAATACTACGGACCTGTAGTTGTATTGATTAGTTTATAAACATTTCCATTAAAGTCAGCACTGTATCGTTATCAAGAACAATCGAGTTACTTAAAACGTTTACTTTGTAATACACATACATACATAGTTATAGTCAACCAAAAACGCAATAGTCAGGGGAATTTCTATAAATCTTTTTAAAAATAACATTCGTCGTATTTTTTATATTAATTGGCAGTGGTAGTATCTAATATCCCAGCCAATCCAATTTATTTTCACTACAAATCGTAATTGAATTCAAATCAACTACACCCAAGTTAATTGCTAGCATGGACTTGTGGTTATATTGAATATTTTAAAACCATGTCCTTTAAAATATACCACGTATCCCTGACAAGAACAATCGATTTAGTTAAAACGTTTACTTTGAAATCAATAAAACTGTTTCAAACTTACATTCGATGTAATTTTTAATTATATTTCAGTTATAGTTACTAAGACCTAAGACTTCTAGTATGTTTTAACTATAAAACGTAGTTAAATGTAACTCAAGTGTGCTGAAGTTATTCGGTACCACGGATTTGGATATATTGATTAGTTTGAAAACATTTTCCATAAAATCAGTCGATTTCGTTTAAACGTTTATTTTGTAATAAACATAGTTATAATCAACCAATTCGTCTCAAATACCCAATAGTCATGGGAATTTTAATAAATTTTTTTTTAAAGTTACATACGGTGTAATTTTTATTATTTGTCAGTTATAGTATTTACTACCACAGCCTTCTAGTTTATTTCAACTACAAAGCTTAATTAAATTTAAATCAACTACGCTCAAGCTACTTGTTGCCAGGTACGAGGGTTGCTATTTATGTTTAGGGTCCAGCAATATAAAAACATTAATTTATCATTCTAAATGATTTTATTGTTTTTCAAAATATTCTCCGTGAAGATATCAGTACACGTTTGCATGCGCTCAAACCAATTTTCAAACCACTTTTTCCACTCCGATTGAAACACACTTTTGAACGCTTCAACAGCTGGTTCGGGCGTCAAAAAACGTTGCCAAATCAGGGCTGTACTGCGGATGACATCTTGAGTGCTCAAATAGCCCATTGTTTCAGCTGATATGTGAAAGCTCGCACAGTCCTGATGTAAAATGATCGGTCTTCTCTTGTCGTGTTTCCTTATTTCTTCGAACACTGTTGTCAAACAGATGGTAGTATACCACTCAGAATTGACCGTCCTACGTTCTATTAAAACCACTGTAGCCCCATGACCGGTTATACCGAAAAAAACACGATCATTTGTTTCGATGTGCTTCTTCCGCGAACAACTTTTGTTGGATATAGCTCGTCTTGAAAGACACATACGGTCGATTGATGGTTTGTTTCGGGCTCCATTATAGATCCATGATTCGTCACCTGTGACGATGTTATACATTGCATTTGAATTACCCCGGTTGTATTTTTTCAACATTTTTTTGCTCAAATCGACACGAGCCTTTTTTGAGCATTCGCCAAATTATGTGGGATCCAACGGGAACAAATATTTTTCCCGGCCAAATGAATATGCAATATCTTATTGATGCTTGTCATAGTAATGCCCAAGGATGTCTCAATCTCACGGTATGTCACATGTCGGTCTTGCTTTAACAGTTTCCGCACAGCATCGATGGACGACCTTCACGAAATTCATCCTGGAGCGAATGGCGTCCGAAACTGAACTCTGGGTAGGAGCGATTTACAGTGTTTTTTGATGGTGCTTCATCACCAAAACTCGAAACAAGTTGATTGAGACATAGTCTCCATAATCCACGCCGAAAATCGTAAAAAATCCTTTAATTCCATTTCCATTTAGTGACCAAGATGAATTTATCAACACGCTGTAAATACAACAAATAGTGATCTGGTACATATCCCGCAAAATATTCGATAGCAAAGATTCAGATGTGAAACACTTTATACTGTAAAACAACCTGTTATACCCCAGGTGGTGCAGTTCAGAGTTTCTCCCAAAACCAGTCGGTCATTTTACGCAAAACTGGAATATATATCAGTTCGCATATATCAGTATGTCCGACTATAAAACGGGAGTTAATGGGGTCCCGGGTTTGATTCCCAGTAGATATGAAACAAACTTTTTAGTTTTCTGTTTTTTTTCTTGCTTTCGGTTTTGTTATTTTTGTAAGTGAAAATTGTTCACTTTTTTACATAACCTGAAAGATGTTTCCTTGAGCGACATCTGCATTTTTCTATATATTATTATTTTTTCGATTGCCAAATTGTCCCTAATTAGAACTCGAACGAACCTACAACCTGGGTACCTACAACATATTTGATTATTACGCGATGGTTTAGTGAAGACGAGAAGAGAAAGTTCTAATCGAGAATTTTTGTCCGCAGGTGCATCGACGATTATTGCAGAAACTTTAAAAAAGCTGGAAATTGCACTTACAAACTGATAACTCACTAGTTATCGAGATATCGCAATTTTAAATCGGAAAACTTGAAGCGATATTCTAAACTTTTACTTTCGATAACTCAATGGCTAAGTGTATATTTTAGTTTTCCAATAAATTTTAATTTAAAAGAAAATGTATCTACAATTGTATCGATATTTTAAATGGCAACAGTTAATATTTGAAAAAGTGAGAAATTTAAAAAATTTATTCAATTTTTTAAAATATTATTAAACAAAATATATAAAATATAATTAGAAACAATAAATTCATATTGATTTTTTTTCTATACAGGGTGATTCAGGAAGTTCCTGACAAATTTCTCCAGCGTATTCCTTGTCTCATTTCATGAAGAAAAGTCCACTAGGACCATGTCCGAAAATGCAAGGATGCGAAATGGCAGCGGGTTCAAAATTTTCGGATTAGCGGTCGGAGGGTAGTAGGGTAAAGTTGCTAACTTCTGAGCCAATGGTCCAGATTGTGTGTATTCTGTGCAGATCCACAATCGTGAGCAGTTACTTGCACGCATTGAGGAAGCTTCGGTAAAAGTTCGTGAAAAGATGAGTGAACTAAACGTGGCGGATGTGGTTCGCAAACAGCTGGAATTGTGTTTAGTAGAAAATGGGAACCTCATTGAAAACTTCCTTTAACATCAAATGTTTTTTTCCCCTTATGTGTTGGATTCTTCAGCCAAAAATTTCAATAAAATAAAATCTTAATCGTGTTAATTTACAAAAACAAATAAATGTGTGCTGTTATTTCGCTTCCAAAAACAAAAACAAACATTTTTGCATTTCAGTAAAATGGTCATAACTTTGGAACGGTAAGACGTCTGGGCTTCGTTTAGGTCATTTTGGAAAGGTAAGAGGTATGGCTATCTTATATAAGTTACCTGCCATCTGGCTGAAGTTGAGGTTATGTGATTTTTTCCCATTTTCTTCAAGCTCTGTATCTCGGCGATTTGACTTTTTTCTACTTCTTTTTTAATTAATTCTGAAAGGCCTCTTAAAGACCTTTCCAACAAGCCCAAAAAAATCCGAACACTAGCTCAGAAGTTAGCAATTTTACCCTACTACCCTCCGACCGCCAATCCGAAATTTTTGAACCCGCTGCCATTTCGCACCCTTGCATTTGCGGACATGGTCTTAGTGGACTTTTCTTCATGAAATGAGCCAAGGAATACGCTGGAGAAATTTGTCCGAAACTTCCTGAATCACCCTGTATATACCGATTCGGAGTTGAAAACCATAAAATAAATTGTGGAGAAAAAAGAATTATTAAACTTTATTTGTTTTTTACAAAATTTCAGATTCGTAGTGCAGTTGGGGTTTTTGTTTTTGCAAAACTCTACAGCCCTGTTTTATTGCAAAATAATTATTCCCCACGAAACTACCACAGCGTTAAGTTACATTAAAAAAGTATAAATTTTGTGTCCGCCATATGGGCAAAGTTCTTTGTACTCCAATACAAAGTTTTATTTTATTGCACATTATTGTCCTCTAGGGGGAAGCAAGTCTCTATACAAAGTCAAACATCATTAACCGTGTGTGCACAATACGTGAACGTGCCCTTTGTGTGCATGTGTGTCTGTGCCCCCACTCAGCTGTTTCGAATTGGGAACATAGGAGACCGGGAACTAACTTTCCCAAAATAAAAAGAAACCACTACACACACCCAGACGCAGCACCCACTAACCCATCAAACTGCGTTCATGGACAAGCAAAATATTTGAACGCCTTCAAACCTTAACACTGTAGTTAGCTGCGCAACACATTAATGAGAGTTTGTTCAAACACGTCTGAGTTTGAATATCACATAAGTTGTATCTTGCGGCATACATGTATGAGGAGGAAAATGTGTATGGGTGTATGTTTTTTTTTGTATTCTTACAAGCGGCGTTGCCAACTACTTAAAACGATAGGAAAGGAAATTAGTTTGCCGGAAAAAGGAAAGATACATATCTCACAAATAAGAAATGGTTTGTAGATAAATTGTCAATAGGAAATCAATGATTTCCGGTGGAAACAAAGATGGTGTAGTCGTCGCGGAAAAAGGTAAAACACAAGTTGTTATGTATATGCAAAGAAAATGGGGAGTGAAAAATATAAAATATTTACGGATTATTAAGAACAGACACACAATACTATTCTATTGGAAATGTTTATAAGATCTTATTTTTTCAGGTAATATCCCGATTTCACTGAAGACGTTTTTCATGTTATCGTGGTTTTGAATGTCGTTAACGCACATTCGATACTTAAAACCTTAATAAATTTCTTGTAGTTTCTTCGGTTTTTACATTTAGTTTATGTTGAATTACTCGGGAATTAAATTATAGATTCTAGTCTATAAAATCTTTAATAAATTGTATTAAAATCACCCATTAAATGAATGCTTGCATTTGTCAATCCGTTAACGGGTTTGAAAGATATCGGCGTTTACTTTTCAAAAAATACCTTATTTAGTCAAGAATTTAAAAATTTTTCACATTTGAAATATAAACAATTTTTGGAAAACTACCTTTACTGAAGTACTGAAGAAATTTAGGTATAAAGATATGGTAATTCCAGTAAATAAATAAATCGATTTTAACGTTTTTAATACATCTTAACTTCCGTTCCCGTAAATGGTTGCCTACGCCATACCACAGAGTAATGACGTATAGAGCTGCCATCTTTCTCATCTGACGTTTTGTTTCAAACTCTTCGTGGTGAGCTCGGTCCGATAGAGAGTTATTTGACGTAAATTGACTTACACCAGGTGGAATTATAAAAATTGTTGACTTTCATTTTTCATGTTGTTTTGTATTTTGGACCTTTTTTGTTATATTTTATTGTTAGAATATATTTGTGGTGTATTTAAACAAAAATTTTAACGCACAAAACGAAATGCCGCTGCTGTTTTCTTGTTGGTTAGTTTGAGCCATTGCCTCTATCTGGTATTATTAAAGCAACACTTTCCAACATGCAACGTCCATATGCAACACATCTAACTTCGTAAATTTACTGAATCAAATCACTTCTCTATACATCATTTCTCTATCGGCCATACTTTAAAAGCAAAAACAGAGAAGTAAAAGACAACGTCAAAAGAGATTTATTTCATTTTAGGAAAGAGATTTATTTCATTTTGGAGAATTTGGAAAATTTGATCAAAATAACTTTAAATGGGTGTTTTTATTCTCTGTTAATGTTGACCCATTCTCAGGGTATGTCCCCCTACTAAGGAATTAGGGATAGGTGTAGGAGCGAAAAGGGAATAGTATTTGTTGGTGTTTGACTAAACTTGTTCGTAACGTAATAGTAATCATAAGTAATATGCAACACACCCGCTGGAATCTTATTCCCATAGAGTAATATTTTGAAAGAGTATGCAAGACTGTTTCAGTTCCACCAAGTTCAGTTCACTATGCTAATTGGAGTTTTAATACAGTTTGAATTTATACCAGAATTTTGACGTGATACGAATAGAAATAAAGTAAATTGTTGTTTTCGTTCATACCAAAACTCATTTATTGCATACGTATAACGATGTTTTGAACATAGAGTTGGCTTGACCATGTTATCAGACTGGTTGAAGATAAACTAGCGCGAAAGGTTTACGACAGAAAGACCAGACCGAAGAATCCCTCCCTATCCTTGATGTTACCAACTGGTGTTACCAAAGGCGAAGGATAGAATCAGTTGGAGAAATATGTTGAAATTTGTTTATTTGTTTGTTTAATTAATATGTGTAAGGCATCTAACCTCATGAGGTTGAAAAATAGCTACTAAAAGTAAAGTAAGAACCAATCATGCACAGTCTTTAAATATATTACTCTGTATGTAGAGTACTATAACCACAATATACAAAAGTGTGGCCACAAAGATGGGCAAAATATTTCTAGTTATTTTCTGAAGCATAATTTTAGGCAAATTTTAAAATTGTTAAACATTTTGCTGTTAGCGTCAGTTTGTTTATTGTTCGTTCTATATAAATAGCGTTAGTGACAATAGCACCCTCTGTGTAACACATCTCAATTGTTCGAATAACACCTTCAAGAGTAATAATATACACATGTACGATTTCCCTTTTCAATTCAGACTAACTCCAACAGGAACTGAAGTCAGTTACTTATACAACATATATCGCCATCTAGATCTTTCCACAACTATCTTCCATCAGCCGTGAAGAACGTAAAAAAAATGTTCTAGACTATTCCAATTACGTGGTAAATTCGTTATAGTCGTTATATTCGTTACAACCGAAAAAGTATGCAAAGGTATTACTGCCTACTTATTGCTACTTATATTGCAGTAAGTATACACATATTTGTTAAACTTCTTTTCGTGGTGAATTCGATACAGCCAAAAAGTATGCAAAGGTACTAGTTCTTATTGTAAATAGTACAGTAATAGCATTGGCACTGAAATCTTAATTTAAACTAGGTGAACCGCATTTTTCGCAACACATCTCCATTTTGCATGGCTCTATCTCACGAATGACTCGAACAATAATCCCCTTAAGGGTCTGGATCCAGTTTGGATTGTCTGAATAAAGTTGAAATTCAGCGGCCATCACAAAATAAGTCTACCGAGCTCAAAGCCAGATCCGTGGTGCCAATTGACATAATCAAGATGTCTGATAACACGAGATACCGAACTTAATGCACAAAAACCCGATTATTTGATGGTCGGTTTGGTATGGTGCACCATCCAGCTGAAGCCAAAGATCGTTGGAGTTCATATCTGCAATTTCCGCTCACAAGAAGTCGATAATCATGAGTTGTTGAGATCCATGTTGAGTAGAGTCGGGTCGAACTCGTTCCCGTGTTCTCGAACTCGTTCAATTAACATGCCCGGATCATGTAGATTATGTTAACAATATTATCCATGAATCAGTGAGTATAAAACTAGAAAACGCACAACTCACTGGATGTGAGAAGCTCTCCCCAATTCCTTCATGGGATGTAATGGGAAACCATTTGTTTTATTTATTTATCCATGAACTACCCAAATCGAGTGGCGAATCGATGATCAAAACGTTTGCTGTACGTGGTCTTTCCCATGTAGTTTCCGATCCTGGATTACTTGCAAGTGTCTCAACCTGCATATCGTCTCCTGTACATGAGAGCGCGTATTCTAGCCGAGCTAAGGCCACCCTTGTTTTATTTATCAAATATGTTGCCGTTAAAGATCCTTCCAAATCACAAGTGTTCGGATTCGGTGTAACAGTACATGGCCCCATTTATCGCATTTAGACCGCAGTTTATCGCGGTCAGGTTAGCGATAATCTTGCTCTACTCTTTGCCATTTATAGCACCCAATTTGTGATTAAATTGACATTTCAGTTTTCAAGTTTGTCCTTAGATCAATTTAGAGCAACTCAGTGCCCGAGACCAAATTATCAAAATATTGGTGGCTCTTGTTTTTGGCAGTGTTGTACAAATTTGGAGAGTTTTTGAAATAACTGAACCTTTAAAATTGGATCAGTCGGTCAAATCATGTCAGTTGTCAAACCGGCTAACATTTTAAACCAATGTGAAAAAAGTTTTGGTGGCGGCTACGCATCGGAAAATTGTCCATCGGCTTATGGGTGTCAAACTGTTGGTTTTTTGTGCATCTTTTTATTACAGTTGCATTTTTTTGATACTCAACAGAGTTGTATCAAATTGTACATCAGTTTAAAATGAGGTTAAAAATTAAACTTCAGTTTTTACAGATTAAAATTGCATGAGTAACCTTCTGGGTTAGCGTGGGTTAATGTAGTCAACCTTCGAAATGAGCTAATCTTGGTTGGTGTAAATGTCGTGTATCAGTGAGTTCAGAAATAGGGAGCACACAACAACTCTTTATCTCAAGCTATTTCCAAAGCACATTACATGCACATCTATGCAATATTAAACGACATCACTTTCAAAAATCTCACAACTCTGTGGGATGGTCTAATAGACCTCTTAGTGAATGATATATAAATATTATTACATTTATTAGGTTTCGTTTACCGAGATCAGAGCTCATTTCGAGTTAAGTGATATGAAGTGATAATTGGTAGAGTCGTAAACATCTCAAGATGATTATCGATATTTTTGGTTTTCTTCATTGTGAGCATTTGCCTGAAGACCGACAGATGGCCGGACAAACTAACGGACGGACAAACAAGACTTGATAGCCTACTGTTAGGCAGCGTATTAGAAAGTTCCATAGATGTCACAGCTGTTCAAGACGATACAAAAAAGAAACGACAGATTCTTTAAACAATCAAATTTACATATTGACTTAACACTATAGTGCAAATCACATAACAATAATCGAGAGATAAAGTCCAATAGCGCCAATGTGAGAAATTAGTCTGGGGACAAGGGGACGAACGGCAAAAACAACAGAAAACACGTACAACTCACAATCATTACAAAAATATAGGAAACACCGCACTGATTCCATAACCTAGAATCTCATGACTGACAATTATGGATAACACAACAAAGATTATATAGTTCAATGCCACATCTCGTATCATAATGACTTGCACCAATATTGAATGTAATAGGGTTAATGTATTAAAGATGACTACTCCTTGGGGATAACATACCCCTCCCCCAATTTCCCTCGTTTCCGGACAGATGTTAAGCAACGATCAGATGTGGAAAAATAAAATGTTGTTGCCAAATAACCGCCCGCCCGTCCGTCCACCTTCCCCCCAAGTGAGGATAAGTATTTGTTTATATTTTTTGTTGGTTTATTTTTTAATTTTGTTGTTGTTGATATTTGCATATTAAATTTGTATCTGAAAAATACGAGGGATACTGAGCCACAACTTTAGGAAAAGTTACCTTTCTATGTGTATCTAGTAGTACATGATACATGTTGTCCCATATAGTTTATCCGGCAGTTCCATTACTTTGCAATCCAACATCGCAATACTCATGGCCATATATGGGCATTTGAATGTTTGTCGGTACATTGGACTGTAGTCTCTACTCGTATCTAAAACTGGAATTCCTTTGTTAATTAGGAACCAACTGAAAATTTGTTGAATCAACAAATAATCTGTATATTTTTTTAATATACTCATACAATTTTTATATATTTTTAGGAGAAGATTGACTACCTCCAACAACATTGTAAGACGCATCAACATTTGTGTGGACTAAGCAAACACTTGCATCCTCTTGTTCCAACAAAATGAGCGACCAGATGTAGGTTTCTAAGTGGGAAACTGGTAAGTTGGTTAGTAGGAGTACATGGAGGAGTTCTTTGCCAGCCAGCAAATTGCTGGTCAATGTTATAAAGATTGATTTTATTAAAATGTGTAATTCAATTCATGTTGTCCATTTAAATAGTTTAAATAGAGTTTTATTCTCGTAGCTCCCAAAAATCCTGAAATGCAGTAGAAACACAGCTCCCATTCTGTGCACGATGAAGAATGTCCCAATGAAAAATGCGTACATTAACTAAAATTAACAAAATCATAGAATTCAAAATCGCAACTGCAACAAGCCCGGTTATCAAACAGCTATATCACAAAAAATATTCTACTCTGTGATATTGATTTAAACTCACCTCAAAGCACTACAACAATTCGAGTATGGAAGAGGAAAAGAAGGACATGGAGGAAAAAAGCTTTCTGTTCTTTTTTTGGAATTATGGACCTTTCAGTGTATGTTGGTATTCTGGGATATTCGATCGATACTAATTCGCATATGTAAATTGCATAATTCAATTTGTACATGTATATACGATTGATGATCTACCCATGGTATTAATTCAGGCGCAGTAGTAGATGAACCTGTCGCGGAGTTCGAAACTACTCATGCCAGTGAGTAGTGTGCTTAACTGAACTCTCTATTATGCCAACAAAACCCAACCATTTTTAATTTAGGAAAATTTCCCTGACTTTGTAAGCTTGTCGTATAAACATCTCATACATTAAATAAAACTAATAAAATCGGTCATAAAATTCAAATTCATAATTGCTTTTTGTTCCTACAAAGACTGTGACTCCTCGTTCATACGACGGCTCGTTCCTTGAACCTCGTTCCTTTGTTCCTCCGAAGGCTCGTTCGTTCGTCCGAAGGCTTGTTCCTTTATTCCAACAAAGGATTATTCCTTTGTTCTTACGAAGACTTGCTTCTTTGCTCCTATGAAGCCTTGTTGCTCTGCTCCTACGAAAGATTTGCTCCTTTGTTAAGCGAAGGCAGGTTCCTGATTTCATACGAAGGCTTGTTCCTTTGCTCCTATGCAAACTTTGACTATTCGTTGCCGAGTTATTGCTTATCTTCCCACATCAGAACTCTGCCTATTAGCACCGGCAAGTTAAAGTCACCGCACCTGTTACCCGAACCTGAACACCGTCTATTGCCACCGAATACTACCACTTGTATACAGGACGATACCCACATAAACTGTGGCCACACCTGTAACCGAAACCTGAACGCCGCCAATTGTCATCGAACATCAGCTCTGGCATAGAGACCGATACTCAGTTAAAAAGTCACCGTCACTGCACGCGTAACCCGAACGCTGCCGATTAGCAACGAATATCATTCTTTCGAGTTCAGTTCGACAACACCGCGACTTTTCGATTAAATGATATTTTTACGGTAAAAAAAACGTTTTATTTCTCAAAATAGTCTCCTTTTAGCTCGATACATTTTGTTCATCGTTCTTCCAGTTTCCCTGCCCTCAAAATAAGCCTTTGTTTCAATGATGAACTCTTCATTCGACCCAAATCTTCTACCGCTGAGCCATATTATAATATTAATAATATTTCCCAACGTTGTTCACGCCCAAACTGACTCATGTGATACTGACTGACACTCAAGATTTCGAGCAGGTAAAGTTGTCAGTGTCAAAATAACATAGGATTCAAGCAGATATACTTGCATTGTGATCAGCCAATACTTGCCAAGATTCATTTTAATATATTTCTCTTATCTAACCACTGTCAGTCTGGAAGCGAGCAATGGCCACATCTGGTTCACGCCAGCCAATATCCCCAGTGAAGATACTGGATCCCGGCCGTAGCATCTCCAGATAAAAGTGATCTCGTTCTTTGTATGGACGTCAATGCGCATTACACATAACGTGTCTAATCTACATATAGAGACAGTTTTCTTCATTAACCTTCATGTTTGTAACAAAGTTAAAGGGCCCACAATTATTACCAAAGATAGGCAAGAGATTCCTGATGTCACATTTTGAGACCATCTTAATCAAAAGTTAATATCTACTCTTACAGTTTCGCTTCCATAAAACCTTTGCAATCTGTATTCCTGACTCTCAGAACTGTCCACAACTGCTGCGCATCTCTAAATGAGATCGTCAAGCAGTTCGATATTCACCTTATATGCGCGCCGGGGCACAGGAACATTACAGTTCCCTAAGAGCTGGCGAGAATTGGGACTATCTTAACTCTTCCACAGGATATGAAGAACCAAATTTCTAAGGCATGCGAACGGAATATAGCCTAGAGGCACAAAATGCAGGATCAGCACGCAAGTTATGACCTGAATGAACGTGATTACTTATTAATAGGCTCCTACGTGGCTAGACTTGGAAACTCAGCTCATGAAGCTGTGGAGATAAGGAGGATTCAAAGGGTGTCGAATACCTCATATGCTACTGCCCGGTATGAGTGGGAGACAGTCTTCATGGATCTGACTGGAATGCAAGATATGAAGCTAAATGATGTTCGGACCTTTTTACAGAGTACTAATTGGTTCACCAGGAACTAATGTACGTCCCTTCTTCAGTCACATCCTGGAATATCGGGATTAGGTGTCATATGGCTTGAATGTCTCTTAATCATAGCAGGTCAATTTACAGGTTCAACGGTTGGGACTGAACGTGCTGTGCTGTTGTATCACAACGGTCCTCATTGGACTTAGTGTGCCAATAGTGACAGCAACTTTTACCTACGCTAACCATCACAAGTTCCTACGGGAACGGAACGCTATTAAAGTATCATGTGTATCAACATTAGAAGTTAAATACGTGACACTGATATTCCAGATAGGCAGGGCGAAATGGAAACATACACTAAATTATTTGATCTTTTGTCGAACATCGAAGGTAAACCAACGTACAAATTCATCGCCACAACATAAATATTCATTGCAGTAATGAGCAAATCCCCGAACATGTAAAACTCTTCACTGCTGCAGTTAATATTTACGTTGGTGGCCATGCATTTTTTCTAAAACCTTGCCTTTCACTCACTTTGGGTAAAACTATATGAGATTTATTATTTAGGCTTCTACGCTGGTCTCTTCAAACTTCTAGATAGCAAGTACGATTTTAGATGATCAGACAGTTGGGTCGTAACACCACACAAAGGCTACAAGATTCTCTGCATGGTGTTTCAGGCAAAAGTTTCACTCAAGCTGGATCGAAACGTCATCACCGCCACAGTTTGCAACAGTTACTCCAATAGTCCAAGCTCCTACAGTCTGCACGATCTGTTCAATTTCAAAATCGGTCCACAACCGCCGCGTATCGCTAAACAGGTTTATATTCACCTAAACAGGTTTATTTATATGGTGATCGTATCAGCTGGCAAATCATTCCCTTACCTGTTCCACTGTAAACCTGAAGAACGTAGGCATGATCGTTCTATGAGTAAGTTCATTCTCAGGAGATAGACAATATGCAAACACACTGGGCTGGTTTAGACAAATTATAGCCTGTCTGTGTATGACCGATTGTAGTCAAACTTTTGCAGCACCACAAAGTGCAAATATTTGCGTTTTGCGATCTTCAAGAATTTCGAAAGTCAAACATTTATTTCGTTACAGAAAGTGGGCGGATTTATTGTAAACACTCGTAATTCTTAATTATATGAATTATAGGGTGTTATCGTAACATCTCGGGACACTTGCAACAGGGTTTGTTTGTGTGTTGAAACCAATACGGATTACAATAAATTTCAGAACACGATCTGTTGGCACTTTTTTACTGCGTTTTTGTTTATTTAAAGGGCAAAAACAAATAAAAATGTTTTATCTTAGATTTCAATTAACGCTAAGGTCAGCACTCCAACACCTTCCTTCACTGATCACATTCGCAAGCACTGTAGCTAGGGTGTTCAAAACCGAAACCGAAAAACAGGCAAAACCGGTTACAATACTTACTAAAACCGTTTGTCGGGTTTTTAAAGTTAATTTTTCGAATAACCGAAATCATGGATTTTCACGTAGGTTAACCGGGTTCATGTACAAAATTCAAATTTCCATTGTCATTAACAATTTTATATATTTTTTTTTAATCAATTAGATTTTAATTTTGATTCAACGCAAATCAAATTGATTTCAAACTCAACTTAATTTAATTCAATTCAATTCAATTTAGTTCAGCTCAATTCAATTCAATACAATTTAACTCAATGCAATTCAACTCAATTCAGTTCAATTGAAATCAATTCATTGTAATTCAATTCGATTCAATTCAATTCTATGCAATTCAAATTCAGTCCATTTCAATTCAATTCCATTCAATTTAATTCAATTCAATTTAAGTCAATTCAATTTAATTTAATTCAATTCAATGCAATTCGAGTCAATTCAATTAAATTTACGTTAATTCAATTCATTTCAATTCAATTCGATTCGATGCAATTCAATTATACACAACTCAACTCTATTCAATTCAATTTATTTCAATTCAATTGAATTTAATACAATTCAATTAAAATCAAATCAATTCGATTCAACTCAATTCAATACAATACAATTCAATTCAATTCAATCCAATTTAATTCCGTTCAATTCATTTCAAATCAATTCAATTCAATTCGATTCAATTCAATTTGATTCAATGCAATTCAATTCAATTCCATTCAGTTCAATTAAAATCAATTCGATTCAATCCAATTTAATTCAATTCAATTCAGTTCAGTTAAGTTCAGTTCAGTTCAGTTCAGTCCAGTTCAGTTAAATTCAATTCAATTCCATTCAATTCAATTCAATACAATTCAATCCATTTCAATTCAATTTAGTTAAATCCAATTCAAATTTATACGATTCAATTCAATTCGTTTCAATTCAATCCAATTTAATTTAATTCAATTCAATTCAGTTCAACTCAATTCAATGCAATTTCATTCAATTCAAGTCAATTCAGTTCAGGTAAGTTCAGTTCAGTTCAATACATTTCTATTCAATTCAATAAAATTCAAGTCAATTCAATTCAATTCAGTTCAATAAAATTCAATACAATCCAATGCAATTCAATTCAATTGAGTTTAATTCAATTCGAATTCAATAGAATTGAATTAAATTCAAATCATATCAATTCAATTCAATCCAATCCAATTCAATTGAATTCAATTCAATTGAATTCAATTCAATTGAATTCAATTCAATTAAATTTTATTTAATTCAATTCAGTTTACTTGAGTTCAGTTCAGTTAAATTCAATTCAATTTCATTCAATTCAACTCAATTTAATTCAATCCAATTCAATTCAATACAATATAATCTAATGTAATCTTATCAAATTCAATTAAATTCCTCATATCTTTATCAGCTAACTATTAACTGATGTGAGTTTTTTAAAATTAATCTAATATTTGTAAAAAAAAAAACTGATTAATTGTATTCTACTTTCTGAATAATAATGATCCTTTTTACAGGCAAACGGAAAAAGTCAACAAAATTGTATTTTGTTTGGATTTGAATACATTTTTCGACAAATTATTTATAATTATTTTCCCCTGTACAACGAGAAACCGCAAGCAGAATTCATAAACAAAACAGAAAATTTACCGGTTTCACTGGTTTTTCTATTCTGTGAAACCGAAAACCAAGTTTTCCGAATAAACCGAAACCCGGTTATTCGAAATTGTCGTTTTCTGAACACTCTAACTGTAGCAGTATTTGTGCAAAATAAGAAGAAGAAGGCGAGACAGAAGAAGAAGCTGATGATGAGCACCTTATAAGAAGGTAAAGGTATATCATGAGAAATATTTTAATTAAAATTCCCCCAAAAAATACAGTAACCACACACACCAACATACTTATGCCCGTACACTCACTCCAACACGCTCCCAATCTGATGCGAATGCGAAAGCATTTGGTGGTCGTAGTTGGTATAAATAACCTGACTCCACTTTTTTGCGATTTCAGCAAACGGAAACCTTAAAATCCCTCACCAAAACTCAAACAACAAACAACGCAAGAAAACGCAGAAGTGGGCGTTCAGTCCACCAGCCAACCAACCAGCCAGCCATTCAGACAATCAACACGAAAAAAGGTTCCGAGACAATAAAACAAATCCAGAGCACATACTGAACCACATAGATAGCAGCGTTTAGGCTGCGTTCATACATCTGTATGTGAGGTGCAGAGGTACAACTCATGTCTGCACTAAATTCCAAATAAATGTGATTTCGAAAATTACGCGCTTCTCCACTTCCAAGGAAGTGGAACATTGTGACGCTTAGTGAATGGGTGAATGGTCTGATTGGCTGTGAATGAGGGTGAATATGAGAGCAACTACAATGGAACAACTTAAAAAGGAAGTGGGCGATATCTCCTAAGTGTCCACAATCCCTTTAGTCCCCTCCTTAGACAGGTATACTGAATAAACTCTACTGTATATCATAGATCCCGCATTGATCCTTTGGCGCCCTACTGTTGCCAGATGAAAAATGATCTTCCCCTGGTGCAGTCCGAATGATTTGTGAGTAATGAAAGTACTGACTGCCACCACGTACACCGTTGCACGCACGAACACGAGTTCAAGCTCCACTTTGGCAACTTTTAAATTCTATCGGCAACGGTCACCTCGCAGATTGATGTCGATACCAAGAAGAAACTTGTCAAAGAACTACAAACTCTCTTTGAAAATATTATGAACTTAATAGTTTAAATTATAGAAAATTCTTTCGCATCTCAGAATATCGTACCCAAACAAGAAGTGACAGTCAAACTCATATATCCTTAGTTCTGTCGTTGTGTGGGTGAGCTACACTGAGCGGTGTTGCCGGGCGTAACCGGTCAGGCAATGGAACTTGTTAAGAATCTGTAGCACACCTAGTTCCTTAATAAACAATACTAGTTCCGACTCAATTTACTTTCAATGTGTAACGTCCGTCCACTGGTTGACGTTGGTGGGTCATCCGCGTCATCTTCTGCCAAAGCGGCGACTGTTGTTCCGGTCTCTTCGACGAGAGGGGCTAATCGTCTTGGTGTTTGACGAGTTGGCGAGAAACGCCCGGGAAATCTCCAACACGTTGCGCCAACATCATGACGAATTATTCCGTAAAAGAATAGTCACGATTATTCCGCGTTCTTGAGGAATATAGCGTTCCATTGTATTCGGTATCTGCTTACTTCATAAATAGCACAACAAAACTGGCAGTTCCCGCCATTTGCAAAAGTTATAGCATCTTCCGATAGGGGGATAGATTGTAGGAAATGCTTTACATAAGAAGGTGGGTTCAATCCCTGTTTGCATTTCTTTCGACGACGGTCACATCACTTCGTGACAATGATGCTATCGCGTAGTTAGCCATGTTAGTAATAACCGTTCGGAACCGGTGTAAATATTTAGGTTCCAATCAGTGGGTATTTAAACTAAAAAGCGCACGTCTTACTGTTTGTGTCAAGCTTTTCCGTGTTCCTTTATGGGATGTATAGGGAAAATATTTCTTATTTATTTAGATATGCCTTCAGAGTAAAGTTCCCAATTACAACACCGCTGAATCGACTAAGTTCAAGTTTTTCCAGCTTCTTTAATTCTCTGCTCTTGTTGCTGTTCTAGTCAATTTTAACCTGCACGATTACCATGTAAGCCAAAATCAGCAGATTTTTCTATGAAATCAAAATTATCTGATGTATTCTCGGTCTCAAAACATGTTAAACGTGTTGAACATGTAAAGTGAACACGGTGTGATTTATTCACGAATCGGACCATCTGTTTGATAGTGGTCGGTTACCATTTTGAGGAGCTTCCTTGTGAAAAATATTCTCGTCGATACAAACCAACGGTGACCATAATGGGATTTGAATACGTGCTCTCATGTACAACAGTCGACCACACTAACCAATACAACAGCGATGTCCACGCTTATATTCTCGAAAAGATTACTAATCTCAACTTCAAAACCCCCGAATTTCAGAAAGTTAGAATGACTAATGTTGTAGTGACAGAGACTTTAGAAATACAAGAAATCCACGAATCTTTGTGGAAGCTTTAACTCAAAACATTCGGTTATGAAAGAAGGAGGTTTTTCAAACCGAATGTTATTGAAAGCTGGACGATTCTCCTTGCATTAGAAATGACTTCAAAAGGGCGAAATCTTCACCGAATTTGATAGTAACCAAATCTTAATATATTTAAGAAACAGGCGATGAAGTTTTTCTACAGGTCATAGAAGATTCGAATCTGAAAAAATTGGAACAATTTTCATTGTAGTGACAAAATTTCAAAACAAGAAAAGTTTACAAATTCTGTGGATATAAGAATTATAGATTTCCAAAGATATTAAATAGAATAAAAAAGAGTAAGAATCTGAAATGAATATCCTCACAGTTACAAAAGAAAAGTCCACCCAAATTGGAGGTTGTCAGAGGATCCTTGGAAGGAAATTAAGCACCTTTTTGGCCGGCCTTCAAAAGCTCCGAATATTGTTAAACTGTAAGGACTGTGGTTGCAGTTACAAAGATAAAGAAATTAGAATACACATTTGTTCGGTTTTCTGTATACCAAACAGTTTAGGTTACATTTCGCAAAAAAAAATTGATTGTTCTTTGAGATACCGTCATCGAAAGAATTAAAAGGTGGTCTGAGCGAGGCCAGAATCCATGTTCTCAACAAGAGTCTCAACAAGAGTCTCGCAAACTAAAAGCTGCGTCACCAGAATTCACGCTTACCTTCCCGCAGACTCCACCAATCTTAGCATTTGCATAGGGCTTAAAAGATAAGAATCTCCGAAAATTACGGCCATTAAAACACATTCTCCCTGGAGCTTTTATCACACTAGGATTTATCTAGAAACCAGAAGTTACGGTCACGTTCCGTTAAAATTTTGATTAAACCTTAGGATTTATTTTCATGCCTAATCAGGTGAGCCAACCGACTCCGAAAGAATTGAATGCTGATTAGAACGAGGCTAGAACTCTCGTGATCATGTGCATGACTCGATCATGCTGACCGTTGCACCTCCGACAATAACTCCTTCACTCAGATTATCCATCACCTTTCTTATTCCGGAAGGTCAAATCTTATCGCTATCAAAATCTTTTCGAACAAACTCTGTTGCAATTTGTTTGGTTGCCGCTACTAAACTGGTCTTGAACGTATTCCCTTTACTAGACTGACAGTAATTGTGGTTTATGGTCCAGTGCCTATGTGACATGTAACACAAATCTCCAACCATAATTTCAAGGAAATCAATTTATTTTTAAACATTTCCTTCCTATGAACTCCAAATCAACAACAACAGCAATAACTGCTGCTGCAACAACAAATCAGAGATTATTGTGAAGTGCACCACTGACATATACCCAAGAGCAACAATCAACCAATAAACAGATATTAAGTTTGAAAGCAAGAACTAAAGGATCTTTGGGCACGAACAAACAACCTTCCTTCACAAACCCCCACTAACCGATACCAACTCCAACACCATCGTCGTCGTCGTCGTCGTCGTCATCGTCATCATCCTCAAACAGAGTCTACTGCTGAACAAACACACACTCCCAACATTAGGACCAAAGTCAATTATGCGTGCGTGGCAGTCTGGCAAAATGGATTTGCAACTTAGTCCGTCCGGTCATTTGTTGTCCGTCGCTTCTTCTCACGTCGCACATCTCACGTTTCGGCAGAGAAACAACAACTTTACTCTATCACTCACTCACTCAGTCATTCACTCACTTTAGATAACATGACGTTCTGACAATTATCATCGTTCATCTTTGGCAAGTGGACGTGTGTTCTCCGTGTCGTCCACATGGACGCGACAGCAAGTGTTAGTTGTTTTGGGATTAAGAAAAATTCGGTAGGACATTTTATGGTGCGTGAAGATCCTATTTGGGAAAATTCGTACTGCGTATACATTTTTGTAATGCTCTACAATACTGGGTATTGTATCACCGGATATGTGCTACAGTCTTGATCGCGTGAAAGCAGAATAAAGGCGCATGGAAAGTTATCCATCGTTTCGATGTCCTGCTTACACTCCCTACACTCGTTTGTGTCAGCTCGTTCAATTCGATGAAGTTAAGCACTCTGAGTGGAGTATTCCGGTAGAGCACTTATGAATCGAATAAGTTCGTCTTTATTTAAGTTCAAGTATTGTTACCATTAAACCCATCCATGGGTACTTTGCTACTCTGCTCCCATCTAATGCGTCCCATACTCTATTGTAGGTTCATCCTAAGTTCAGCATTTATTGTTTGAAAAGTCACCTCAATCCCTTCATGGAATATAATGGGAAACCATTTTTTATGATTTAGAACTCTTTTTGAAAAATCGAGACTCGAGCAGGTTAAACGGACTGGGGAATCCTACAATGTGGACATCCTAGGTTTGAACGAAGTACGTCGGCTTAAGATTGGCAAACCCCAAATACCATCTGGTCACTGCTTTATATTTTCCGGCAATGACACGCAATGTCGTAACGGAGTCGGCCTTCTTCTTTCACCTAAGGCTAGGAATGTTCCAATTGCGTGCAATATTATTTCTAATCACATCGTCATTGCCAGGTTCAATTCGGCATTACTCAGAAGTTTGATCATGACAGTGCAAAGGCGGAGTCTATAACCAACTAGAATTTGCTGTAATCTCTTTGTAATTTGGTGACATTAACATATTTCTGGGGGATTTAAATGCTAAAGTGGGTAACGACAATATAAACGACAGACGTAGTGCTGATATTTAAAGTGACCGCCAGCTTTTATTGGACACCTTCCGTCTACGTCCAGCTGCTGTCAACGGTAATACAGGAATCAAATCATCAATATCAATGAAGTACGATCAAACTCCACGAGCTAATTTGGCACTGAACGGTCAAAATTCCTGGCAAGGCATTTTTGGAACGCTGTCGGATACTGTCAAGTAAAGAGTGAGAAAGGCGTGAGAATAAGCCGTGGATTAGTACAGAATACTGGACCGATGCTCGGAATCGTGAACGCCTGCATTATATGCATATAGGTTCAATGCACCAACGTTGAAAAGTCAATTAAAAGCAGATTACCAGCAATCGGCACATAGAGTGGGGTACATTGTCCGTTCCGACTACGTTAACTAACTGAATGATATAGTGGAACAAAATGAAAAGCTGGAAATACAGGTAAACGCTGTAGACTGCCCTCTTTAGAGATGAGCGGCAATAGCATCACAAGCTAATGATGGCACGAAGATCCATGTACAAAAGTAGAGAGATGGTGTTATTATTTTAAAAGTCTAAACTTCCGAATGATGAAAATCAGGGTACTTTTTTGGCGACATACTCATGACGCAACCCAGGGAAGGATATTCCAACAGAACCGTCGTGGTGACCAGCAATCCTGGCAACTGGCAAAAGTTTATGATTACAAAACTTCTGACCCTGATAACACTCCAGTGGAGTTATTGAAACATGGTGCATCAACGTTGGCAGATGTCATTACGCCCGTCATCAGAAGTGCATTGATAAACAACCACATCCCTACGTAGTGGAAAAATGGAGTGGAAATCACTATTCCGAAAAAGGGTGACCTAACGCAGTTCTAGAGGAATTATATTGGTCTAAGTAATAGGCAAAGTAATGACGACCACACATAGGAATTCGCTGATGGTGGATCTAAAGGCAAGAGGGTTTCATGCCTAATCGTTCGTGTACTACAAAACTCCTCCACCAGTTTATGGATCGTTTATTGAAGATGTGGAATCAATGTACCATTTGGGATGCTGCATTATAAAGGATGGGGGCTTCGCAAGGGATAAATAAGACCAATATTTCATTCCTAAACCTGCACAAAATCTGGCGTAATAATATCTCGAAATTGCGAATATTCACTGCAATATGAAGTATGTACTGTTATTCAGTTTCACTACTTGCGGCTTAACGAAGATGGCAATTATACACCGGCCAATATTAGCGCATTTCGAAGGTTAACTCCGTGAAACCTTGCAAACCTAGAAGATTACTTATACAATTGTAATCTGTAAAAACTGAAGTTTAATTTTTAACCTCACTTTAAACTGGTGTATATTTTGGTGCAACTCTGCTATTTACCAAAAAAATGCAACCATAATTAAATCATTCACAAAAAATCAACTGTTTGGCAGACGGAGCCAATCGAAAAAAGTCGTCGCCACCAACAATTTGTTGAATCTCGCGCCGCCGCCGTTATAATTGGCTCTCATCGGTTTAAAATGTATGCCGATTTGACCAACTGGCCCGATTTGACCGGGTTATTTCAAATACATTCCATATTTGTACCACTTTGCCAAAACCAAGAGCCGCCAAATGATGTTATCTGTTGTGCCGCCATCATCGATAATTTTGTCTCGGCACGGATTTGTTATAATTTGGTGCAAGAACAAAGTTGCCACCTGAAAAATAAATTTAATCTCAAATTGGGTGCTGTAAACGGCAAAGATTATAGAACAAGGTTATCGCTAACCTAGCCGTTGTCCGATGAAAATTCTTCGCATTTAGTGGCATAATACAATTTCTAATGTCAGCTGGCAACGCACAAGTAACTATAAGCTATATTGAATTGGATAAACGTCGAAGAAAATGGACTTGGATCGGTCATATACTTAGACTTCCAACATCATATGTGGCTAGAGCGGCATAGGAATGGTAGTCTCAAGTCCATCGCAGGTCAGGAAGATCGGTAACTTTAGGTACCTGTGATAGCAATTAAATCACTTGCCAGATACAAAAATCGACGGAGAGAATTCGATCACGCCCTATGTACTTCGTGAACATTTTATTTAAATTTTGTATAGTATGATAATATTGTTATATTTTGCTCAAATAAATAAAGGACATAACCTATCAATGAAGATCACCAAACCAGTGTATTCTCCCTCATTGCTTATGCCTCTCAAACATTTCATGGTAGGCCTTTATCTCAGCTGGAAAAACGGATGACAAAAGTGGAGCGTAATTTTTGGAACCTCAATGACGAGTCTTATTCCGGTTCTCCGTTCTCGATCCGTTAGTATACGTGTCAATGGATCCCGCATTTGATTTTTATTTGGAAACGATTTGCCGACATTCACTGTGGGATAATTGAGTAGCAGTTTGCCACAACTATTTTCCCCGGAAAAGGGTCGGTTCTATATCAAGAGACCAAAGTTTGTCTGTCCCACTTTGCATCTGTCCAACTTTGTCCCTGTTTACTTACCATATACATATGTACATATATGTCCATGATGATGCATGTATTATTATCTTTTATCACTGAAGCGGCGTAAAGTTACGTAGACCAAACGCCAAATTCCCATGCAGCAAGTGGCAACATTAGATACCAAATCCCAAGCAGAAGCAACAAAACGCAAGCAATGAACCCATAACTCCTTCATGAGAGGGAGTTCTACATAAACAAGATTATGGTCACTTCACATTGAGTGATGCTGTCTGTCGGGATAATAAACATCCCATGAACCTGGCACATGCCCACCGCCGGTACAGGTGAAATACTACTACGTGTGGTGCAATATCTGCAAGTGAAATGCCAGATCTGATTATTTTTAATAGTCCAAAACGGAAACGGCCTATGTATGATGAGAAATTGCGACTGAGTTAATATTTGTTTTCGTAACCTCTTCAATGACTATAATCTGCCATCAAGTGGGTTTGAGCACGGACTCGAGATGTGTATGGCTGGAAATATTATGTTGGATGCAAATGGTCATGCCTGAGTTTGCCCCAATGCCCTCTACGAGTTGCCACTGTGTGTGAAAACGTGCAAAATACAAATTATGCCGCAATTAAGCTTTTTGTTGGTATGTCTGTTTTGTCGTCATCATTGCCATCTAACTCTTTGTGAGTTAGGTTGTTTATATTGTAATCGGCAAAAGCATGAAAATACGAAAAAGGAAAAAGAAGAACAACAGGCTCTTATACACTTCCCTTTTTACGTGTGTTATTACACCCCCTTTAAGACCCAATGCCTGCGATTGCGAGAACAGGCAATGTGGGTAACTGCTCTTATCGAGAAGCTTTTGAAAGACAAAAACAATCGGTTTGAAAGGAATGCATTGACAACTATGGGAAACTGTTTTCTGATTCATACGAAAATACGTTTTAAACTGAATCTGATATTAGGGAAACCTTTATTTTGCTTAAATCAAATTGAGGTTAGGTGGATTTAGCTATCACTAAGGGCACTTTATCTAAATAAGTAAGCTAACTTTAAAATTTCATCGCCACAAAGTAAATATTCTTTATTGCAATGAAAAGTTTTGCACCATAGAAATAAATATATACCAACAACAAAAGATAACAAAAAAGTCTAAATTGCGTTTAAATTTCATTCACAGTTCTCAACCAAAATGACATGACATCTTTAAGTCAAAAATTCTTGTCACTCCACCTGGTTTAAGTCAATTTACGTCAAATAACTACCTATCGCACCGACCGCACCACGAAGAATGTGAATTGAAACGCCAGATGAGAAGAATGGCAGCTCTAGGCGACCTTACCCTGTTTTGCACATGCGACGATTTTCTCGTTGCTGTAATTTATATTTACATTGTGGCGACGAATTTATACGTTAGCTCACTTGCGATGGAATTATTCGTCAGTCATTCACATCTGCCAGATTCAATAATGAGTAAAATGCTTGAAATGTTCTTCTTCTTATACTAATGACCGTTCTGGAACATTGAAAATGTTCAATGCCCTCGTGCAACTATTAATATGATTAGATTCCTAGTGTAGTCGCGTATCTTCTCAAAAACCATTCGAACTCGGTGCAAGAGTGTAGATTCCAATCATGTTGTACTGAATAAGATAACATAAGCCGACGACATACGATACATACATATATTTTCTGTGTTTTCGAAAATTGGGAAAATGTTATAGGCCCATTTTGTACAGGAGCTGCTAGAAAGTGTGATCCGATTTTGATCAAACTTCGCATAAAAGCTAAAATTGACGACGTCATAAATATTATGGTGTGCAGAGGTTTGAGTAAATCATATGCTGAAATAGGGTGTTATACGTTTTCAAGTCCCATTGAACCCTTTCGATGGGAGGCACCAGAAGCCATAGTCCCATTTCTCCTAGGTTTCGCGCAAAAGTCTCGATAGTAAAATTATTGTATCAGGCAGTGCATCATCAAAATAAAGCTATCCAATAATGTGTTACAGTGTGACGATTTTTAGAAGTCCATCGAACTCTTTGTATGGTAGGGACCAGAAGATGTGGTCTGATCCTGCCCAAATTTCGCACAAAGATACACCCTAGAAGGGTGATATAGTGTGATGAATTTTCAAATCCCCTTGGACCGTTTGTATGGGGGCTAAACCCGTTGTCTGATTTCAAATATATGTCGTACTGAGTTTCGTAAAAATCCAACGATCCAATAGGGTGTTATGGTATGCCGATTGAACTCACCAAAATATGTAGTCCAATTCCAACCTCTGTCCAAACAAGTATTACTTCGTAATAAGTTTGGTCAATATCATGGCATCAATAGGGTGTTATAGTATAATGAACTTTTGAAGCCACACATTCATTTGCATGGGCGGTACCAGAAGGCTGTGGCCGTCGGTAGTGCAATGGTAGTGTGCGCGGTACTTGTACATGACATCGTGGTTTCGTTTTTATCAGAAGGCGTGGTCCGATAAGGAGTAAAATTAAAATTTTTCTTTACTATGACCAAATACAACTACATATACACCAAGTTTCAATTACCTGCAGCTACTCCCACTACTCTTGTCCCATCGATGTATGGGGACGAATCAGTGTGCGTCGCCGAAAGAAATGCCAAGCTAGTGAGAGTAGGGATGGTGACCATTTCGGCGTGAACAAGAGTGCCGCACACTACCCATTGCATCACCAGTAGCAGGTAAGGCAGTACGCAATCTCGTTATCTCACGCGCTCTAGTATTCCCTGGAATGTTCTGGTATCCCTGCATCATATAAGTTGAATACCAAACTGCTTAGCCCTCTAGTTTAAAGAAGAATGAAGATTGTAGAAGTTGTATATCAGTCCGATTGACAGAGTACATGCCGATACCGTAGGTAGTGATGACACTTCGCCCCTGCCAGAGTACAACTTTTCCGATTGTCATGATTTCTGCGACAGTGTTGTGGTAAGGTCTAAGAAAAACACCAAAACCTACCTTTAAATATCATATATTACCTGGCGCCTTCCAGTTCTGCCTGTCTGGGATATGAGTGGAGAAGTTTATCTGCAAGATATACGTGGTTGGCATTTAATCCACTTCTTACGTGAATTAGTAGCTGCTCAGGTGGAAATTTCCTAAAGACATGATAGAATCTCTGCTGACTTGTCGATCCGCTCCCATACAAAAATTTAATGACACCCCTTGACATTTTCATACACGCTGAAAAACACGCTGTCTTTTTTGTTGTTGGGATGCAAATATAACGTGTTTGTAGCTTGTCGTAAATATAGTATACGTGTGTCCAAACACATTATGCTTGCAATATTGTGTGTGCAATATTACATGTTTGAGACACTATGATTGATAGGTTGTAATATATATTTTTGTGGTCAAAATGTAGCTTTGATTGTTGAAAACTGCTGAAAACAACTGCCTAGCAGACAACAAAGAAACAAAAAAGCAACAGTTCTTCAATTATTGAAAATAATGCCTCCAAACATAGACATGGATCCTGAAGTATGTTGCCAATTTATTTCAGTGTGTACTTTTGATCAAAAGTCAGAAGGAATCTGCCGCAGTTTGTCAATGGTGGTGATCAGCTTATGACATGTACACAAGACCTATGTCACAATTCATCAGTGGGTCAGTTGGTTAAGAAGTCACGAAATGTGTTGATCTGTGTTAGAATTTCAGTTGTATCTTCGTATTTATATGTATTTGGGTTGCTTGACCGATAATTAAAAAAAAACTGAATGAAGAATTATTAACATTATAAAAAATTGGCATACTTGTACATAATTCATAGAGTAATTATATACCTAGAGGTGCCATTTGTCTTATCTGATGTATAATTTCACACTCTTCGTGGTGAGGTCGGTGCAATAGAGAGATATTTAACGTACATTGACTTACACCATGTGGAGTTCCAAGAACTGTGTTATCGTTTTGGTTGAGAACTGTGAAATTTAAACGTATTTTGGAATTTTTTGTAATATTTTATTGTTAGTATACATTTGTGGTGTATTTAACGTAAAAATGTTAATACAGAAAACATAATGCCGGTGTTGGTTTCTTGTTGGATGTGTTGAACTACTGTCTGTATCTGCTATTATTACATCAATACTTTTCAACATGCAACGTTCATATGCAACCAAACACAATGTCTTAAATTTACTGAGAGAAATCGTTACTCTAGGTAGATAATTACTCTATGACATAATTCCGTAATATGTGCATGTTTATTTACTCATTTTCAAATACATATTCTTGAAATAAATTCTAAAAATTTTTTAGTTGAAGTTTTCTGAAAAACATTGACTCGCAGTTGACAAATGATAAAGTAAGAAAGTAAGAGTCAGCCATGCCATAGTGTTTACAAATCAATAGGATAGTCTTCCACAGATTGTCAGCCCCTTCACAATTTATATCACCTAAGTCAAAACTAACTTATATAACTTGTCATCACGTACTGACATAGTCCTAAGGAAATACAAATGGCAATGACTTAAGGACAACATTTCCGACTGGGTGGTGATCCAACTCGGAGAATGTTTTAGGCAGATAGCTGCCTTAGTCATAATTAATGTAGTGGTAATAGGTGAAGGATAACCCCAATGTCTCGGTAGGAGTTCGTGCGAGGGCGTCGGTGATGCAACCCATATTTATCCTCTGTACCTTTATTAACAGAGTAGATTTTTCCAACATCGCCCACCAAACGATAATGCCGTAAAAACAGTAGTATATATCCAGGAAATTATTTAAGGGGAAACCCTTATCGCCCTCCGATGGTCCTTTTGCTCGAATTTAAGGCCACTCTGGTTTTACTTATCGTATTCATTCTGTTTGGCTTGGAATTGAGCTTTCTGTTGAATATCACTTTTTCATTTTAAAATAAAAACATTGGAAACATTTGTTATTGGATTGCAAAGTAGTTCCGATAAAGTATGGACTAAAATATCCGTCAAATGGCCCCCACGGCTCTGATGACAGGCCATTACCCTTTTCATGAAATTTACCTAACATGAAATCGATGCTGCAATAAATCGATTATTTCATCCGCGGTGTGGCACCGTCTTGCTGAAACCACATGTCGTCCAGATCCTTGCCGTCCAGTTGAGGCCACAAGAACTCCGTTATCTTGTTCCTGTAACGAATGTCGTTCACAGCCACTGCAATATCGGCCTCATCTTCACATAAGTAAGGCCCAATCACGCCGCCTGACAAAAATCTGCATCCGACAGTTGCTCCAAATTCGACAATTTTGTGTATTCACGAAGCAATTAAAATGAAAAAGCGCTTCATCGGAGAAGATGACTTTTCGAAAAGTTTGCATTGACTTCACTTTGCTCCATTTCGAGCTCCTGAGTAAGCTGAATTTTGTACGCATGAATGTCCTTTGTCAAAAATCGCTGCGTAGAGCTTCGTGAAATTTGAAGTTGTTGAGAACGATGCCGAATTGGTGTTTTCGGCATTTCGGCGACACTCTCGTTTACAGCAGCAATGTTTTCAAGAGACCGACCGGTACGTTGACGCACAGGATTCTGACTGTCCATAACCGACCCAGTTTCTTACAATTTTTTGACCACACTTCGAATGGTTAACACATTAGGTGGACTTTCTCGACTGAAAATTCTTCGAAGTTTGGTAGCGGTCTCAGCATAACTCTCCAAATTTGTTTAATAAGTTTTCACAATTATAACGAGTTGTTCTTTCGTAAGGCGGTCCATTTTTAATAATCGGAATAAACATATGTGACAGCTGTCAAATTTCAGAGTTGCCACTTGCACTAAAAAAGGCACTAAATTTAAAAAGTGCAATCTTACTGAGACACCCGTTATAGCAACTAGAGACAATGACACAATACACGCAACCTTTTTGGTTTCTGGGCAAGAGTATGAGCGGTTCTGCAAGAGTATAATGCGGTTCTGACAACCTCCAATTCGGATGTGATGACATATAATATGGTTGTGACCTCTAAATTCGCTTACGGCTAATTCAATTATTTTTTCTGTCGGTGTAGGGTTTAAAACTTAATATTGTTGAGTTTAGTGTTTCATCTGGTACGACCTGATGAATCACACCAAAATACATTACGCAGGTCCTTCTTCCCTACCACCTAGAGTAAATGGTTTGAAATATGACTGTTTTTGGTTACTGGTAAAGATTTTGAGTTCGGTTTGCGCCAGATAATTCGTTTTCTTTTCAAAGCTAATATTGTTTATTAGTTATAAAACTTTTATTAATTCATTGGAGCAATCTTATTGCATGCACTGTCAACTACCATGGGAGTAAAAATATAGGTTTGTTATGCTGTTGAGTCGTTCTACATGGCGGCTTTGTGTCAAAAGTTTTATAATCTGTCACGTCAAATCACTTTAACGCTCTCTACTGCGGGTTGGTGGTGAAGTTGCCATTGGTCTCCTGGAAAACTGAAATTCCACCGTATGAACTAAAGAGGACAGTGATTCATTCGTTCTGTTGTTGAAGTTACAACATTCTTCTTGTTGTTCTTGTTGTTGAGAATAATGGACGTGTTCATAAAGCCAGCACATGTTATCATGTAGGTAAGTGTGTAGTATGTATGTAGGTGCATATGTACATTGAATATATAAGTGGTAGTTATGTATCTAAAACCTAGTACCCAAATGGGCACCTATCAAATTGAATTTAACATACTTCCATTATCCACTGTCATAAATTTACGAGCTTCTCGAAAATATTATAAGTTTATGCTACTCTACTCGTATTCCTGCGATTGTGATGGCATTTTTTTGTGTGTGCTCCCATTTCCGTCACTGCCAAACACTGGCCACACACGCCACAACAACACACAATTCGAATGCAACTTTGTAAATGTCGCCATGCGGTGCTACGTAAGTACCATTCGGCTCCAGGAAAGACGAATGCTGTCACAATCTTTAACATTTGGCTTTTCAAGCCCTATATTGCCCCAGGCCGCATCTCCCTTACTCCCCCATAATGCTGGCATCACTTCGCAGCTTCTCTGCTCTAATAACTAGAATCTATTTCAAAAAATTGCATCACAAAAGAAATAGAGAACGAAGAAAACAAACAGAAAAGACTGGAAATCTTTATTGTCGCGACAAAATGTTGCATACTTTTCGACGCCCATTGCCAGCTTTTTCCGATGCTATTGTTGTTGTTCTTTTCTCGTTTATTTTCCAGCTGGTGCAGCAACATTACAACAATATCTATAAAAAGAAAGCCGGTAATGTCATTGAACTTTTCCAAAAAAAAAATTAAATAAGAAAAAAAAGAAAACCGATTTAGTGCACAAAACTTTTTCCTTGACTTGGTGGGAAATGGGTGGTTGAATATCGAATGGGTGGTGAACAAGAGGAGAGGACAAAAAGATGACGTAGTTGGAATGTCTTTAGTAGCGTTCAATTGTGTATAACTTAATTTTTTAGTGGGACATTTGTCAAATGAATGTTTCTTGAAGAAATTTGAAATATTGCAAGAAACTAAACTAACGAACTGCGCTACGTAATGAAAAATGCTTAATCCATTATGAAATTACGAGTAGGTAAATGTTCTCTAAACTAACTCCATCATCTTATGTATATTATGAAATATAATTTTAATGATCCGATTCCAGGGAATGACAAAGCTGTTCATCACGAGTGTTTTCACGCCGGCCGGAGTGAGTGTTTCACTACCGGTTATGACTAGATTTTCTAGGTCAGAATTCCACAGTCTTCTCGCTGCATCAGCAATTATACGGTCATAAAACATACTGGGTATCTACTCTCGGGTCAGATAGGCTTCTACAGGGTGGAAATAATAATATAACCGTATCACTTAACTCCTAACTATTTCGTATTTTATCACTTTACGTTTCTTTTGAAAATGGCGACAGCTTGGTGCATTGTAACGATTAGCCGATAAATGTATGAATACCGGTTATTTTTCGTGACATTTGACACTGGTGTCACAAGGTAGTAAAATTATTTGACAAGGCACTGAAAAACTGGTTTCGTATTTAAAGTCAGGATCAAACATAAATCAAAGTCAACTGATTACCAATTTAAATAACCACTCAAAAATATGTAGGTCCTAAGGGTTATCAACGACCTCCCTTTCCTCCAATAAACTGGCTGTTTTTCCAAACCCACTTTTATTGATTCCTCCCCGATTCTTGAAAATACTGCAGTAACTTTTAGCAGATTTCGCCCAATGATGTCTAGATCATCAGCATATGAGAGCAGCATGTGGCTTTTGCTGCTGCTGTTAGGTTTATTCGTGTTGGTCTTATAATAACCACTCATAATAATAACCTCTACTAAAATGTTGAAGAGATCGCACGGTAGTATGTAGCTCTGCCTTAGACCTCGATTCATACTAAAAGGTTCGGTGAAATATTTACCAACTTACAATTTTCTAAATTTATTCAAGCTCAAGACGTTTTTAATATAAAGCTTATTTGTTAGCTACAAAATTGTAAGTTTGAAAAACAGGCCGACTAAAAAACTCCCGCAAGGGAAATGGTGATATTTACCAATCTTCATTGAGGATTTCGTGTCGGTCAGCTTTGTACATTTTTCCCCGTATCGGGCTATCGAAGGCAGCCTTATAATCCTCAAAGAGATGATAGGTATCGATTTTCCTTCCGTGTGTTTACTCCAGGATTTGTCGTAATGTGAATATCTGATCGGTCGTTGATTTTCCAGATCTAAAGCCACACTGATAAGGTACGGTCAGGTCTGCAACAAATGGCTTTAGTCTTTGGCCTATTCCACGATTGTTGGGCATGTATTCGTTTAGCCAGATTTTACACATCAGCTGATGCATGCACTTTTCCAATTCATCGCCGTCAACCTTCTACAGCTCAGCCGGAAGTCTTAAGCCCGGAAATTGCAGTTCTAACCACGCCTTTGTTAGGAAGGGAGTAATCGACACCATCATCTTCCATTTACTAAACTCCCTCGTCTGCATTGAAGTCTCCTAGGAAAACTAAAGGAGAAAAGTAATATATTTACTACCCCAATCTGCGACTAGATTCCCGTCCTTATCTCTACAAAAGGCCGTTGGTTTGACTTTTGACTTTTCGTACAATTTACGTGCCTCATTCTTCTTTCTTCATGTTTCAATTTGCTGGCCCTCGCGCTTCCTGCGCAAGCGTTTCTACACTTAAATAAACGGGTTTCCTGACTGAAGCATTGCCATACGTGCAGCGTTATTTTCATCACTTGCCATAGAACTCTTCACCGTGCCATGGTTTTCGGATTTTCAGAACCGAGCACGAACTGAACTCACATTCTCATGTACAAAAGTTGCTCACGCTACCCATTGCACCACCGATTGTCAATAGGATGGGAACAATGGCAAATTGATAATGGATCTGGACACACTTGAACTAAGGCGATTTATGTTTAAGACATTGCAATTGAATTCAATTCAATCTAATCAAATTCAATTCAATTAAAATCAATTAAATTCAATTAATTCATGCATTCAATTAATCATTTTTTGAATATAAGAGTGCTGAAAAAACAGCTGTTACAGATTTCCGAGATGAGCCCTTTTCGAAAAACGAAAGCCATTTTCGAATTTGGTAATTCAATTATTTAAAATAGCACTCGGAGTTAGTGGGTGACTTAAGGCGATATTTGGGGTATCTTTTAATACCCTGTTATACTATTACAGAAATCGTTGGATATGTCAAAATTTGCATCTGATTAGAGCGGATGGAATAGTGTAAACCAGAGGAGAACGATTTTCCGTAAAATTTTTGACACATTTGTTTTTTGATTTTCCTCAAAAAATTATGCGACCAGCTGCTCAATCATGGCAATCGTGATCGAGTGCACAATCGTACCGACTTAAATTTCAAACAACCGGCTTGGTTGGATCACGACTCTCGATCGGCATTTGAACATACTTATGTGTTTTTTCCTGCAGTGAACATACCATTTGTTGCTTTGTGAAATATGTGAACAAAGTAAACGGATTTTCTAAAGAAGAAAGGGCTACAATAAGCTTGTTTTTTTAATTCCTGCTAAACTAATTTGTCGCTTAAAATCGCTTAATATCGCTTAGCTCCCCATACAAAGTGTTCGAAAAATTAGTTTAGCAGGGAATAAAAAAATACAGCAGACAGACAGCAGACAGTCCCTGCAGGCTGTGTCAGAGACACGGCCATTAAGTTTAACGTAGAATACGCCATCCTATAAGACAGAAAACATATATAACAATAAATGATAAATAACATAAGCAAATGAATTTATTTATTTGATAGTTACTTTTGATAATATACATAAGCTTATGGTAGGAAAAATAGGATAAATATGTTTTTAAATTAAAAGAGTAAGGATAAATGATAAATAACAGACGCAAATCAATTTGATTTATATTTTTTATAATTATATATCCATGTTAAATTCAAATTCACATTTAACATTTTGTTTCACTTAAATACATAAGTAAATATACGAAATTTCAATATTTCATCAATCAAAACAACAGCCGAAGGTTTGTGTCCACACTGAAACAGCAGCATAGTTTGTGTTCACGCTACAAACTCAAACACTCAACCAAACACCACACATATGTTTGAGTGTATGTGTTTAAACAATTTTCATTTGAGAAATTTAAATATTAGGAAGATATCAACCAATATGAAATGTATATCAAACGAAAGATAACATCTTCATTTACCTACAAAAAAACTTTTAAAAAAAGTTATCTCGCCGTTTCCTCATAATCAATGAAATAAAGATTACAACAATAACAATCTGACATGACTCCCTATACCGTAAGGTAAGACGTATTCTACGCCAAAAAACAGGCTCAATATTTAGAAACATTTTTAAAACGTGAATTGAAGTGTTTGACTGTATGGATTGTAGCCGGAGTCAGAAGCGGAGCTTAACATACTACCCCTGCTGCATCTACGAAAAGTTTATCTGTTAATGTTTCCTCGTACATGGCCCTCCCGCTTCTTTGTCGGAAATTGTCATGAATGATTTTTCGTGTTAATAGTATTGTATTAATGCCTTAACAAAAAATTAACCAAGTTAAATTTTGCGTGTTTTTTGTTTAAAGCGAAAATCAGTATACAAATGGCTACCCGACAATATCTTAGCTCTCGAGTAACATTTCACATATTTTTGATTCGGTAACGAACAAATCAACATTTCCATCAAAATCTGTCGATCACGACAGCCGTGATTAGATCCCATGGTTGCATTTTGAATGGAACGAGCAAAAATAAATAAATCGTGAGTAATCATTTTTATTTCGTTGTCTTCTTTCCATTTTGATTTTATAACTGTTATATTTTGTGTTATTTGCAGACAGATTTTTGACATTCTCCAAAACTGATAGTGTAAATTGAAAGCATAATTATTGTACGATTTCTTTCAAACGGAAAAGAGTTCCATTCCTTATCTCACTCCGTGAATCGTTCTGGTTGCACTGATAGTGTAACAAGGCTTTAGTAGGGTTTTCAGGAAATATTGATGAAATATCAATACAATAAAAGCTGCCGCGAGTTGTAAAAATGTAAAGATTTCGTTACATCTATGACGGAATGACTCTATATACTGACATCAATGTTGTCCAAAACAAAACCGTAACACCGTTATAATTCAAATCTGCCTTCACTTAGCAAAAAGTTCCTCGGTTATGATCTCATCATCTCTGTGTGCAACACTTCGCCACCTCAAATTACCACTTAACTTCATGCGATTTGCAAAATTTCGTATGCTGTTCCTTCGTTTTCAAACATTACCGATGACTTCACTTGAAATTTCCGTAAATTATCAATTGGTCAAGGTGAAATAATGAGAAAAATGTTTCGTCTTTAATTGTAAAGGAACTCCACAAGTTGTCTACGTTTGCTAAATACAAAACAGCCGTCACCATCGACGTCGCCACCAACCATGGTACGTACGTACGTACCTTTTTGAAGAAACTGTGTTTGGTGGCCATGACTTTCACGTTTCAACATTTCATTATAGTGTGTTGCGCGATTGCAGTGGTTTTGGTGATACCGCCATTTGGCAGAATATGAGTTCGTCGCGCCTCTAGTACGCGTTTGCGATTGGGGTACTTTTAAGTAACAACACTCAGCAGGAGGTCCGCGTCATAGCACAATGGATACAAATTGAACTGCTGAAATCAAAACGAAAATGATATGGAAAAAGCGCGTGCGCGCACGATTTTCGTTTAATGTATTTGGATGGAATAAAACAGTAGTATCACACACCACCTTACCTCACCTCACGTTGTCAACACTTGATTTTTGCATTTTTTCCCAATTTCCCAACATTCAACCCAATTCCATCGCGCAATCATACAGAAAATGCAGCATTTGTGGGTTTCTTTTCGGTCCCCCTCGTTAAGTAGTTGAAAAATGTTCTCCCATCCCGCGCGGTCACAAGTATGTCGTATGTGGTGTGAACATGGGTTAAGACATAATTTAGCACAGGCTGTCGGTAATTGGCTTTTTTGAATTTCATCTCTGTATCCATATCAAGCGGCAATTTCGTTTAAATGCATAATTTGATATGGTTCATAAATTTACACTTGATTTTCTTTTGAAATGCTAGTGGGACAAAGCAACCATGTGCTTCCTTCCGGGGGGAGGAGAAAAGTAGGCAGTTTTAAAATAGGGGATGGGAAGTAGGTTGTAGTAATATTGGAAGTATATATTGGAAGTATTGGAAGTATATAGTATATTGTTGGAATGATTTTTTTTATTATAATCTGGTACACACTTTCATGTCAATTGTGCCTTGAATATTGGCTAAGGCAAAACCAGCAACTTCCTTCAAGAGTTGCTGGTTTTGCCTTAACATCTTCTTTTTTTTCTTTTATTGACTATTATACAAACTCATGAGGTCAGATATCTTACACATATTAATTAAACAGACAAATAAACAAATTAAACTAATTTTAACATATTTCTCCAACTAGTTCTATCCTTCGCCTTTTCACACCACTGGGTAACACCAAGGATACGGACGGAGTCTTCGACCTGGTCTTTCCATCGGAGTCTTGGCCGTTCTCTTTTCCTGCTTCTTCGGGTATGTTATTGAAAACCTTTCGCGCTGGCTCATCTTCGTCCATTCGGATAACATGGCCTTGCCACCGCAAATTGCCTTAACATAGCCCCATAAAAAGTAATGCAGAGGTGTTAAATCGCATGAACGAGGGGCCAGTAAACAGGGCCACTGCGGGAAATAAAGTTGACACCAAATTGATTTTGCAATAAATCGATTGCTAAGCACACTGTAAGGCAAGTTACGCCATCGTGTTGGAACCAAATGTCGTTGATGTTTAGCTGATTAATTTTTGGAATCAAATCTTCAGTCAGCATGGTACGATAGCGCTCGTTATTCACCGTAACGGCAGCTCCTTGCACATTTCAAAAGATATAACGACCGATGATGCTGCCAGCGTGTATACCGCACCAAACAGTCAATTTTAATGGATGTGATTCGTTAACGGCTTGAGGATTGTCTTCGCTCCAATCGATGAATAACTGCACGAATTGCTTACTCACCAGGCCGATTATGTTGACCGTAAAATGGACGAAGAGCTCTATGAACTTCGCGAACAGATTTATTAATTTTCAAAGTAGATTTCCACAATTTGGAAGCGTTGTTGCAGCGTTAAACGATTCATGATGAATTGCTAAATCTTACTGAATAGAAATGTCAACACAGTTTGATATTTTCAGCTGTGAAGCTATAGTTATCGATATCGATATTTCTCATGCAGCTAAAAACAACACCCGCTACAATTCTGAAAATTGTAATCGTGGATATCAAACGAAAAACGGAATTACAAATATGATGTACATATATAATTAATGACGTTAATAGAAAGTTTTAAAATAATATTTAATAATTGACATAATTGAATCAATGATTCTGATAATCGAAAGGAATATTTTAATTAAATTACTACTTTAATTAAAAGTACGGAAAATTTTTAATTATCTTCATAATTGGTTGAATTAAAAAGTTATTTAAGTTTTATTTATCATGGGGATTGCTTCAATTACTGGTTTAGTTGTATCTTTATTCAAAATTAATTAAAACAACGTCGAGGTAAACGTTTTGTTGAAACAGTTTTTGAATTCGAAAATGGATGGGCATGACCACACCATTGAATGTGGAATTATTAATATTGAAATGATCAGCCTTCCCAATTAGTTCTTTTTCACGAAGCTATTATGTATGCAAGTATTTATGCCTAAAATTATTTCTCTGTGTCTGTATGAATACGTGAAAACAGAATACCAAACACTTTTTACTGATTGTATGTACAGTCACTCCAATAAATGAGTGCTCACTTTCCCATTAAATATTTAAACTTATTAGAACAAAACTTTTAACATTTAAAACAACATGAACGATTGATTTTTATTCATCACAATGTGGTGTACTGTTATTTTATAGAAAAATAATACATTGAATTTAAAACTAATACAATAACAACAAAAACAATAAGATATCTTATTTTATGCTCCAAAAAGTAAGTGCTCATGTACGATTTCTCTGCAGAAACCACTTAGAACAGTAAAAATTAATATTTGGTTTGTGATCCCTTGTTGTTAATTATTGCCTCTAATCGTCTAGGCATAGAATTAACAAGATTTTGGGTCACCTCAGACGTAATTCGTCCTCACTCTTCCTCTAAATTTTCAATTTCATAAAATTGACATTGAGGAGGGTGTTTCCATCCATTTGGGAGTATTATATAGTAGCCACATCTTTATGTTGTAGGCAGTGTGCTTTGGATCATTATCTTGGGTAAATATATAATTTGATGGTAAGCCCATTTTTTGGACGCTAGGTAGAAGATGAGTTTTTAAAATATCTATATATTAATATTACCTACGCTCATACAACCCCATACAAGCACTGATCCTCCGCCATGTTTAAAGGTTGGGCACAGATTTTTGTCTCTGAATTCCTCGGTCGCCTTTCGCCATATTTTTAATCGTCCATCGTTACCGTATATATTATATTTGCTTTCGTCTGTGAAAATAGCTCGGTTCCACAACTCCATAGATTCATTTATGTGTGCTTTGACATAAGCAATGCGCTTTTTCTTGTTTACCTTGCTGATATATGGTTTCTTCGAGGAACACGCCCATGAAAGCCAGCCTCATACAGCACATTACGGACAGTATTAACGCAAACACTTTTGCCGTAGCTTATATTTACTGACTTTGTCAGTTGAGTAGCTATAACTTTGGGATTTTTTTTTTATTTCTCGAACAATATATCTCCTTTCAGTCTCCGTTAAAACTTTTGTTCGGCCAGAACGTGGATTATTCTCAATTTTTTTTTGTCGTATTGTACTTATCAATTATTTTTTTTACTGTGTAGTAAGGTCTTTTCACTATTTTACCAATTTCTCGTAAAGATTTATTGCTCTCTCGTAAATGTATTCTGCATTTTCGCTCGGCCTCCGATGTTTCCTTACGTTTAGGAGTCATATCGACAATATTTTATAATATGTCTGTGTCCTCCGACAAACTCTTACTGATAGGCTTGGAAACATATCACTTCATAATTTTTCCATGATGTTAAGTTTAGTTTCCCGTTATTTCAAACCTGTTTCCTCAACATATATATAAATGAGCCCTCACTTTTTGGAGCTAAGAAAGAGTACTTATTCCGTTTTTGTTGTAATTTTTAGAAACTCTGAAAACTGAATATGTTTTATTTTCTCACAAAATCAAAGTACACATTCTACTAACCACAAAACAATTGTTAAAGCTTTTTTAAAACTGTAAGAGTGAAGTGAAAAGATTATATACATTTTTAATGAGAAACTGAGCACTCATTTTTTGGAGTGACTGTACACGGATAACAGTTGGTATGTAAGGTTTGCAAAATACGTTAATGTACATTTAGATACTCATGAAAATGTTAATGGGTTAGTTGTGGATAAGAGAATAGAGAGGAGAGAAAACGTCTAGTCCTTAGGTTCAACCCAGTGACTGAGTACATGGCCCCACAATCCGCATAAAAGAAAAATACTATAAAATACCAAGGACATGGTCTATGAGAGCCTAGAGGAAACCTATGACCGCTGCCCTGCCCGTGACATTAAGGTTGCTCTACGTGATTTTAATGGCAAAATTGGCAGAGAACATACCATTCAACCAACCATCAATAAATTCAGTCTACATGCCAGCACTTCCGTCAAGGGAAGGCAAACACATGGTTGTCAGTGGTTATTAGCGATTCCAACATAAAGACATCCATAATATCTTCCAATGTAACTGGCGTACGTGTGATCCGAAGTGATATTATTAATTCGGATCATTATCTGGTTACAGCAACGGTTCACACGAAAATAGCAGTGCGAAAGCGTACGACACCAGATACAAAGAACGATGAACATCACAAAACTGCAATTATCATAGATAGCCCAAGCCTACTCAATTACTACCCATGATTCTGAAGAGCAGTGGAAGCATATATATTTCAGACTCTATAGAAACTGCTTCAAACCCTGTGCTTCGTTACGAAAAAATGTGGTATTATGCATGGCAACGCTTCAGTCAGTCGCGACGATATCCACCTGAGACAGAGCAATATAAGGAGAAAAGATCAGAGGTAAACCGTCTAAATAAGCGAAAAAATGGCGATGGATATGCGTGACAGTGATTAAATTTAAACTTACAGACGGAAGTACGCAGTTCTAAAATTCTACCAACAGAGATCAGAAGAGCAATTTCCCGGTTTGAAAACCACAAAGCCGCAGGTGCTGCTAGACTACCGGCTGAGTTTTACGAGGCTGGCGACGTTGAACTGGCAAAGGCCTATGCAGCAGCTCATATAAATAAGTGCAATCTGGTTAGACGAATGCATGCCCGACGATTGGAGTCTCAGCGTACTTTGCCCTGTATTTAAAAAATGTGAAACAGGTACATATGTATATCGTCGGTTAATTATTGTTGTGTTCTATATGCCAACTGTTTAAAACGAAGAAACCAATATTAATATTTATACCAATATCGGGGTTTTCAATAAGAGCGCTACAAAAGTTTTTTTAAATAAAACAAAACCGGTTTTAGATACCAATGAAATTCTTTATTCCTGTGAAAGTACGTTCGATGCCATTATGTATGGAACTCGATTTCTTTTGCATGGCCATCACGGGCACGCTTGCGGAAGTCCAGACGCTGAACCCAATTTTCGACGGTTTTCAAGCATAAATCGGCCGATACTGCTGCAATTTCACGTTCGATATTCGTACGAAGTTCATCAATCGTCGCTGACTTGTAATCTAACGGCGTCAAATCGCACGACCGAGGCGGCCAATCGACTGGGCCATTTCGTGAGATAACACGTTCACCAAACTTGGTTTCCAATAAATTGATTGTGGCATTCGCTGTGTGGCTTGTGGCGCCGTCCTGTTGGAACCACATGTCCTCCAAGTCCATATTATCCAATTGGGGCCAAAAATATTCGGTTATAATTGAACGGTAGCGATTCGCATTCACAGTAATGTGCCGGTCTTGATCATCACGGAAGTACGGCCCAATAACGCCGCCGGCCCATAAACCGCACCAAACCGTAATTTTTTCGGGATGCAATGACGACTCATGGATTACGTGTGAATTGCTGTCTGACCAATAACGCATATTTTGCTTATTGACGAAGCCATTCAGCCCGAAATGAAATTCAGAAATTGGACGTAGCGCTCTTAAAGTTGAGGCCTGACTCCAAATTTCGGTAGTAAATTTTAATAATTTCGACTCGTTGTTGGCTCGTATGTCTTTCCATGATGAAATGGCAAACCTTACTGAAGAGAAATGTCAAAAGAGCGGGAAAAAATATGGCGTCATTTGCTGTCCTTATCGATTTACTTTTGTAGCGTCTCTGTTGAAAAACCCTTTATTAGCAACTCTCAATTTTTGGGGATATTCAACAAAAATTAGACTAAAAATCTCAATAACGGTAAGATATACATATATGTATATCAAACATATGACAAAAAATCGAAAAAGACTGAAATGTCGTATACTACAAAACAATAATCTACCGACGATATGTAGATTACGCCTTTTATGCATTGCACACAAGTTCCACCAAAGCGTAATGGGCGAAAGATTAAAGTCAATTGTTGCAGACCTGATCGAACCTTATCAGTGTGGATTTAGACCTGGAAATTCACAACTGACTAAATATACACATTAAGTCAAATCCTGGAGAAATCCCACGAAAATCAAATTGATACCTAACATCGCTTTGTTAATTATAAGGCTGTCGTCGATAGCCCGATTTGGAGACATCTTTACGAAGCAATATCTGAGCTTGGTATCCCTGGTAACCAAGCCTCTGCACATTGACAGACACCAAATCCTCAGACAAGGTTGGCATAGCTCTTACCGGACCATTGGATACCAGGCGTGCGATCTCTTAATTATCTTAACGGAGATCATAATGATATAAGCTAAAGTTAACACGAATAAATTCATCGGCAGCAAAAGCCAAATGCTGCTCGCATTTTCTGATAATATGGGTATCATTGAGCGGGCTGCGCGAGAGTTACTGTGGTATTTTCGTGAACCGAGAAAAAATCAACAAAAGTGGTTTCCGCAGTAAATGAGAAAAAGACAAAGTTAATGGTTTCAACGAACACAGTCTCCACTCGTCTGGAGCAGTGCGTGAACGTTGATAACTGTTATAACTTCGAGTTAATATTCCCGGAAGGCAAGATTGTAAGGGATGCATACCAGGTTATTGAAGGAATTTAGGCTTCTACTCTGATGACTCCAAACTAGATGGGAAAGTAAATGTTGGAGTCTATTGTAAAGAGTTGGGTTTAGCAGGGCCATGCGCAGGAATTTATTTCGGGGTGTTGGGTTTTTACCAAAAATTAATACAAAAATTATTATTCGATATCCACCTTATACGGGTTCCGAGGCACAGGAACATTCCATGGAACCATAGAGCGCATGAGCTGGCAAGTAAACGACTAACTTACCTGTTCCACTGGATATGCAGCCTTTGGGTATGCATGCAAACGCATGCATAAAACCGAAACTCTTATTCATGCGACCGATAAATATTGAGTCACAAAATGCAGGATCTCCAAGCAAGTATAGCAAAGATGTGACTTGAATCGTACCTAAACAAGATATCTCTATGGTAGTAACTGTGGTCACTGGATATTGTTTTTTTTTTCATTACAATGAAACAAATTCGTTGCTGAAATGAAACATATTCATTTCTGCAACAACCACAGCTTTGATGAACACATTTTCGTAGCGGGAATGAAACTGTACGTTGGCTGACATTCGATGACAAAAGTTGTTGAGGCTACGATCATTTTCATTCCTGTGACGAAGCTTTTCCATTCAGTGTACCAGACAGTACACTCAATCGACATACGAACATGCATACCCGAAATTTAATATATATGTAGCAGTCTGGCATAATGGCCCTCCCCCAATCCAGAGGGTCTCTGTTGTACTCTTCCCTCTTTAATTTATAAGGGGGACGCAATAAGAACACTTCATTTCGGACATTTTCCAGTTGTGGATAGATATTTTTTGTCCATGCCACATGTCATACGAAGTATCATAGAGTAAATTGGAATAGAGAGACCATTTCTCTCCATCATGGATATGGTTGCAAATGAACATTGGATGGTGGAAATCATGGGTTCAATAATACCAATAGAGGCAATAGTACGCAACGTCCAATAAAGCAACAACAACCGCACTTCGTGTTTGTGTGGCAAAATAGTTGTGTTAAATACAATACAAATGTATACCAACGATAAAAGTCAACAAAAACGTGCAAAATACATTTAAATCCCACAATTCTTTACAAAAACAAAATGAGAAAGTTAAGTCAACAGTTCTTGTAACTTCACCTGGCATAAGTTAATTTTCGTCGAATTTCTTTCATTGGCACAAACCTACGAAGAGTGGGAAATGAAACGTCAGATGAGAGAATAAATTATAAAAAAATAAAAATAAATGGTTTCCCATTACATCCCATGAAGGGACTGGGGAGAACTTCTCACAATCACTGAGCTGTGCGCTATCCAGTTTTCACTCACTGATTGGGACCTACAGTTTTACACCGATTCCGAACGGTAATTTGAGAAGCTTTTTCATGGCTAGATACTCGATAGTGTCGCCGTCACTATGCGAGGTGACCGCCGCCGAAAGAAAATTTGAAGGTGGTCAGAGCCGGGTTCGAACCCAGGATCTCATGTACAAGAGCCGCGCACACTAACCATTGCACCACCGACGGCCACAATAAATTACTCTCTCCTAAATTCCTCTGAATGGATGTACAAACATTTTACCATTTGCATTTTTTTGCTTATAGGTGTACAAATTGAAGCATTGGATATGGCTAAATCCTGGAAAGTTGTAGTAGTTAAGACTCTTGAGAACATTGTCAAATACAGTATACAATAACTATTTCGTTGATGTTTCCAAAATAAACGTAACAATTCAAAGATTTACAGTTTCGTATTTGTAAAATATAAAATATTTCAAATTTACTTCACGTTTCGCCATTTTATGGAGTATTGGCACATTTTTTCTGAAAGACATGTTTGGAAGAATTACGAAATGAGGAAAGAGCAACGATATTGCGGGAAGTTACAATGAAAAATTCGGGAATATTTAGGATTTATAGAAGTAAAATCAAACCCCTCAGAAGAAATCTTCTTTGGCCTTTAAAGGAAAATTGTGGTGATCAGGGTCAAACTCGATTTTCGATACCACCTCCATGTACTTGCAAAATTATAAAACTCAAGGAATAATTTGTATTTGCTGATCAAAATATAGAACTCAAAAAATAATCACTATTTTATAAACAATTTATAAAGTTCCAAAACGTTATCATAAACACCGAAAAATTATCGTTACCGTTTGAAAAATAATCATTATCAATAAATAAATTTCGAATGATAATCATTATTTGTAGAGTAATTGATAAATATCAACATTGAAGCATTAGTTTACAATGTTTTTAATCAAAATTACTGGACAAAAAATCACGTCGAATTTGGATGGTTCATCGAAAAAGAACAATTTTTGGAACACCAAATATATATACGATTTATTTTTTATCATTTCGGTGCCTGCTACAAAATATTCACCAGTTGCTGAGTGATGTCAGTTTTGAGTAAAGCATTAGGGCAGAGGTAACGATCTTGTCGCCATGTGGGAACTTTATCACACGTTCGCCAATGCAGTTCTTACGGGCATCTAGTAGTTTATCCAAGTGCGCAAGAACATCTCGGCATATATTTATCTTGTTGTCTATGGTCAACAGCGGATGATCCCCGGAGAGAACAACATACAAGTCTGACAGAATCATTGAGGCTTCACCCTGGTCAGCGTCTGACCCAGAGTGGGAGGATGTGAAAACATCCTGGCAGTAGGTAAAATGCAAAACCACGGTGGGCTGGGCTTGCCTTCCGCCACCGTTTATTAATGGCAATGAAAATACAAAATACGAGAATGACAAACATAAAACCTCGGTATTTGTTGGCGAACGATATAAGAACCAAGATTTACAGATATGAATGTTGGAACTCTACACATACCCGGTGTCACTATCCAACTGGCAGATATCCTCGAGAGTTATAATGCTGGCATTACTGCTATCCAGGAGATGCGATGGGTAGAACATGGCTGTACAAGGTAGAATAACTGTGACATAATTGCTGGTGCCATGGGAAAAAGCGTGAACTTGGTTACGGATTTGTAGTGGCCAAAATACTGGGCATCTATACCATTTCCAATTAAAATTTAACAATTATCGTTTTAATTTTGAAAAATATCAATTGAAATTTGAAAATTATGATTGAAATTTGAAATACGTCAATTGAAATTTAAGAAGCATCAATTGAAATTTATTTGACATCAATTTAACTTTGAAAGACGTCAATTGAAATTTAAAACACATCAATTGAAATTTAAAAGACATCAATTGAAATTTATAATTCGTTACTTGAAATTTCAAAATTATTAACCGATTTCATGTATTAGATTTTTAAATTTCAATTGGTGTCTTTTAAATTTCAATTAATGTGTTTGAAATTTCAATTGATGTGATTCAAATTTCAATTGATGTGTTATAAATTTCAATTGATGTGCTTTAAATTTAAATTGATGTATTTCAAATTTCAAATAGAATTTTTAAATTTCAATTGATTTTTTTCAAATTTCAATTGGAAATTATTCAACCGCGAAAGTGAACGTACCATCCGCATAAAACCGAAATACTTTAACATTTCACTAATTTGTGTACATGCGCCGACAGAAGAAAATCAGATGACGCAAAGGACATGTTATATGATCGCCTGGAAGAAACCTACTATGTTACCACGGCCATGACATTAACAATGTCCTAGGTGACTTTAATTGTAGTCGGAGAAAATGCCGTGGTAAAAAACATGGTTATCAGTAGTATTAGATTCTATCATAAAGACTTGGATATCCCATGATCAGCCAACTAAAATTGATCAACTGGTAATTGATGGAAGGCACTCTACTAGGGAAAGGATATATAAAATAAAAAAATAAAAATAATATTGCCGGGAGTTCAATCAATCAATCAATATTTTGCCTGCTACGTCATTCTCGTTAATTCTCTTTTCGCTTTTTTTTTGGTTTTTTGTTTTTGCTTGCATACTGAAACAAAATACATCATTTGTTTTTTCCATTTTGAGTGGTCTTGTGGCACCTCTTAACGTTGACCAATCTGTCTCAAATTTTGGAAATAATTTTTTGCATCGTCAATCAAAATTTGAGGGAAAAGAACTGATATATAATAATTAAATAATAAGTGATAATCAATAAGAAAGAAAACAATAACCAAAAAATTTTATTTTTTAAGTCCACTCTAATGCATACGAAAGATGTAAAAATTTAGCTTATTTTGATTTCTTCAAGCTAAATAAAACTAAAATAATTTTAAGTTAAAAGAATAAAATGAAAAAATTTAGGAATTAAGCCACCAATATATGTTTAAATTATCTTTTTTGTATACGCAAGAACTGTCTAATGTATATTTATGTATAACTATATCTAACGAATGAATTGGAAATAATAAATATATACAATAATTTGTGAAATTCTTGATATTTTATTTGATTCAGAAAGGTAACAGGTAAAGAAAAATTAATAAAGGTTCAGTATTAAATTTTGATGGAATGCAATTTAATACAAACTAGGTTAAAAACTAATCCAAAAATCTATTAAAATGAATTCGCATCGAATAAAATTGAATACAAACTAGATTAAAACTTAATCCAAAAATCTACTAAAAATTAATTCGAATTAAATGAAATTGAATACAAACTAGATTAAAAATTAGTCGGAAAATCTATTAGAAATGATTTCGAAAGGAATAAAATTTAATACAAACAAGATTAAAACTTCATCCAAAAATCTACTAAAAATGAATTCGAATGGAATAAAATTTAATACAAACTAGATTTAAAATTAGTCGGAAAATCTATTAAAAATTAATTCGAAAGAAATAAAATTTAATACTAACAAGATTAAAAATTAATACAAACAAGATTGAAAATGAATCCAAAGTAGACTTTGAAACTAGTATGGGTTCAGTATTCAATTTGAATATCAATTTTTATTCAAATCACATTTGAATATTTGGCTGGTATTCAAATTTAATACAATTTCGGTGTAACTCTATATGTACGTCAAATTTTACTCAAATTTACACCAAAATTTTTAATCGTATACTTGGTTATGGAACACCGCTTGAAGACAAACCATGGTTCGATGAAGGGTGTCGCACGGCAAGTAATGAAAACAACACTGCACATAAAGCAATGCTTCAGACAGTTGAAACGCGAGTCGCAACGGAGGGGCGACAGAGGGAACCTACGCCTAAACAAGGCAAAATTATAACTGCAATCTCCCGACTTAAGAACAAGAAATTCGCTGGTACTGAGCTATTCAAAGCTGCCAGCGAAGACTTGGAAAGATGCATGCATCAGCAATTTGAAAAATCTGGTTAGACGAATTCATGCCCGACGATTACAGCCTTAGCATACTGTGTCCAGTATTTAAAAAATATGACCCAAGTATTGTGGAATAAACCTTTTATCCATTGCAGACAAGATCCTGTCGAGCGTACTGTGCGAAAGATTTAAGCCATTTGTTGTAGACCTAATCGGGCTTTATCAGTGTGGTTTTAGACCCGGAAAATCAGCGACCGACATGCTATGCACATTACGAAAAATCCTGGCGAAAACTCATGGAAAATATAACGTCATCTACCACCTCTGGGTAGATTATAAGGTTGCAATCAATAGCCCGATTCGGGCAAAACGTATCAAACCATGTAGAATGGCACTGACCGACACGAAATCCTCAGCCTCCAGTTAGCATGAGGCGAGGCCTCAGCCAGGGTGATAAAAACTGCAGTCAACACAAATAAAGCTATCAGCAGCAAAAGACACATGCTGCCGGCGTAGGCTGAAGATTTAGAAATCATTGGGCGAAATCTGCGAAAAGTTAATGCAGTGTTTTCGAGAATCGAGAAGGAATCAATAAAAGTGGCTTTGGTAGCAAATAGGACAAGACAAAATTAATGATATCGACTAACAAAACCGCCACTCGATTGGAGGAAAGGGTGAACGTTGATAAACCTTATAATTTCGAGGTAGTGGGCGAAATCATTTACCTCTGATCTGCCGTAAACAAAATCAATAACGTCGCTGGAAAGACCAAATGGAAAAATATGTTATCATCATTTTGTAAGGCCCCTAACCTCCCTGGGTTGTTTGGATGTAATAGAACTATTCTAAATTTATAATATTTAATGAAGAAAGGGAGAAAATTCAATGAAGTATATATCTCGTATAATTTTACGAAAACCAGCAGCAGCAACAACATCAGTAGCTGCAACATCAGCAATCTCATCGTTACCATCGACAAGAACACTATTACACTTACGTTGCTTTAGGTTGATGTATAGTGTTAGGTTGATGTATAGTTTTTAAATAAAAATACTCAGGGACATCTTGATTATCTAAATTTGTTTTTATTTCAGAGAATCGGTTACCTTAAGGCATGGGTAGATGAATATTGATAAAAGGGATAAAATGGACCCTAATGTATGAGTGTGATGGGTTACCAGTGGTGTATGAGAATTGCAATACTGGTGATGGGAACAAACAGTCATCGCACAACTAGTATACATTCTGTCAGTATAGGTTCATGCTTTCGCTTGTGGTCCCATTTTCATTTTTGTGTATCTCTCTATTCTCAAACTTGGTTTTTATATACATAAATGGCATAATATTGTTTAAATGATTCCGAGGCAAAGAAATTTGGGTCAAGAACCACCCCACCACTGCAAAAAAATTATTATTCATGCTTTTGATTCTCAATTTTGGTAATTTGGTTTTGCTTATAATGTTGCCATCGGTGGTGCGATGGCTAGTATGCAGGTTCGATCACTGCCCTAACCACATTATATTTATTTAGATGAGGTTCACCTTCCTCAGTGACGGCGACACTATCGAGTAATTATCCAAAACTAAAAAGCGCATAAGCTCACTGATTCTGAGAAGTTCTCTCCTGTCCCTAGACTATGCGTTTCATGGTTAATACGGTTATTTCTCACATCATTATAAACCCTCACCACTGCTATGAAACCAAAATACCGACCAGAGCTAGCAGGATTCCGACCTCTAAAATTCTGTGCAGACCAGGTGAACCCCTCGAGAGTATTCATTGAGGATCTCACTTGTACCTATTACCTATTGGCTTCGAAACAACATATGTTAGCATCGGTAATTGATATATTTGGGATACACTTGAATGCAAAGAAACCTCCCGAAAGCTCTATTTGTAGAGTTATCCCACCTTCAGAGAAAACCCTTCTTCATGTTGAAGTAAAGCTTCATAAATATAATGAAAATGATTGCAGCATGTCATCGCGTCTATCTATCGACATATCCAAGGCATTGCGCGAAGACGAACAATACCTTAAAGTTAGGATTTGTTTTTGTTGAAAAAAGGGAGAATGAATGCAAAAGAGATCACATCTGTTAATTTAACACATGTTTTCCTTGTTTTATGTTAAAATAAATTATAATAGTTTTGGAATAAATTAAGGTACGTTCATTTAACATTTCAACTGTTGCGGTCAACGCTGAGTATAAAAATATTTTTCGAGCAAACGACCACCACGTTTATTTTTGTTTCTTTACCTCCGTAATGTGCAGAGGAAAGAATGAAGTAATTCATGAATGTTCGAATAGGTATTGGTTTGAATGTCTATAGGTAAAAGTTGGCGCCCATGCCCGAAGAAAATTTCTCATTTCCATCACATGAAGGGATTTGGAGAGCTTCTCACAACCAGTGGAGATGTGCGCTTTCCAGTTTTACACTCACCGATCGGGACCTACAGTTTTACCTAAGTTCCGAACGGCATTTTGAGAAGCTTTTTTCATGGCTAAGTACTCGATAGTGCCGACATCACGAAGCGAGGTGACCGTAGCCGAAAGAAGTTTTAAGGTGGTCAGAGCAGGGATAATAAAGATCCCTGGATGTTGAGATGGAATCAAGTCTGATTCTTGCGCCTGCGCACTTGCCGTATTCATACTCATACCGCTTGGTAGAGCAGTTCTCGGACTGGAAAATGTCATACACATAACCCTAACCTCTGAGGAATCCCTTGTACAGCACTGGAAGGTGTCAGACGGGTACTCTTTTTCTGATCATACTACAATTGTTTTTACTAGACTTTATGGGATGTCACAGGGACCCTTTAGGAACCCTAGAAGAGCTGACTAGGTGAATTTTCAGCAACTAGTCACCCAGGGTGGAGGGATTAATGGAAAAGTTTACAGTCACGGATCTTCTCTATGCATGTTTTATTGATATGTACATGCCCTCTTACTTTCCCGGGTAAGAGGAGGCATCCTGTGAGGTAGACAATGGAGTTAAGTCCTCTATGGAACACCACCAGTAGATTTTTCAATAAGGCTTAGAAATATAAAAGGGAATCTGATTGGACTATGTACAAGAACCGTTTTAATCAGTTTATACAGGACATTAAAAGTGCTAAACTGGTCACCTGGATAAGCTTCTGTGAATCCATAATCAAGGTACCCAATGACTCAAAGTTCTTGGTGACATCAGTAAATCTGATGCGTCATCGGATCCTTGAGATACTTGAGTTTTTTATGGAAACTAACTTTCCAAACTGTGAGATATAGGTACCGTTTGCTACCGTTCCGGGTATCTCGCACCTGAGGTGATTGAGTACATCGTTGACGAATTAAGGTTGCTTGGGATTATTCATAGTTATGGTTATGCTGCAAAAATGTGACGCCTTTGTTCTGAGTATCAATAGGGCGTGTCTTAGTCATGTTTCTCCTACGGACTGCAGTCACGCTCTCCTCCTTTCTATTGAAAGTTTTGGAGAGAACGATTGTTTTGTATGTTAGAAATCGAATTGGCATGTGCTACTAGAGCGGCAGGCAGTATACCTACCTCAAGGGAAATCTGTGAATAGTGGACTGCACGAAGATGTAGGCTACCTTGAGCGAAACTTGAAGCTTGGGGGATTTCACCTTGGCTACCTTCTTAGATACAGAAGGTGCTTTGAACAATGTGTGATCTGGCGTCATAAGGGAATCTCTGGAGACCGCTGGAGGGCCAGTGCTTGTTGGCGAATGCGTTGCAAATACGCTGAGTGCGAGCTCTGTTCGGAAGCCAACCACAAGGAACACCGCACTGTCCAGTGTTATTCCCTATGTTGTGGCTTTTAGTGGTAGATGGCATACTTAAGGACTTCGAACTATAAAGACGCCAAATTTTCGCCTACAAAGTTGTTATTCTTGCCTGCGGGAAATCTTTGTCTACGATAAGCAACCGCATGCAGTACGCTCTGGGTGAGCTGTCAAGAGACCAAGAATGGAGGGTATTGAGTTATCTCTAACTTCTGAGGTAAAATATCTTAGTATAGCTCTGAATCAGAAGCTGAACTGGAAGCGGAATACTGAGGAGCGAATGAAGAAGGGATTGAAGGCGAATTACGCATGTCAGAATTCAATCGGTAGAAGTGGGGGACAGTGTCTTTGGTTGTATTCGGCTATTGTGTGCCCAATTGTTAGTTATGGTTTCTTGATCTAGTGGAACGGTTTGGGAAATAGCTACCAGTTTAAAATGCTTATTACGGTTAAACGCACTGCGTGGATGTGCATCAGTGGGGAAAGGAGTACCCCGCAGGCGGTGTTGAACATCAGCCTGCATCTTACTAATCTTGATGCTTACAGGACACGGAGTGCTGCTACAAGCGTCCTTCGCGAATTAGGTCTCTGGAAACATGGGATATTCAATAAGGACCTTCAACTCAGCCTGTCGCTGGGTTTGGGTGGGAACTGCAGTATCTTTCAAGCTGAAATACTGGCGATGAGTGCGGTGGCCGAGGCTATGAACTCGTGCATTCATTATCTGCGTTAACAGTAAGTCGACCCTCAGTAGGATCAGATCGAACATATGTAAATCCAAATTGGCTAGGGAGTGTAATACCCGGTAAGCTGAGACTGCTGGGTTCCGGGGCATAGTGATGTTGCAGGGCACGTTGAAGCAGATCGTCTTGCTAAAACGGGTTGCACTTCTGCTGATTTGGTGACCTCCGTTAATCCACTAATTTGTTACCAGTTTGACTTGATAGATCGTTGAACGAGCGAAGAGGTCAACGTCGCATGGTCAGCAAGATTGGATTGTAGAATTTCGAGAGATATATGGCCGGCAGAGGACTCGGGTAGGACTAGGTCGCTTCTGCGATTGGAGAAGGCTGATTTGCGGATACTCATTGGGGTGATTACGGGCCACTGTGATGTACGGACGGAATTGACTACTGACGCGTTTGCGGTGACATAAAGGTGGAGTCCATTGAGCAGCTTTCCTGCACGTTTTTACTGGATGTCGTCTGTGTTATTTTTGTTATTGGGAGAAGAAAATCTATCTTGCTCTCTCAAAAATAGTTACTGGATATTTTTTAATGAAAAAGTATTCGCAGACCTTATCACGTAACCTAACTATGTATGTTGCCCCCATTTGAAAGTTTAGTGGCACGCACTGGCGAGTATTACAGTGAGTCCGCATCTCTAAATCGCACCCGACTGCGTCCAAACGACGATGAGGATTTTGATACTACAGCCTAGTTATATGCATGGTCACCACAACCATTATATTTTAATGTACCTCCTTGTCACTTCCGGAACGTCATCAGACGCAATTGCGTAATCTTCCAGGTCAATCGCTGCAGCGCACATATTGTTGAATAGATTGACGGTTTTATGATATAATAGCCATGAACGCAACAAAGGCCTAAATGAATACGAGCAGCAATCTCGGAGAATGAGTGGCTTCTAGCCAGGTCTACCATAACATCTTTGAATCAATTACAAGTCTGATAAAGTTTTATTCTTAATAGATACCGCTCAAGAATTATCTCTGGCATAGTCTGACCTATTTACTGAGTCCTCATGTACTGTTTACAATTTTATGGCACAGACCCTTGGACGTGGCGCTATTCCCAAACTTCCCACCAACACCAGCGCCCCTGATACATAATGAATTATTTAATGATTATATTACCGTGCCAGGGAAGAACAAGAGTTAATTACGATGGGATCACCTGCGCGTGATAGTTCCTTTTTCAGTGGATAGTCTGGCTGCGCTGTTTGCCGTTGTTGGTTAAATATTTATGGGTCGATTATCGATAGCAACCGAACCTCGGTTGCGTTGCCAGTTGCCGAAAAGTTATTACATATGGCAACTGACAGCTAGCAACTTTAGTTGCTTGATAGGTGTTATATTGGCAACCACGAATTTTTGGTTGCTGTATAGTTTTTAAAACAAAACAAAACGTTCAGTTGAACGATAAGGAGTCAAAAGCTGTGGTTCTAAAGAAAATCCTAATTTTTTGTTGTTAAATTGTAATGTTTATAAAAATTTGTGCATAATACAATATTATTTATATAAAATACAACCTAGTAGCGGCAAAATTGTCGAAGCTCGGGCAGCTCAAAACTTATGAAAAAACAAAATGAAAGAAAAATATAAAAACACGAAAAATATATTTTTGTTGTCGAACAAACCTATGGGACCCATAGGGTCCAAAAAACTGTGGGTACTCAAATGAAAGACATTTTTATCCCAAATTGAACGGCATCTGTACTCCCAGATAACCCCAATTTACCATATTATAGTATGTCTTGACAATTAGTGTGGGTGTTCAAATTAAAGGGAATGATTAATTGCTTCATTGCTAGTCATTTTAAAAACTTTGAAGAACAATTTTCCAGACCTTAAACAAAATGTCTTGAACATAGGTCCGTTCGAAAAAAAAATTACATATTTTTCGTTTTCTCCAATTGCTGCCTTTTTTTATCAACTTTTGAGGTGCGCCTGGACTCCGGCAATTTAAACCTAGTAGCCATGTGTTTGCCCTGAAATCAGCAACCTGTTGCTTCAGAGGACTTTTGTTCCAAATGAGGGCATCATGAGTAGAACCAGGATGTCTGGCGTCAAAATACCTGATTCGCATTTCGTAGTCGCACATCTACAATTAGATCATTGTTATGAAATTATTATAGTATTATAACTTACCAGCAAAACATTCAAACTAAAGTAGCCTTTCTCATTATGTATAGATGCACAACTGCCTTCAGAACAAACGACAACGTAGGTTGTCAAGGTTGAAGTTGTTCCATGGGACTTTTGGAAACTTCCCTCCGCAAAAAAAACGTAAGTGCGGTTGTATTGCTGTCGCCCGATGACTTCGTTTCAAGTCATTTTACAAAATATTCAGTAAATAAACTATTCCTTCTTTTGGAAGGCGAAAATATGCTTTGAACCTAAAACGGAATTGTTTATTAACAATTATTCTCAGCAATAACATTCACTCAGTGTAGCCGGCAATTCTAAAGGATTAGAGTTGTCTCTTAAGTGTCTTCTAATAGATAACACGTTTTGTACTTTGTCTTGCTCGTCAAAAAATAATTCCACTGAACTTATCATTAGCATTAAAGTTTTTCATTTTCTTCCTAAAGACATGTTTAATTCTCACACACTTTAGATTTGTTGTTTGTTGACATTATTTACAGTTGGCGAAGTGTCAAAACTCCGTTATCTACGGGAAACACTGTTACCTACGGCAACTGGCCAAAGTTGCCATACATAATATAAATGTTTATTTCAGTGGCGTTGCCAGTTGACAACGCAATTGAGGTTCGGTTGCTATCGATAATCGACCCATTAGTGTAAGCGACTCTTACATGTCTTTCACCCTACACATCTTTCGACGTCGGTGACCTCGTTTGTGCCGGCGACACTTCCAAGTAATTAGCCATGAAAAGCTCTTTAAAAATTGTTCGGACCCGGTGTAAAACTGAAGGTTTGAATCCGTGAAACAAAATTAGTTTCCAGTTAGTGAGGGTAACAATAGAAAGCGTACAGCTAGATCACTGATTGCGAGAAGATCCCCCTGTCATTTCATGGGATATAATGAATAAATATTTAGTTTTCTTTCGTCAGGCCATAGACTAATACATACATATATACTTTTATTCTCTCAATAAATTAAACGTCATAGGTACGGCGGAAAGTAAACATTGGATGGTGGAAAACATGGGTTCAATAATACCAGATAAAGGCAATAGTAAACAACGTTCAACAAAGGAACAACAACCGAATATCGTTTTGGTGTAGAACTGAAAAATTTAAATGTATTTTGCACACAACTAGTTTGCCACAAAAACACGAAATTCGGTTGTTGTTCCTTGGTTGAACGTTGTTTACTATTGCCTCTATCTGGTATTATTGAACCCATGTTTTCCACCATCCAATGTTTACATTCCACCGTACCTATGACGTTTAATTCATTGAACGAATAAAAGTATCTATGTATGTATTGGTCTATGTGAAAAAGTTAAGTGAACATATTTTGTAACTCCACCTGGTGTAAGTTCAATTTCTCTCATTTCCACAAACCTACGACGAAGAGGGTGAAATGAAACGTCAGATGAGAGAATAAAAGTATCTATAGGGGCATTTTTTTCGTAACCTATATAAGTTAACATTAACTGTTACGAAAAAAACGCATAGACGTTGAGTATATATGAGATAGTTATTCTGCATTGACATTTCAGCAATATTTTTTTCATTTGAAAATTTCGACTAAATTAACTTCTGAATACAGTATTGAAAAGCAGATGTTTGGCTATACGAAATATTCAAATATGAGATTTCGATTGCAATTGTTCAGGGCTTTAATGCCATATTGGTGTAAAACACTATTTAGAGATAAAATGAACACCATAAACAAAGTACATAAAATATACCACAAACTAACGGGTTTTTCAACAGAGACGCTACAAAAGTAAATCGATAGGGACAGCAAACGACGCCATATTTTCCCCTCGCTCTTTTGACATTTCTCTTCAGTAAGGTTTGCCATTTCATCATGGAAAGATATACGAGCCAACAACGAGTCGAAATTATTAAAATTTACTACCGCAATTTGGAGTCAGTGGCCTCAACTTTAAGAGCGCTACGTCTAATTTATGGTCGTCATAATCGTCCTACCAGATCAACAATTGAGCGTCTAGTTGAAAAATTTGAATCCACAGCCACAGTACAAAATGTTCCCGTGCCAGTGAGACAAAGAAGTGCCCGTAGTATCGAGAATATTGCTGCCGCTGAGGCTTCAGTTCAAGAAAGCCCAAATGTGTCTCTCACACGTCGTTCTCAAGCGTTGGGCATCTCTGTGACGTCGTTGTGGCGAATTTTGCGAAAAGATCTTGGCCTACATCCTTACAACATCAAATTGACGCAAGAACTGAAGCCGCTTGACCACCATAAGCGTCGTATGTTCGTGAATTGGGCTGAGCAACAACTTGAAAATGATTCGGATTTTCATCGGAAAATCATCTTCAGCGATGAGGCTCATTTCTGGCTGAATGGCTTCGTCAATAAGCAAAATATGCGTTATTGGTCAGACAACAATCCACACGTAATCCATGAGTCATCATTGCATCCCGAAAAAATTACGGTTTGGTGCGGTTTATGGGCCGGCGGCGTCATTGGGCCGTACTTCTTCCGTGATGATCAAGACCGGCACATTACTGTGAATGCGAATCGCTACCGTTCAATGATAACCGAAAATTGTTGGCTCGAATTGGATAATATGGACTTGGAGGACATGTGGTTCCCACAGGACGGCGGTACAAGCCACACAGCGAATGCCACAATCAATTTATTGGAAACCAAGTTTGGTTAACGTGTTATCTCACGAAATGGCCCAGTCGATTGGCCGCCTCGGTCGTGCGATTTGACGCCGTTAGATTATTTCCTGTGGGGCTACGTCAAGTCTATGGTCTATGCCAACAAGCCAGCGACGATTGATGAACTTCGTACGAATATCGAACGTGAAATTGCAGCAGTATCGGCTGATTTATCTTGAAAACCTAAATTAACTTCTGAATACAGTATTGAAAAGCAGATGTTTGGCTATACGAAATATTCAAATATGAGATTTCGATTGCAATTGTTCAGGGCTTTAATGCCATATTGGTGTAAAACACTATTTAGAGATAAAATAAACACCATAAACAAAGTACATAAAATATACCACAAACTAACGGGTTTTTCAACAGAGACGCTACAAAAGCAAATCGATAGGGACAGCAAACGACGCCATATTTTTCCCCGCTCTTTTGACATTTCTCTGCAGTAAGGTTTGCCATTTCATCATGGAAAGATATACGAGCCAACGAGTCGAAATTATTAAAATTTACTACCGCAATTTGGAGTCAGTGGCCTCAACTTTAAGAGCGCTACGTCTAATTTATGGTCGTCATAATCGTCCTACCAGATCAACAATTGAGCGTCTAGTGGAAAAATTTGAATCCACAGCCACAGTACAAAATGTTCCCGTGCCAGTGAGACAAAGAAGTGCCCGTAGTATCGAGAATATTGCTGCCGCTGAGGCTTCAGTTCAAGAAAGCCCAAATGTGTCTCTCACACGTCGTTCTCAAGCGTTGGGCATCTCTGTGACGTCGTTGTGGCGAATTTTGCGAAAAGATCTTGGCCTACATCCTTACAAGATCAAATTGACGCGAGAACTGAAGCCGCTTGACCACCATAAGCGTCGTATGTTCGTGAATTGGGCTGAGCAACAACTTGAAAATGATTCGGATTTTCATCGGAAAATCATCTTCAGCGATGAGGCTCATTTCTGGCTGAATGGCTTCGTCAATAAGCAAAATATGCGTTATTGATCAGACAGCAACCCACACGTAATCCATGAGTCATCATTGCATCCCGAAAAAAATACGGTTTGGTGCGGTTTATGGGCCGGCGGCGTCATTGGGCCGTACTTCTTCCGTGATGATCAAGACCGGCACATTACTGTGAATGCGAATCGCTACCGTTCAATGATATCCGAATATTTTTGGCCCCAATTGGATAATATGAACTTGGAGGACATATGGTTCCAACAGGACGGCGCCACAAGCCACACAGCGAATGCCACAATCAATTTATTGGAAACCAAGTTTGGTGAACGTGTTATCTCACGAAATGGCCCAGTCGATTGGCCGCCTCGGTCGTGCGATTTGACGCCGTTAGATTATTTCCTGTGGGGCTACGTCAAGTCTATGGTATATGCCAACAAGCCAGCGACGATTGATGAACTTCGTACGAATATCGAACGTGAAATTGCTGCAATATCGGCTGATTTATCTTGAAAACCGTCGAAAATTGGGTTCAGCGTCTGGACTTGTGCAAGCGTGCCCGTGGTGGCCATGCAAAAGAAATCGAGTTCCATACATAATGGCATCGAATGTACTTTCACAGGAAACCTTTTGTAGCGCTCTTATTGAAAAACCCTTTACATACATAACAGTACATACAATGTACCACAAAGTACATATCAAGTAACATAAAGTGCATGCAATTTACAAAAACTACACAAAATGTACCAAAAGTACGTAACAAGTACCAAAAAATTGTATCTAACGTCTAATTTGTAAACTACACCAAAAACTACATAAAGGTCCTAAAATGTGTACCAAAAAGTACACAAAGTGTATCAAAAAATTACATTGCAAGTAGACAGAGCCGAAGGTGTTCTTGTGAATGTTGTCGAGTTATGGTAAGGTATAGATAGGCTTCCTTCTTCACTGTACTTCCTTTTAGTTTTGCTGTAGTTGTTTGGTCTCCAGTATTGCCTTGGAATCCTTATTCTTGAAGAAGAAAAAACCAATAATATTTTCTACAACTTTTTAAATATTTTGATAAAGAAAATTAACTGCACCTTATATTTACATCATAATTTTCGAAAGGTTTTGTAAATATAAGAAATGAAATGACATATATTTTCTATTTTCCATACAACAATAGAACTTGGTAACACTTTTATCGGGGCTATTCTCAACGTCTAAAATTATACGTGTTAACGTGCAGGTTTGCATTTTGTATGAGTTAACGTGTATAAGTTACGAAAAACGCTCCTTATGTATGCATTAGTCTATGAGTCAGGCTGCGATTGGGGCTATATGTCATGTCGAAACTGGATAAAAGTTGTAAACTAATTCTAAATAATTTAGTGTATACAGAAACTGCTTATTTCTGGAATATCTTAGTGCGAAGCACCAGATAGCCTGCAGGACCCCCGATTTGATATCTGTATGGATTTATATGCGCAATTGGACTGCACGATTTTGTTGCAATTATGGACTAGACTAGATTCTAAACGGTTTTCGTTACTGCACATGACATGTTATTGTAACCATCAAATAGAAGAATAAAAGTCCACTTTGTGGCGACAACGGGAAAGTGGAAACAATAGAAAGAAGGAATACATACTCAAGGGCTAGTTTTCTTTTCGATTGATTGTATAATCTTTACACTTTCGGGATAATATAACTATTAGACTTGGCTTATAGTCTTCAATGGCATGCCCCGTACCTGATTTGTACCCTGACACTTTGCAATCTTTCGCTATCGTTTCATAAAGTTTGAGGTGGTCTTGTTTTGAAACTTAAACAAACAATATGTTGTAGTATTTTTTACTGGTAAAAATTATAGTACCCCACCTACAGAGCGGCCAAAAAGGGTATAAGATAATATCACTTGTGCTACTATTGCCGTCAGCTGATCGTGTAAAGAAGATACAAAGGTACCCACGATGCAGCGGCACAATTCCTGGAAGAGCGGCACATGTCTTACAGCAACAATGTGCGATTAATTAAAAACCAACTGCATCGTGGACACACACTTGGCAGCAGCCAGCTACCATAAGCGATGGTCACAGCCACACAATACTCGTCGTTTGTCACAAAGAAGGCAGAGGTATAAATACTTTAACCACCGCCACCATACGAAGTTATTTTACTTAAGGCCATATTATTGAGTTCGTTTTAATTTTTTTTTTTGTTTTTGCATTTGGAGTACCTTCATTATCTCTTGTCATGGTGGTCAAATGTCACATTAGCATTTTCCCCCATAACGTAAGTATCTTGGCTAATTGTGTTTATGTGTCCAAGCTTTAGCAAGGACATTGCACAGCGAATGAACGGGGAATGTGGCTGGCCGTCTGCGTGCATACTATTATCACAGGCCTAAAAGTGTGAGGTGCTTTTGTTCAATATCACGTCTGGCGACATCGACAAATTGCTTACAATTACAACATTTCTGATATATCATTTAATGTCCACTGAACGTATACACACAAAGCATTGGCCATTCATTATCCCCCCGCTAGTTAAACATTATACCCTACAGATGCGATAAGATTGACAGATAAGAAAACGTATGAATAAGAGTTTATTCTATCTCCGTACGAAAAGTCGGAACGTTTAGTTTTGTTGGCACGAGCAAACACAAAATATAATGTATGTACAAAAACGTTTTCGATATGGAATTGCTGTTCTAAATAAAAAATAAATTTAATTTCTTGTGAACTATAAATCCTGTAATGTGGGACACATATTGCGCTATTGTGTTTGTTGTTGGTGTTGGGAGTAATGTGAGATACGTCCTCGCTTTGAAGATGTCCTTGGTTCATTGTAATAATCAGTGCGTAAACGCAGTTTGGTTGTATTGTCTGTGTTTGATGTGGTGGAGTTAGGACGACTGCTACGGCTATAATTAGAATTACTTGGGCAGTATTGATTGTTATTGTAATTGGCATGTTGAGAGTTATTGGAATCTCTAAATTGTCTTTCCTGTTTATGATCACTATAACTATTATGTATATTATAGTCTGTACCCGATTGGTCTGACTGGTCTCTATTGTTATCAACATATGTACGTTTTTGTGCGCTATCAGAGTTTCTTGTACCTGGCGAAACAGTGTTATCTCTGCGCCAATTATATCTTTCTCCATCCGGATTACGTGTGTTTGACCGATCACGATTATCACTGCGCCAGTTAGTTATGCATCTATGTGTATTTCTATCACTCGATTGATCCCTCTGTATCCGCCAGTTGTGTTCAACTCTATCTGTTCTTTCAGTACGCCAATTTTGAATAGAATGTGCCGCCCTTGGTTGATTCCTTTTCTCCGGCGCATTGTTTCCATCGTCTTTATCTGAGTTCAGTGTGCGAAGAGAATCTAGATAATTTTGTCTTTCAATACTATGACCACGTGCCTCGGCAAATTCTGGAAAGTGTTACAAATAATATTAAGAATGGATAGGTAGAATCGTTTGGATGTTTTATTTACTCTTTATGGCCTCAGGAGGATCAACTTCCATTTCTGATACCATGTAGTTGCATATTAAATAGCCCGTACGATTAACGCCATGCGTACAATGGACACCAATTAGTTTATCTGCAATTGTTAAGAGAAACGTAATTAGATGTAGCACTGAGTTATATTTATTTCCGATCTTAAGTTCTTGGTAACTTCTAATTAAAAAATGGATCAGTTCTGTAAGGAAACTAGATATCTAAAAATATAGTTCGTCATTTGGTGTATTTTCTTGCTTTTTACAAAATATCGAAAGCAAGCAAGCAAACAGCCAACTAATATTATGAGTAGAAATAGTTTTCCATTATTCCTCACCTTTATCCTATGGAGTATTTTTCTTTACCTTCATTTTATTTAAATCAATTCAAATACTCAATTACTCCCCCATTTTGGTAAAATTATAAACCTGCTTGACATGATAAAGCCAATTACAGTCTAATCAATTCAAGATCAAATCATTTTGTGTGCTACTCACAAGTGGCATCATAACCCAGACAATAACCCCCTCCCAACACACCATTAAAACTCTCTACAATGTTTGATCTAAACAAAGAATGCCACCACAAAAACGTTTAATCTCACTCAACAGCCGACTGCATATAAAAAAAGAAAAAAAACTCAAACGAAATGATACCAAACATTTATACAAATATGTGAAAGAAGTATGTATGTCAACACCCACACTCTAGCCACAACTGTGGAGGACTTCAATGAGGTAGACGCAAACCCGCAGCCACCAAGCCATTGCAATCATGGTAAGTAAATCAAAAGAAACGCCAAGTCATTCGTAGCTTTGAGTTTTTCTCTCCTGACAACCTGACCCCAGACGGCGATGACGAAGACTTAAAATGAAATTACCCACAAGACTGACTGCGGCTGATGGTTGCGGCCAGGAGGTAAACCCCGTTTGCATTCACACCGTTTTTTGTTATTTTTTGCTGTTGTTTTTACATTGTTTTGATGGCAAAGTAAACCAACGATAGGGGGAGAGGAAAAAAACAAAGAAAACGTTAAAACATCGGTCATAAATTGCACAAAACATGTCAGCAGCATAAATTGGTAAAGAAAGCGCAACTCCAGATCTCAATGTGCGCGGCAGTTAAAATCAAACAAAACAAACACACAAAACACGGACAGCGCCTTCCCAAAATACTTGCACTTGCAACAGTCGAACATAAGTGATGCATACTATCGTGTACGCAGTGCAGCGAATTCACCACAACAATGATGGGGATAGCTAGCAATGGCGTTGGTGGTGGATGCTGGTTGTAGCAACATCAGCAGTTGCTACGTTTATTCCAACTTAATCTTCATCATCTTCCTTTGATGCACACACAGAACAAGGAGTAACATATAAATGTATGTGCCTCTCTGTAGATGACAAGACCCCACAGAAGACATGTCTGATTTGTTGCTATTAGTTTAACTTGTAAATTGAACTCAATGCTATTTGTAGAAGTCTACTAGTGTTGTTAATTTTATATTCCTATCAAATATTGCAGCTTTTCATGGAGCAAAATTAACCCCTCTTAAAGTAAATGGTACAAAAAAGTATCAACACTTCTTGATTTGGAATAAAATAGAGATATGTTCACAACGACATAACAAATTGATCAAACTAATTTGAAGACAAGTAACGAAAAACCGATGTATTTTAGAAATGTATTACCCCGAAGTATTTAAAAACTTATTATTAAACTCAAATAAGCATATAAAGCTATTAATAAGCCTTTCGACAGTTGTTAAAGTAGCAGTTTAAAAAACTTTAACCAAAATTACTTATCATGGAAAAAGTTACACTTTTCTATAAAGCATAGTTTTGCCATCGATTTTAAAATACTTTAATTTTATTTACTAATTTCAATAAACCAGCCTTCTAGCTCGTATATAGAAAAGTACCAAAAACTAAACCGGTCGAAAGAATACATCGAAATTTTGTTTCTGTTTATCGTACTATCGTCGCAAGAAATTAGATCTATGTTCAAGAATCTTGTCATTTCAAACCGAACGAAAACATAACATTTCATAAATTCTATTTCGAATGTACTGTCATTTGCGATCACTGATAAAATCAGTCGAACGAACCCGGTTGACTTACTGTAACACAATTTCAGTCGAATTCGAGTGGCTGGCTTTCAGTCCATATCGACGAACAGGGCAAACAAAAACATAGACGAGTCTAAGTCATGTTCGCTAGTTCCGTATGGAGGGACAAATTTCTTGATACAATAATTATATATGAAAATTCTGCTCCTTTTATTTAAAAATAATTTAATTTCAAGCGATTCTGGCAGAATTTTACATTATTGTACTCTCTCATTCTGTTTCATTTACTAAGTTCAATATCCAAGCCTTTGCAAGTCCTAAACGTTTGAATATGAGACCACTGGCCGTGTGCTCATAGATAATTAAAACCCATAGATGACTATTTGCTTAATCGCCATTTTCACCAGAGGGGACATGCTGTTTCCGTACGACCATTTTTCACTCGGATACGACGAAAAAGCACCAAAACATAATTTTTATTTCAATTCTGTTGTTTAAATTTGAAAATAGAATATAAATAATAGAAAAGCATATCGCTTTTGATATTTGTTCACAATATAAAAGGCAAAAAAGCCACCATATATGCGCTGTCTAGAAAATTTCCCTTGACTTTCAAATCCACCACTTATCTTTCACCATCTATGGTTTTTTTTATTTATCTATAGTGTGGTTTCGCTGTAATGAAACTTCCTCACACAAACCGCCGGGAGATTTTATAATTAACTAAGAAGAAAATTAGAGAATTCCGAGTATTACAAATGTCAAAATTGATGTCTGCAATCCCGATATTGCCATAATCTCGTTGTATGAAAACGCCATATAAGATAGCAATAGCATTCGGTAAGATTTGCTAGAATAATATCCTGCGGAACAATTGAAACAGCTTTAAAAGAATCTCTGAGGAGTAAGAAAATCCCAACGTGCATACACAGGGTCATCTTGACTCTTGAACACTAGACGGTACAGCGTACCATCATGATCACCTCACCCACTCTTGAAAATGTACACTTTAGTACCAATGACACAAGTCGGACTAACTTAGAGATAATACTCAGACATCGAATACTCAGAGGCCCGCTTTCTATGTACTCCAATGGAGTAAATAATATGTATGTATGTATATATTATTTTATTTATTTTTTATTTATTTTATACAGTTCAATAACCGAGCCAATAAGGTCTTATTTGGTTATAAAATTTCTGCAACACATTTCTACTCAAATAAAAATTTAACAAAATTAAAATAAAGTTGATGTATATAAACTAACATGAAATATGTAATAGTAATATAAATAATAAAAACTAATAATAATGATAAAAACAGAATTTAATCAAACAAAGGATATAGATATCAGATATCAGATTGATTACAAAACAATTAATATAGATAATAATTGATAATATTGATAACAGATTCCCTTTCCCAAATAAAAATTTTAAGTAGTATTAAATAAGAATACCCGTGACATTTAAAGAACAAGTGACAATACGAATTTTCACTTGTTAAGCGCTTGAGTTGTCACATGGAGCATTAGCTTATATTAGCCAAAGTTAATATAACTAAAAGATTATGGCGTGAAGTGTTCTGAAACATGCAAAAAATAGTGGATCGAATTTTTTTTGCGACAAAGGCTCATCGCGATTCTTGTTCTATGGGTTATTTAAGGAAACTTTTGCCATAGAAAAACCATAGGTCAAAAATGAATTACCTTTTCAAAATAGGTATTATGAATACCTTTTTCAAAATAGGTATTTTTCCAAAATATTCAATAATCGAGTTAGATGTTGAACTAAAAAGGCAATAGACAATTGTATTTCCTCCAGCCAAATGTGTGTAGGAGGTTTTTTTGGGCTGAGGAATCCGTGTTTTAAAAATATTTTATTTTTGATTGCCGCCAGAGGGCGCTTTTCTAATTTTTTTTTTTATTTTATCCCCATTTTTGGGGAAAATTTACGAAATTGTTGTGAAAATTTGACTTTCTCGTAATGCAGTCCCAAATTTGAAATTACCCAAAATGTTCAGCGTTAAAATTTAATATCGCAAAATTCCATTTCTTATACCAGTATTTACACGCTCAGCATCACAGAATATGCCAATAAAAGAATCCAGAGACATTGTTGATGAAAAATTCGTTCAATTTAATGACTTTGTGCTCAGAATCTTCATTTTCCACTTTAATGTACCCTAATAATTGGGAATGTGGTTCCTTTAAAACAACTAGATGAGGTTCTTTCACCATCCTTGGATAAAATTTGTTGCCGATTTTTTTCATCGTTAAAGAATCATCTTTTCTGCCGTCGAATGAAAATGCAATTAATTTGGAAGCATCATATCGATTAAGAACCAATTTTTGCCTACATTTAGCTTCTTCTGTTCGATCGTTTAACTTAGCCATAATGATAAGATTGCCACGACCATCTTTTACGCCAATGTCTTACATAAGAGTTGTTGCCAATGCTGATGTTATTCTATCAGACATACCAAATCTGTCACACATCATAGCAAAGTTGAAAGCATCGTATCTGGTAGTATATGGTCCTCGTCTCGTTAGAGATGCATCTTGTGCATCTACAGAATGTAAACTATGTTCATTACGTATGTTTGACGCCGTCTCTCTTCAATTGTTTCTATTATTGTACACGTAGATCTTCTGTCGTTATGTTGATCCATCAGAAACTCTTTCAACTGTTCTGGAATCAATCCACATGAGCAAAGAGCTGCGTTCAAGTCACATTTACACTTTCCAAAATAAAATAACGTAGGAACACTGTGAGTGTGGAGGCTTTTGTGTTGCATTTATCTTTAGTGTAGTTTTTGTCAATCAAAGTATTCAATGTTCTAACAATCACCCATGTGCTGGATTCCGATTCGTTTTTATTTCACAAAAAACTTACTTTTTAAGTGGCCGTTTTTACAAAGTTCAATCGCAAAACATATATGTTTTGCTGCCAAAAATTAAAGAAGACAAAAAAACAGAACTTTTATTGAATCTCCTACCGACTGACTTCTTGTCCTGTGTTTTCCCCTGTAAACACAAATAAAATATAAATAATCATTCATAAACATACATTTTATTAAAATACTTACATTTCTTTATGCAACTTCCTTGTTTAATACTTTCAAATTATTACTTGAATATGTGCGCCGCCAAAACAAAATGCAAAACCAAAATGATATATGAAAGAGTGGCCACTGTTACTCACTTAGACTTTGAGTGAAAATTACAATTTTCACTCATTTAAAAGCATAGAACTTAGGAAATAATAGTTTTTTCATTCTTGTCTCACATATGTCGTCGTGTTTATGTTGATATATTTGCGATATAACTTTAAAAATAAGTAAACTGATTGTCGAATTTCTTAAATCTATGGCTCTGGCAACTTCGGATTTTCGAACATCTTATACATAAAATTGTATAATTGTGGAATGAAAACAGAATGGAAAAATCAACATTTTCAGATAATTTTGTTTAAAGACTTTTTGCGAATACATGCTTGAGAAACTTTTACTTTTGAACAACCAAGTTAAGAAAATACATACTCGGCTTAGTTTGCATTTTTGATACAGAAAATGTCATTTACTTTTACTTTCACAACAACATTTGATTGTGAAACAATTTCACAAAATGTCTTGTGAAATTAACGTCCAGAACACCATTTTTGTGAAAAAAAATTCACTTTTAAACAATTCGGAATGCAGAACATGGGCGAACCTTTCACTTGCATATAATTTCAATATTAAGTTTGCTCCAAATTATAATAAATTTGTCTGTAATATGGGGAGTAAATATTTTATATGAAAACATTTTACTTTTCATTTTAGCACGTTCGGCCAAGAAAAAATAACATCTTAAAATATCCTCTTTAATTGGCAGGTTGAGACCACTCAAATCAGAAGAAATACCAAAAGCAGCAACATAGTGAGAAAGCATAAATAAGAATGTTTCAAACAACTGCCACTTTCAGTACTTGTTGATGTTGGTGCGGCTTGCAAGGTTTAAGGCACTGGATCCATAGTTAAACTGATATTGTTTTTCTTTATTTGAAATATTAATTGACGGCCTTTCTTCAATTTAAGTTTTTGGATTTTTGTCTACATATTTTCACTTCTGTTATAGGAAATCACTTTTTGAAGTTTTAATGGGTTTTTCTAGGAAAAAGATTTAACTTCACTGTTTGTAGCAAATTTGCTTGAGAAAATAATTATACTTCACTTTTTGCAATAAATAATATTAGTTTTGATTAAATGCTTAAAAAAATTTACGAGTTTTTCGTAATCCGGTCTGATCACAAGAACGACATAGAATAGAATGAAGAAGTCTAACATTTGTGGTTGGAGAGTGCACGATAGCGACACTTTTTCATATTTTTGATTATAATCACTTATCGCTATATAGCCGTTTGCTTTGCAACTTGCTGGTAACCAAAACACGACTACTTTTCCATTTCCATACACACTTGGACCAGCCTAGTGTAGAGTGCCTTCCCCTTCCCTAATCTTTAACGCTGAACATTTTTTGCTATTTCAAATTTGGGAATGCATTATGAGAAAGTCAAATATTCGTAAATTTCACAATTTCGTAAATTTTCCAAAAAATGTACGAAAGCGCCCTCTGGTGGCAATCAGAAATAAATTTAAAAAATTAAATGAACCAAAAAACCCCCAAATACACATTTGGCTAGAGGAAATACAATTGTCTATTGCCTTTTTAGTCCAATATCTAACTCGATTCTTGAATATTTTGGAAAAAATACCTATTTTGAAAAAGGGCGGTTTCTTCGGCAAAGTTTCTTTAATGACCCATAGAACAATAATCGCAATGAGCGTTTGTACATTTTTTCGACCCACCCATAAACATGTAACCTGTCGACGGATCCAATAATTCAGAAATAAAGTGTACAACAAAATAAATTTCTCTGTCGTATATAATCCGAACTAGAATAGCTTCTCTATAAGAAGCAATAATCTGTTATAAAACTGGAACAACTTTTTTACAAGAAAATAACATTTATGCTTTATACAATTTACTTTTACTTACCATTATCCAAATTATTTTGTATGAATTGCTTTACAAATTCTTTGAATCTATAACGAAACGAGAAATGGTTTTATTTAGCTGCTATTAGTTTGTCCGATGATTTGTTTGTCCAACCTACCTATTTACTAAACGTGGCGCAGGCGTTAAATGACCCGGTATCATCAATTTTTTATGTTCAACCCCCTCGTTTTTGAAAAACTGCAACATGGGATATGTAATGTCATGTAATTTACATAAAATACGTATAGGACAACTTACATTTGGATCATAATAACGGTTTGTATTGGTTAAATCTATGATTACACCCAAGTTAGGGACTTTCTCCAATAAGAGTTTGCCATGCAATCGATCACTTTCGTTTACAAGCTTATTGATATGCTAAAAATTTAAAAAAATAAATAAATTAGAGGTTTTTCAAGGCAGCACCACAAAGAAAGTTAGAAGCGGAGAACTAAGATGGAGAAAGAAACATTTTAATTAACAGAATTATGACCGATTCAAAGGAATACAAAATGCTAATGCTAATGTTGAGGCGATGTTTTGAGATACAATCTTCCAATGAAGAACAAATTATTACTGATTGAACGATAGCTTTGATGTTAAGCAACCTTAGCCGTTAAATAAATATAATTCATAGATTCTCAAAGGCATCAAATTTGAATACTGCAACTAGGATACTATACGTTTTTTTGTTTATTTTAGAGCCTTAACATTTCACGAGCAATTTTACAAAACTTCCAGAGAAATATCGAAAACATTCCAAAAGTATTATATTAAGTTGTTCGCACGAAATATCGGCAACATTTTAATGTTTCTAAGAACGACTACAGAACCGACTTAAACACACTCTCACGCTAAGTCAACAAGAAGAACCGAGATCCATTAAAAAAATTATATTTTTTGAATGTCAGATAACTTAATGGACGTATCAAATTCGCCAATACATACATATTTTTCGGTTTTACGGGTATTATCTTGTCGCCCAACCAGCCATCGACACAACTTTTGTACGGGATGTACTAAAATGGCTATGGCAAGATGCTACATGTTTTATTAGGTGACTGGCGTTTGACAATATGGAACCTAATACCTAATTTCATTAAGATCTAAAGTGTTTTACACGATTTTTTGTGTCGACATCCCGGATGCCCACCCAGCTTTTGTACAGGGGCTACCAGAATGGGCGTGGCAACCTCGTCAATTTTCTCCACTAAAGTACTCACATACTTTACTAGAAAAAAGTTTTAAAACAAACATCAGTATCATCAGTTGGGGCGTTGACCAGCCGGACAGACAAACTGGCATGGATCAAGTCATAAACATTTCAAAAACGAATTTAGTCCAGAGACACCTTAGGTCTAATATGACTTCTATGCGTTACACATTTTTCCGCAGCCAACGATATATACCCCAACACTGATTTCCAAAAAGAGAGGGCAAGTTTTAAAGAAGTTGTGTTGCCTGGTTGACTTAGGTAAACATTTTTTGTATAAAACTAAAACACTTCGATTTATTACCTATGCTATTAGGCAATCCCCATTCGTATTGGCTTTGTAAAATTTACATTTGAAAATATGTAACTCTATTCAAAATTTATTTGATTTCGAATGCCAGAATATAAAAAAATTCTAAAAAACAATCCAATCGGGAATACGGGAACAGAATTTATTTCATTGAATAAAGGTAACTAATAATTTAGTAATGTATGCTCATATTAATGGTTTGATTATTAATTTCTTGAAATTCGAGGAAGTATATCTCTCTAAGTTCACTTAATGGGAAGAATATGGTTCTCCTAATCCCCACAGTTGTTGTTGCTTCAAAGGGGTTCGTCAATGGTTGTTAGGTTGGAATTCATCGTGATTCGGAACAGTTGATGGAAACTATATCGATGTTTGGACCATTGACGATCATAACACGATGATGCTAATCGCATTTGCCGACACTTACTGGTTGTAACCAATGGTGTATTTGACGGCTTTCATGATTACACTGACTCATTGGAAGAAGAAACAGATGATTTTAAACAACATAAATATTGATGTACGGTGCTGCATTAACACTTTACCCTCATCATAATCAATCACCACGTTACCCCAATCAAAGCGCAGTGGATTATGTAACCTTCTTCAGCAGTATTATAGCTTCCCTTTAAATATGTTTCATGAATAAAGATTTTTAAATATAATTTATTGTGTAATTGTCCACTTAACTATTGGGAGTGTATGTAGTTATTCAAATGCAGAATAGTTAATTTATTAGAAAATATAACTATAATGTACGATAAATTTACCAAAATAGTTTTGTACAATTACTTATTTAGCGTAGTTAAATTTACAAAATAAAAAAATTAAATTACCTAAAATTTTAGGTAACAGGCCCTTAGACCTGTGGATAAGTTGCTCGACTTCAAGTTGACATCAACTTCGATAACTAGACATCAACTTCGATTTTGCCCTTACACTCTCAAACTAATTGAGGCAACTTCATTTTCTTGTCAGATGTCGGAATGAAAGGTGGTGAGCGCACTGCGAAAATATCACAAATTTTACGAAAAAACGCCATTTTTATTTTCTTTAAATATTTATAAATAACACTACAAATCATATTTATTTGGTTTATATTTTTCCGATAATGTTTAATTTATTTATTTTTTGGTTCAATTATTTACATTTTGCCGATAATGTTGCCTCATGAACGTTTCTCACCGAAATGCGTATGAAAGTTGATGCATCTTCCCCTTACACTGGTGGATAAGTTGATATCAACTTCAAAAAACCAAAATGGCTTTGATTTTACATCAACTAGTTTGTACAAACCACCAACTTCACCTTACACCATGGATAAGTTGATGTCAACTTGAAGTCGCTGCAACTTATCCACAGGTCTAAGGGCACCTTAAGCTGTTTGTTCGTATTGCAGTAGAACATAGCAAACCCTATGTTGCCTTAGCACTTGGTGAAATTATACAATATTTTTAGGCAATATTACTTCGATTTTTTTTTCTGTGTATATTAAAATTGAGATAAGGAAAATATGAGTTTAGCGTCACACTAAAGTGACGGTTCGTCTTACTATTCTCAGCTTAAGTTGGCAAGAAACAAAAAAGGAAAAGCAAATATAGCTTTGTCAATTGGTTGTGTTGTTTGAAGTATTCAAAGTGAAAATAATTGAATAAAATGAAAACTAATTTAAAAGACAAATTTTCAAAGACTACTTTGCCTTAATGAAAAATAGTACTAGAATACGGGAGATGGCTAATGTCAGAGTTTAATACTCGTTCTTTCTTGATTTTGAATATTTTATATTTCCGCGGTTCAATAATATTTTTGTAAACGTCAATCAATTTTCCTACTTAACTTAAATAAATTTTTCAACTCAGTGTAGAATTTAAAACCGGCGGTGAGTTTAGAATTTAAGGGCCAACGAAATAAAAATATGTGCGTTTCCGATTTTATTTCAGATCATACCGTCAGCGGATCAAGTAAAATTATAGGCATTCATTTATTTACTATTTGTCTTACAATATCTAAAAATTGTATCGAAGCCCATAGAATTAGGAAACGCTTTCTACAACATAAATGTCCTTGGAGAACCTAAAAAATACATCTTCAGACGTTTATTTCTGGATGTGAAAACCCTCAGGAGGAAAACATTAAGGGTAGACTCAAAACTGATTTGATCACAAATTATTAATAACGACTCTTAATGTGAATCGGGTCGAGTATAGAAGCACATCGCTGGCTCAAATGCAAAACAAAGTACTTAAAAAAAATATATTAAAACCGCTTGTAGGTGTAAGTCTCCCTCACAAAGCACGGCAGTGACAAATTAGTAACTTATAGTTGTCTAACAGCAGAATATACACTATAAAAGCTAAATTTACATGGTGATTAAATTTTAGTTTGTCATCCAAACAATCATCCAATGTGCAAACTTCAAACACATTACATTGTACACTACATTAAGACTTTCCACGCCTCGATTTGAAAAAATCATTGAATTGGTTTTAGAAGCGTTCACAGAGACCGTAATCTCCGACACCCAAATATTCAACATTTCAATTAACATTTAAAACTTCTTCCCCGTTAGAACTTACAAAAAGTGATAATCTACCTTAAATAGTAGATGAATGTCGTCTGCGAAGGCTTATGGAACACACCAGTTATTTCACTTAGAAACAAAGATCGTTAATAAAAAAAAATACAGAATAAAAAGAATAGTAACTAGGACACTTCACTTCCGACCGAAATTACTTCAATATGGCCGAAAACAAACATGTAGTGCTCCAACCATTTCTGAGCCACACTGGCCAACGTCGTTGATAAAAAAAAAAACAGAATAAAAGAATATGGCCGAAAACAAAGATGTAGTGCTCCAATCATTTCTGAGCCACACTGGCCAACGTCATCAAAACGATATTAGCTATAAAGCGAAAGATGTTTTGAAATATGGGGAAATACTATCTTCAAAAACTTTAAAATATACAAATCAAATACATTCTTAACAGCTGAGAATGTCTTTCCCGTATCGCACTGATGGTTTACGTGGCTGCTAAAGATACTATTCAGCATCAATTAGTGTCTTGAGACACCGTTTGAAATGACGCATGAGTTTATAGTCGTCCATAGTTATCTAGTCATTTTATTTACAAAAAATGGCCCTTAACTTTGGTCTCTCTTGTCAACGATATGGCTGTATTTTTGGAACGAAGTTCCTTATCGCACATTACGGGATGGGGGCTAAATGAAAAAATTTTAAACAATCTCTATTTAAAACGGTTTTATGCTATAAGTCAGTATACAACCCAGTATTATTCTGCATACTTTTAGGATTTGGTAATTATTACTAGATTTGTACAGTCTGGGATGTATGAGGTAGGGATGCTAAACGGGATTGATTTTAAAAATCCCGGAATTCGGGATTTTTGTAAATCCCGATCCCGATATCGCGGGATTTTTGGTATTTTTCGGGCTTCTATTTTTACATTTTTTTGGAAACAGGTCTATTTTACGGCTCCCATACGAAAACGTTATCTTTTATTTATTTCTTTTCTTTCGGAGTTGCCCCGCAAACATTGGTCCTTCGAACGAAGTACTGGAAGTACTACCAAGATGGTATAATGTAACCGCAAGTCGTTATTTGTTGACAAACTAAACTGTCAACTAAAAGTGTTGCCAAATAGTAATAACTATTTGCCCAGACTGGGTATTTTCAGCATTTGTACCTAAACACAATACATTTTCAATTTTCCCTTTTTAAATTTTCCTTTTTTATATATATATTGTAGGCCAGATCACGTGTCGACTAGACCGTAGCAACAAGCTACTCTATTTCAAAAGGAAGTGACCAAACCAAATATAACAAACCTCAAACCATGAACATGTACTATTTGAATTTTAAACGAGCGAATACGAGTGCATTCATTGCTTGGTATGTTCGGGTCAAATTATATTCGTTTTGCTTTTTGTTTTCTTGAGTACCGTTCTCATACATTCCGATACATGTAACAACAGCATCAACGAATAATTGTTTTGTTCGTGTGTGTTTGTTTCTATCTGCGAAAACACAAAACCTAACACATTTATTTCACATTCCTGTGTTTCATGGCTTACTCATGGTAGAATTATCTTTTAGGTAGCCGCATTAGCAATTCCGTTGTTAAGCTGTCAAAATTAGCTGAAAAATTAAAAACACTATGAACACAAAATGTGAAAAATTTTATAAGCTTCTCTTACTTGATACAAAGTCTATGCTATTAAATTGCATTTTGATTGAAATTCTTTGAATTTCATTAACAAAAAAAAGAAACAAAATCGAATTTGGCAGCTTACACGCGGAAAAGACTTATGATCTACCGTCAGATCATAAGACGCATTATGGCCTACGCGGTCCCTGATTGGTTTGGAATCTCTTCCTGCCAGATGGAGAGACTTTGGAGATGGGAAAGACGCATCCTTATGAGCTGCTTGGGCTTGCGGATGCGGATAGCCGACGATGGTTCGGTTAGGATGCCATCCTGTGCTACGATATACAGGATGGTCGACATTGACAGAATAGACGTGTACCTTGTTAGGGGTGCACTTAAATTTCTAGAAAGGGCAGCCTTTCTAGAAAACGGACTTGTTGAGAGTAGTTTGGTCCAGGATGAACGCGTGGAGCTACTTCTTGAATTAGGATATAGGCCGCCGGTTGGCCTCGCGATCTTTGATGACAAACTCCTATGCTATCATAGTAGGAAAGAATCTTTTGACCTGGACGACCCTGTCTACATTACGGACCAGTAGTGGCACTTCGTACCAGTAGATAGGAATTGTAAATAATTATAAATATGTGTATATACATAGTAGTTTTAAAAAAATAAAATAAATGGTTTCCCGTTACATCCCATGAAGGGATTAGGGAGATCTTCTCACAACCAGTGACCTGTGCGCGTTCCAGTTTTACACTCACTGATTGGGACCTACAGTTTAACACCGGTTCCGAACGGTATTTTTGAGAAGCATTTTCATGGCTAAATACTCGATAGTGTCGCCGTTACTATGTGAGATGACCGCCGTCGAAAGAAATTTTAAGGTGGTCAGAGCAGGGATCGAACCCAGGATCTCAAGTACAAGAGGCGCGCACACTACCATTGCACCACCGACGGCAATGACACATTAATAATTAAATATAAAATAATCGCGGGAACAGACCTAGTATAGATCGGCACGTCCAATTTTTTTGATTTTTTTTTTGGTTGTAGGGATCGCTATTTTAAGTAAAAAAAGTAAAATAAAAAAATCGGGGGGAACTCCTATTTTGGGAGTTACGGGCCAAGTAGCCCTGGCAGGGACCTATGTTGCTCGTACCGTGTGGTAGAACTTTTGGAAAATCGTTAAATTTATATTGCAATTAGTCGCCCGGCCGTCCGGCCGGGCTCAGGCAGGGGGGTTAAAATTCCCTCTGTACCTGAAGTCGATGTGTGGCAAAATCCGAAAAATCACTCGATTGCTTGAAAAAAAAATATTTTCTGGATATTTTTAAAAATCCGATACGTGGATAACTAAGCAGTTATCGAAAAAATGTATTTATTTATTTTTGTTTATTTCGACTCGTTTTACACAAAAAAGTTGTGAAATCGGTCCCATAACACGGCACCACACTCGTAGTATCATCCTGTATGTCCGAACTTTGGGTGCCCACAACTCCGAAAATAGGCGTTGCCCCCCATTTTTTTATTTAATTTTTTTTACTTAAAATTAAAAGTTCTATCCAATGGTAATAGTTTGGAGCCGAAGCGAGTTGCCGACCTATTCTAGGTTTAAGCCGCCGAATGCCATTTTTTACAAAAAAAAAGGCGTGGTCAAAAATCGAAATTTTGAAATTGATCCCCAATGGGTTGGGTTAATAGAATAATTTTGTTTAAGCCACTAGGATATTTCCGACAGCTTTCCATCGATACATAAATATCTCAGGTACTTTTAGCGGTTAATTAGATTTTTTTTACCAATCCGTGTTGTCGGTAAAATAGACCTACGCCTTTTTTAGGAAAATAAAACAATATAAATATTAGACAATTTTTAAAAATTCCACTATCCCATAACTCGATAACTAAGTGAGTTATCAAAAGCGAGTTATCAAAAAATTCTTGAGTTTAGTTTGACTTGTTTTATACAAAAAAGTGATGATATCAATAGCTTTACACGGTAACTTAACGCCATAACCCCACATAACCGAAATTTCGGGACCCATATCTCCGAAACTATGCATTTGCCCTGATTTTATTTTACTTTTTTTGCTCAAAATAATGTTCAACCCCGACGCAGCAAGTTTTTTTAATTTTTGGAGAGTAAGCCGTATAATAGACATAAGCCATTTTGGCTCCCAAGAGAATTCCATACTTTACTTTCCTATATGCTATTGTATAACACACATCAAGAACCAACATTTCTCTGCAAATATTACCTATTTCCTTTCAACTTGTTGTTGAACTTTATTTCATTCTTACCTCTCTCAGTGGAACTTTAAAGGCTATAAATCTTGTACCCTCAACACGTTCTCCAATGGGCCGATACTTCAGCCACCTACATACATCAAAAGAAAAACACTACAGAATCCATCGGTGACTTTGTATCATATTTACCACTTACCTGTCGGGTATTTGGGGTGCCATTTTTAGTAAATGGGTTTTGTTACTTCTTCTAGCAGTTGAAATTAACTTTAAACTAAAGAAATTGCCTAAAATACTGAAAATATTCAGTAAATAACAATCATAAAACCGTAAACACCAGCCAGGGCAAGTTTATTGCCAACACTAGCGTATGACAAAATTATCTACCAGGTAGTTGCATTAGAAATTGTGTGGTTAAGTTGTAAAAATTAACAGATTAATGAAAAACACTGTCCACAAAATGTGAAAAATTTAACAAGCTTGTCTCACTTGATACAACTTCTATGCTTTAAATTGCATCTTGATGGAAACTATTTGAATATAATCAACAAACAAAAAATAACAAATACAAATTTGACAGTTTACTCATAAAAATATGAAAAAACCACAAATAAGCTGGCCTGGCGCTATTACCTGTTAGATAATTCTACCAACCACAAACGTGGAATCAATGGTACAATAATATTTTCATGGTAATAGCGCGCGTTGTTGCTGTTGCAAGCAGCATCAACAGTTATATTCGCTTCAGTTGTCAAACCCTAAACAAATACATACAAACAAAACAAGAATTCAAAAGAGTACAAAAACAAAATACATGTGAGTTTCAAACCTGAAGCTAAAGTTCACATGAAAAAAATTAAATCCGCTGTTCAAACGACTTTACCATATACATATTAGTGGTATTCATGCAAGGAAGAAAACCTAGAACTTTTGCTCAGCGTAAGTTTGCCCCGAAGCGTTTCATGAGGCACCAAGTAAAGTTGCTCAGTGTATCTGTGCAGCAATTGTCAAAAAAGGCTGATAAAGTAGATATATATACATACTCATATACATATACATACGTATATGCTTTACCTATTCCATTATTTTATTTTTTTCAGATTAATTAAAAACCCTTTCTCTTTTTCAATACAAAAATATTGTCATTGAAATGTCAAAAGTTTTCACGTTTCTGTTTCCAGGTTTGCTCGGCAAATTTGCCTCGAAAACTTTCCACTTTTGTGCAAGTCGGTTTGTATGGGAAATTTTTTTGTTTTGACGTTTGCTGTGCAAGTTTACGATGTTTTCGAGGTTCTTTCGAGCTTTCGTGAAGACCGCTATTATTGTACCACGGTGTAGTCAAAGACGGTGTGGGTTTTTGGGTGTAGTACGCACTAAAACGTCTTTCATACGCATTTCCATAAAGCAACTATGCTATAGAGAAGAAAATTTACTCGTCGTTTCATTGTTGTACTTTCCATACCCAGTTATTGTCAAAATAAGCTGATAAAAATTTACATGTGCAATTGTGAACATAGATAGATGAAATCAAAAGAGAATGCTCTCACACAAACAACTTTGACATTTACTGGGTACGATGAATGTAAACAAGGGAAATCATATGGGCTGAAGCTACTACCTTGTATTTGTATAATGTGTACATCCTTTTTGGCATTTACCAGTGTTGCCAACCCTTATAAGGTGAAATGCACAAACAGCATCATGCGTGATACAAGTACAAGGTAGTAGCGTAAGCCCAGCTGATTTCCTATGTTTATATTTCATCGGACCTAGAAAATGTCAAAGTAGTTTGTGTGAGTTCCTTTGATTTTATCTATCTATGTTCACAATTCAGCATGTATGTGCAAAATTTTTATCAGTTGATTTTTGCAGTAACTCGGTGGTAAAATCAAAAACGATGTACAAGTAGACAGTCAAAATTTCTCTTCACTCAAATGCCAATAAACAAAACGAGTGGAACCCTAGTACTTCTCTACTCTGTCTCTTACTCTCTTCATTGAATATTTCAATACACGAGCAGCTGTTTGATAGTGTTATTGTATATAACTATACAAATTCCAACCATGTTGAAGTAAAATTAAATAAACTATGCAAAAAGTATGAAATAAGCAAGATATGACGCGAGAGAGAAATCCGTTTGAGTGAACTCCTAGTACTTTTTGGTTATCTTTTACCAGGGTTGCCAAGTTGCGCACATTTTCTGGTCATCTAATTGTAAATCGTCTTTGGTAAAATCACAACAATGCTAATGGTATGCAGAGAGGATGAAAAAAGGTAGAGAAGAAAAAAAGTGCACAATTTGGCAACTCTCGTAAAAGAGAACAAAAACGATGTACAAGTATGCCTTATTCACGATGCCGCGAAATTGAAGTCTTTCGCAATTTGGGTCGAAATTGAGTTGAAATTGCTCAATTTCGCATATATTTTGACAACTATGAAATTGAGATATTTACGACAATTTCGTTGAAATTGACTTGAAATTGTCGTATACAACGCTGTTTTTACTCAGCAAAATTAACTTAGTACTCTTTTTTGCACATATGCAAGAATACAAAGCCGACAGAAAATTTTCTGATGTGCCGCCGTCGTAGATAATTTTTTGAAGTTCACGCCGCCGTCGTTAAGACATGCTTCGACTTAAAATGTTGGCCGATATTATCAGTTTGGCCGCATTTAAAGGCCCGAATTACTAAAAAAATTATCTAATTTTTTTATACAACTAACGAGATGAACCTAAAAGTAACGTCTGCCGAAAAATTACATTTAATAAAAACTCAGTTGCTGCCGTCGATATATTTTTTTTGTTGCTCTAACGCCGTCGATAATTATGGATCGGCTTCGTTCACCGAACACGTGGTTACTAAAATTGCAAAAAAAAAAACCAAAACAATTGTATGCTGCCTCATTCATCAGATTGAAATTTTAAGTTTACATCGAAATAGGGTCGAGAAAATAAACTATAAACCGTGGTGAATCAGTTATTCATGTTAAAGTTCACATATCATTCATTTATTTAATTGTTTTCATTCAGTTCCTAACATAATTTTGGTTATTATGCCCAGGCACTAAAATTTTACTAATGGCAATATTTGTAAACAAACAGTTGTCATTTTTCAACGAAATTGCTCAAAAGCCAGTGTGAACGATTTCAATTTCGTTCGACAATTTCAACAAAAACGATGTACAAGTAGACAGTCAAAATTTCTCTTCACTCAAGTGCCAACAAACAAAACGAGTGAAACCCTAGTACTTCTCTACTCTCTGTCTTACTCTCTTCATTGAATATTTCAATATACGAGCAGCGGTTTGATAGTGTTATTTTATATAACTATAAAAATTCCAACCATGTTGAAGTAAAATTACATAAACTATGCAAAAAGTATGAAATAATCAAGATATGACGCGAGAGAGAAATGCGTTTGAGTGAACTCCTAGCACTTTTTGGTTCTCTTTTACCAGGGTTGCCAAGTTGCGCACATCTTCTGGTCGTCTAATTGTAAATCGTCTTTGATTTCAATCCGAAATTGTCAATTTCGTGGCAGCGTGAACAAGGCAGTAGAGAAGAAAAAACCGGTCAATTTGGCAACCCTAGTAGAGGAGAACCAAAAAGGCCGACGTAATTCACTCAAACGCATTTCTCTCTCCCGTCATAACCTGATTATTTCATGCTTTTTACATACTTTATGTAATTTTATTTAAACATGGTTGGAGTTTTATAGTTATATACTGTAATATGATCAAAAACTTCTCGTGTATTGAAATATTCAATGAAGAGGGTAAGAGAGAGAGAGAGCAGAGAAATGAGGCGATTCATTCGTTTTCTTTGTTGGCATTCCACTCCATGAGTAAATTTTCTTCTCTATTTAAAATTATATACTCTTTGCCAAAAAGTTGACGCGATGCAATCAAATTCATTTCTCTCTCGTGTCGTAACTTCATTATTTCATACTGTTTATCACAAAAACGATGTACAAGTAGACAGTCAAAATTTCTCTTCACTCAAATGCCAACAAATACAACGAGTGAAACCCTAGGCATTCTCTGTTCTCTCTCTTACTCTCTTCATAGAATATTTCAATACACGAACAGCTTTTTGATAGTGTTACTGTATATAACTATACAAAATTCAACCATGTTGAAATAAAATTACATAAACTATGCAAAAAGTATGAAATAATCAAGATATGACACGAGAGAGAAATGCGTTTGAGTGAATATCCGGCACTTTTTGGTTCTCTTTTACCAGGGTTGCCAAATTGCGCACATCTTCTGGTTGTCTACTTCTTGATCGTCTTTGTTTATCATTCAAAGATGATAAAGAAAGGTAGAGAAGAAAATTTACTCACTGTGTGGAATGCCAACACACAGTGCCTCGTTTCTCTGCTCTCTCTTACTCTCTTCGTTGAATAAGTGTTTTTTACCCGCTAAAGTTAATTATAGCTTAATTAGTACGGGACAGCTAAGCGATATTAAGTGTCATTTCAATTTCTCACTTAAATTCCGACTTGATCAATGACAATGTTGGCACATGTTCAATTTCAAGAAATGGCAACAAAAAGTTATCTTACATAAATTTTGTTATCAATTCTAGTGACTGAAAATGTTATCAAGGAGAGACTCAAAAGCAGAAATTTGCAAAATGGCTTACACATGGTAAGTTCATTAAAATTATTTTATTTAATGAAGATTATCTCTAAATTTGAAGGATAGATTTTTATTTCCGATTGAAAACAAAATTGGAATTAAATTGCTCACAACAACGCGCGGTAAATCGTCACCTGAGAATTATTTAGGCCTAAACCCCGTTTTTAGGAAACTTTCAAACAAACTGACAAAGAAACTTTCCACAGCAGCCCTTTTATTAAAACTTCGAATTTATTTTCATTTAAGTATTTATTGAAGGGCGTCGCGCTTGAAAACAATTTGTCTACTCAGTTATTAAAATCGAACTGATTTTGCATTGGTTTTCGTTGCCCTTTTGGAGTTGTTTGTTATTTGCAGAGAATCGCTGCCGTTATTAAGCTATTCAAATCAAAGGGCCGCTGACAAACGCACACACATGTATGTATATACATATGGGCACAAATTGATAAACAAACAAAAAGCAAGGAAGGAATAGAAAATAAATGAAGTTCAATGCCAAAGTGTAATGACTACATAAGCGACTTAGAATTTGGTAAATGGTTTACACAATTTGCAATGTCGGTGGTAACAGTTTCGATATATCGGCTTTTCGATTATCTCATCAATTCTGAGATATTCTGTATCGACTTTGATCTACATTCACATTTTTAACGTTTCATGATCATTACTCTGGTGCATAGGCTGTTTGGCGTATACGTCAAATTTTGCATTCAAAACTTACAAAAAATACTTTACATTTGTTTTAGTCCACGAAACATACACCAAAGCGGCGTTTTAAAACTAGACGACGGCGTTTGACTCCACCATATGGCAGTCTACATAATATGCATGGATTTGGGTCCACGTCTAACAAAATGGGTAACTTCTAAAAAAAATACAGCAGACAGTTGTACGAGGCCTTCGGCCACGGACTGTCCCTGCAGGCTGTGTCAGAGACACGGCCATTAAGTTTAACGTAGAATACGCCATCCGATAAGACAGAAAACATATATAACAATAAATTCATTTGCTTATATTATTTATCATTAATTGTTATATATGTTTTCTGTCTTATCGGATGGCGTATTCTACGTTAAACTTAATGGCCGTGTCTCTGACACAGCCTGCAGGGACAGTCCGTGGCCGAAGGCCTCGGACAACTGTCTGCTGTAATTTTTATATTTACCAACGGCATTTGATTCAAGTCCGTTTAAAAAAAAAATATTATGTTCAATTTTTTAAACTTAATTTAATTTATGTATTTTAATTAATATTTTTATTGAAATAAGTTCTGCGAATGTTGAGAGGGCCGCCCTAATATTAAAAAAGGTTTACCTTATCGAGTCTTCGCATTAGCATTCGAGCGTTGTGTGAAAGCTTTACGCTTTACAATTCAAAATTAATGTTACAACAGCTTTATTGAAGCTTTCGCAAAAAAGCTTTATTACGTTAGCTTACTGTTTGTTTCACTTTTTACTAGATACATGTTGCCAAGCAACATTAGCTTGCTGTTCGTTTCACTTTTTACTAGATACATGTTCCTAAGCAATGTTGAGCAACCAAAAACACTCAACCAAACACCACACATATGTTTGAGTGTGTGTTTAAAAAATTTTCATTTGAGAAATTAAAATACTAGAAATATATCAACCAATATGAAATGTATATCAAACGAAAGATAACATTTTCATTTACCTACAAAAAAAATTTTAAAAAAATTCATCTAACCGTTTCCTCAAATTCAATGAAATAAAGATTACAACAATAAAAACCTGACATGACTCCTCATACCGTAAGGTAAGACGTATTCTACGTCAAAAAGCTGCCTATGGGCCACAAAACCAGAAAATGTTACTTCAGTAAAAGCTTAATAACTTTTGAGATATTGTATGTAATTGAAAGATAATTTATATTTGTGTTCAAAACATATGCCCCAATAAGTATAGAATGGTAAAATTATAGATCAGGTATAGTCGTTTAAATTTGCTCCATGTCATTTTTCGTTTCATTTGTCAAAATCATATGTATTTTGTTATTATACTTGTTTTTATTCTTGCATTGTTGGTATATATTTGTGTAGAGTTTGAAAACTGAACCGAAGGAACGAAAATAAAATGTCTGTTGTTGTTGTTTACAACTACAACTACATCGACTGCTACCATGTATTTGATGGCACTGGCTACAAACTTGTTGCCGTATCTCATTTTTTTCAAACATTACAGCAAATGTTGCCACATATCGTAGTATTAAGTTAACAAACTGCCTTAATACTTCAATACACAAGCAGTTGTTTGATGATGTTATAGTATCTAACTATAGAAATTCCATCCATGTTTAAATATAATTACATAAAGTATGTAAAACGTATAAAATAATGAAGTTATAACGCGAGAGAGAAAATACGTTCGAGTGAATCGCGTCGACTTTTTGTTTCTCTTCTACGCGGGTAGCCAAATTGCACATTTTTCTTCCTCTCTACCTGTATTCATCCTCTTTGTTTCATTCAAAAAGGATGTACCAAGAACGAGCTGACGCGATTCACTCACACACATTTCTTTCCCGCGTCATAACTTGATTATTTCATACTTTATGTAATTTTATTTAAATATTTTTGGAATTTCTATAGTTAGATACAATAAAATCAACAGAGAACTGCTCGTGTTTTGAAATATTCAACGAAGAGAGTAAGTGAGAGAGCAGAGAAACGACGCGCTTCACTCGTTTTCTTTGTTGGCATTCGACTTAATGAGTAAATTTTCTTCTCTATACCATGGTTGCTATATGTTTCATTTAAACATGGTTGGAATCCGGTTCAGTTGTCAAACTTTACACAAATGCGTACCAACAATACAAGATTGTAAAAGATTACAAAACAAAATACATATCGTCAGCTGGAAATTATTTGTGGCACAAAATAATTCCCAGCTGACGGTATGAACAGTCGAACCAGGATTTAAACTCACGTTGGCGGAAAAAATAAAAACCCTGATCTGCATAGCTCACCTACCACGACATATCGAAAATTATGATGTAAATATAAGAGTTCGTTACCTTTTAATCTAAAAGTTGTTAAAATATTATTGATTTTTTTCTTCTTCCAGAAGAAGAATTCCAAAGTAATACCGGAGACAAACAACAACTGAAGCATGATAAAATTATCTATCGGGTAAACGCGTCAGCCCAGCTGATTTGTGGTTTTTTTCATGTTTTCCGTCGGTACGCTGTCAAATTCGATTTTGTTTCTCTTTGTTTGTTAATAAAATTCAAAGAATTTCAACCAAATTGTAATTTAATAGCATAGACTTTGTATCAAGTAAGACAATCTTATAAAAATGTTCACCTTACATTTCTTTCGACGACGGTTTTTCGCGATTATCCCGCTTTTTGTGCGATTATCCCGCATTTTGGGTGTCCCAGCCTAACTTGAATCTATAATGACAAAATGATTATATAAAAAATAAATCGCTTTTATTTATATATTTAATCTTATTTTAACTAAATACATGTATTTTTGTTAAGATTTTTATTTAAAACCAAAAAATTTGTTTTTTACCCATTTTGGTCGCAACCAGTTGCTCAGATTAGGTATAACAGTTGTTTAAATTTTCAAGGGCAAATTAGCACACATTTCTTAGAAGCACTGTGTGTTCTGGACACAGAATTACAGAATGAATTACTAATTTTAGCATAATGGTTTCGCAAGCGGCACAATTTTTGACGACATTTGGCCTAACTTTTTAGTCGGTCTCTGGCAACATGTAATAAAATTACATACATATTTCATTTCAAGTTATGAGGCGAGAGAGAAATGCGTTTGGGTGAATCGCGTCGACTTTTTGGTTCTCTTCTACGAGGGTTACCAAATTATGCAGTTGTTTGTTCTCTACATGTACATCCTCTTTTTTACACGGCATGTACTTTACATATCGCATGTCACTTTTGCAGATGAAAAATTTATGCATGTCTTGTGAACGCTGTCAAGCACGCCACATGAACAATGCATCATGCAATACATATGGCAATATTTGAAATAGGGCTATTTTTGTATGTAAAACTGTATCGCATCAGCTGGTTTTTGATAAACAACAAAGCGTTTGTGGAAGGAGAACAATTTCAAGGAGTGGTAAAATTAAATAATTACGCTGCACGCTGTAATTATAGTTGTTCTTCTTGAATCCATTTCACAAAATGTATAAAATTATGTTTTGTGACATGACAACATCAGCTGTTAATGACAGGCAGATGTTATGCCATGTGGTTTACATGCGAACGTTTAAACACAACAAATTAAAGCCGTGTTTTTTTTAATAATTTTGACAGTCATACGAAAAACAGACGGGTCAAAAAAGTGACATGCGATATGTAAAATACATGTCGTGTAAAGCCACCTTTAGGTAGGTACTTCCTACACAGAAAAAATTAACATAGGTAAAATTACCCAGTTTGTGTTTGGTGATTTTTATTTCTATGAAGCCAAGAAAAGGTGGCAAAATTGCCTAAATCAAAAGTAAAAAACACACTACCAACAGCAATGCGGAATTTACATTCTAATGTTGGAAAATTCCCTGCTTCTTATTTGTATATCAAGAATTGCTGCAAGGCAGCAGCATACCGATAGTACCGTGTTAATTGTATTACTACACCATTAATTTGTGAAAGGAAAAACAAAGAAGGAATTTTGCCAAAGTGTCTCAGCGTCCATTTTATTAAATTTCCCAAAAAATTACAGCAGACAGTTGTCCGAGGCCTGCGGCCACGGACTGTCCCTGCAGGCTGTGTCAGAGACACGGCCATTAAGTTTAACGTAGAATACGCCATCCGATAAGACAGAAAACATATATAACAATAAATTCATTTGCTTATATTATTTATCATTTATTGTTATATATGTTTTCTGTCTTATCGGATGGCGTATTCTACGTTAAACTTAATGGTCGTGTCTCTGGCACAGCCTGCAGGGACAGTCCGTGGCCGAAGGCCTCGGACAACTGTCTGCTGTAATTTTTATATTTACCAACGGCATTTGATTCAAGTCCGTTTAAAAAAAAAATATTATGTTCAATTTTTCTAAACTTAATTTAATTTATGTATTTTAATTAATATTTTTATTGAAATAAGTTCTGCGAATGTTGAGAGGGCCGCCCTAATATTAAAAAAGGTTTACCTTATCGAGTCTTCGCATTAGCATTCCAGCGTTGTGTGAAAGCTTTACGCTTTACAATTCAAAATTAATGTTACAACAGCTTTATTGAAGCTTTCGCAAAAAAGCTTTATTACGTTAGCTTACTGTTTGTTTCACTTTTTACTAGATACATGTTGCCATGTTCCTAAGCAATGTTGCGCAACCAAAAACACTCAACCAAACACCACACATATGTTTGAGTGTATGTGTTTAAACAATTTTCATTTGAGAAATTTAAATATTAGAAAGATATCAACCAATATGAAATGTATATCAAACGAAAGATAACATCTTCATTTACCTACAAAAAAAATTTTAAAAAAATTCATCTAGCCGTTTCCTCAAATTCAATGAAATAAAGATTACAACAATAAAAACCTGACATGACTCCTCATACCGTAAGGTAAGACGTATTCTACGTCAAAAAATAGTGCAAATTTTCAATTTCATAAAGAATTCTAGTTATTTATAAAACTTATGTATTTATTAATCTTATTAGATTGGATGTCACAAACAGAATGAACAATTATTTTTATACAATAATAACTTAAACATATAAATTCACAGAAAACATGATTTACAATATTAGAGTGTTGGAATAAAAAGTACATAATTCAATAAGAATTGTCAGTAAAAGTTTGATTCAAAGTGTTTAATTTGCATTGGCCAAGATAATAGCTGACCCTATGTTGCCCAATGCGCTGGCTGATATCAGACCATGAATTTGGGTAATTTTACACAAAGTTTTTTTTCCTGCGTAAATAAATATTTTGTTTTGACTCGGATTGACACTTGCATTCGGATCAAATTCTTTAAATTTAGCAAGAAAATTATCCAACAAGTTTCCCTTCAAAACTTTGTTTTATAATTACTACAAACTTACTTTTTTTGGGCAAAATAAACCAAAATTAAAGAAAAACTAAAGAATGTGAGAAAATGGAAAAGTAGCCCTCGCAGGAACCTATGTTTCTCGTACCGTGTGGTAGACCTTTTGGAAAATCGTTAAATTTACATTGTTATAAAATTCCCTCTGTACCTTAAGTCGATGTGTGGCAAAACCAGAAAAATCGCTTTATTTTTCTGGATGGTTACCATAATCAATCTCATGGTTACTGTACGTAAAAAAGTGGACTTATAGGGACTTACAGACATCAAAAATTATTTTAAAAAAATCGCGCAAAATTAATTTTTTTTAAAAAGTATCGAGTGATTTTTCCGATTTTGCAACACATCGACTTAAGGTACAGAGGGAATTTTAACCCCTCTGCCTGAGCCCTAAGTGCGACTAAGTGCAATATAAATTTAACGATTTTCCAAAAGTTCTACCACACGGTACGAGCAACATAGGTCCCTGCGAGGGCTACTTTTCCATTTCTCACATTCTTTACTTTTTCTTTAATTTTTGTTTATTTAAAAAAAATAATGTTTGCCTTCCCCTGGTCCTGAATTTTTGTCAATAACTTTTCGCCTGCAGTGCGATTTATAGGTGATTTGTAAAAACAACAATTTGTATCCAGTTTTACCTTTTAATAAAATTTACTATTTGGAATATCTCGAAAACTAAGCGAGATATCAAAAAAGTTTATTTAATTATTTTAGCTTATTTTGAGGCGCTTTACAAAGCAAAATAATTGCAAAAATACTTCCCGTTAATTAAATTTTTAATTTTCGAATATCTCGAAAACTAAGCAAAATATCAAAAATGTTTAATTATTTTTTTGTTCATTTTGACCTGTTCTATCAAAACAGATGATCACATTTCGACGTTACGGAAACTTTACTCGAACCGAATATGTTACATATCTGAATTTTGAAGGGCTATAACTCGGAAAATATGGGCCCCCTAAAAAAAATAAAAAAAATTGCTCAATTGCCCCTAAAATAGAGTTGTTCCCACATTTTTTAATATTTCTTTAATATTGTTTTTTGTTTTTTAAAATTTTTTTGCCTGCCCCTGGTCCTTAACTTCGCCCGTTTTTGTTTTCGCACTTAGGTTTATGTCGTTTATTCATTTATCGCCAGTTTTTATCGATAGAAACAAAATAAACAGTTTTGAAAACTAAACGATTTATCTGACAACACATTCTCGGATTTCAGTCAGATCTGATTTTTAGACAGATAAAGCTGTTGATGTGAACTTCGATTAAGAAATGCAACAATGTGTGGGATATATGTCTTACGAATTTGGCATCACTTTTTTGTATCTGAAACGCTAAATCAAATATGGCGGATGATTTACTGTGAAGTGGAGTATTTCTCAGTGTGCGTACGAAAAAGTCAACGAATAAAAGTGAACAAATAATAAAGTTTTGTTAAGATTTTTTGCTTATCGCTAAGGCTTTTATGTAAGTGCAGTGGTAAACAATGAAAATTAACTAAAGATCATAAGATAAAAGCAAAATCAAAAGGATTGTGAAAGAAAAGAATGAAAAAAATTGTGAGAAACCCCAGTGTACAACTACAGTCAAGGTTTTCTTCACTAGCACACCTATACAAACACGTATTTTGCTAGCTGGATATCGACAATGGTGCTGCTGCTGACACTAGCCACAAATATATACGCATAAAATCATATATATATATATAGAAGATTTATATCTATATATTTTGTTGTACATATAGAAGAGTATATAAGTGTATATATTAGCATATACATATTTTCTTCACATCTCTGGTGTAACCTTTTTCAGAGATTTTAAAGAAACCCCTTTAAAGGGTCTGACCTGGCCTATCCAATTTTTACAAAAAAAAAACCACTGCTAAAGTAAAAGAAAAATCATACAAGAAAAATAAACGAGAAAAAAGAAACTTGAATCACCAAAAAAGCGACAAGCGGACAGGGCCAATAGGACTGGCTACGCAAACACAGTGTGGTGAATAATATTGCTACAAATAGTTCAAACCCAACTCGGAAGCAAAAGAAATGAAAAAGATGTGGACAATAATTTCTTGAAAATTATCTAAAGTGTTTTGTTTGCTAAACTTGTGTGTATACATACATATGTATAAAGAAGATTTTTTGTTGAATTTCTACTTAATGGTAATGAAGTAGAAGAAGTATTGTACAAAAGAAAAGAAAAATAATTACGTTTCATTTTCTCAAAAAGTATTCGTCGTTGTAGTCGTCTCGTCGTCGTCGTTGACGTTATAAAATCTGTAGTTGGTTGTGTGGTTAATGTTTTTTTGTGTGCGAGTGTTTGTGTGGTGTGTATAATACAGCGAGCCAACCGACCAGCCGACCAAAACGATGAAAAGAAAGAAATTTTTGTCTTGTTTCATATTGTTTTTGTAACAACTAAACTTAACTGAAATTTTTGGTGGTGATGAAGCTGCAATTAAGAAAAAAAATAAGTAAAGTAGTTAGCTCAAGGCAAAACCGAAAAAGCCAACTCCCGAAACCCCCCAAGTAATAAACAAAAAGAACAGTAACAACTGAAATTTTTAAAAGGCAGTTCGTTAGCGTCTGGCTAAGAGAACAACATTAAACAATTGTTTTTTAAGTAAAAATAATTATTTTTCTACTTTGTGTTAAGTCTAGACGTAAGTAGTAACTTGGTACAATCTGATTTTGAATGTTTTTATTCCACTACTTTGCCCTTCTTTCCCTCTACAGCTTTCGCAAACATCAGCCTCAGTCTGTCTCTCTTGCTTTTTGTTTCTCTCCTTTCCTCTTACTATACCTACCTGCGCGTGTGTGTGTATGTTTATTCGGTGTCCCCACTACTTTTTACCCGACCTGCTCTAAATGAAAATAATATGTGAATGTTATTTTTCTTTATTAATTTGGGTCATTCAACAGTAGAAAAAGTCTCGTCGGCCGTTATATTTATAACGACAAATGATTACTCTTCTTTCTCCACTCTTAATTTTCACCGTTCTTAATATTCATGATAATTTTACCTCCCTGAACAAAAAAAAAACTGTCAGAAACGAAAAGAATAAGGAAGAATAGTCAAAAGTGAAGAAAATAAGTTTTTCTTTTGCTAGAAAAAAAACGAAAATGGTGGGGTATCGCCGACAATAACCTTAATGTTGGCTTTTTTGAGTCGGCTCGGCTCAGTGACCGGAAGATTCGGGTGACATTCGCATCCATATGAAGCAGCAATGCCGATTTATGTTTACTTTTCTCCTTAAAGCTACGGTCGCATAATCAGTTTAACCTGACAGATAAATCGGAACTATCGGAAATTTCTCAATGTGAACACACCTGTCTGTCGCCAGGCAATTTTCTATGTAAATTTACTTATCGACAACTAGCGTCAGATATGACGGTCTGATGAGTCGGAAGAATGGTGTATAACATTCGTCAAATTTTTATTCTTTAACATTTCATATTTATTAAAATTGTTTTTTTTCTACATTTCTTTCAGAAAGCTATACAACACATCAGCTACGTTAAGAAATGCATACTTCAAGCTTACCAGGCCAGGAACATTTTTCTAATTGAAAAATGGTTGGTTTTTGTTGGAATAATATCGCGTAGACAATTCAGTAAGCACACTCACTGGCATGACTAGTTTCGAACTCCGTGACAAGTTCAACGTCAGATGCCTAACTACTGTGCCTGAATAGATACGAACGGTTGATCATCAATCCTATATATACAAACTGAATTATTAATTATGCAATATACATAGTGGAATTAGTATCGACCAAAGATCCCTAAGTATCAACACACACTGAAAGGCCTATAATTCCAACACTAGAACAGACGGCTTTTTTCTACCATGTTCTTTTCCTCTTGCGTACTCACGGTGTTGCAGTGCGTTGAGGTGAATTTTTACTATATCACAGAGATGTATTTTTCTGTGGTGTAGATATTTTGATGACCGGGCTAGTGCCAGTGATGGTTTTGAATTATTTCATTTCACTTTATTTATGTCTATGGGTACGGGTTTCATACAGAAACGCATAGTTTAAGATGTATTGTTTCCAAGGTTGCATTCATCACAGGTGTATCGGCATAGACGAATGATGTCACTTTACCCCCAGCAAAAATAGTTTAAAAGCACCAAATTGTACGATATAAGCGGTCAACCCTCTGGTCCTAAACGTGAGATAAATAGGTCACCGAACTCACCTCTCAATAGGTCAATTGTTGCACGTGTTGAGTGACATTTAGCACCGTCTTGTTGAAATCACAAGTCGGCCAGATTCAGCTCGTCCATTTTCGGAAAAAAAGGCTTGAAATCTTTGAAGAAATATGACCCGATAGTGGAATACATCGATTATAATATGGAAGTCCTGCACTTGCCCTTGGTTGTCTATCATGCCAATTGCCTCCATTTTGCTTACCAATATACCCATTCAATTAGAAATGAGCTTCGTACTCTATACATATACAAAAAATGGTCGAAGTTCGCGAAAAAATTCTCACAGAGCACGACTTCTGATAATAAATTTTAACAACTTGTAAGAGTTGTTGGGGTGTGTAAGTCATTCTATGAACTAAGCACGTACATACAAATGTATGCCCTTACATAGGTCAATAATCATAAGGGAACTGTCAACAATACTTCACTGAAACCCAAACAGCAATAAAGTTATCCGCTACTTGGACTACTTTCGATATGTACTGAGAAGCGATGTAGAAACTTTATATAGGACAAGTGTAAAGTAAAAATATCCACACCGATGTATCAAAAATAAATGCATAGGCTGAGTGATATGAGAAACAAATGTCAAACGAAATCATCCCGGATTTTGCATAAACTAAAAATAATAAATTGATATGAATGTTTTCGTTTTGAATGATACACACGTTTTAGCCATGTGCAAAAATACCATAGAATAAAGTCTTCGATATTAACCTATATGGTGGCTATCTCTTACCATCAAACTAATTATGTTAATTAATCCGAATTTCTGCTCACTTATTGATAGTAAGTAACGGTGGCAGTTGTACAACGAAGGGACAAACCCCCAATCATAGTTGATAATCACCAAAATTTCAACTACGTCCCAGGTGGCTAACCTACGAATTGGTTGATGATAACTATATTTCTGAAAAATAAACATTTTTCACTTAACCGCTTAACCACTTAACACCGCTACTACGCTAGGGTCATTTGATGACTCAAATCGTATGTAAAAAATAAATGGTTTCCCATTACATCCCATGAAGGGACAGGGGAGAACTTCTCACAATCACTGAGCTGTGCGCTTTCCAGTTTTCACTCACTGATTGGGACCTACAGTTTTACACCGATTCCGAAACGTATTTTGAGAAGCTTTTTCATGGCTATATGCTCGATAGTGTCACCGTCACTATGCGAGGTGACCGTCTCCGAAAGAAATTTGAAGGAGGTCAGATCAGGGTTCGAACCCAGGATCTCATGTACAAGAGCCGCGCACACATACCATTGCACCACCGACGTTAACAATCGTATGTAACATTATCTTATTTGTTACTGGCGCATAACTGCAATAGTGCATAACATACAAAAAAAAACTCTGTCCATCACACCGACACAAAAATACTCTATCGACGACGTAAAAAACCTTAAAAAATGTTAATTTTTCTTATTGAAGAAAAACTTATACTCGAGTTGAAATTATATTTATTATTTGTGGCAAAAAGTCGCTAACGATTAATGTAGTTAATTTTGTATTTTTTTGTAATTCAACTACGGATTTCTTGAACTAAGCAAACTATTAATTTAATCGGTGTATAATTGTAAATGTTCTCCAAACGACGTTAACTCTTTCAAATTCAGTATAAGTCACTAGTAAAATAAATTGTACAATACAATACATTTTATGTTTTATTACACAGTTTAGCGCACAATTTGCCGATATTCCCTGCTTTTTAGTCTAATACTTATCGATTGATTTGTTTCGGTAAAGTGTCAACTTCTCTGTTGTGATTTACTATTATCACCGTTGAAATGTATACTTACATTTATCGTACATTTTGGACGGAAATTGTTTTGTTTTCAATCAAATTCTGCTATGTGAATCAATCAATTTCTGCTATGTGAATGTTCCTTAAGGCCAGGACTCACTATCAGATTTAGTCTTTGGATCTGTCAAAAATCGTATGTGTGCTGAAAAAAGAGGATAGTCTGGGTTGTATGCGAATAAGTATGAAAGAGGAACGAAAATAATTTGGACAGGTCTGTTAGATTTGCTCATGTTTTGAAAAGTTGCAAAAAATTAATATTTTCTCTGCAATCAGGGTTGTGTTTTGGGAGACAGCTGATAAGGATAACAATACCAGCTGATACAAAAATAGACACGCTATTATTCTGTTAAAATTATTTCAGTTTTCGTGAGGTAGTTGTGCAAAAGAATAAATAAATGAATATGTCCAAAAATATTAAAGTGAGTATGTTGTAAATACAAACGAAATCAAAATATGGTCAAAAGCAATCCAAAGAACCAACGTGATGTATTGGCATCAAACCTTACATTATGTGAAAACATATGGTTTTGCATCATTTTTGTGTGATGGTCTGGCATCCACAACACACTTGGATCGGATTTTTTCAAGTGTGATAAGATTCTGTCAGATTATTTTTTGAATAAATCGCACCACCATCTAGGATAGTGAGTCAGGGCCTTTACTGTGGAAGATGTAAGTATTTAAGCAGGTGGAAGCACTTCTGTAAATTCAAAAATTCATATTTTGCTTTTATACATGTGTGTCTAGTTTTAAGTTGGTATTATTATGTTGAATTGGACAATAGAAGAATGGAAAACGAAATGCCTGCTGTTGCCTATACAAGTGCAACACCTGCTGATCTCACCTTATTCGATACATCTTGCTACTGTTTGTATCATCCCTGATGCTATCTTACGCACCGACATTTATGGACATAGATATGGCTTTGTTTGTTTGTGTATACTACGTAACGGTACAATTGGGTACACTTACAACAGGCTTCCCGGTTTTCTATAGTTTGAAATAAAGTAACATGATTAATTACATTGAAGTGGTAATAAACTCTTTGTTACGTGACTTGATATTAAAAGGATCCAAAACGGAAATACCCATAAGGAATGTGACAGGTGTGTCCACAACTGCAAATGCCGTTGCCACCGCCTCTACAATCAACCTTCAAGGTCTGCAAAGAGAAAATTATGACATGTGTCGCTCTGAATTTAATATGCCGACAACAGATATTGCGGTAGGAAGACGACTTATTTATGGACACTTGGCCACAAGACATCGTTTTGCCTTGATTATTTACTTGCTCGGCCAAACACATGATCTCTTAATAAAGCGAAACTGCTGCACGTACCGCGAACTTTTGTACAAGAATGTACACATCCAATGTGATCCAGGGCAAATTTCTCGAGGAGTGAAAGATATATGTTGCATGTTAGGCCAAACGTCTTGGAATTTGGGTATATTTGCCAGCGGAAAGGGTATGATAACAGGTAGTTATAAATAAATTAGATGATTTATTTTAGTAACGATTAACTTGAAGATATTTTTCTTGCCGCTAAATAAATCTGTATGTTTTCAAAGGTCCTTTGTTGATTTATATGACCGGCGGTGATGTTATCGATTGCAGTTGTTTAACCTCACCCACACTTATACCTCCCAATTTTACTTACATTGACCATTTTGAGACATCAGCCCAAATGATATTGGTGGTGGAAAAGGATACAATTTATAAAAAACTGTTACTTTACAACCTATTTTCGGCCATGGAAGGCAAAGTGTTGCTTGTCACAGCTAAAGGTTATCCCGATGTATCGACTAGATGGCTGTTAAACAAACTTGTATGCGAAAACAGCTTATTGCTGTATATGATAGCTGATGGTGATCCTTTTGGTATTGAAATTATGCTTATTTATCGTCATGGCTCTCAGACTCTGTCGCAGAATGTTGCCGAATTAGCTTGCCCTTCATTAAAGTGGCTGGGGATTCATCCGTCGGATATTGTAAACATTAATGTACCCCGAGAATCGTTAGCCCCTGCGGACTATAGAAAAATTGACTCTTTACTAAATCGCCAATATGTCAGTGATGAAATACGTCGTGAATTAATTATCCTACGGCAGCATCAATACAAAGTTAAGATTGATAATATGTCGGTTCATTCGTTTGCATTATTCATCAATGACTACATTATTAATAAAATTAAAAGGAATATAATTATATAATAGCCGAGTAATTGCAATTACTCATCTTAAGCTTGCCCGTTTCCCTCTTTTTGTATGTTAATTTCCAATAAACTGATGCTGACTCATTATCTTTTGTTTTTTTTTCTACTGTTGAGGAATCTGACTTGAGGTCAAAAAGCCATTGGCTAAACGCAAAGGAAAAGGATAAACATATGCAAATAAATGCAATATTGAAGCTATATAATAAGGGGGGTTTGGAGAATGTAGCAAACATCTTTCTAGCATAAATATGCAAGTTTGCAAAGATATTTTCTATTGAGACTCGATGTCGTTATCAAAACTTTGTTTTTGTTGGTTTTATAAATTTAAAGACACGGAATTTCCCAATCTTTTAATATAGTTGTACTGATTTCTTAAACACAAGTAAAGTTTTAATAATTTTGGGCTTTAATAGCTGGGCCGAAATTCTTTGTTAATATTTGAGCCAATATTCGATCATGGGTGAGTTGCGTCATGGCGCCGCGCAGTACCACCTGTATAATAGGGTCACTATTAGTTTTAGCATGGGTTGTTGGACAGTTGTTTTTTTAATATAACCAAGACAAACTCCAAGCTTACATGTACATATTTGGAACACAAGTGGGCTGAAACAACCCTAGGAAAGCACCTTGTGCAAGTGCACCGCATATGATATAGTGGACTGAATGATTTTATAATGATTCGTTACTCCAGTAGCAGCAGCACCGTACAAAGACATCGATCTATATCCATTTTTAAATTATTTATATTGGAATGCAAAGTTTTCTGTAGTTATTTTTTGTTCGAAATTTAAAGTAAACTGCAGTTATTTGTATACTTCAAAGGTTTTTCTTAAAATCTTTTTGTGCACACTCAGTAACTCCTACCTGCCATGTAGTACATTTCACCATCCTTACAATTTTGAAAATGTAACCAAATTATATTGAAATTTTCCCAAACATGAAATTGCATCTCGTTGTTAGTTCAAGTGCATTGCGGGAGGTTAAGGGGTCTATTATTCTTCCTGAAATTTTTTGTGTGTATTCTACTTGACGCATAGAACGATTTTCTTGCCAACCAAATCCATTTTTTCTCTACCCGGACTAATGTATATGCTAATGTATATTTTATTCATATAAATTAAGTGCTGTGAAATATTTGCCTTGGTGGACAATGAAATAGCTACATTCCCAATCATCCACTATAATATTCAATTTCACCTATATTTTGAAAAATATATTTTCTATTAATATGCATTTTTTTTAAAAGAAAATATTTGATCTATATTTGATAATGATTTCAACTACAAATAAAAACTTAATATACATCCAATTGAGACAGCTATTATAGCTATCTATTATTAACTTCTTACACCACATTACTATTTATCTAATATATGCATTGATCGATCATCTTATTTTGTACTTCTAGACAACTTCAATTTGTTCTCGATTTGGAATATATTTTTGAATAATAATCTTACAAACCACACAAAATCGCTACGTATGCATGCATACATTCTCGAGGAGAACTTAAATGTTAATAAGATGATCCAAAGTAATAAAACGCAGCGTACTTAGAACAAAATTCCCCGGAGAGATTTTGCAAAGACAACAATATCGCTTTATACTCAATGTGTTAAGCTAAATGAAAGGAATGAATATCTTTAAGGAAGACAGTAATATCATCAGCTACAACCTGTAGATGACCATATATATTTAATATAAAATAAAGGACACTGGAGGATACATAATATAATAGACTTCCGGTTTGGCATACGAAGTGATTAGTCTCTAGCTGTATCTGTCAGTATCTGGATCTCTACTACTTTTTTCTTTTGCTTGTGGTGGCGTCGACGGCGAAGATTATTTTGGATTGTTAAGATAGTGTGTATGTTTCCACAATAAATTACGACGAATGAACTAAAAAATAATGTCAACAACAATGCGCACGACACTGCAAACAGTTCCTGAGTCGCTGCCCGCCGATAGTAGTTCTACAACCGCCACAGAGGGCAATGCAACGTCGAAGCTGATGACGTCGTCTTCGTTAACATCATCAGGACTCAGTACTGTTGCTACAACTACAAATGGCACAACCACCCCAACGACAAATGCTGTTGCGTCGCAGCAACAACAACAAACAGCGCAACAATTACAGCAGTCTGGTGGCGGCTCATCACAGCCGACAGCCGGCGGACAAACCGCACAGCAACAGCAGCAACACAGTGTGCATAGTTCAGTGCAATCAGTACAAGATACTCATCAACAGCAGCATGACTCCACAAATGCAAACACCATTGTACTGCCTTCGACGACTTCGACCGTTGCCAACACCGTGACACCACCCAACAATTCGGCCACTTGCACTTCAACCATAGCAACGTCTTTAGCTAATGCCAATCAGACACCACAAAACAATAGTTCTTACCAACAACAGCATCATGCCCCCCCGACTACACCATCGTCGCAATCGCAATCCCATCATTGCCACGTAGGTGGTGGGCCGACCAATTCCGTTACTGATGGCGGAACCCGGTCATCGGCCGTAGTCAACTCCTCCGGTACAACATCATCCAATCATCATCATCACCATCATCACGCTGGTGGCGGAGCAAGCAGTGGTGGCAATGCAGCGGTTGGCGGAGCACCAATTATTAGCAAAAGTGTTGTTAGTGGACATTCGAATTCAGCGGCAGCTGCCTTAAAACAAAGGACTTCTTCATCAGCAAAGGTAAGTTGTAATCAAACTCAAATGTCTATAACTTCCAATATGTTTTACAATATTTCATATGGACAAGAAACTTCCGCTAGACAGTTTGTGGGTCGTTGTAGATTTATTATATGGTACATAGTAAGTGTATATGAAAATGTTTTAGGTTTTCTTATTCATGTAGGAATATTTGTTTGTTAGTACCAGCTTTAGGTGGGTAGTTAGTTGGTATGTGTTGTATAGAAAAAATACCAATGACAGTTTCATATCAGTTACAGTAGCCGGCCGCCGAATGTGTTAAGTCAAGGGAATCGATGTGGAATGTAAGTTGTTCGTGATCTAGACGTAAGAAAACTGTTTTGGGTTCCACTATCGTGTCATTACTAGTCAAAAGAAAATGTTACATTCATTCAAATCCTGTCAGAGTATATTAGGGTTCTTCTATTTCGAATGACCTGTCATCTACGAACAAATATAGAGTCGAATTCAAATGACTTTCGTTTACTTAACTTTTCGTTCGAGGTCATGGAACAGGCCACCCTAAACATTCAGCCTTATTACGAGTGTCGTTGACGTATTTCGACCACGACAGTTTTGTAAAAGATTAAAGATAACACGCCAACTTTGTCTTTAATCTTTTACAAAACTGTCGTAGTCGAAATACGAGAACGACATTCGTATTAAGGCTGATTGTTTTTCTTTTCTTAAACTCGAGCTCGACATTGTACATCAGAATTGGAGATTATTTAGCCGCCAAAATTTAATTTTTTTCGCTTGATTGTAACAATTTAATTTTTAGCTCATAAGGTATTTAATTTAAAATTGCTTTACATGTGAGGGACAATCGCTACGGTTCAAATACCAATGCGAATACCCTCATATCGTTTTAAAATGAATTTGTTTTATTTGTTATGTACAGTAGTGCATAGATAAAGGAAATAATATATATAGCGCGACCATTGTCAACTTTGTTCACTAGTTGCTGTCCTGTACTACTGTCACTTTCACTGAAGTTTCCCATAATTCTCATTGACGTTTATTCAAGATTGTGGGAAATTTTTGTGAAAGTAATTTAAACAATTGAAAATGTGACAAAATTTATGTGATTTTACATAATAGCATTTGTTTCTTATGTAAAAAATTATTTCAAACCCATGAGGCCGGTGTTGGGATATCAATAGGTGAAAACCCGTAAGACCGCCCAAAGATGAACATCCCGGAACGCCTTTTTAATCTAAAGACTTCCCCACCCAAACACACTGTAGCAACTTCTGTGGTCGCAGATGCCAAAATCGTTAGAGTGTCCGCGAGAACTCTCAACAAGGAATGGTAGCTGAACCGGAAGAACAAATTTAGGACAATTCTTTGCAATTCGATGGCCATCAGATATTCTACTTTAATTAATGTGTTGTATTCTTGATATTTTTGTTGAAAAGTATTTTTTTCTTTTATATGAAATTTTAGATTTTTATTGTAAAATTTTTTGATTTTTTTTTGGGAAGAAAAAAATCCCATTTATTGCTTTCAACGACATCTGGAAAATTACCCATTACACTAAAATTTCCCAACACTTGTGCTTCATCTATTTGTTTACTTTATCTATGGACCAAAGTGGATACATTAATTGAAGATTTTTTAAAAAAAAAATACCCTAAAAACGTGAATTGCTCAATTATTCAAATTTGTTTTAATCAATTTTTAGATTAATCAATTGATCATGAATATTGATTAATCAAAATGAAAATTAATCGTACTTGAGGGAGGCCTCAAGTAAGGAGACACCATACAGTGCGCTCTTCAACATCTGAATAGAGATCATAATTAGAAAGGTTGCAGTAAACGCGAATAAAACCATAAACATCAAAAGACCATTTTTGCAATATAGCACAAAATCTTGGGCCATGTCGTCATCAGATGAAACAATATTGGGATCTTCGAAAGAAGACAGGACAGGACAACTGGTGGAAGAATACTTGCGAAAGATTGGCGTGACCAAGTAGGTAGAAAATGCGAAGAAAAGGTTGTAAATGGCCAGCAAAGATAGAAGATCAATGCTTAGACAACGCAGCCTTATATGGCGTTCTAATCATCAGTGAAATTGTGTCAATATAGGAGAGACCGTCGGCAAATAAATAAAAGCAGATCAGTGCGTGGCTAGTGGCTAGAACTTGAGTTCTTCCGCACTGTAATCGCTTACCAATGCAAAAATTCATTGGGCAACATTTTTAATTTTAATTATTTCTGAATATTGATTATTTATCTGAAAGATAATTCTACCATGCCTTTTCCTTTATGCAGATAATTTATACTTTCACGATCAGATATTTATCTACGGATTTGCAGATCTATTTATTCTAAATCATTTCTGGTTGAGTGCAAAATTAGAAAGCGCACAGCTCACTGGTTGTGAGAAGCTCTCCCCAATCCCTTCATGGGATGTAATGGGAAACGGTTAGATATAACCGGCTGTCTCTTGAATTGGATATTTTCGGAACTGGAAATAATTATTGAGATACGTTTCGATTTGCACTTCGGTTAAGAGAGTTTTTCAGCGTGTCAGAACATGTAATGCAGAATATTAGCAAAAATGTACACGATTTAAATACTGCGTGAATTACCGATTTATTTCCCGTCAGATAATAAACAATAAAAGTACATTCGAGCCAACCTTCAACCTAAAATTATGCTCTTTTATTGTATAAAACAAAACTCTTTATAAGTAAAAAAAAACTGTCTTCTCTTCAACGGACTCTCTTCTTAAAATTTAACAGAATTCACACATGTACATACGTATAGTAGAGTGAAAGCTTTGATCTTAAACAATAAGTTCAACTTTCTTGAGCTTAAAGAGAACAACTCAACAAGGTAACAAAATTACACCACTTGGCTTGCATTTTCATTATAGTATTGAAATAAAAGGGCAACATATATCAGCAGCAGCATTAAAACTACATAAGTATAATCAAAACAAACATCAATAGAGGTATAAAATGTATCTTATCAATACTCATCCCCACATGATACAGACAGACTAGCTTATTGGAACCACCAGCCACCAACTTCCAATCTCATCCACCACAGTCATTGGAACACTAAACCTGCGATACATGTGGAGAATTTAATCGTACCACGACAGTGTATGCCACTGCCTGCTCCGATAAAAGCTCATTTCTGTGCAGTGCTCGGTAGTGCTCATACAGCTCTGCACTTTTGCTCTCTTTCCCACCAACGACATCATAAGCTTTTGACATTTTTTTTTTTTGTCATGTCAAATGAGTGTGTGGGAGGGGAGAGCTTTAAAACCAAGCAAAACAATTTATTAATTTAATTACAATTTGTCACGTACTGGTTGGCGCGGAATGGCTTATTGAATGAGTGAGAATGTTTCTAATACTGCTACTGTGTTGCGGTATGCTAGAACAAGGAGCCGAAGTGTATATTACATGGTGTACAGATATGGGAAACTTTAATCAGTAACAGTTTGGGGCAAGGGTCCAACAATAAAGGAATAAATACATAATAGAATATTTGAATAGTCGTGTATGTACATGAATAATTAAGAACTTCAGTAATAAAGCATTGTACATACATATGTATGTATCTTTTTTTCTTCAAGGACAAGTACAACAAACATACAAAATAGGGTGTTTCGTCGGGCACAACAATCAAGAAATAGCACCCAAAAAAAGTAAATAAAAATTATAAGAACAAAAATTTCGATCAACCGGCTTTTGAATTAAAAAAAAATAAGATTTGTTTTTACCAAATTCAGCGCCTTCTGTGTGCATTTTTTTTTTATTAATTAATTTCATTTTATATTTATTTACGTCGTAACCAGCTGGGCCCTTCTATGTACATACATATGACGAAACAAAAATAGAACGAAAATGAATTGTTACCAGTGCATTTTCGAATAAGTGACATCTATATATGTATGTATCTCGATTGCGAATGTCACAAGTGTTCGTTTCTTCATATTTTTTATATGGCGAAAGGAGACAAAAATTTAAGTTTTTTACTCTTTGTTGGTTTTGCCTTTAGGTAAAAACTAAACAGGACACGGGGAATCTACCAACAAAATTGTCAACAACAACAAAAAAACATAGCTAATAGTAAAGCCGCCTTTAAACATTATATGAAATTATATAAAGTTTTATCAAAGGGGGTTGTTTAAGACTCAAACGACAAATTCTAAACGGCTATGAAGTTATTTTAAACCTATACAAAATTGGTGCTTATCCAGTGAAGATGGCGCATCGACGATTTCATTGTGTAGAAAACACTCTCGATAACATTTTGCGGGGTACTGTATTCCGTGCACCTGCTAAAACGTTACCCATTTGGTTAGCGATTGGGTGAAACTTGTTGTTATTGGCAGTCATGCGTAGTCCATCAATATAAGGGTGCTAGTTTTGCCATGTTGAAATATGGCCTGTCCCGAAGTGCTTAAGTACCAAGGAACCCATCTTGAAGAAATACAAATACCATCGTCTTTGAAGAAATCTTGGAGAAGGTCGACGAGACGAATGGAATCAGGCACGAGCATCGTTTGTTCGATATGTTCGCATTAGTCATGAAATTCGAATCTGGTTTTCTCTGAGCCTGCAAGATCTACGATTAGAGATTCCGTTGCTTAAGGTTAATGATATTTGGATCTGATGATCCCAGTGCTGTTGCACTGATGGCAAAATCTGATACTGCCCATTGTACCGCGACTCGTCAGTATCGCATGTACTAACAGGACAAGGATACCTCGGTTAATTGCACCGTGCCAAGCTTGACAGCAATCAGGAATTGCAGAAATTCGCTAAAGTAATTAATGAAGTATTGATTTGGTCGTTACACAAGACAACGATTATATTGGAACATTTAAATAAATTGACTGATAACTAGAAAAAGGTCTTGGCTTGAATAGGCGATGAAACAAAGTCGCATCTGCTGCAGTCTTTAGGATGGCTCACGATTTGTTATGTTATTATAAAAGTTTAAATTTGTTTTTACTTTAAAATAACGCCTATATTCCTTTGGTTTTATGGTGCTCATCCATAGTGTATTGTCTCCATGTGCCCAAGTCTTCCATTGGTGATGTAATTTTGTTTTTGAAAATTCAAAAATTTAACTCATCTTTACCACATCTCATCGTCGTAGCAGTGTCCACCCAATGAATTTCGCAATAAACGGCTGGATATTGGGTACCAGCAGAAGCCAAATTTTGTGTAATAATATATAACATTTTTGTTACTTTAATGACTTTCTTGAATGCAAGAAAATATGCTTTTATTGCTACCAAAAACCCTAAGTTTATTATTACGTCAAAAACAATCCAATATTTGCAAAATTTTATCCCAAGGTGGTGGTTTATTATTCGTACTATTTCTCTAACCCGAACTGACCCAAAAATAGGAACATAACATTTTTGCAACCATTCCTAATTTATTTAAAAATCCCATTATATGTAATTTTTGGAATAAAAGTTTAATGGTTTCAGGTAAACTACAGAAATTTAGTTGGGAAAAATATGCTTGACGGAAAATTTGTTGTAAAATATGCATTGTGAACAACAAGACCTTACATGATATCTCAAAAACATGAGTTAAACTAGAGGAAATACTGCAAGCTTTGACATTATATTGTTCGAGTTATCCAAATTTTTCTGCACAAAGGTTAAGTTGAAAGGAGTTTTCTAAAGAATATAGTAAATACAAAATTTTTACTTAGGTGTTGTGAATATATGTATGTTGTCCGCCAACTATCTGTATCATTAGGCGTTTTTTATACGCTGCTAGTTTGAAATTGTTATAATTTGTATACGAAAGTTCGCTTAGCCTAACTACCGACTTTCTCAAAGATTAATTTGTCGCTAACAAGTATACAGCCTTGTCATGTTGAATTTTTTTTAACATCATCAATACATCACAATGGAACATAATAAGAGAAATGGGCAAACCCCAAGGTAATAGGGAGCGCCCAAAAATATGCATTAGTAACATCTGTATGAGCAACCTGAATGGCATGCTAATATTGGTGTGTCTCTGGTTATCAGGTGACATCTAGAGATGGGCGTGAATCATGTAATTACCGTGAATTATGCGTCACGCATGCATTTCCGAATCTTTGATTTCGTTTAATTTCGATTTTCTGACTACTTTGTTAAACAAAGTATTCTTGGAAGACTTACATATATCATTTCCCTCTTATAACACTTCGCTAATCATTTTTTGTATTCCAAGGAGGAGTGTTCCAAGCGAAGGAGTGTTTTCTACGTCTGGAAGAATACTTATGGAAATAAGAATCAGACTTTGAAGTATAAGTGGTGAAATTTTTTTCCTGCTCAAAATGGTCTAATATTATTAAAAAATACACTCAATTTTACTTTTAAGTGGATTAGCATCAAATACGTGGAATAGATCATATTTAACGTACTTCATACAAAAATCCGTTTATTTTTTGAGTAATTTTTACGTGATTGATTGTCATGAATCGCGTATACTCGTATGGGAGTAGGACCAAAAAATGCATGAACGTGAGTCAAAACTTACTCACGTGCCCATCTCTAGTGACAACCGTCACTTAAGCTCATCGGTTTTGTCCTTAAAGGCGGATAAACCAAACAAATAAAAGGAGAGCACCCGGGTCAGCGTCTGATCCATAATATAAATTCTAAAAATGCGACTGCAGTATAAATAAAATATTTTTTAAAATATTTAGTATAACGAACTGGATTTGGTATAAAAAAATAGAAATCTAAAACTGAATGATATAGTTTAAGAGAAGAAAAGGGATCAACATTTTTCGATTTTGAAAACTTATGGTACGCACATGGAAATCGAGAAAATCAAAAGGTAGACATACATATTCGAAGTTTTTCTGAAATATACCCCACAGTGCGAATTTCAATGATGATATATCGCAATAATCTTAGACTCCTTGCCTACTATCGAGTGTTTACATAACTTAAAAATGTTTCTAGATCAAAAAGATATTGAATTTTAGCCGATGGAAATTGATTCTGAACCACTGTGCGACGGCCCCTTATTAATGTTTGTGGATGAATGAAATAGTTGTGGCAAGTTCAGAATATAAACAATGGAAATGGAAATTTGAAATTTTGTTCCAAAAGAATAGGAACAAACCATTGTTTTACAATATTGAATAGAGTACCCCAAATCGAGTTATTAAATCAGTGTACTAAGGATACATATTATACCTTATTTTAAGGTCCAAAATGTTTTCAATACAGCCATACCATTTTCAAAATTTTCTGAATTCATATCCCATACAACTTTATACCAAAAACAAAATACCGTTTTCAATTTTTCCCTATTTGACTTGAATTGGCTAATGACTTCGGATTGACTAATAATGATCTCCAACCACCACCAAATTTTGCACACATAATCTCTCTATAGTTAGATATTATTTTATATAAAAAAACACGAGGGTACACCACCGCGAATAATTTATTACCTTATTTCAAAAAAATGTCTAAGGGTGATGCTGCGAGATCTTTAGACCGTTTGCGGCACGCCTTAAAGTTATCCGATCGGGGCAAAATTTTGCACACACCAGCTTTTGGAGCAAATTAACAAAACTGGGGTGTAGGAGCTGAAATTTCTCCATACAAATAAGGGCCACACATGTATATTGGAAAATCAGTTAAAAAATAATAATGTTGCGTATATTTGCTTTCTAATGGCCAGTTTCACTGTTGAATATTCTTTAAATGCCCGAATATTAATCTAGTTGGAACTATATTGAAGTTTTAAATTCGAGAGCATAATTCCTTTAATCTTACATGTAAACGTTAATAGTTTTTGAATTTTTAAATTCTTTAACCAGTATGCCATTTGAAATTAAATATAAGCTATTGTATAAAACTAGTATATGCTTTAATGTGAAGATTTAATTTTAGGTATTATATTTTTTAATAATTTTTCATATACTTGAAGATATGTTTAGTAAAAATTTGTAACCACATATGGCCTTATGGGCTCGGTTATTGAAATAAGTAAATAAATAAATAAATGACGAGAGTGAAACTCGCCCTAAGTTACGTATAAAGCTGCGAGTGTTAAAATTATTGTTTTTTGTTTGTTTTGTTTTAGCCAATTTCTTCAACATTGTGGCGACAACAAAAGACATTACAAAAGAAACATAATCTTAAAGTTACAACAGTGTATTGAATTAAAACAACCATTTTTATTAAAACATGTAGAAGTACCTTGCGCCGAAAGAATTATAAAACTTAAGCTCAATAATTTGATCAGGCTTCAGTTCTTGCGTCAATTTGATCTTGTAAGGATGTAGGCCAAGATCTTTTCGCAAAATTCGCCACAACGACGTCACAGAGATGCCCAACGCTTGAGAACGACGTGTGAGAGACACATTTGGGCTTTCTTGAACTGAAGCCTCAGCGGCAGCAATATTCTCGATAATACGGGCACTTCTTTGTCTCACTGGCACGGGAACATTTTGTACTGTGCCTGTGGATTCAAATTTTTCCACTAGACGCTCAATTGTTGATCTGGTAGGATTATGACGACCATAAATTGGACGTAGCGCTCTTAAAGTTGAGGCCACTGATTCCACATTTCGGTAGTAAATTTTAATAATTTCGACTCGTTGTTGGCTTGTATATCTTTCCATGATGAAATAGCAAACCTTACTGAAGAGAAATGTCAATAGAGCGGGAAAAAATATGGCGTCGTTTGCTGTCCCTATCCCTACTTTTGTAGCGTCTCTGTTGAAAAACCCGTTAGTAGTGTACATATAAAAAATAGGCTTATTGAATGAAGCTACTTAATATTTATAGCTATTGTGAATATGTTGTGTTTGTTTATCGGCGATTGTAATAACCTTGATTTCCGGAGAAAGAAAGAACTCACAACTTGGTACGCATGGGATTTTTACTCTTTATAGATCCTGTAGGGCATTCTGGTTTGGCTTAAACAACAATGAAGTTACCTGCTCCCAAAATGTACAGACGTTGTTATATTTACGGGTTGATGATACTCTGATTTCCGAAAGGTATCCAAATCATATAAACTTACAGTGTTGTGCTCTCATCGTTAGTGTGTTATTGGGGCGCTTGTATTTCAATTTAATGTCGGAAATGAAATGTTTTTGCGATTTCACAGAGTCCGGCGCGCCAGTCATCCAGCCAGCAAGATGCAGTTCAGGTAGAAAAAGCAACACAAATTTGCTGTGTGTTTTTGTGGGTCTCCTCAATAAAAACAAAAAGCTTATTTTTCTGTGCTCCAAGTCGGAGGCATTTTTTTCCTCGAAAATATGGAAAAAGCTTAAAACTACACTACTGAGTTCATTGTCACAAATGTGTGTGTGTGTGTGTAAGAGTGTGAACACACAACACTCACGCACATACACCGACAAAGTTCTTACATATGTGTACTTAAAAGTCTACTAATACTACGGCTGCGACTGCTCGACTGCTGAAACACTTGACTGGTTTCGGTATTGAGACATGTTTTCAGCAGTTAAAATCAATTTACATTTTCAGTATAAAGTTAACATTAAACGCAACCACCGACTACCGTACCGATACAACAACGAAGAAACACGATGACAATATCAATAATCAAATGAAATAAAAAATGCATGAAAATAAAAATAAATAAATTTAAAAATAAAAAACGGTTACTCCATAACTCACACAATTCCAAAGAATAAGAAGTTATATTTAAACGTAAATTATTACATCTCATGTAAAGCGACGATGATCGTCGTACGAGCCTTCGTATTCATAGAATGGAAGAAGAAAATGTAGAATTAATTTAGGAGAAAATAAAAATAAATTGCCAATTGAATTGAATGATGAATGGCTTTGATGAAGTAGGTGGAGGTGTAGGAGGAGGCGGTCGGAGGTAGCAGCAGTACAGTGGAATGAATAACTACTACAGAGCTCGCTCCTCTTCTGATACTCTACCATAGAACATATCTAGTATGTGGTATGCGACTGAAAGTGTATGAGTGCGTGTCCGTCTGTCCATCCGTGCCTTCACGTTAGTTCGTCTGCTCGTTGATATTTTTGTTCGTTAGAAATCGAATTATAAGTGAAAAAAGAATCCTAATAATTGTTGTAATTTTATTAATAATTATTTCTGTTAAGTTGTAAATACAGTGATCGACGGACCGTCTGGTCTATCTCTACGACTTGGGATAGAAAATGCAGTACTGCATGTGTGCAGAGTGTGTGGAAAATAGCATTTACTCAAGACTTCACAAATGTGTGATGGTTTAATAGTTACACTTTGTGTCCATCCCGTTGTCCGACGCTGTTTGCCAATGCGTCGTTTAAACATACATATGTACACACATATATACTTACGTACATACATATGTAGTTAATTGGTGTAGTGAGTGTGTAATCATTGATTATTATATTATTAAGCTCTTTCATATTTTTTTTTATATACGATAGTGTTAGATAACAAAGGCCATTTGTTGCGCTCGCATACTAGCTGACTAGTCATGTCTTCTGGCTGATGGAGTGGATGAGTACAACACGGAGTGGTCTTGCATGCCTGACACTATCTGATTCTGTGTTTTTTCTACGTTTCGTTTGCCTTCTGCTTTTCACTCCGATGATGAGCAAACGTTCAAGTTATTTAGTCAATAGAATATTTATAAATAACATCAAAGTAGAAGAACAAAAAGAAACAATGAATGAAAATAAGAAAAATAGAGTGCGAAAAGAATTAAGCAAACAATGAGAACGAATTGAAAATATAGCAAGCAAAGCAAAGTGTTGGATATGCACGACACAACACAGCAAAGCACAACACAATTCAAATTCCCATACATAGTACATTGTCGTTCTTCTCTTTTCCGACACACATGTACAAATATCAAACAAATGAACCAAACTCACGAACCCACTGGGAGCAAAAGCGAAATAATACACACATGTGTTAGCAAGCTACCCGCTCGCTCCTCACACATACAGCATTTGTAATTAACAAGAGCTTAAGCTCGTTTTCCTATCGAGAGCCTCTTTCCATTCAGTCGTATTGAAGATACTACAACACAACTCAAAGCTTTATCAGATTAGTGATGATGAGAAAGTCTAGAGCGGGGGGATTACCTACTAAATCATAATAGACATATAGAGTCATCGTTATTTCCTGGGAAAAAACATTGAAATTATTCTTAATTTAAACATAAAATTAGTGTTTTTTTGTTTAAGTGACAATGAACTACTAGTAGCACTAGTAATCAATTGTAGTCGGGAGCAGAAATTACATCTCCCAAAGCAGTGGAATTTTTGTAGAACAAAGAGTATAGTATGTATGTACATATGTATATAAATCCAATGACAGCAGTAGTTAGAGGGCGCATAAAGAATAGAGAGCTAGTAGAGTCGTACAAAGCAAGCAGTACTTGAATCAGGGATCAATCATACAAACTATTGTGGATTTTGTAGAGAAAGTTTTCTAAATTTGGCAAGTTTAAATTGTATGTGTTCTCTTCGTGGTGAGAACAACGTAGAGTTATAAATTCTGTACCGAAATCTTCATTCCTAATTATACAGCGTTGACATCAAAATATTGTTCTCTTTAAAAATTTCTTTACAAATGCCAAAAAAAATTTACAATAAAACATGTTAAATATACATACATACATACTTAGATCGCTTTTCCTGTAAATTAGAGATTATTATGTCTTCCACAGTAGTAGGCAACCAAAAATGACTGTTATCTCCGAAATCTTTCGATATCTCCAACACAACTAATAGATGATTTTCAATAGAATTCCTAGTTCTTTTCAGAATTCGCTTAAATGCAATTCTGTTTCAAAATCAAATTTTATATTTACTTTAATAGTATATGTACAGCTTTTCTGATACCTCGAAAACTGGAAATAGATGACATTAACAATGATCCTCCAACAATTTGTACAGAATACAGAACATATGCGTTTTTTTAATACCCGTAAGAATATCACAATATTGGTTCGTTTTAATTTAAATTGTTCTGGGAATAATATTGCAGACGCTAATTTTAATTCAGCTACTTTTTTCATTTCTTGGGATTTCAGGGGGATTAGTGATATTTGCCTTATCCTAGGCTTACTTCTGAATTGTTCATAGACACCAAGTAACAAGTACAAATTTACATACTCGTATTTTTGTTATCATTCCTGATTCCAATCAAGTGCTAAGTTAAAGCTTTTACTTTGTTTTGTTGAGACAGATAGGTGGTGATCGTTCACTGATATCTCTCTTGCGAGAGTAAGATCACATTAAAGTGCAGTGTTGTTATTGTATTACAGTCTGAATGTGTTATAACTCCCCCAGCAGTATTAATTCGCCATATTATAAAAATAATAATAATAGAATCAAATCAGTATGTTAATGGTTAAGATCAAGTGGAATTGTAAACCCATATTATCAGCGCTGCCATTGTCGTCACCGTCATCGTTGTCGTCTTCGTTATTGTTTTACTCGATTCATCGTCGTCTTCCATCATCACGCCAGCAACACGAAAACGAAGAGAAAGACAAGTATCTAATGTTATCTTTTGTAATTTGAATAATGTAAATATCGTAAAAACAAACAAAATACAAAACGACTACTAAGGCAATTATCGGTATCGTAACGAGTGCGCGCGTGTGTTGTATCAATCCCGATTACCCATATCCATCTACTACAACAATACAAACATACATACATACTGTGTCGTTATTCAAAAATAATTCACTAATATCAAAAAAAAAAAGATATAAAAAAGAAAATTAGAAATTCTCGCTTCGGAATATATTAATTTTACACACATGTCAATACTACTGTTAAATCGCGCATAAGCGACCTAAAAAGTAAAACTAAAAAAAAACAGCTTTAAGCCAAATTTGTTTATATCCAACTTAACGCACCAATAATCATTAGCGTGAAACGCCTAAGAGTGAGTGCACGAAGAAGAAGAGTGAAATGTGTCAATGTGGTACTGCGACGTCACTGTTAAAGTTTGCATAGGAATTTATGTTTAATATGGGCCAGACCACCAGCAACATCCATAATGGCAATCACGATAGTGGCAACACTGACAGCAATTCGGTGCTCTATAGAGATCGTCAAAATGCCTCTAATGCAACGACTGGTGCTTCCGAAAAACTCCGCAGGGGGGGTCTGGAGTTGCAAACAACACGTATACGACCAGTCACCATGGGTGGTCCGTCGCATTTGAATTTCAACGCTGAAAGTGAATTGAAGAAACTGGAAATTGTCTCAACAACAAAGCCAGAGCAGCAAAACAGTTCAGCGATAGAAAATGGATATCACAAGACGGATTACTGCTACTATCGTACGCCTCAGGGGAACTTCCATAAATTGCCCACAGATTCATACCACAAGATGTCGGAAGGCTGTTACGTGCGACTTACTGATGGCAACTTTCGTCGTCTGCATCTGTTGGATAACAAGTTGGGGACCAAAAAACTCGTGGATTCAAATTCCAGCTCAAACCGAAACTCAATGACCATTCACAGCAACAACAACAATAGCAATAATGGAAGTACAAATAATAACGGCAGGAGCATAGCTTCAGGTGGAGGCGGTGACAAATCATCGTCAAAGGTAAAAAGTCACATGATGAAATTTTTAAAACGGTCAAAATCTCATACTCCGGCCACAATAAAACAACTACAAAGCGGTGGGGGATATATCGAGCGAAAATTAAATACTAAATTAACCCATGATGGTACACCATTAAATGCCTTGACTCCAGTTAAAGAGGGAACCACCTCCACCAACAATAAGGTGGTAGTAACAATGATGGAGAATGGAGGTTTACCCATTGTCGCCACCGTAGCAGATAAATTCAAACATAAACATATGGAGAATTCTGTTAAGTCAATAGCTAAAAAGGTAATTTAAGACAAAGATGCGCTGTTTTCTTTATTTCCTTACATTAAACATCGCAAATTGTTCACTCTTTTCATTTCATTTGCAAGTTTCTAAGTTATTCAACATAAAACTCCAATATTATATAATTTGCTCCGGTCCCTTTGTTATCTCCAGTATTGGATTTAAATGATAAATATGCTTCAAATTTAAAATTGTTTGGATAATAGCAGCAAACTAGACAGAATGTAATGTTGTGAGACATTTGCAGATTTATATGAAAAACAATAAATAAATACATAAGTAGTTTCCCCTTACATCCCATGAAGGGACTGGGCAGAGCTTCTCACAGTCAGAGAGTAGTGAACTTTCTTTTTTTACACTCCCTGATTGGGACCAGTTTTACACCCACTTCCAATGGCTTTCTAAGAAGCTTTATTAAAGAGAATAGTAAAAGTACATTTTTGAAAGGAATTCTTTTCCAAGTTTTTGTACTTAAAACGAATTGAGCTATACTAGAAAATAAATAAGTGTAAGGGAGTTAGTTGATTCTGGCAATACATCCCAAGGAGGGATAGGGTAGTAAATGTAATAAACACCGTCAATTCTTATAGAAGCAGCAGGCTTTGTTTCATCAACACTTATCTTTGGTAAATATAGAGCCACAAGTTTTGAATTTATTAATTAATTTCACTTCTTACATTTTTCTCAGAGTATAAACTAATTGAACTCCTCTCTCAAGAAATACACTTTCCTTGGTGAGAACTGACATGAGTCTGTTTCAGCTTTTGAGTTTTCTTTACAGTATGTATGTATAGAGTTTACGTTTATGACCGATAAGAACCGTCATAACACTTTTCCCTGCTTACTATCTTTCTGTCTGCTAAAAATATTAAGCTTTTTTTCTAGTTCAGATTAATTTTAATTTATATTAGGTGGTGTTACTACAACAGCTAATTTAATTTTTTCTCATGTCATTGTGGTGCAGAACTGTCAAATCCAAATGCATTTCGTTGTTGCTTTCTTGTTTACTTTTATTGTTGGTATAATCTGTGGTGAACCACAAACAAAATACCTGTTTTCGTATTTCTATATTTTTGGTACTATTGCTATTTATTATTATTGTACCATGATTCAATCATGTTCCAGGTTGTGTTATTAGGACGGCAAATTCGACTTAACTTTGTTGTGTTTCCCAACTGTCAAATTTAAATGTATATTTTGTTTAATTTTATTTTTGGTACCATTTTGCGATTGTTTTCGTAGGGGAAACCAGATAAAGTGTCCGAATATAGTCGGACTTTTCTGACAATAATCTGACCTTATTGTCGACTTGTTCCATCGATTTTTAATTGATCTCTGATAATGTATTCGAAAATTATCAGACTTGTAAATTGTAATACACAAAATCAGTAACTCTTCGAAATTGGATTCAATCATAGAATAATACATCCATAGAAACTTTTATTCGCTCAATAAATAAAACGTCATAGGTACGTCGGAAAGTAAACATTGGATGGTGGAAAATATGGCTTCAATAATACCAAATAGTGGCAATAGTATACAACGATCAACAAAGGAACAACAACCGAATATCGTGTTTTTATGGCAAACTAGTTGTGTTAAATACAATACAAATGTATACCAACGATAAAAGTCAACAAAAAAAATGCAAAATATATTTCAATTTTTCAGTTCTACAACAAAACGACAGGAAAAAGTTTATTGAACATATTTTGTAACTCCACCTGGTGTAAGGTAATTTTAAATTTAATTGCTCTCATTTGCACAAACCTACGATGAAGAGTGTGAAATGAAACGTCAGATGAGACAATAAGTTTATAGTGCCATAAGAAATAAAATATTGATTAAAATTCGAAAATAACATTCATGTTTTGTTATCTAAATTAATTCAAATAAATTATATTTGAAAAACAGAATGAAGACCTATTTGATTGGTTTTAAGTTGAGTCCTTTAAATGTACTCTTACACATCATACGCATCATAACTGTAGCATATTCATTAATTCTATAGGTGTTCCAAAATTTGTTTAAATTCGACTGATGCTGCGGTCGGTCGGTGATCTAATTTATTCCCATATTATTAACAGCATAAAATTATAACAGCATACATTCAAGTTTTATATAAGTATATCACAGTATAATAGTGAAGGTAAACTCGTTCGAACAGCTGATTTTAATTTGTTTATGTCTTCCTCTAAGTCTTTTTTTTTTTAAATTTTCGCTGTTTTTGATCCTAAGCTGAAAGTTCAGTTTTTTTTTCGATTATTAAAACATAAAAAGTGAACAGCCGCGGGTATATTTGACCTCACATTCGTTGGACGTCTAGCTCGTTACGCCACCGCACTGCGAGTTCACACTTATCACTAACCGAAGTTATTGTTTTCGTGTAAAGTGATTTGGCACTACTTACACGTGTCTTTACTACTTACACGCACTAGTGCCGAAGTTTTGATAGTTATATTTATAAAACGCACCTATTATATCGTAGTTTGTGTTGTTTTTGATCTGGTTTTACCATATGATTACTCAATTTTTGTCATCTTTGATCCTAGTTATATTTTGAAAGTTATAATTTCTTTTTAGCTAACAGATAAATTTCTTAGGTTAGTGAATAAAAATGTAAACAGCCTCGTGTACATTTTTATTCACGTGTGTATGGCTGCCTTGAAACACTCATACAATGTGGCAACTCATATGACAACGATTTGATAGTTTGTTGAGAGAAAGCGCAGTGCTTTGGCTCATAGACATAAATAAAAAAAAATTGTCTGAAAATTGATTCATTAATTTACTATGCACAACTATGTATGTACAATAAGGATAATAGTCAGAGTCCCTTCATGGGATGTAATGGGGATATATATGTTGCATAATTCTCGGACAACATTTAAGAGAATTTCTAGAATCGGCTGAAAAACTATATCATTTTCAATTTCAATTAATTTATTGAGCCTTACTAAATACAATGATTGATTGTGAAACGCATGAGTGTAAAGTATACTTACGACTAATGTAATGTATTAGAAACATGAATTTAGTATGATAGTAGGTTAGGTTAAGGACATGCATCCACTAGAGATCCGAAGATATAAGCAGATGCTTCACTCGGAAGCCAATTGGCCCATTGTGTTCGTCCATTAGAAGAAGCGTAAGAAGATAGATAAAAAGCAGAAAGGTAGAAAGAGTACAGAAAAGAGAGGGTCCCCGATGTCAATGTTGGCAAGGGCATGCAGCGCTACCAATATCGGCCCCCGAGGAAACACGTTCTCCTGTAGGACAGGGTTGTACATTGACAGCAGAACTGGTCCACTGTCTCAATCACTTCATCGTCTTCACATAAGCGGCAGGAGTCGTCTCCTCCGGTAGTAAAACGGCCTGTGAATCCGCGCACATCACAGTGTCCCATCGCAACATTAGTGAAGAGTCGTAAGTCCGCCTTTGCCATTTGTAGAAGATGTTCCGTCTTATTATCATCCAGTTTATGACAGATCTCCATAGATACACTACAGTCTGATATCCTCGACCAGTAGTATTCGGTAGCGCATTGGACCCATTTATCAATCAGTCCGCACAGGAAAGAGATCTGGGGTCTAGTAGGCGCCGATAAGGACCGATCCACACTCGAACAGCCTATTTTCGCAAGAGAGCCCGCCATATCGTTTCCAGTAATGCCATTGTGGCTAGGAACCCTGCAGAGTCTTACTTCATAGGAAGTCAGTGAAACTAGAGCTTGAATGCACTCATAGACCAGCCTCCGCGCCAGCTGGGCCAGTAACATACTTTTGAATTAATTACACTTTGCACAAAATACTTCAACTTACATACATGATACTTCTTACATTCATTGTGATACTTCTTACATATCCTTGATAATGACTAGCGATGCTAGTTGAAATATATCGGAATAGATGATTATCCAGTAAAACGAATAAATTGTTTTTATTTACATGACCTTACGCCGAACTAATCACTAGAGTACAATCGAAAAGATTACTGGTCAACTATACATAAATATTGAATATTCTTCTAAGAAATAATTTCAGATCGAATCATATATAATAAAATTACCATAAAACGTAGAACACAGAAAAAAATATAGTTATGTTCTATAAATAGACTACTTTCAAAAACTTCAGCACAAGTGCGCATAGTTAGTCAGTTTGAAAAGAGGGGTGCGATGCAGTCTTCAGAAGCACTCTGATCCTCACCATGTCAGTAGACATGCACTTAAGCCGTTGATTCGACTTGTGCGCTCTCAACTATATCTCTCATAGGAATTCGGCGCTATTCACGAAATTCCTTAAGGTATTCCAGTCCATTCCCACAAGATTGGTCATGTCCGGTATTATAATGTCCGAGAGATACCTGGATCAAGCTTGTACGAAGGCCGGGTGGTGGCACAGGAAATGTTCCATCGTCCTCTATGCATGCCCGGTACAGGCGGGCCCCTTTAAGACTCCCATTATTTTGCTCTTTTCAGGCTTTCCCAGTTTCAGCAAACTTTTTGTCATCGATCCATCTGGGTCTCCCCTTTGTCATCCTGCCTACTGTTTCCTGGTTCCAATGGGCTATGTGGGCCGATTCTGCCCATATATCCAATTCAGCCTACGCCACCCCAAAAGGTTTCGCGCTCTCTAGACTCAACGTTTAGAGATTTGACAATTTCCGATGATATTGCTATTTGGCTATCCGTGAAGATATTCCAATCGGCACGGTTTGTATTATCGCCGAGCCATTTGATAAACTCCGTAATCGCCCGCACTTCCGCTAGAAAGTTCGTATTGTGATCCGGGAGGCTTAGGTGGGTTTGGGTTTCCGGATTTTCAATGATAAAATCTATACCCGTTCTTTCACCTAGCTTTGAACCATCCGTGTAACAGCGGGTATCATTTGGTGTTTGTGCCTAAAATCGCACAATAATAAATAAATAAAAATATGCTTTGACGCATGATAGGATAAATAAGTTAATCTCGTTAGAACAGCTGATTTGAACTTTTTCTTATTTCTGAGATTCTCTTATGTCAAATTCATATGTATTTTTTTTTATTACTTTAATTGTAGATACACATGAACTAAATTTGAAATAAAATATATACAAAACAAAATTCCTGTTGTTGCCCACAATTACAACAACGCGTATTGCGTTTACCTTACTTGTTCTACCATGCTGTGACGTTTTTCCGCAACTGACAAACGCGACTGACAAAATTTTGAAAATTATTGACAAATTTTGAGAGCTGAACAAAAAAATCTAACCAGTAATTTTAGCAAAGAAATTAATTTCAAGGCGAAAGATTAAAGTATTTCGCTTGTAGAAATTGATGAATGACAAGATTCAAGAATATTGAGCTTCAAGCGTCTTAGATCAAATGCCAGGTATGACAATCGGAAGAGAAAAATTCGGAAAATTTTAGATTTCTACGATCAAATAAAACAATGTAATTCTGTAAGACTGTCAAACCACTGTAAGACTGGTCAATCTGGAAGAGAAAAATTCGGAACATTTTAGATTTCTTATTGATGCGATTGAGAAGAAAATCTAAAAAACGGGGCCTCTGCCAGAAAGTGTCACGGAGCAACAAGTCAAAGAACACAAAATGTGTGCAGAATTTTACAGAATGCTGTTTACATATATGTATGTATGTATATATAAAAGTTATGGGGTCTCGGCACACATATCAGAACTTAAAATACTTTATGATGAATTAATGAACGTCTTGAATTCCAAAAGAGATCAAAACCTTTGATGAGTACTATTTTTATAACACATCAGTGGTGGTTGTAATGAAAAGAATGTTGTTAATGTAACGACTTCGAAAATTTCACGACTCACTGTCACGACTTTGAAAATTTCACGACTTACCCTCACGACTTTGAAAACTTTAATTGACCAACGCTCAAATTAGTCTGCTGGTAAAGAATAATTAAAAGCATTTGGTCAAGTTGAGGTGAGAGCTCAAAGAAACAGTCAAATATTCAAGCTAGAAATGAAAATATCGAGCAAAAAGTTTCCGGTGAATATGACGTCGAAGGATCTAAAGAAGATTTTCAAGATTGCAAAGTTAATAGCAGAGGCAAAAATGCATGAGGCCGGGGAACGCTCAGAAAAAAAGGAAAAAACCATAAATAGAATTAAATTAGAGAAAACGAAAAACCAAAAAAAAAATAAAGTTGTAATTTCCTTTAGGCTTAGAGATCATGTTTTCTCCGGTTAGTGAAAAAAATGTAAAACTCACATTCGCTGGACGATCGTTTCGATATTTGTGAAGCATCATCTTCAGCAGCGTCTAGCCCGTTAAGCCACTGCGGTGTGTCGGTTTTGTCGCCGGGGCCTATTTCGCCCACAGGGTCCAAAAAAAGGGTCGCAAAATAGGGATATGTTGAAAAAAATTTCAATTTTTTTAAGCACTGTTTATAAAAAAAGGTCAAAATAAGAGGAAAATATGAAATATTTTTTTTTCGATAACTGCGCTAGTTATCGGCATATAAAATTCAAAATGTTGAATAAATAGAAATTTTTGTAGAAAGGGTCAGAATAACATGAAAATAGTAAATAATATTTGAAGCAAATTTTTTTTAGCAGCAAAATTGAATTTTTTTACCTGGTAGAGCATTAAATGCGGATTAAAAAAATAAAAAGTTTGCTGAAGTCCATATTTTCCGAAATATAGGTCTCCAAAGTAGAATGTATAATCGCGCATAACTCTCATTTATTATCCGATCCTGATGAAATAAATTTTATAAATCGTTAAATTTATATTCCACGTAGTCGCCCGGCCGGCTCATGCAGGGGGGATCAAATTCCTTCTGTACCTTAAGTCGATGTGTGACAAAATCAGAAAAATCACGATTTTTTAAAAAAAAAAAAAATATTTTTCAGCTTAACTCGGCTTTCAGACGTTGCACCGCTGAATTCGCGAGACGAATACCTTTCGTTTAAGTACCCACACTTGCCCATACCCAAGTTTTTTTTTATAATATTCTGAGCGTTCCCCGAACTCCTGCATTTTAGTCATAGCTGATACTTGTTTCTTGATCCTTGCTTAGAAGGAACCGGCAGGGCATGCGGAAATGAATAGTGTGGTACACATTGACGTCCGCGCAAACAACAGGAATCTTTCTTTGAAAAAGGGAGAAAACGGAATCGAGATTAGACAAAAAACTTATGCACTAAAAGTACTTCAGAAATTCAGATGCTCAACACCAATGGATTAAGCAACGAAAGTAAAATATTCACGGCAAGAGGATCCAGAGTTGCATTACAGATAATCAGTTGGAGTACAAATACTTTTGATGCCCGGAACCAGACCAAAGTAGCTATAAATAAAGTCCTGGCTATTTTTAAGACGTCCAGTTATCCTAGTAGACAATACTGCAGCATTACGATTGATAGAATATCCAGAAAGAACAAAAACATAGATATTAAACACTTGTTCATCATGTTTTGACAATTAGTGATAGAGAACATATATACCCAAACTCTCTGGGAGACTACAAGGGGCCAAATGCATAGAAGATGATAAATACTAAATTGCTCCCAGAACGGGTAATACTCTACAAGGCCTGTATGCTAATCTGAGGACCAAAATTGCCACAATGGACAAATCCAATGTAGTTTATCAGATAAAATGCAATGGCGATAATGCTACAAAGTTTATATCGGCACCGCTGAGGACAAACTGGGAACACGTAATTCGGCTCACAGGACGGACATATGACAAAAACAGCACTCGCGATGCACTATACACCACTCAACCATAGCCCAGACTTAGACACCCTTTAGATTATGCGTTTCACCCGCGGCTTTCACCCAAGACTTTCGTGCTTGATGAGTGAGAGTTGGGAAGAAGCAAGAGGGGTAGCCAAACACCCACGAGACGACACTTCGAGAGGAGTTTTGATGTTTCTCTTTACTCTCTTTCGTATTTGTGCCATCTTGTTTCATACTCTTTCTGCTTTTGAAGTGAGAACAATGATTGCGTAGATTATTTCCTGATTGTATAATATTAATAGAAATTATTCGAAAAATATTAAATAAAATATGTAAATACAATAATTCGTGGAAATTTGGATTAATAACTATCAGCAACATGAAAATCAGACATCTTTGTTTGAAAAATTAATTATTCCGAATGTAAGTAAGAAGGAGAACAGGCGATTAGACGACAAAGAACCCATGGGTAGAATTTAAGGATTATCGCAGGCTAAAGACGCATAATCTAAAATATCACTTAGAGAGAATGAGAATGCTAGCGACTGAGAACAGGTATGGAAAGAGAATGTTTTTGGAGATTTTAAACATCATAAATATCACAACAACAAAACGCAAAGCCTACAAGAGCTACATGGACAACTGTGCACAGAACTATCGACACCTAATGAGAAGAGTGAACGGAGTGCGATGAGGATAAGTCCAATTAGTATTACATTTGACGATGACAGTGAAGTACAGAACGCTGTAACATTTATGGTTATTATTTTTGTTTTTGTGTTTGTTTTATACTGTAACGGCCTTATTCATAAAAAATTGTCATGAGTTTGTTAAAGGTTTAAGAAGGTAAAGCCCAAAAATTGTATGCATAATAGAAAAAATTCTCTGTTAAGAGTTCTCTAATGTCGCCATTTTTGTTGAACGTTATTTTATCCGCATTAATACACAAAAGAAATAAATTTTTTACATTTCACGCGTGCCGTACTTAAATATTTATGTGATATAAACAATTAGAATTACATTGTGTATATTTGCAGCGTTTATAGTGTCACATTATGCTGCTAAGCAATCAAACAGTTTCGTTCCAATTTTTAACATTTTTAACCAAAACGAACTTTTGTGATGATGTATGTACATATATGATGATGTATGTATATAAAATCAAAACATTGAAACTACAACCTATTATCCGGTTTTGTATACGACTACCCAAAACTGAAATCCAATTCAATATGATTATTTGACACTTGTTCCCAATTTATGAATATAGCAAATATTAATTGATCTTTTTATTGAATAGTTCTTTCATTAATGTTTAAAATTTTGCAAAAATGCAGTGACGCATTTAAGTAAAAAAAATTTAATTCGGTCTATCGGTTATTGTTCATCTTGTTTTTACATCACAAACACTGAGAATTCATAAAACAGGGTTGTCAGTCAATTATCTGTTCCCTAGTTAAAATACTCATTATGAATACGGTTCAAAATAAAACCTTCGCCAAATCTTAAAGCTTTCAATAACTGATTAATGCTTTAGAGCTACATTAATGTTTTTTTTTTTATCAATAACGCAGTTAGTTTTTAAAAAATTAGTCATAATTTTAATTCCAAAATAAAATTAAATTTGGAAATTGTATAAAATATATGGTTTGTTCGATTATTCGTGTTGAAGTAATCAAGAATATTACCACTTTTTGAACTCTAATGACGCTTTTACTGCATTTTATAAAAAATACTTTTATATTCTGACTTAAAATATTACTGACATGAAAATAAAATGTATGACTGATTTTTATAAATAAAAGTCATCAATAACTGTTATCATAGACAAAATAAAATAAAAATCAAAAATAACTGTTATTAGTGAAGTCAATAAACAAAAATCATAGATCTTATTTCGGATTTACAAAATTTTAATAAAAAATAATTGTTATTTTTAAAAAAGTTTATTGGTAATTTTTGATGCTCAGTGTGAAAAGAAGTCCATTTGTATACCTCACAACGTTTACTTCATAGAAATTTATTAAAATTTAAATTTTGTAAATAACTGTTATTTGGGGCCCTGATCTGTAGGCATTGTGCCTTGGGGTGGCATGAAGATGAGTACTTTAATTTCAAAATATGTTTTTGTAATCCACAATACCATTAATTGTGTGTAAAATTCCGGTTGCACCAGCTATCCTACAACGCCATACAAGTACCGATACCCCCTCAGAATAATACGCAGGACATACATCTTTGTCTTTTAAGTTCACTTGACTTTTTCGAAATTTAAGTACGCTAAAGAACATTTCAATGACACTACTATGGAGTTGAAGAATTGCTTCGTTTTCACACATGAATGATTTTTCCGTATTTCTGCTCATGTTGCACGTTGTAAAACATAGAGAAACACAATTGAAGAGTCTCATTAGAATAATGTGTGTACTGTCTGAACGCAGAACGAACTGTATTTTTACACATAATTAATGATATTGTGGATCACAATGACAAATATTTTGAAATTGATAAACGCATATTCACACCAGCCTTCAGAAAATGGGTGTGCTATCCAATAATGTGTTAACCAGGACGACGACGCAAGAGCTAGATAAGCACTCATTTGTTGGAATAACTGTATCTTGTTTACATTATTGACCGATATAGTCTAACCTTTTCTCTGCTTACATTCTTTCTGTCTACTAAAAAAAGCTGAGTAAAATCTTTTAGGACTTTGAGAGTAACAACGAGACTTACTTGAAAGTTTTATAGTTAATCGATCGTACAATCTGTCTGAAATATTTAAGATGTTTTTTTATATATATTAACATTGTTAAATTATTATTGATTAAATGTGTTATCTGATATCATTACAATAGGTATCTCCCAATATGACTATACGAAGCGGCGCGCCCATGCGTTGGCGAGCTACCGAAGAGCATATTGGCAAATACAAATTAATTAAGACAATTGGCAAGGGAAATTTTGCAAAAGTGAAACTGGCCAAACATTTGCCCACTGGCAAAGAGGTGGCTATTAAGATAATTGACAAAACCCAGTTGAATCCTGGTTCGCTGCAAAAATTGTTTAGAGAGGTAAGTTTAATCGCATGTTGATTATCTAGGGGGTATATATTAAAGAAACAATACCTTGTGTATAATTTTTTGCATTACAGGTTAGAATAATGAAAATGCTCGATCATCCCAATATTGTGAAACTGTTTCAAGTTATCGAAACAGAAAAGACATTGTATTTGGTTATGGAATATGCATCGGGTGGAGAAGTATTCGATTATTTGGTATTACATGGTCGCATGAAAGAAAAGGAGGCTCGAGTCAAATTTCGTCAAATTGTTTCTGCTGTGCAATATTGTCATCAAAAGCGTATAATACATAGGTAAAGAAATATTATAAAAACAACATTTAAAGAAAATTGTTTTAAAAAATCACATAGAACATTACTATTATTTATTTTCAACGTTACATTTGCAGAGATTTGAAAGCCGAAAATCTGTTGTTAGATAGTGAGTTAAACATAAAAATAGCAGATTTTGGATTTTCCAATGAGTTTACGCCTGGCTCTAAACTGGACACTTTCTGTGGCAGTCCCCCTTATGCTGCACCTGAACTGTTTCAAGGCAAGAAATACGATGGTCCCGAAGTTGATGTTTGGTCATTAGGTGTTATACTCTATACCCTTGTGAGTGGGTCATTACCTTTTGATGGCTCTACTTTACGAGAACTAAGAGAACGTGTGCTCAGAGGCAAATATAGGTCACTATCTGGCAACAATCCACTCTAAAAGCAGTTAATAGTTCGAGATAATAACTGTTACTTTCATTTACAGGATACCATTCTACATGTCTACTGACTGTGAAAATCTATTGCGTAAATTTTTAGTATTGAATCCGGCTAAACGTGCTAGTCTCGAAACCATCATGGGTGACAAATGGATGAATATGGGGTTTGAAGATGACGAGTTAAAGCCTTACATTGAACCCAAACAAGAGTTAGGCGATACCAAACGGATAGGTAAGACGGGTACTGTATACAAAGCCATTATAATTAACCATTTCTTCACTCTTTCAAACCGTTGTATATAAAAAGCCGCTGTAACTCAGAACTAAACCAAATATTAAAAAGATAAATAGTGATTTGTATACAAAAATGCATGTTCTAATAACTCTTGATATGGGCGAGAATGAAACGACGACAGCCTTTTTATCTGTCATTTATGTGTAAGGGCAAATGGTGCTTTCCCAAAGCTTTGGGCTAAGTCGTTTTGTAGTATGAAAAGGGTAAAACTATGCGTCTAAAAATCGTCTGCTTACAATTATTTGTTACATAAATAGCAATCAAATTTTATCAAAATTAATGAAAACTTTTTGATAGTAAGCAATACGAAAAATGACTAAAAAAAAACAACTAATTGGATATAAAATTTCAAAGCTTGGGTTGGCATAGCAATAGTTGCAGAATTTGTAATATCATGTTATCTTACGTCCACTGCATCGAGGTAGTGTCATTTTTCAAATCTGGAGTTTCGTTTTGTTTAGAATTGCAGTTTTAATTGTATACGGGTGATCCCGATTCTGTCGGTCAGTGAAAATGTTTAAGCGAGATATCAATATTTATTAGAAATGTATTTTTGTACTCCCAATCATCACCATTATCACTTTTGCCCATTTGCCATCAAACGCACAGAAACTATACCACTAACTACCGTCATTCACCTTAAAACAATTCCTTTCCACCTAATTACCAGCCTCACTCCAATCACCCATCACCATCTATGCCGGTTTTCACCGACCCACCTTTACCAACCCATAATCGGGATGGATGGACGTTGTTTTTCTCTCTCTCTTGTTAATGTGTAGCGCTCACAAGTTTGGATTTATCTACAAGTTATTTCTTAGTTTTTGGTCTTATTTCTTAATTATAATTGTTCACGATCTATTCAATAATAGCCCCCACAATTTTCATCTTTTATATCACAAAAAATGCGTATTTTAAACCTGATATTGCAAACACTAAGTGTTGTATGTATAATTGAGAAATGTATGTGTATATGTTTACGAAAAGGAACAGCCTCTTGATTGATATTTAAAAAAATTTCCCCTAAACACGACATGGATCAAAATTCTTATCTAAATTGTTGTAGGGTGTCGTTCTGCCACATATGACATGTATCAGTTTACTAATTTAGATTGAGTAGAGTACAGAAGGTTTAAAAAGTCCATAATACCTAACGAATTTATATACAATTGGGTATTTTTGAAAGTGAAATAGAATTAATAAGATGATATGTTTGCTTTAATTAGATTTTGTACTTGAACCGCCTGATTACGCCTTGATTTACGCACTTGTGCACTTTATTCTTTCTTTTTGGCAGTAGCAGCCTTCATTTAGTAAAACTATCATAAAAAATGCGATAAACCATAAAATTAATTATCACACAATTGGGAATTGGTAAACATAAGCTCATTAATAATCAAATCATACTAGGTGATTAGAATGAAGGTGTGAAAATGTGTTTTCATTTAAATATTCAGTGTTTGATGATAACCCTAAGTTGAAACTATTTTATATAAATTAAAACTGTCGTATCTTATTATTGGAACAAGTCTGCTAATGCTTCAAATCTTTTCTCCAACCCCACTTATGTTCTGCACGCGACGTCACATTTTTCAATGATTCTTCCTGAAATTCATTTGCTGCGACATCATTTGGTGGTGATATATTTGACCCTTTTCCACTGAGCAGAAGCTCTTGTTGCAATGGGCTATAATAGACAAGAAATTGAAGCTTCATTATCACAAGTACGTTACGATGATGTGTTCGCAACATATTTATTGCTGGGAAGAAAAAGTACTGATGTAAGTAAATCAAACTCATTCTTTCTCTTCAATGAATTTGTGTGAGTGTAAAATCGCAAAACACTTTTCTCTTGTTCTTATTTATAGCCTGAAAGTGATGGGTCTCGATCTGGTTCTTCACTTTCGCTACGAAATATATCTGGTAATGATGGAACTGCTATTTCTGCAAATACTTCGGTACAAAGCCCAACACACCGTGGTGTCCACAGAAGTATCTCTGCTTCTAGTACAAAACCAAGTAGAAGGGCATCATCTGGGGCTGATACTCTACGTACGTTAGCTAAGACTAAAAATATATTTATAATGATTAAGGAAAGTTGGCATGTTTTTAACATATTGTTTGCATTTATTTTTTAAGGTGTGGCCCCTGGCAATACAGCTGCTCAAGTTGCTACCACAGGAACAGCTGGTACCGTTCCGTCCAGCACTAACTATGCAATTGCTGGTACTGGATCAACTGCGGAAAGATCTTCGATGTAAGTTTCAATAATTTGTATTTATTTTTTTTTTAATATCGACTCGTAATTTGGTTTTTGTTTAAGCGATTCTATTTCTTCCAGCGTTTTTGAAATTAATAATAAATTTATACATTATTCATTCGAAATGTATCTAATAAAAACTTTTCCAAGAGGAGAAAACTATCTGTGGAAAAAATCTAATTTTCTATAAAAAAAAAAAACCAATGAGTGTTCGAACTAACGGGCGATGTGTTAACACATTTTTGTTACACGGTACCTGTTCGATTTCTATGAACACATTAGTAAATGTTACATTGCAAATTCAATCATATGATGACGTTTCATTTAAATAATATTAGTACTTAAAATTATTTAAAGGCAAGTGCAAGCACATGTGTTATTATTTTCTTGCTCAATACTTTTTGTTTTATTCCCACAAAAAACGAAGAGAATGCAAAGCAACAGACACATGACACATCATACTTATTTTCAGGCAGAAACTATTGTTAACCACATATTATTTTCAATGCTAACGCTGCATAGCTTCAACGTAGATAACGCTGTGTGTTGTTTGCATGGGTTGACTTTGTTAGATTATACCCTACACGTGCCTATAGATGTTGACACATCAAAAAAAAAAACATTTTCGTAAAAAATATAATTGTAACTTTAATAACATACAAGCTTTAGAAGTTTATGTATTATTTTCGGCAAAGGACTGCGTTATTGTCAGTGCTATTTGAATTTTAATATAAGCTATTTGCATTTAATCTAGAACGGTTCCTTATTTTTTATATACTTACGTCATCCTTGTCATTTTGAGTACTACCTATTTCAAGGCGCTATTAATAATAACGTGAGCAAAAATAGGAATCAAAATTAATGTCATTTTATTATTTAGTCAATTTTTTTGTGCATATGTATATTCAACAAACTATATATACATATATATAGTTTGCAAACGACTAACGCTATACGAAAATAGGTAAAAGCAAATAAAGGATTACGGAGCAGAGTTAATAAGCAAATTTGTATAATCTTAATGTTAATAATAACTTTTATTGTGTTTTTATTATGTATATCGTTTTTGGAAATTATTTATTATTATTATACTTTTCTTTTTTTTTTTGCAGTAGTAGCAACTTTAAGCGTCAAAATACTATAGACTCGGCCACAATCAAAGAGAACACAGCACGTCTTTCAGCCCAAAATCAGAGGCCTGCATCAGCCACTCATAAATTACTGACGACAGCAGATACATGTAAGTATACAATTGCGTTTATTTTGTTCGAATCAAATCAACACATATTTTTGCATACTGTAATTTTTTAAACACATAGCCATTAGTAGTCCGGAGCCCCGTTATACACCCAAATATGATCCTACCAATAGTAATCGCCCTTCGGCTACGGTTAGCATGATGCCAAGACGTTCTACCAGACTTTACGAGAAGACTTCTTCAACTGAGAAAACCAATGCTATTTCAACAGATTCAAAGTATGTATATAAACACTGTATTGTTTTATTTTCGTGTTTTCATTTTGTGATCTTTACTAAAACACACCACAACTACTGGTATTGCTCTAATACTTACAACTACTTGTACTCTACCCATCATTTTAATTCATTTGTATGTTGAAATACATATACTATATACATGTGACATTAAGCTAAACGAAAACATAAGAAACTATTAGAACTAACAATTGGATACCAAAGGTGTTAAAACAACTTGATCAACATCAACTCCCATAAAGACTTTTTGTTGTTCTGGATCCGTTTTAATGACAAATGCCCAATCGAACCAAACAACATAACAATTGTGGCTTTTTCTTAATATTACCTACCTATCTATCTACTACAACACATATATTAATTGATTAATAGCAAATGCGTTTTACAGGGTTTCCTTCCTTTAACTACTTAATTGTTAACATTCACATTTTACTATAAGAACATTTTCAAAAAGCACTAATTATTTTGATATTTCATTTTTATTTTTTTTTATCATAAAACCTACTCTTCTCTATTGTTGTAAAACTTATTTTGCAATCAAATACCCAAAACCAAATTAAACCAAATCTACAAAATGGTACAACAATTTAAAACAAAACCTTCCTCATACAATTAATAATGCCATGGGTGAGTATTATGAAATGATGATGATGAAATGTAATTTTTAAGTAAACTCAGTTAATACTTTGATTTTTTTCTAAACGCCTAATGCAAACAACAAATTAATGCTTCTTTGACTTTTGAAGATTATCCTAAGCAAAATAGAAAACTTAGAAAGAAGAGGGCTAAAGCTTAAGCTTTTTTGTGTTCGGTAAAAATTGCTAAAGTCTAAACAAAAATCCTAAAGTTTTCTTCTTCCATCTAAAGGGATAGACATGTCGTGAGGACTTCTAATAGGTTCTAGGTTTATAGGCTGTTTTCCTTAAGAGGGGACGGGTACCTCCGTATTTTACGTTTAGGTTTCCTTCTAACGAGTTGGTGATGATCAAGAAAATCACTAACTTTATGAAAAAGAAATGTTTCGTTTTATTTTGTTCTTTTTTTTATTTGTATTTTTTGTTTGTTTTATTTAGTTTTTGTAAACGTTCTTTCGTTATCACTTTTCTCTTCACAATGTTTCAAATTTTGTTGCAATGTTAATTTTAGTTCTTACTGTAAACTTTTTGTTGTCTTCTTTCTGTAGTTTGTGTAGTAGTTTAGTTTTTTATATATTATGTATAAATTTCCTTCATACATGTCCATACGATGTTGTAATAAAACTATTGTATGTATTTGAATTCGTTCATCAACGACCCAAATTTAATTTATTAATTTGTTTTGTTTTATTTTCTTTATTTTTCTACTTGGAACATATTCTTTTTTGCATGATGACACCACCACCAACCAAACCACCAAATCTCAAAATCAATTGCGAATTCAACCAAAATCATCATCAAATTCAAAACCAAACCAACTGCTTGGTCGCTGCTGCTCTCGCATGTTATAATCAAAAATCTAATTCAATCTACAAAAATCATTGAATTATACTGTTACTACTACTACTACTACTACATTGTATTGTGTATATTTCACTGAAAATGATTGTGTGTATTATCGAATATCACCTCCTTAATACTCGTGCCTGCCTCCGCTCTCTCGCCCGCCTCTGACACTGCCGACTTGACTACATGGCTTAACGAAAACAAAATCTTAAACCGTATCTGAAATCGTAATGAAATCATATACTGAACGTGCGTAAACCCTATAGCGTGTTCAACGATCTTAGAGTGACATCGGCTGTTAAATCTGGCAGACATTTTCCCAGGAATGTTCCATCACGTTCAACCTTTCATTCGGGTGAGTTTTGCTTTAAGAACCTACAACAACCTAAAAAAAAGTCTAACGGACTTTTCACAAATTGACTGCTCTTTCACACACACACATATTTATAAATTGATGCCCAACACCATGATTTTAATTTACTAAATTTATATACCTACTTATCAGCCTACCTACAGTATAAATAGTAATAAAAACTTTCAGCTGAAATTATAAATAGACAACAGGTTAGATTTCAAAATTAAACGATGAATGCAGTCGCGTGTTAAATAAAGTTTTATTTATGTTGTATATATATATATTTATGGGAAGAATGAATGCACTACTTTATATTTTTAATATTGTATTGTGTGTATTCAATTTTTTTGGAACTATTCTATTTCTATCCTTAACTATTACAAATTTACCCTTCTTCCTATTCTACTTCAACTAATATATGTTTAACCTCCTTTTTTTTCCAAAATTAACAACGTTTATCATTTGTTATTACCAATTCATTAACTAACTCTATACTGTAAGGATAATACGCGTAGCCCGTTTCTATCTAAATATAGAAAATTATACTTATTATTGACCTACAAAATGAAGCACGAACAATCGAGTTGAGTTAAGCTAATTGCTAGATATGCAAGCCTATTACCAAGACCTGAGTCCTTATCTCTCTCTTTCGAAACCATACCCACCCTACCTTAACCATAACTTAACTCATAATTTTTTGTTACCTCTGCCCTTTGATTTTTTATTATTTCATACTTTATTTTAGTTAAGATTTGTTTCCTTTTATTTTTTTATATTAATTCATTTATATTGATGTTGTTTATTTTTGTTTAGTATATTTAGTTTGATTTAATATTAGAACTATTAAACCTTATAAATACGTTAGTAATGGTATAATGTAGCAAGAATATGGTGTGTACGCCCATCAAATGAAAGAATTTGAGGATACAGTTCAGCTAGTATACTTTATATGTAGTTTTACTCGGTTCTCTCCCTTATCGTAACGGCAATTCGTAATAGCTAGGAATTAAGTTGTAATATAAAATTGGAACACAGCTGTTATGCCACTTGAGGCTAGTGTAACACAGTACAAATTGATAGACACACAAGGGATATTTAAAATATGTAATTAGAATATATTGATATACACAGACGGCACTGAATTTGTACCAGGAATTTCACGCCTAATTTTCAACGTTGTGTATTTTAATTCCCAATAATCACTGCCACAGATTCATAACAATGGTATTAGGGGGTTTAAGTGCACATTTTAAATTGTAAAGCCGGGTCGTATTTATGTACTGCCCGCTTGCCACCATATTTTGATAAATATAGAGTAGTTAAAATTTAATTCAATAAATAATTAAGAAACCCCAACATGAGGAAACTCAAAAAATTATTAAAGACGTACATACATAGTTTTTAATATTTCAGAATATTGTATGGGGGTATTTTAAATTGCAGTGTTTACCTTAGTCACATTTAAATATTAATCCAAAACTCTGTTTAACAGTTGTAAGACAATTGACAAATCTGTAGAAAAAAAATAAGTTCGTTAAATATTTATCTTGTTTCAACCAAACATTATTGTAATACTATTTCGAAAACTAGATCCGAGAAACGACACCGACGTATGAGTGATAATAAAATTAAACTCAATATTGTACATACGACATACATATGTGTATTTGATACAACTCCTTAAGTAGTTTCTGAACTTTTTTCAATCAAGGTGCTCGAATGTAACTTCCATGTCGCAATTTGGAAAATAGAGATTATATTTGTGTGGGTCATGTTTGGACAGCCTAATTGACGTAAAAACATGAACTATATTATATGTTTAAAGACTTTTACTGGTTACTTAAAATGGTAATCAGTTGATTTTTATTATGTTTGATCTGACTATAAATACGAAGAGAGTTTTTCTGTGTTTTGTCACATAAGTTTACTGTCTATATGACAACAGTGGCAACAATAACCGGTATTCATACGTGACAGTGGCAACAATACCGGTAAAAGAAAAGTGAAGTGATAGAATTGTTGTAGCACATTTAACCATAAATGGCATTACTGCTTGGTTATTGAATGAATAAATTAAATTAAAAAATTAAATACAAAATATTTAATGAAATTGGAAAGTATTTCAGGAGTCCCATATGCACTACGATTAAATGATAAGTTTTTATTATTATTTCAACTAGGATGGTGATTATAGTTTTCCATATTAACAATTAAAGAAGCTTTGTGTTTGTTATTCTTTTTGTTTTCTGTCTAAATCATATGATCACTTGCCCATAGTTTAAATCATAGATAAATTTATACATAGATTCGGTTATATTATTGAAGGGAAGCTCATCGCTCATCAGTTTAATTATTGAAGGGAAGCTATCTTGTGGAAGTTGCAAGTTTGAACGCCAAGAGAAGAATTCAGTCGCTGAGGTTTGACAAACACAGCTGAAATTGTTACTGTGAATGTTCAAAATATGTAAATATATGAACATCGTGAATGCACAAAACTAAAAATGTTCGATGTTGCTAATAAAAGTTCGTTTCCTCATTGAAGATACGCAAAGAGAAACGTCAGATGAGACGGATAAACAAATCTGAGTTTAAATTAGTTTGATCGTTGATCAAAAATGATTTTCCACTCAAAAATTAGGCTTTACACATTCTCTGGATGTGCCCAGCACTTATCAGCAGGAGAAAGTATGTAACTGTTTCCAAAATTCATGTTTTTAACATAATACACGAGTCTTAAATATTCTAACATGTTTCAAAAAGCTCAATAAATGAATTGAATCAAATTAAATTGTCAGCAGGAGGATGCCCACTATTGGGTCCTACTTCTTTTTGGGTATCGACAGTTTCTTGAAGCAATCTAAGTAGTTAGGGCTAGTGCGTAAGGCTCCACGAAATACCCCTCAAGGAAATAACCCCCAAACAAGAAATGAAATAATCTCCAGTTTTTTCACACGTTTTTCGGTGTTATTTCATATGAAAAAACAACCAAATTTGTTGGGAAGTATTTAATTTTTTTTAAGTTATATCATTTTCTAATCGGGGTTTCCAAATTATGTAATAATAATAATTTCCAATGAAATTGTATGAAAATGGGCCATTTACAAGGAAATTTGTTCGCCTTTGTTTCCATTTTAATTTCATTTTTGTTTGGCTTTCATTATTTGTTTTTGGATGTTATTTTTTCTTTTGGGATTTATTTCATTGGGTGCTATTCCTGGGCGTTATTTCATTGGAGGATATTTCGTGGAGCCGTGCGTAAAATCGTTGACCCTTGAATAACAATGTACTAAATGTGAGTCGTTCATTGACTGCCTCCAAACGTCTATTATAAATAAAGAAAGACAATTCTGGTACGAGGGCGGATCAATAAGTCGGTGACTTTTTGAATGAAACAGTTTTTTTTTGCGAAAAAATTTAGTTTTCAACATAATCTCCTTTTAGCTCAATACACTTAGTCCAACGTCTCTCCAATTTTTGTATCCCTTCCAAAAATAGGATTTTTCGAGGTCCATCAAATAGGCATTTGTTTGATCAATAATTTCATCGTTGGAGCTAAATCTCTTTCCACTGAGCCATTTCTTTAGGTTTGTAAATAGGAAATAGTCACTGGGGGCTAAATCCGGAGAATATGGTAGATGAGGTACCAATTCATAACCCAATTCATGGAATTTTGCCATTGAGACTACACAAGTGTGCACCCGTACGTTTATGGTCAATTGAGAGCAAACGCGGCACCCATCTTGCAGACAGCTTTCTTAAATCCAACTGATCATTTAAAATCGAAACCCACTGCCGTATGAAATGCTATGGCATCAACAATCTCACGCATTTTTACTCTTCGATTGGTGCAGAGTCCCCATAGCATTTATCAAGCTTTACCTTGGTTTGATTTTTCGCAAAAACTAATGTTTAATGAAAACTCGAAATTCAATTTTCAATTTTAAAAAATGTACGAGGTTGTATGTTTTTAATATCTGTTAAACGCAAAGTAAATAACGGAAGTTACTCAAAATTTGACAGTAGTTTATTAACAGGTGGTACTTGATGTGAGCAGTGTCGCATTTCATATAACTACGAGGGAAGTTCGAAAAGTCACCGACTTATTGATCCGCCCTCGTAGTTTGTTAATATTCTATGACTTAGTGTCACTGCCAATAAAGTTCTTGAAATAGTAAACCACAAGACATTGCAGACATAGTATTTTGGTGTTTTGGGTGCCACAAAGGAAAACGTTTTGAGAGCTCTTAGAATGAAAATGTATAGTAGCTGATTTGTTTAGCTATTTTTGTAGGTCTATTGTAATTTATTTTTAATTCAAATTTAAATTACAAGCCAACAAAAAAATGCATTAAGATTCCTTAGTTGAAGGTAACACCAGGAAAAATTTGTTTTAATTCGACCGAAATTTTCGAAAGTTATATGCTTGAGACGACTTTTGACTTTCTCATTTAATGTCGCATATTCAAGCCAACATATGATTCAATATTATTAAAATTCAAAAATGAATTAATACAGTGTACAAAGTCTAACAACTTATGTAGACATACATACATATATAGTAAGATAAATCTTTATAAAAATGAATTATGTGCACATAAGTCTTATTAAATGTTTGTCCTACACTAAAATCCCCATCCCCTCCAACAATGATTTGTTGCTTTATGAATGTAATTTGTTTAGTGAGGATGACTCAACAGCGTTGTAATAGATCCTGGAAAATATCTGAGTTATTAAAAATTTAAAAAAAAAATTACAAGTACGCAAGACTTATTTTATTACGTGTCATCGTTTAAGTTTAAGAACGATCCCTGAAATAAATAGTTTCTTTATTTAAATATTAAATCAAATTTTAAAAACACGTCAAAGTTTGGTTCATTTGGCAAATATGTAGTTGTAAAATAAGGGTTTTTTACGAGTCTATAAAGTAGATACCATTGCTACACATTAAACGACAGTATAAAAGTAAATCTCAAGATATAGATTGCACTGTTGTTCCATAACGATGATTTGTTGGTGATAAAAATTCAAAATGGCATTGCTGTGTGGTAAAGCTAAACTTTATACCCAAATCTAAATTATAGTTCGTATAAAAAACACGGCTAATATTTCTAATATTAACCCTTTCCCTACCGACCTTTAACGCCTGGAATGTTTGTAAATAAAAGAGTCCAACACATACTATATGCAATGATCTAAAAAATATACGCCAGGAAAAAGTTTTTAGTTCTATAAAGCAGAAATTTTGTATATGAAGTATATTAGGTTGGATTAAATCGTATATCACAAAAAAAAGCTGCGACGATTTTAAACATACGTACACGTGCGCCATTTTTTTTAATACGTATTTAATAATATCCAATAAAAATTTGATCTTGAAGGGTTTGAGCGTATTTAATTATAAATCTTATATTACAATAACGTACAATTCACCTGTTTTGATTATAGTTGATTTTAAGTGAAATGTTCAGCACAACTACTATATTTCATCAAATATTCAGTTTTGAATTTTGTGGTGATCGAGTTTCATAAAACGAATATGAATTTGAACAACGATTCAGCCAAATCTAAAACGTAAATAAATAGGATTCCATTTATTAATGGAACAACATGTGAAGAATGTATATCCAAATTTACAAATTTGAAATTTCTTTTTTGAATTACTTCTTTAAAATAAAAAAATAATACTCGTCCATGGATTTGACTTTAGACATATAAGTAGTTCCTTCAACAAAATTTGTTTCACCCTTATCCTATTTTAACATACAGTAATTGCCATTTTAAAATAGTTTCAAAATTTTCATTTAATAAGATGTGTTTGTAATTTTTACAGGTTAATACTTACTGTAATGTTAGTTTTTTAAATATACAATTTTTACACTTGATGCACTAGTCGAGTATTTAGTGATTTTTGATAGATTTGGGCAATAGCTCTTCAACGGTTTGGCCAATTATCGCAGTTTTTGGTGCTATAGGATTGCCACTTTTTTTGCCCCATGCAAATGAATCAGCTTTAACGTACATATATATAGTACGGATCTGTGGACAACAAGTTTTAATAATATAAATAAGAATTTTGCTATACTGTGTAAGAATTATGAATTTTATATAGATATCCCTGTGATAACCTGATTGTTCTGATTTCTGAAATATATAAACTGCATAGTTTATCTTAATGCAAATTAAGCCTCCATGCAAAATAATTTGAGGGCATATATGACACCATAAAAGTGGGAACAAACCGTCACTAAATCCTAAAAGTTAACTGGGTTAAAGCCGAGACTTAATTTTTGAATTTTTGTGAAAAAATGGGCACATACATACATATGTCGCCAACGTATTTATGACATTTTTAATATTACACTGTAGTAGTAGGGTTAATATATGTATATATTGTAAACAAATTAATTGAAACCTTAAAATAACAATTTTAACTTGTAACAGTTTGGATGTTTTAATGTGTCAATAGGTTCTTAATACAACCCCCCTTTTTAAGCAATTCTTAGTGTCATTACAAAAGTTATCTGTTGAATACCATGACTATGTATTTGGTATGATCATTAGGTGAAGGATTTAGAAAGCCAGGCTCTTTGTTTGGGTAGTTTTGTATATCAGTTCCACTTTATTTTTTCCTTTATGTAACACTCTCCTGTACAAAGTGACATATTAAAATAGTTTGCTCTGTTAATAAATATTTTGTTATTTCTATTTCTCCCTCTTTTTTGTCGCTGCCAATTTAAAACACATAGGTCAAACAAGGCCAAGAAACAACACTGCTTTGGAGTATTCAGCCACAGGTGGTGTGCCAGGGGAATCACCTCATCCAGGTCGTATGAGTTTCTTTTCAAAACTCTCTTCGAGGTTTAGTAAGCGGTAAGTAACAAACTCACACTGTGTTGCGTTGTTAATCTTAAGACAAAGTTTAAATAATAGTAATATTAATTAAACATAGAGACAACATTACATATACATACGTTTATAAAATATGTTATATGTATTTGTTTTATGTGTTTACGAACGTAAAAATAATTTTAAGTTTAGTTTTGTTTTTTTTTTTTTTTGATAAAAAAAAAATACGGAAGGAAAAGCTAATCAAAAGAAATTTCCTAAAAATAAAATAAATATCCATTGAAAGTGCAGCTAAACATCTCTTACCTACCATGTTAGTGTGTAAGCTAAGCCTTTTAAAACAATGTTGTTAGTATTTGCCATTAATGTTATTGTCATTTTATATATTTTTTTTTGTAAAAACCGCGTGTTTTATCAGCTCTAATTTAATAAATTGTTTTTATGTTCTAAAGATTGATTAATCTTCATTTACTTGTTATATTCTATACTACTTTATAGTATGCCGCCATTAACCACCTACTTACCTACCACCTATTTACTATGTACGTTCTCTAACAATCACTTCTGCTACTTTTACTCTGTTTGCTTCCTTCAACTGTTCTTAAACTGTTTTGCTTTAAAAACAACAACACCAACCGATACATTTAGAAGAACGGTACCTTTTCGGAAATACTACAACAAAGTAGATTGGAATTTTTTCAAATCTGTTTGCAAATTTTTCCATTTGGTTCCATTTTTTTGAACTTATATATTATATATAAACTGCAAATTAAATTATAAATATTTCTTAATTGTTTGTTTTTTTTTTAAATCGACATCTTCTGTAAACTTTAAAACATTTAATTTTCTCGATATGAATCGTATGGAAAATATTTGAAAAACTAATTTGTATAAAAATATGAATTTTACTTAGTTTGTGTGTTGAAGAAACAGATTTTCACAATTCGTCGTATTCGGTTTGTGTAAATTAATGCTTAACTATCTTCTATCTGCCTATCTCTACCTAATTACGACTGAATGATGACGATGGATTTATAACCAGCACCCCATATTTTTAATTTAGATTCCAAAAACTCAAACATTAGACAAGCTCTATGAGTTATGAATACCACTACCACTACCAGTACTCACCTCTATTCTTCCTCCTCCTACCATATATGAGATGGATTCTTTCGAATGACTGATAACTACTACCCCCTTCTTTGCCCACATATAAAGAAAGAAAACTCTGTGGGGGATAGCATGTGTGCCACTCACTCTTAATAGTAAAAAAAAATTTATATTTATATTAAAAAAATTAATTGAATGAATAATATGATAAAAACCAAAGCATCAATTATATCCCAGAAAGTTTAGAAAATTACATAAAACTTATTAACTGTTATTAATTAAGTTAACGTTATGTAAATCCTAAGATCGATCCACGCTTCTTGCAATATATTAAACCAATAAAATACCAGACGCCGCTTGTCTTTATTGAGAGCAAACAAACCAAACCGCAAACCCTGTATAAACTTTTTGGCTATGAATGGTAATTCATATTAAAGAACCGTCAACATAAAGGAAATACACACGATTTCAGACTTTTTGAAGACCCCGAACCCAGTTACGGAATCGAAAGCCTATATAAATGACAACTCAATAATGTTAAAACTTAACATACAAAACTACCATTTCCAAATCGTTAAAGATCAATGAAACAAAGATGTTGAAAATATCGGGAATGATCAGTATAGTGAAGAATCAGGTGGAGTGACTTACCATGAGTCATATTTTTTAAACAGAATGTTAGCATGGAGTAACAATTGTACTAGTAAGCTATATAATGATTATGAACCAATGTTATATATATACATGCGTTAATTTATATTTTAACATTTCGTGTAATATATAAGTCTTCTTTTTATTTATTTTAAGTGTAACTATTGTGTAGTATATTTCACTTCTCAATTTTGTCACCTTTAAAAAAATTATTTGTAATGATTTTTTCCCTTGAGGGGGAAGAGGTTACCTACTTTTTCTGCCTTCAAGTTAAGGTAGGCTTTTTTGTTGCTTTTGCTGCTGCACTTTTATACAAATTATTTACACTTTATCTTATTTTGCGTTTTTTTTTTTTTTTTGTAAATATACGTATCATATTGTTTTTTCTTATACTCTATACATATATTTATTTTCATTTATTATAGTTTAATGTACAAATAAAATGGTCACATGCATTTAAAACTAAAACATATATTGAAAAAATATAAAAATTAATAAAAACGAGATTTTAAAAATTCTGGCTTATTTAGTACACCGAAGAAAAAGTATTATCATTAAATAGTTTTGTCGTCTCTCTTCTAAGTCCACAATTCAGAAAAATATTTAGTTTTTATTTGATACAAGATGACGCGAAACGAGCGTATGAGATTAAGGTGTAACTTTTTTTTGTTTGTTTAGTTATGGCGTATTTTATAATCGTATCGTATCGTATGTTCTCTCTAATCTACCCCCCACAATTATTTAAAAAATTTGAAACGAAATCATTGTCAACCAAAATAAAAACAAAAACCGTAAAATCACATGGGAAAATAAAAGATAATTGTTGTGAAACACCGCCGCACCTCTTTATGAAGACGTTGTGTTATAAGGGGTTGTTATGAGTCTTTAAAAAGTGTATTTTTAATGCAAAACAGAAGCTGAGATTATAATTTGTTAATCATTTAAAAAATCTCGAAAGAAGTTGGTGTGGAGTTAGTTTAAAATGAAGTTTATTGATATTAAATTCTAAAAAGTTAAACCCCGTTTAGTTTTGAGCCATTACTACACGATTAACTCCTTGAGGGGATTAAATACTAGATTGGAGAAAAAAATTTAAAGAACCAATTACTAGTAGAAGAACTAAAAATTCTAAGCTAGTTATACTATACTATAACATTTAAAGGTTGAAAAACAAAAACGGAAACTTGTGGTTTTGAAACTAGTTTTCAGTTTTTCTAGTTCCGCTGCTTCGAGTTGGTCCTTGTTGGTCCACACGGAATACAAGTTTTCAATTATAACTACATTCATTTTAGGATACTGATACCTTTAAAAGAAGTTTTGTTATCATGATACTAAACAACTTCTCAAAAATACTGTATCGTTTCATATTCATGGTTAAATTCCATCCTGTTTCGACCTTGAATTTTAATACTTTTTAATATCTGGACTTAAGCTTATTTCGATTTTTAACGCTGCTGTTTATAACATGTTGAAACAGTTCAGAATAAGAAGAATATTTAGTATAATTATAAAATTATATAGACCTATATACGAATAAGAACCAACCCCAAATTGTAATCTCTTTTAAATATTCTATGCTTTTGGATTATTTTTTTAAATGAATGTCTAAAAATCCCCGAGCGTCTCAAGGGGTGAGTGAGCACAGAGCTTTCCCCCTCTATGGGTGTCAAATAAAATAACGGAAATGTCAGTCGACTGTAATTGCCGATCTCAACCTTGTATGACCCATAATTAAAGAATGAACTGCTAATAGCTGACCTGTAAAATAAAGGTAAATATATTCTATATTAAGAAATCCTTTGAAAGAACACATTTAAACAGTTTTAAGGCAAATGAGATGGAGTTTATGTTTTATGCTTATGTGTATTGGAAATTAAACTGCAATTTAGGGGAAATATAGCTTACGTTCCAAAACTCCAATCATTGGAACATAAACTAAATCAGATTTTTGCGACGTAAAATCATTCAAATAAAAATACGAGTTTTTTATAAGGATGTTTTAGTAGTAGTTTTGTATAAGACAAGTCAGTTGAAAAGAAAATGTAGCTTACAGAAACATGGTATTTGAGGGATACTTTCTGCATAAAAAATCCCTGAAGTCACTAAAGGAATAATTTTCCAAGATCTCGTTTTCAATTGTCCATTGAGGAACTCATATTATCACCAAGCTTCTTGCATATTGGCAGCTCTAAAGCCCACAAATAAAACAGTAATGTTGACTGCACGCGATTGCATTCAAGAAACTAATTCGATTGTGAATCATTAAATTGCCACAATCTTAAGTTTTAAGCTTTCTTAGCACATTGTGGTCGAAGTACTGCAAAATCCATCAATCATGGATGATGTCATTGTCTCAGTTCAAGACTCTCGGTGTGATGTACTCTTCTACATATTATCTTTTATCTTCTAGCATCCAATTACAACGTTCGCGATCGAGTAAATAAGATCGTTATTTATTCGATTGGAGGACTAATCACTTCATATGATCGAATCGAAGTTTAAATTCAATTTAAAGGCATAACGCGGATATGTTAGTTAGATTCCCTTATAGTCTATTTTATTTTTTTGTGCAATTGTGCTTTAGTTTGTGAAAAAAATTCAATCTTAAATAATATTTCTGTAATTTAATATGAACTTGATTGAAATCACTGTTACTAAGATTTGAATTTTTTTTTTTAAATATTAATTAGTTACGCTATCAATAAATAGCTGATGGAAGTGTAAAAATTCAAATTAATTATGTATATATTAAATAAAAATCTTTAACTAAACGTCAGTCGTTGCAATGAAAGTCTTGAAATTACGATACGATCATAAGCATTGTTTAGGACCTCTATTGTGATTTTCAATGTTGTTTGTTTCTATATTATTAATTACATATACATACATAATTGGCCAATCTTGTTTAAACCAAATAAACTCTATATTTATTATTTCTTCCACTTCTCTTCTTGTCGTACTCATTTCTCCTTCTACTCTTTTCTTTCAACAATTAGTATTTTCGTACATATTTTTTCTTTTGATTTCTCTATTTTTTTTTCTTTTGAATTGAGGAAAAAGAAAAAAACTCCAAGTCAAGTATTCTAGTACTCAACTCTGTCACAATCATATACAAAATATTATTTCTCTTATAATGTGAATAATTTGTTTTTATAATTATACTTTTTTCTTTAATTTTAGGCCAAACCAGTAAATAAATACTAATGCTAAAAAGAAAAATAAATTGTAATTGTAAACTGAATGAGAGAACTGATTGAATTAAACAGAGAACACATAAATGAGACAGAGAAAAAGTGTGATCTATGGTGAGGGCGCGAGAGATACATTGTGAATGAGAAAGAGATTAAGATTGTGTGAATCAGAAACAGAAAATCAGAGACAAAGAGAGAGAGAGAGAGACAAAACACAAATCAAGCAGCTTACAACGTTGTATTCGAAACATTTATTTTTTAATTTAATAGTATAAAATAAACAACTAAAATGTATAAATATACTGACTAACATAAAAAGAAGTTATAATTTTTTTTACCCACTTATGTCTTTTTTCGAATAATGCTATAATAGATTTTTTTTTTAATTTTTATATATATGCAATATACATATGTATAAGTAATGTGTACAAAGTATCAACAATTGAATCTAAAACAAAAACATCTGATTTAAAAACCCAAAAGGAAATGGAAATATTGCAAATTATTATTATAAACAAAAATGGAATTGTAACTTTACTTTTAAGACTACCGCCACCTCCTCTACTAAATGCCGACGATGTTTGTAGCGTCAACCAGCCAATCAACCAACCAGCTACTCACCCAATAATTTTACTTTCTGTCTTCACTTTGTATACCGCACTCGTATCATCATGTGTATTCTCCTCTGCTGATCTATTCTAAACAACTCTATGTATCTACCTACTATAACTACCTAGCTACTACTATATTATTGTGACATTGTTTTAAGTGTAGCAATTATTTTAAATTAAATAATTACTGAAAACAGTGTGACCATTTTATTTCTACACAACAAAACAAAAAAAAAACAGTTATTATATTATTATTATTATAAATTTTAAGCATGTAGAAATTTAAATTAATTTAATTACTATTATGATTATTATACATACATATAACTTTGGTATTAGGTTTAAAAATTACACCCCAAAAGCAAACAACAGGAGATAAAAAGGAAAAAACGTAACAAACAAATAAAAATCCATAACTAAATTGTTTTATTTATACAAGAAAAAGAACGAAAACAAAAACTGATGAGAAATACAAGAATTTATTTAAAAAATAATACAAATAAAACAAATTTGGTTAACAGAACAAAAGAATATAGATATACACCTTGCAAAGCTTCAAACACAGACTGGCTTAAAACAACTACATAGTATTCGTTGCGTTAGTAATTCCTAACTTGTAACAATTTCACTCTACATTTGGTTATTTTATTTTTGTTTCTTTTGTTTTTTAGAATTAAAATGATGATAACATTTTGTGCAAGAAAATATCATAATTTGTTAATAATACGCCTACATAGTAGTATGTGACTTTTTTCTGTTTTGTTTAATTGATAACAATGCACATATTAATAATATACATACATGCTACATATATATTATATTCAATATCATACACTACTAAAAAGGTATATTTTAAATAATAGTTTAACTTTATTTAAAAAAAAAAAAGTAATCAGAAACACTTCATTTATTACATTATTATTTTCTCTTAGTTTATAATTTATTTAATACACGAAAAAAAATATATAGAAAAATTTTATTCCCACATTCTCCTATCCATCCCCCTGAGAAATATTAACTATTATAATAATGATTATTGTTAAACAACATACGACGAGTAGGCCCACATACAAGAGAAATAGTATTCGAAAGAAAACATTGTGTACCCTAAAAATAATAAAACAACAAATTTAAATATTTGATTACAAAGTTTATAATTCAATTGTTAATATATACATACATACATACTATAAATATACATATAACTATTTGTTTTCTTTTTCTTTCATTCTAAACAATATCGTTCGTATCGGAGATTATAAAGAAACACTAAATTGTCCACAGATTTCCATGAACCCATTGAAATGCGTTATAACACTGGTCTGTCGAGGAAAGTTTAAAGGTTTAAGGTTCAGTTTTTGAAGCGCTGAAACTGACTATGCAAATCAAACATCTTTATAGTAAAAACATCACTACAGAAAATGTTGGACGAACCCTTTCCCTTCATTGTGTTGTTTTAATTAAAGCGCCTTCTGCGATTTGACCACTGCCCTTTCTACAGTAATTCCATTTAAATATACTATTGTATCCTCCAATAATATTACGACTCAAAGTTTAATTTAGAACAACACAACAATAAATGGCTGTTCCAGTATTCACTTTCAATTAATATTATTCGTGATAGAATGAAGACATTACTAAATATGCATGTAGATGAAAAACAATTTCAAATTAAGTACTCGTAGTTCGTTCACCCAAAAAAATAAAGAAATTATTGTTTACGATCCATTTGAAATGCAGTAATTTGCTTAAACCAATTACTAAACTTTCTAAATCTAAATCACAAGAAAAACTTATCGTAAAAGTCGGATACGGCCTGCGCATAAAATTCTCCGCGAAATGTGTCCCTAAAAATTAATTTACACAATCGTGTTCTGGCTTTCACTTATTATTGGAAGTGAATCATCGCTTTCATGCAATAGGTGTGCAAATTTCCACTTTCACCATAAATATGGCGAAAATGTTTCGCTTGCAAATGATGGGGCCTAAGCACTGCAACCGTACTTGTGAACATAATCGTACCGACTCAAAATTCATACAATCGATTTGGTTGGATCACGGCTCCCGATCGAAATTTTTTACACTGAACATACCCTTTTATGTTTTGTTTTTTCAGTGAATATACCTTTTTGATACTTCTGAAAGAAGTGAACAATGTGAACGAATTATCCAAAGAAAAAATGCAACAATATTTAGAAAACAAATTTAAAATGTGAATTCACGTGTTTAATTTTATGGATTGACGTCGGCATCGGAAGACGAACTATATGATTCCTGCTGCGTCTACAAGCAACTCCCCTACTGATGTCAGAATTGTTTCTTTGGTAGAAATTGTGGTTTATTCTCGCCTAAAGATTATCTGTTTAATACATATTAAACTTATTTTGTGTGTATGTTTTTCAACGAAAATATGTATGTATGTCACAGCTATCGAGTGACATTTTTTTTACTTATTTTGACTTTGGAAAAAACTTCGAAAATTGTTTTTCAAATGAAAACCATCACGAGTAACATTCACTTTTGTAAAAGAGGAATGTGAAACTAAATGAAAGTGGATGTTGGAAAGGAAATTTATGGTGAATGTATATTCGTTTTTTTCTGGTGAACAAAGCATTCCACGGGAATTTTATTCGAGATAGGGCTAAATCTTTAGCAAATTCAAAGTTATATATAAAATGTATGTTTTGATGGTCCCATGGGCAGGGTGAACTCTGACGTCAACTACCTTCTAAACTTGAATCTGTTTAGAGAGATTATTCGCTAAATTATGATAGTCTTTTATAAGGATTCATCTTATTTTGAAAATAAATCACTTTGGAATGCTTAAATTTTAAGTTATTCAAAAACTACACCATTTCCAAATACATACGTCAATTAAAATTTAAAAGACATGAATTCAAATTTAGAAAACATTAATTGCAATTTAAAATACATCAATTGCAATTTCAAACACATTTGAATTTTAAAAGACATCAATTGAATCGTGTAAGAGATCAATTGAAATGTGATAGACATCAATTGAAATTTAAAGAATATCAATTGAATTTTAAAAGACATCAATTGCAATTTGAAAATCTAATATATGAAATGGATGACTGAATTTTAACTTTCATTGACGTAAAATTTTAATTCATGTGTTTTAAATTTCAATTGATGTTTTTTAAATATCAGTTGATGTTATGTATTTTCAAAATTGAAAAAATTTCAAAGAGAATTTTCAAATTTCAGTTGACGTTTTTCAAAATTAAATTGATATTTTTTTATATTTCAATTAGAAAATGTGTAATAAATCTAAAAGATTTCCTAAATCATATAAAGAAATAAATACCGATTCACACAAGCCAGTACCTATTAATTTAAAATTGGATAACATTAAAAACTACGCCACAATTCACGCAAATTTTCCTGCTTACGGCAAAATAAACAATTTGTAAATTTAACTTAGAAGATGAAAGCAGAGGTCATTCTTTTTTGCATTTGTCACAGATATAAGGATAGATTTAGATAACAACTCATCTTGTGTGTATGTGTGTGTGTGTGTGTTGTCTAACAGTTTGTTTCAAATCCAAGAAATCAGAAAACCGTACAGTTTAAGCTACTAAGTTAAAAAAATCATAACTAAACCATAACTAATAACTAACAAAAAGAAAAAGTAATAATGATGAAATGATAATAAATAAAAGAAAATATATACGAAAAACAAAACAAAATAAAACGTTCTTGATTATTTTCTAGAGGAAATTGTACTCGATGTGAAGAAGGATTATATTTCGTTGCCTACATAAAACAAATCATACAACTTAAAAACAATACTATTAATACAACCACAAGCTGCTTTCTTTATCAAGCCTTAAGCACGCCTCAAACCAATGTGGCTGCATGCGGAAATCATGTCGCTCCCAAATCGCTGTTTATTTTTCCCGCACGGAAAAAGCATTGGTTTGGGGCGAGCTTTACCGTTTTCCTTAGACTCAACTTACTAACAAACAATTGAAATATCGAAACCCCACCACTTGTCATCAAACTAAACGAGAATAAAAATTAATATAAGTGTAAATTCAAAATAGAAGTTTGAGAGAAAACAAAAACAATTTATTTAATAGTCTGAAAAACAAGTAAAAATTGTCTTTATTGTCTATAACAACCAACATTCATCTTCCAAAAAGTTTCATGTTTTATGCCAAGCCAGCTCAATGTTTGATTTTGATTTGTTTTCAAAAAATTATAGCAGCAACTCTAGTACCGAAGAATCAGCTAAACCCAGAGTTCTGCGCTTCACCTGGTCGATGAAAACCACATCGCCACTAATGCCCGATCAAATAATGCAAAAGATAAGAGAAGTACTTGATCAAAATAACTGTGACTATGAACAGCGTGAAAGGTAACCAAAGAGAGTCACAGAACTGCTCTAAGACTCATCCTATCTTTCGACTGCAAAAAACGAACTTAATTCAAATGTCTGTCTTATTTAAAGGTTTGTTCTATGGTGTGTGCACGGAGATCCAAATACCGATTCATTGGTTCAATGGGAAATCGAAGTTTGTAAACTTCCACGTTTGTCACTTAACGGAGTTCGTTTTAAACGCATTTCTGGTAACGTAACACATCCGTCTACAATTTGTAACTTAATCGAAGGACATTATATTTTTCTGTTCTCTTTCCCTCTAGGTACTAGTATAGGTTTTAAAAATATCGCATCACGTATTGCGTTCGATCTACGACTGTGATTTTGTCAGGAAAAAGGAAGAAATCTAAGCAAAAGTAATGAATATACCATATGAAGAACACGAATAAATCGGAAAAAAGAAAAAAAGGAACAACCATTATTTCCCCCAATCATTGACCATAATCTTTAAGGGCACCACACACTAGTCAAACTTAAGCACAAGCATCGGGATACATTTTAACGATTACCGACGACGCTTCTGCTAATGTTTAGCCACTGTGTGTTGCGTTTTAGAACATCACCACACGATTAAATACAAATACATGCAGACACACTTATTACCACAAACATTTCTTTATACGAACCCTTTCCACCATAATCTCAACACCTTATTGTTGTGCATCTTTTAAAACTGAATCGACTCACCATTCTCTTTTTCCACAAACCTTTACCCCCAAAAATATAAAGTGCATGCAATTTGCTGGTAAATATCATACATACATTAGATATGTAGAGAATTGCAATCAAGTTTGTTGAAATTATTATATATAAATACAGTATATAACGTGTACGTGTAACAAATACATATATTATATATTTTTTAAAAATTACAATCTACTCTACCTAACTATATTTTAAGAACAAACCAAATCTAAAAGAAATTTCAAGTTTGAAGCACAAAAAGAAACAAGAAAAGAGATATTTTTTATGAAAGAAACAAAAAAACTTAATATTACACTTATATATTCATTAAAACATACATACATCACCTTCTGACATGTAACAAAAAAATTAGAGTTCGATCGAAGGTTACATAAAACCCTTGTATATATCCCAGATATGTTCAACTTTCGACTCAGATGGATTATTTATTCTAAGATCCATTCTGAATTTCACTGTGATTTGTAATTTTTGTTTTTAATAGAGGTGCTCTGGATGTCTTTCATAAAACATCACCTTAAACGTTCAAGGTAACCTTAATTTTTTTCCGAATGCTGTCAATGAGCTATATAATATCTCGAAGTAAGGAAGATTTTAATTAAGTTCTAAAATTCTATTCAAATGAGAATCAATGCGTATTGTCTTCATAAATCCCAAATAACTATGCAGAAAACGTACATAGGTGTTGTGCTTCTTCCTACACCACTTTTTTGTAGTCAAAATGTAGAACAAGAAGGCTAAGAGCCATTTTCTCAATGCCCGGTTAAAGTGTATGATTACTAATCGGTATTTTAACTTATCGGAACGATATACTGTTTTTTATTTTCTCATACTCTGTTTTTACACCGGCAACTCTGATGCATAGAATAACACATACTATAGAAGAACTTATTCTCTCATCTGACGTTTCATTTCACACTCTCTCGGTAGGTCTGTGGAAATGTTTACATACACCAGGTGGAGTTACAAAATATATTCACTTAACTATTTCCTGTCGTTTTGGTGTAGAACTGAAAAATTTAAATGTATTTTGCACTTTTTTGTTGACTTTTAACGTTGGTATTCATTTGTATTGTATTTAACACAACTAGTTTGCCACAAAAACACGAAATTCGGGTGTAGTTCCTTTGTGGATCGCTGTATACTATTGCCACCATCTGGAATTATTGAACCCATATTTTCCACCCTCCACTGTGTAATTTTCATCGTACCTATGACGTTTAATTTATTGAGCGAATAAAACCTTCTACGTATGTGTTATTCTATGCTCTGATGAAATGTATGACTATAGTTGTCAGCACTGTAAGATATCAGCTATTTATTTTATTATTGTTTTTGTGCAAAGTGTAATTTATTCAAATTTTGGCGGCAACAATCAAGACACCGTGGGTAGAACTTCTCACTTGACGAAAAATACATTTTCTTGTTGACAGTCCATTTTAGAAAACCAAATACTTAAGTCATAACAACATGAAAACAAAATAACTGTTGTCAATAGTTTTCAGCTGCTTGCATTTATCGTTCGGATAAACTTCTAACCGGCGTTATACCTCCTGTTAACGTTATCGGCCGGAGAAATTTTAAGTATAAAATGAGAATACATTGAGTGAGTATACACTGAGTCAATCAATAAATAAAAAAAATTCTTCTAACCGGCACTTTGTCGTTACGATAAAAGATAACCGGACATTGAGAAAGTAACCCCAAATATGTCGACCAATAAATGTAAAATATCTCCTAAGTCCCAAATAATTTTCGATCGAGCTCTTGATATCGTATACAATTTCTGTAATTCTCAATGTTATTAGAAACCCCCGAAAGTACAGCGTCAAAAGATACTTTAAACATACACACCAGAAGAATGAACGATAAAACAGTTTCCTATACATCAGTTTATAAATAAACCATAGAACAAGAAAAAGAAGTAAAACGTTACCTAAAATGCAAAAGGCCGTAAATACACTTTATTTTTCTACAGGAGAAAGAATAAACGTTTATAAATATTTCTTAAAAATGACTTTCCATTAATTTATTTTTCAGAAACAAATCCGTCTTTGTTTTCTAAGCTTGAATCTAAAATTTGGATATTAAGTTTTAAGTAGTCTTTAATTTATACCGTTTATTCCTTCTCCTGTAAAAAACTAAAAAGTGTATTCACGGCCTTTTGCATTTTAGGTGACGATAAGATGATTACAACAGTAGACCAATAAGGGATTTGGTTAACCAAATTTTTTCATAACTTGAATCTCGCTTGCAAATTTTAGTTGTATTCGTTTCGATTGTCAATTATAGCATATAAAGTTGAATAGTCTTCGCGGAACACTTAAAATATGTACAAAGGAAATCTCAAATTTTCTAATACCGTTAAATAGGGTGGTCAAAATTTAATGTTAAAATTTGCTATCGTATTTTCTAGTTTCAAATCACCGAACAATACAAGGAAAATCCCTGTATTTCTATAGAAAAGATAATGTTTGTAAAAAAATTGTCTTTCCTTATTAAACCATCATAAAAAAGAAGCGTCTTCAAATATACTTTCACCTTACGACGTCTTTGAAAATAATATTTATTAGATGAAATACTGTGTAGTATTTTAAATTTCCATTTATATATTCGCCTCATTGAGAAGGCTATTAAAAGACAGATTTTTTGTATAGAACAATTTGTGTTTTTTAAATACTCTTTTTTTCCCCTTAGATCTAAAAATTAAAATGTTCATGTTGTAATGTTTCATGTATGTACATATGTATATGCCTAGCCGCAGCATGAAATCATAGACTGAGCTAACTTTATAACATTTTACAATATATTTCTTTAATCCGGAACGTCTTTATATGCTTAATTTATTTCGAATTTTAAATTTATTTCCAAAAAACACGTTTTTAATGTATATTTTATCTGTCCTTATTGCTTGAAAATAGGGATGTGCGATTAATCGATGAACTAACATTTCGATTAATCGGCCAGTGATTAATCAGTTAATACGAGTACAATAATCAAAAATTCTGATTAATCAAAACTATGATTAACCAATTATCTTGACTATTGATTAATCATATTTGAATAATTTTATTCATCAATCAAACACAAATACATACAATACAAGTTGAAAAACTTCAAACTGGAAAGACATAGACATGAGATGCTCAATTATTCAAATTTTTGATTTAGGTTAATCAGTTAATCATTAACCAAAATTAAGATTAATCTATTAATCGTAAATATGATTAATCAAAACGTATGATTAATCAATCATTTGATTAATCAGGTTGCCTCATTATTCAATTAATCCCTACTTTAAATGGAAAATCTAAACAAATTTCGCATTGGCATGAAATAGTCAATTTCTTGCCACTGTTCTGTCTTGAATCAATCAGTCCTGTGACCAAATCACCGCATTCGATATCGAGTACTTTGCCTTCGATATGTAGTTAACGGGGATCACGGTACTCGTTATCGAATCGTGTTTACTCGAAGTTGTACACGATTGGTAGTTTATTATCGAAATCAAACAAACTACCATTTTTGCACGCTAAAAAGAAGGAATGCAAAGATTGCAGTTCAAAGACGCGAAAAAAATTCAAACTTGAGAATAAATTGAGTTGAAAATATTTTGTTTGGAAAGAAATTTATAAAAATGTAAGTATTTTTGTATTTTAGCAAAATAAGTTAACACAATATAATTTTACTTGTTTTCATGGAAAATGAACATCAATTAAAACACACAGCGGAAGCCGCTCACTTCAAAACAACTACAACTTCCTCAACTTCAGGCAATGACAAAGGATTACTTTTTTCGCGAATATTTCTTCTCAATACGCTTATATTTGATTCATCCTCCGAATCCGACAATGAAGACAAGAAAAAAACACAAGGATTCATTTTCAAAGTTAAATTTTCCGTATAATACAAAACAATTTTCACAATTGACTACTTTTGCCTTCCTCTTTCCTGTTGTTTTTCGTAATACCATATGCTTACAGCAATGTAAAAAAGAGTAGTAGACAAAATAGATTACGATCGAATACCGTGATCCAACAAATTTCGACTATCGAAATGTTTAACGATACGAAAGTGAACTCGATAACGAATGCGGTGATTTGGCCCCTGTTCTGATATAAACGATATTAATTTCAAACATTAAAACAAACAGTTTAAAAAATATGTGTGTTTTTTTCTTCATTTATTTTAGTCGTAAAATTGTATGCGTTAGAATAATTACAGGAAAAAATCTTAGAGTCAATCTTACAAGAGAGAATATTTGACTCGTCTGACGTTTCCTTTCACACTTTTCGTGATGCGGTCGGTGTGATAGAGAGATGTTTGACTTCTGGCTTTAATTTTTAATGTAGTTTCGGTTCAAAACTGTGAAATTTAAATGTGTTTACACTTCTTTATTGACTGTTAATGTTAGCATACATTTGTGTCGCATTTAACACACAAAACGAAATGACGTTATTTTGTTCGTTGTTTTGAACCAGTGCCTCTATCTGGTATCATTGAAGCAATTCTTTTCGACATCCAACGTTCATATCACACCAGACCAAATGTCATAAATTTGCTGAGAGAAATTTTGAGTTTAGTATAGTAATTAGTCTATGGAAAAAATACTCAATATTAAAAAGGCACTGCAACTTTTCTCTCTTTTGCGACTCCTCTGTTTTTGTTCTTTGGATGTCAGCTGATTTTATATTTCCGAGAATAAGGGACTGACAGTATTAGATGACGAATGATCAGAAATATTAGCAAACGGAAAATGTTTAAAAGATATATCCAATAAAATAGCTAGCTACCGGTATTTAAAATGGTTCTGCATTTATATTGAATCTGACAAATAATTAAACCACATCTACTTACGAAAAAAATCGACAGTTTTCAAGTGATATCGAAGAAGCAAAACGACGTCGAAAATTATGAAATCAGGTGATTTGCAGAACATTCATAAGTGGTATGAAAACGGCGAGTGATTTTGAAACAGTGTAATACCAGAACATGCCGGAAAAAACGATATTTTTACAAAGTTCCGATTTGTTTATCGGTACGATAAACCTTCTTATTTAGGAAATTTAAAAAAACACAGTTTCGTGTTTTAATATAATTATTTTATGAGATTCTTCAATTAAATTGAAAAATTTTTTGTGTTGGATTACCCTAGTAAAATGAAATTGTATCTGAATTTTCCAGAAGAATTTAAATAGTAACCCTCTTGCTCCATATTAAGAAATATTCAAGATAACAAATATTCAAGATTGCATTTCATTTTACATCGAAATTATATTAAGGACCAGAGTAATAATAGTCCAAAAATACACTTAGAACGAAAAGTGGATTTTCTGTATCTGTTTGAAATGAATTGCATTTGAATAGAAATCTAACTGATAAAACCATTAAATTTTAATCCAAAACAAAAGAGAAAAGCAAGATCCTAGATCCCATATAAAATGTAAAATATATACCGACCCGCCCCTCTGTTATATACTTAATGTCGTTTGAAATGCGAAATATGAAAGCGCTAAAACATTACAATTAGACATAGCTAAATCTGATAGAGAGCGTAAAGAAAAATAGTAATAAATGAATATGTAAAACATATTAGCTGGAGACACATAATAAATCAAATAGAACACACACAAATTTGTAATGATAATAATGATAGATACGTACGTACATATATAATTAAGCACATTGTGAAGAAAAAGAAAAAATTATAATATATACAACTTTAACTGCATTTTCATTGAAAATCAATGAGGCACATAACCTACCTTCCAAACTACATACAATATAGATATGAATACCTCCATGTATCTATTACTCTACACTCCTCCATTTGATCCAAAATCAAAAACACAATAACAATAATATTCAACACATTTGTATTCATTAATCACATTTAAATAAAGAAAAGAAAAACACATACATAAATGAATGTAATATTACATATACATAGATTAACGACTAATTGGTTGTTTATTTGGGGAATATATTTGATTTGAATTTTTTAAATATTACTGGTAAGTAAATCGACGTTGGAAATGAAATCGCGAAACATAGCTTAAGAATATGTAGAGGAAAATTGTTGGAGTCTAATTGGACCAAAGTCTGCAAATTCTTCACACAAACGAAAAATGTATCGCACTGACAACACGACTTTTGTTGATTTTAAGCAAAAATCAAGAAAATTAGCATTTTGCTTTTTTTTGGGTTGCCTGAGAATTAGACATTCCGTGTAATCGTTTCGCCTTTCATGGATATAATAAAGTACAGAAACATACGTAAAAAACATATTTACTGACTTTTCAAATCGACAAAACATAGACAAGTTTAATAAATTTATTAGTAAAATGCAATATTTTGTTTACTCAATTTTATGATACGAAATGTTATAAAATTTCCTCAAATTAAACCACATTTTCGTTGATTTCACCACTCCATTTGGTTCAGTGTTCATTAAGATAACGGTTTGCAGGAAACATACGGGAATTGGACCAATAGTAGAATTACAACTACTGATAAAGCCCCGGATTCAGTTCTTGCGAAATTTTGTCATTGATCTCTAAACGGAAAATTTTGTTGCGGAGAGTTACCATCTACCATTGTTTTACCTTGCAAATATTTTATTTATACCTTTACGCACTCCACTTTATTTTTACTTTCGGTTGTTAAAAGCATAGATTAATTTATATATATAAGTAGAGTTGTTATCTGACTTTTCTCTTATCTGACAGTTTTGCTGTTTAATTATAACAATTTGTGCGAACAAAATCCTCCATTTTAGTTTTGTGCATCCACGATGTACATATACATACATATTTTGAACATTCACAGTAACAATTGCAACTGTGTTTGTCAAACCTCAGCGACAGAACTGAACTTCCACAAGTTCGTTTCCCTTCAATGATTCAACCGATGAGCGAGTAGACAAATCTACGTATAAATTAATCTATGGTTAAAACTATCGAAATGCCAAAATTACGGCCTCAAACAATTATCCAACAATTGTTTTCGTACGAAATAACTTGGCGTAACAGCCCTGTAATTGATTTTGCCTACGAAGTTTTCGTAAAGAGCTGAGTACCAAGCAATTGAAGAGTCAGTGAAATTCTGGTTCATGAAATTTTCGTTAGTTTGTATACACGTACTTCTTATGGCAACGAAAATTTCATAAAAACTGAATACCGGTCTTAATGCGATAATCTGTGTATTAACGCGGTCACCACAGGTGAAATTTGTTCCCCTGAAACATGTAAGGTAGTCCCCAGTCTAGCTAGTTCATCTGCTTTCCAGTTCCCTGGTATGGCCCTCCAGCCCGGTACCCAAATCGGGTGAATATTTAACTGTTCAGTCACGTCATTAAGATATCTGTGACAAACGGCGGCAGTTCTCGAATTCAGGAAGACAGTTTCCAGTGACTTAATAACAATTTGACTATCAGCGAAAATATCGATTCCGACTTTAGTCAGCACCTTACAACTCAGCCATTCCGATACCTCTCTAACACCTAAAATTTCTACCTGGTTGACACTACAGTGATCAGGCAATCTTTTCGCTATGGATAGCATAGGTCTTTAGAAAAGGCACCAAAGCCTAATTTATCGTTAAGTTTAGAACCATCTGTATAGAAGCTCACGAACCTCATGTCCAGGGATGTGACCGTTCCATTCTAATCTATCATGTATAAGAGTGTGGCACTTCTTGTTGCAGGATGTCCCTAAGAGTACTTGGAATCTTCCCTCCACCGCTATTGCCACGTCACATGTGTAGGGTATAGCCTTAACACCCGTCTTCTCCAGAGAAAGTCTCCTTGAGGTGTTCCTCCGCTGACAAATCTATAGATGTCCTTTGACCCGAAGCTAGCCCAAATGCGTCTCTTTGTAACATATGTAGTTGTGGACCAACAATCTGATGTTGTTGTCAACCCTGAGAGCCGTGAGTGCCGCATTTATTGCGACTGATTTTACATTGTTCAAGGTTCGCTCTATGTCTAAGAAAGATACTATAGTACATTTCGGTTTCGGTAGACGTAGCTCTGCTTGATTCATCCGGTGTAGTTCCTCCGGCGAGACATTGTCCGGCGATGGCGACTTGAAAGGTTTGCAAATTTGTAAAGCTCCAAGAATTCTAGGTTCGGTTACAATTTCACTGACAACATCCGATGGCTGTACTTCAACGGAATTTCCAACTGAAGTATCTGCTTCACCCTCAGAATTACCATGGAAATGTGTATCCAGGGAGCACCCCTAGTGATTCCTCACTAGACGTCATCACTTGTTCTATAAATTTTCAAAATTTTCCTTATCTGGAGGGTTCGGATGAACTTTAAACATTGCTGCAGAAATCTATCCAGTTTTTTTTTTAGTTTCTTTAACTCTCGCTTGTACTGCTTCGTTAAAAAAAATAAATAAATGGTTTCCCATTACATCCCATGAAGGAATCGGGGAGAGCTTCTCACAACCTTTCTAGTTTTATACTCACTGATTGGGACCTACAGTTTTACTCCGGTTCCGAACGGTATTTTTGAGAAGCATTTTCATGGCTAAATTCTCGATAGTGTCGCCATCACTATGCGAGGTGACCGACGTCGAAAGAAATTTTAAGGTGGTCAGAGCAGGGATCGAACCCAGGATCTCAAGTACAAGAGGCGCGCACACTACCCATTGCACCACCGACGGCCGTACTGCTTCATTTCTTTATATATTTTCTAGTCCTGTTGTGCCCTTGTGGACGTTGCCCTATTAAGCAGCTTAATGCTTAAGAATGACAGGACTATTAGGTTATCTAATTACACAGAAACTAATGTATCGAACGTTTAAGACATTCCAATCAGATATTTTATCGTATGTAAGGTATGTACCTTCTAATGAAGGTAGGTTCTATTACAAATCACAAGGTTACTACTCATACAGGTACATATGTGATAGAAAACGTTTACGAATCAAAAACGATGAAAGTTGTGATGCACATGTCTGTTCCGATTTCATTTCGGTTTGAGCTGAAATCGATTTCGATTTCATATTCCATTTCGTTATATGAAGATATGGATAAGAAAGAGTGTGATAGAAAACGAATTACCGTTTTGATTTTCGTTTTTAAATCGAGTAGTCTTAGGGTGACGATTTTACAAAAGCACATTTCTTTCTTCGCAACAAAAATGATAAGTTGAAAGCAAAAGTTAAGAATTTGAAATGTAAGTACTTCTATCTATTTGGAGTAACAAACCAAAGATTTATTAAGTATATTTCATGGGAAAGCACATAAATTCAAGACAAGAGGATAAGATAATAGATTTTATGGGAAAATATCCGAATAGAGCCAAGGGATTTGTAAAAGGGGATAGAACAGACGTTGAAAAACTTGATAAAAAAACAGCATCATTGCCTACAGAGCGTTGAAAGCTGCCTTCAGCGAAAAATCTCAGCGTTGCTGTCAACTGAATAGCTATAGGAATGGACGAGGGTCTCACATTTGTCCCAATTTTATCTATTACCCATAAAGGCTTCTTTATTTACGCGAAAGCATTCTACGAAACTGAACAATTATCTATTAGTGCAACTTAGCAATAACTGCTGTAGCTTACATTTTTCCCGTAACTTTTTTCTTTTAATATTTTCTTCTTTGTTTATTTCGTTATTTAATATTGATGAAACTGCCTAAACAAATGTCATTTTAATAAATAACTTATGAGCTAAAAATTGTATTTTAGAATTGTATTCCGCTTGTGCAAACACTTGTTAAAACGTAAACAAATGCTCAGAGTTATTTTTTTGAAGGAATATGGTGGAGATGAAACAAAAGTGGAAAATGGAATCGATACGTTTTCAGTCACTACTAAAATCAATCTATTCGTTTTGGAACTTCGTTTTCATTAGAAAACTAATCAATTTGCATCACATACCTGATAATATACTTATAACTCACCTCTTTCATTGATCATGTGCATTGACATCACTGCACACTATCAGGTCCTTATTATTTTCCTTCGTCAGTGATTTTTTTTTAGCACAGGGAGGCACTTCCGCGTCATGTGCCATATACATACATATACCGAGGCCAACCAATAGTGGGAGTTGCCTAACTCCAGTCTGACTGCTACTACATCTTCGCTACTGAAAGAGGGAAGAAGCTACATATAAGGATTGCCTCTGGCAAGTATACAGGCCTACTTCTTCCATTACCTTTAGTGTGAAGCATAGATAAAGTAAACAAATAGATGAAGCACAAGTCTTGGGAAATTTTAGTGTAATGGGTAATTTTCTAGATGTCGTTGAAAGCAATAAATGGTATTTTTTTTGTTCTCAAAAAAAAAGTAAAAAAATACGACAATAAAAATCTAAAATTTCATATCAAAAGAAAAAATAATTTTCAACAAATATATTGTTACGAATTTCCTTATTCGTCCTTTTTGCGTTGTTTTATTCCCAATAATAAAACAAGGTTCGTTTTAAATTACAATAATTACAACGGTTTCACTTCCTTTTATTTTACTTATATAGTACAACAGTTTACTTTATTTATAACACTTTAACAAGTCTTGTATTTTACTACCAATTCGCGTTGCTTACTTTACGGGGTTTAATCACAAACTGAACTCTCCATTCCAAAGACCTCCGCTATTTATACCAACTCACCATACTGTTGTTGTTTATCTTTGTAGAACAATCCGGAACACAGGAGAATTATCTTTACTGAGGTGAATTCATGCTACTGGTTTAGCAAGCTTGTACGTTGTTACAATGCATACTTTCAGGCGCAGCACTAACCGCCTGTTATTTACATACTGTTAGTAGAGTCATTAACAGCAAGCAAAAGCTTTCACTTATTCGTAACACTGCCCCCACTTAAGCCTGTTCGTCCCGAGCAGGCTCAACCCTCCGTTTTCCATACAGAGCTGGTCTTTCCAAATGCACGACTTTCATTTTAGCTCTTGGACTTTGGCTTTTCTGGATTCTATAAACCACGTCATTTATTCGTTTGACAACCTTGTAAGGGCCTTCCCAGTGAGTCTGAAGTTTTGGAGATAAACCCTTCTTGCGCTGTGGGTTGAACAGTAAAACTAGCTGGCCTTCATGAAATCCTTCTGAATTTGCCGCTCGGTCGTATCTGGCTTTCATTTTGTTACTGACCATCTTTAATTTGTTGCGCACAAATTCATGGAGATCATTAAGATCCCTCGTATCATGGTAATTGACATCACTGTTCGCAGGGTCAGACGCTGGTATGGTACCAAACTCCAAATCTCCAGACAGCTTCAGCTCATTTCCGAAAATTACTTTAGCGGCCAAGTGGAGTCATGGGTGGTCGTCCTATATGCCAAAAGGAACTTCGGTATGTGTTCATCCCAATCTCTTTGATCTGCGCTGACTACTTTTCTTAGGTATTCTTCAAGAGTTCGGTTGAATCTTTCAACCACTCCGTCAGACTGAGGATGCAATGGCGTTGTTCTTGTTTTCCGAATACCGTATGACTCACACATTTCTTTGAAGATGGTCGATTCAAAATTCCTACCCTAGTCCGAATGGAGCTCCGAGGGGACACCAAAACGGCAGATCCAGTTATCCACAAACACTTTAATTATAGTCTTCGCTTCCTGATTTGGAACAGGGTATACTTCGGGCCATTTACTGAAGTAATCCATAACCACTAAGACGTACTGGTTTCCAGAGCTACTGACTGGAAATGGACCAGCCACATCCATAGCTATTCGCTTAAAGGGTGCACCTGAGTTGTATTGCTGCATATGGCCATGACTTCTTCGCGTTGGTCCCTTAGCTGCCATGCATTGGGTGCAATTTGCTATCCAATCGGCTACCGCTTGTTGACAGCCAACCCAGTAGAACCGTTGCTTTAGCTTTTCAATGGTCTTAGTTATTCCATTATGGAATTCTGTCATTATCTCTTTTTCCTTGGAGGAAGGTACCACTATTAACTTTTTGACTATTTTACCATCCTCACATTCCCATAACCGGTATAGGCAACCATCCAATAATTTTAGGCTGTTCCACTGGACCCAGTATGCCTTCATCTGGGGGCTCTCTGAGGCGATGTCATTGCGTGTTGGTCTTTCACCTTTTTCTTTTGCAGAAATGATTTTTGCCAGTATAGGGTCGCTTCTTTGTACTGTTGACCAGTCTTCGTTGGATTCTAGTCGAAGCAGATGTACGTCAATGATGTTTTCTTTCACCTCTGCTTTTGAGCAGTGTTTGCATTCCAGCTTGCATGGATGACGTGGCAGGGTATCAGCATTACCGTGTTTTCCTCCTTTTCTATGCTCAATGCTGAAGTCATAGCTCTGCAGTATTTCAATCCAACGAGCAAGTTGGCCTTCGGGGTTCTTAAATTGCAGTAGCAACCTTAGCGCCGCATGATCGGTTCTTAACTGAAAAGGCTGGCCGTACAGATACTTGTGGTAGTGTTTGACACACTCTATGACTGCCAGTAGCTCTCGTCTCGTAACACAGTAACTTTTCTCTGGCTTTGAGAGTATTCGGCTGTAGTACCCAATAACTTTTTCTTGGCCATTGATTTCCAGCGAGAGCACGCCACCTATTCGGAACCACTCGCGTCAGTATCCAACACGAATTTCTCTCCAGCAACAGGATATGCCAGCAAAGGAGCCGTGCATAAATATTGCTTCAGTTGGTGGAATAACTCTTCTTGTTTTTCGCTCCAACAGTACGGTCGATGTTTCATTGTCAACTCGTGAAGACTTGCAGCCACTGTGGCGAAACCCGGCACAAACCGTCTGTAGTACGTACAGAGTCCTAGAAAACTGCGTAATTCATGGAGATTCTGCGGTCGTGGCCAATCCTTCACTGTCAGGATTTTGTCTTCATCGGTGGAAATGCCATCTGCTGTCACTCGATGTCCCAAGTATTTTACTTCTTTCTGGAACAGAGAACACTTCTTCGGGCTGAGTTTCAACCCAGCCGCGGTTATACGTTGAAGGACTTCTTTAAGATTCTTCAGGTGTTCATCGAATGTTCTCCCCATGACAATGATGTCGTCTAGGTACACCAAGCATGTTCGCCAATGAAGTCCTTTCAACACACACTCCATTAATCGCTCGAAGGTGGCTGGAGCGTTACATAGTCCAAATGGCATTACTTTAAACTGCCACAGACCATCCCCTACGTTGAATGCAGTTTTCTCCTTGTCTTTCTCGCTGATTTCTACTTGCCAATAACCACTTTGCAAGTCCAGCGTGGAGAACCATTTTGTTCCTGACAATGTATCCAATGTGTCATCAATTCTTGGTAGTGGATAACAGTCCTTTTTGGTGACGTCGTTGAGCTTTCTATAATCCACACAAAATCGGGTACTTCCATCTTTCTTCTTAACTAGTACCACCGGCGAGCTCCAAGGACTTGAAGAAGGTTCGATTACACCATCCTTCTGCATTTCAGCTACCAGTTTCTTCACCTCATCTCTTCTTGCAAGTGGAAGACTTCTGATGTCATGTTTTACCATTGATGTTCTACCTTGGCATTCTTTTTTCAGGGCGAAGGCAGACGCATGCTTCCACAGTAATTGCTTTGCTTTGTTCCTATCAGAAGGCTTTAGTTCTCGCACCCACTCACTGAGATGCGACTCCAGCACTTTCTGCTCCTTTTCTGATAGTTTGCTGCAGTCAGAATTAACTTCACAGTTGATGACCGCCTCGGCTGGTGTACATTCTGCGATTCCTGTGCGGTCGCCGATCACCTCCTCGTTGTTGGACAAATTTAGAACTCGTACAGGCAAGTATCCTTCATTATTAGTTTTTACTAGAGCTTTGGCAGTGATGATGTTATAGTTGTTTATACTTGCCGGTTCAACTACCCACAAACCGCCGATCTCACAATCTCCCTCCATTCGGGCCCATACTATGGTTTCTGAGTTTGGTGGCAATTTTACATCTTTGTGAGCGATCAGCCTTTTAATCTGTGTTGTATTGTCGTATTCCACATTGAGAGGAATTTCCACATTAGCCCACGTCAAAACTTGCTGCCCCATATCTAACTTGAGGCCTTGGGAAATCATAAAATCTGCGCCAATTATCACTTCATCTACAATGTCGGCGACAATAAACACGTGTTCGATGCTCATGTTGGCAATGGCTAACTTCAATTTAACTTTACCAGTTCACCCGTTGCTGTGAGGAGTCTTACACCATGTAACGATTCCATTGGCCCATTTATCAAATCAGATCTGATGATAGATTGTGACGCGCCTGTGTCCATAGTCAATATGCGCTTCCGACCACCGATAGCTCCGTAGACTGTGAGGTTGTTGTTTTTCTGTTGTATTATTGAGATGGAGATCGTGGGGCCCTCGGTTGTGGGAGGTAGTCCATGCCCCTCTGGGCTAGCTCGTTTTAGTTTAAAGGAGATTCATTTTGTGTAGTAAAATTTACCCGTTTATTGCCACGTTGGGGTGAGCTCGATCTTGATCGTTTTCGTGGCTCTCTGCAGTTTCGTGCAATATGACCAGGTTTATCGCAATTGTAGCACTTTGGTCTAGGCTTACTTCCGCCTGATAACGCCTTACTGAGGGTTTGCGTCATTTCTTTAAGATCGTTTATGGCACCCTTCAAATCTCCTGCCTCCGACTCCATTTCAATTTTTCTAACTCTGTATTTGAGGCTTGGACACAAATTTCGCTCTCTCCTGCGCCAATGCGAACGAAACGGTTTAGGCGAATGTAGCTTTTTGTGTGGCACAAGTCACGTATTTTATGTCAGGATCACGGATGCCGTTGACGAATGCTTCAATCTTAAATTGATCCAAGAATGGGTGGGACTCACCAGGATAAGTCATCAACACCAAACGTTCCACCTCGGTTGCGAAGTCCTGAAGCGTTTCATTATGCTTTTGCACTCGGCCTCTTAATTCCATGCGATACAAATCCTTCTTGTGATCGCCACCATACTTGCGTTGTAACGCAGCCAGTATATCCTCGTAGTTGTTTCTGGCACTGACGGGAATGCTCTGAAGGACTTCTGCTGCGTTGCCTTTCAGTGCTAAAATTAGCTCTACTGCTTTGTCGTTGCTGTTCCATAAGTTCTTAATTGCGACCATTTCGAATTGGAATTTGAAAACGTCGAATAGTGTAGAGCCATCGAAACTGGGAGCTTTCAATCTACTAGAGCCTTCAGAAAATACTCGCACTGGACCCTCTTGCAACTGAAGTTCACTCATTCTCCTTTGCAATTCACTTACATCATTTTCGACTTTCTCAAACTTATTCTCGACTTGCTCAATCTTCTGCTCAACTTCTTCGAACTTCTGTTCGACGTTTTCGAATTTCTCATTCACTTGAATCTCCATATTGCCCACAACTTCAGAGATTTCTTGCAGTTTCTCATTTGTGGCATTTGATGTTTCCTGAATAATTCTGGAATTCTCGCTTAATTTCTCGTTCATAATTCTAGAATTCTCACCAAATTTCTTTTCAAGTTTTTCGTCCATAATTCTGGAATTCTCACCAAATTTCTCATTCATAATTCTAGAATTTTCGTCCAATTTGGTCATCATGGCAGCAAACATTGTAGAAACATCTACATTACCAGTTGCTTCTTTTGCACAAACCTCCATTTCGTCTTTGCACTCGAACTGATGTGTGTCAATGTCGATGTTTCGGCGTTTAAATTCTTCTATTAATCGCCTCGCAGCTCTACCTTACCAGCTGTCGGTTGATCCAATTTACTCAACTCCTTTTTTAGTTGTTCAACTTTGAGTTCTTCAAACTTCATCGTTGTCCTTAATTCGTAATCCCACTTCTGACACCAATGTTACGAATTTCTTTATTCGTCCTTTTTGCGTTGTTTTATTCCCAATAATAAAACAAGGTTCATTTTAAATTACGATAATTACAACGGTTTCACTTCCTTTTATTTTACTTATATAGTACAACAGTTTACTTTATTTATAACACTTTAACAAGTCTTGTATTTTACTACCAATTAGCGTTGCTTACTTTACGGGGTTTAATCACAAACTGAACTCTCCATTCCAAAGACCTCCGCTATTTATACCAACTCATCATACTCAAATGAAGGTATATCTAGCGAATTCAAGAACCTTCTAGATGTTGTTGTTTATCTTTGTAGAACAATCCCGAACACAGGAGAATTATCTTTACTGAGGTGAATTCATGCTACTGGTTTAGCAAGCTGGTACGTTGTTACAATGCATACTTTCAGGCGCAGCACTAACCGCCTGTTATTTACATACTGTTAGTAGAGTCATTAACAGCAAGCAAAAGCTTTTACTTATTCGTAACAATATCAAGAATTCAACACGTTACTTAAAGTAGAATATCTGACGGAAATCGAAGTGCAAAGCCATATAACCACCGTCTATGTACTAATAAATTGGTTCTTCCTCCAGTTAAGCTACCATTCCTCGTTGAGAGTCCTCAGTCCTCTGCGACCACAGAAGTTGCTACAGTTTTTGGACGAGGAAGTTTTTAGATTACAAAGGCGTTCCGGGAGGCGGTCTTACGGGTTTTCTCCTATTGATATCCCAACACCGGTCTCATGGCTTTGAAATAGTTTTTTTATATAAGAGAAAAATGATATGTAAAATCACATAAATTTTGACACATTTTCCATTGTTTTAATTACTTTCACAAAAATTTGCAACAATTTTGAATAAACGTTAATGAGAATTATGGGAAACTTCAGTGAAAGTGACAGTAGTACAGTGAACAAAGTTGACAATGGTCGCGCTATATCCATTATTTCGTTTATCTATGATTTGAAGCAACTTAATTCCAGCCGTCCTCAGACCAAGATCCATATCCCCACTCACCCATGAATTCTGGATTATGACAAGATATGTTTCTTCTTTTCCACGGCACTCCATTTGTCCTTAGGGCTGTTGCTGTCTTCATTACCCCTGTTGATGACCCACAGCATCAAGCTGTCGTTAGCGACGTCATCAAAGGACCTTGGACCAGCGTTTCCACTAATCACTTTGGTCCTTTCGGAAACTAGCTGTTCATCAGGCAGCTGGACGGAGTATCCTGTTGTTCAGTCACACTCCGTTCCCATTTTAAAGACTGACTGCTTATAAATCAACGTCGTAGGGCCTTGACAAAACTCTCAAGGATTCTGAGAGAAAGGCGCCGACCGTTGAATTTAGTCTTTGCAGGACGGGAGTGCTTACCATTAGGGACCGATGTACCAGGTAGTACAACCACCTTGGAAGAAGTTGGATCACCTGGCCTGTTATCAGGTACAGGTCTCGATCCCTGTATGTTTGTAGGCGTCATTTTCGTTGTAGTCGTACTGTTTTCCGTCTCTATAGTCGTGCCAGTAAGTTTAAGTTTTCGTTTGGCTTTGTTAATTTTTTGGTCCCAGGAATGGGGGAGGGTTAGTCAAGGTATTGTATTTTGAATAGGGCGTGGTTATTTTTAACGCTCATACTTTTTCGTAGCGTCATTTAAAAAAATGGTGTCCCTTAACATCCCATGAAGACCTTCTCACAATCATTAAGATGTGCGCTTTCTAGTTTTACACTCACTGATTGGGACTTACAGTTTTACACCGGAAAACCTACAGACCAACAGTTTTGAGAAGCATCATTTACCTGCAACAAATCAAAGTTTACTACAAGATTTTCTGTATTCTTAAAATATTTTGAACACAAGAAGTCAACATTTTCGACATATTGCATGAGAATTTTTCATTTTCGTCGATATTTTGATATTTATATTTCTCTAATTTTTGACGTTTACACCACCCAATTTGAAATTAATACGGCATTCAGACCGGCCAAGATTAGTGTATTTCAAACGTTATTTCTGTTAACCCACGCCAAATTTATACAAAATCAATAGCCGCCAAATTAATTTTTCTGTTGTGCCGCCATCTTCGATAACTTTGTCTCAGCGCGGAGTTTGTTTAAGCACGAAGTTGCCATCTGAAATGTCAATTTAATCTCAAATTTGGTAGTGTAAATGGGAAAGATTTGTTGCGAATCCCCTTTCCAATACTGCAACCGGCTATAAGGATGTTTGGGCGTGGTTTCTCGACCCGCAGTACACTTCAGGGTACAACAAGTAAACTATTGCAAAAATACAGGACTGAATTCACTTGACAGTTCACACTCACAAAGATCATTTAGGGAATATAAGATGGAAATCCCCTTTCTGTACCCACCCAACCTGGCCATAGTACGAGTGATTGAGTTTCTATGGCCCCAATTTGTTAGGCACCAAACTTAAATAACTTTTTTACTTTTCACGCCATCTTAAGTTCATATTATCCCCCCTTTTCCCCCTTTAACAAATTTAGTCACACATATTTTATTTTCTATTTCACATTATAATATTCATTTATTAAAATTAATACTTATAACTACACTGTTTACGGATACTATATCATTAAGACTACTTTCTAATATGCATGTAAATGAAGCCACTAACTTTAAAATTTCAATCTCTTGATTTTAGCAACGAAGATATTTCCCAAATTTACAACAATAAAACTTAAAAAAATTTAATGGTCTGAACTAAATTTGTTGGTTAAACCTATTCCCTAACACTAAAACAAAAATATATAAAACAACATAAATCTCAAAACAATTAGAATCTGGCCAAAAATCTGATTAATGAATGTAGTTTTTCATCAGTACATATGTAATCAAACCCCTTAAAATTTTCCCTATAGAGCTCTATAAATTTTAAAAAAAAGTTTAAGGGCAATGCGACCTGTTCATCAGTCGTTATATTAGAATTAACTATTTTGGACAAATCCCTTACAAAATGGTGTAAAAACTTCTTACTCTTAACCTAATAAGTCTTACAGTCCTAACCTCTAACAAAAGTTTTATTATAAACGACACAGTACACTAATCTGACATACAAATCAACATCATAAAATTTAACATAAAATATAAAGTCACCTATGTGATGTGTAACACCCAATTCATACGATGACTTTTACGACGTTGCTTTTGCAACGTCTCTTTTTACATATAGGCGAACGGTGTAGAGAAGCAAGAGGGGTAAACAAAAAGACTCGGTTTCTGTTTTTCGTGTCTTTTTTCATATTCCTCTTTATACTAATTTCTTTTTTTCTTGATACGTTTTATTCATTTTCGTACTTTGAAGCATCTGGGTGACATAAGAAACTAAAGTGAGCTCAGTGCAGTGTGTAAATAAAAATGTGGAATAATGAAATAATTGAAAGTTTAATAACAAATTATGAACAGCACGAAAATTTATACAATGTAAGAAACCCTTCATATTTAGACCGGGTGAAGCGGTCAAATGCATTATTCGCTATTTTATTTCATTTTCAATTTTTGAAAGAATGTATTTAAAAGTTTCCGGTTTCATTCTTATGTAATTCAGAAAAGAAGATGTGTCGTCCAAGAGGTCATTCATAAGAAAAGAAAATGTACCTCGTTCCACACGGGCTTTACGCCATTCTTTCATCCACTCCCTTTTTCTTTTCTTTTCCATATAATATGCATCTTGACAGCATTCCAACAATTCAAAAACAATTTCTTCGTCATCACTATTGTCCATATCTAAACTCTCAATTGCCACGTCAGTCAGATCAAGAATCGACTCCATTTATATATACGTATATATATTTTTTATTTAATATTTATGCGTTAGTGGCTTTCAATTACTTCACATATTTTTTGAATACAGACATATATATTTCTTGATGCGAACAATCAACTAAAGCATATTAACCGATTAAACAATAACAATCAACTCTGCCTGCAAAAAAAGACAATAAATAAATAAATGGTTTCCCATTACATCCCACGAAGGGACTGGGGAGAACTTCTCACAATCACTGAGCTGTGCGCTTTCCAGTTTTCACTCACTGATTGGGACCTACAGTTTTACACCGATTCCGAACGGTAATTTGAGAAGCTTTTTTTCATGGCTAGATACTCGATAGTGTCGCCGTCACTATGCGAGGTGACCGCCGCCGAAAGAAAATTTGAAGGTGGTCAGAGCCAGGTTTGAACCCAGGATCTCATGTACAAGAGCCGCGCACACTAACCATTGCACCACCGAAGACATGCAAGTAAAAATCATCGTATGCACACACATGATTTTTGGAAGTTGCTTTAAAAAGAAATTAAGGAAAAACGACGTCGTAAAAGTCATCGTATGAATTGGGTGTAATAGGCTTACAGCCCGATTCTGTGCACTTGATAAGTTCACCACATTGAGTATTTATCAACTTTTGAATATTTATCAAGATTTGGGGTATTCTACTACAAAAAATAAAAGCTTTTTAGGTGATAATTTGTCAAAGTCTCATGTGGTATTGATAACTCTAATTTATTGTGTCTGTGTATTCAAATTCGGTAAATAGTGCACGCTTCGTGTAAATATCAACATAATGGATTCTTTTTTAAAATACATGTATAAATTAGCGTATCCTTTTAGAAAAATGGAAGAAGAAATAATTGTGTTAATGCTGATTTGTGAAGACGAAGAAAATGCGGCAAAAAGGAGGCGTAGGTGTGACTTACGTAGATTACGCGACTCAAGCGATCCTTTTCAGTTGTCGGAGGCAGCATTTATGTATCCATATTTTTGCTTTGTGCCAATAATTTGATAACAATAAACAAAATCAGCTGTCAATAGAAATTCACCACACTGGTGAATTTCAAAAGCTTTTTATTTATCAATGTTGCCACAGAATACCAACCGAACTTTTGGTTGATAAAAATCTTGACAAAATATCTTGATAAAAAATTTATCAAGACTTCACAGAATCGGGCTGTTAGTATGGGCTTATTTGATATACCGGAAGAAGAAATGATTACTGCCGAAGGTAGGCAACGATTCTCACAAGAAATTGTATTCTTTGTGGGTCTAACGGAGAGCTTTTGCATCGAACCAATTGGATTGTGTATGAAATCCCAAAGTGGATGCTAATAATTGTGGGACACAATAGGTTTTTGTCCAGGATTACACAGTTCCTATCACCTCAACAGGAGGCTCTGCCGTATTCCGTTTAACTTTTCCGATATTCTACTCAAATTTCAGCGATATTTAAATTAAAACTTTTACCTTTTAAAGACCTGCAGTCACTTTCATCATCTCTGCACTATAGGATGACATTATAAAAACTAAATTAGTACACAATTAACTAATCCTTTTCACTAAAGAAACTTACGGTCTCAGTAAAAGATTTGCCGTATTCTCCTCTTCTGCAGGGGGAAAAACGGTTATTGGGTTCTTATCCTCGTCACTTCTATTAGGCGGTGTACAAAATTGTTCCGGTTAACTATAAAGGTTGCGTTAGTAAGCTTTACTTTTACCGTTTGGATTTAAATTAGTAAATTAGGCAATGACATAATTTTGTACTGAATCGTGTACGTTTACTCCAAAACTGCAGTATATGAGAGTCATCACAGAGAGATCGTTTTGGAAGTTTGATGAAGAGATCTTGCAAAATTTTGGTTGGTGAAATTTTAGCCAACAAAATTTTGCAAGATAGAAAGCACAGCTGTTTTGAAATAAGCTGTTTTATGTAAACAAATAAAAATTTTACTTAAATCAAAATGTTTTGATATTTTATGCAATATATTACCCAAAATTTAGAAACAAAATGAAATGCAATAATGTGAAGTGGCATCATGAAAGTAAACGAACAAAGCTAATGTAAATCGGGTCACACACTTGTGAACTACTTTCATGCAATAGGGGTGCCAATTTAGCCTTCCTACCTTAAATTTGGAGAATATGATTTATTTTCTAATGCTGGTGAAAATAAAGCAAAGGCACTTTTCATCTACTAAAATAGATACTTGATATAATATAATAAGCATTATAAAGTACCATTATTTCTTTTGCATGAAGCGATTCTAACTTTTCATTCGTCATTCCAATGACTGTTGAAAGGTTTGGTTTCCATGATAATTGACATAAAACATCTGTCAATATTTTCCAGCGATTATACAAAATAAAAATACGGGAAGTCGATGGAAAAAGAACTTCGAGAATGGTATTTCACATTCACTATTGTAAAATAAAAGTGATGGGAAACGAAATGATAGTGGAAGCTGGCAGATGGGTTTATATGTAGAAAGACAGGAATAAATTAAGGTTGTATTTTGAAACATTGTCTTCGTACATAATACTGACGATTACTTTCATAACTAGAGTTAGTATTTTAATAACATACTGGGAAATTTAAGCTTCTTTTCGTTGTTAGAAAAGCTGCTCAATTCACCTTAGTGTACGTTACGAGTAACAAACTACACCCTCAGTTTTCGATCTCAGGCATCCTCAACAGATTAGAGAACAAGGATATCGCTAACCTGGCCGCGATAAACGGTGTAAATGCGATTTACTCATACAATTTAAATATGTAAAAACTGACGTTTAATTTTTAAAACGGTCATCGGTTTAAAATATGAACCGATTTGAGCGACTCATCCAAATTTTAAAGGTTTCGTTATTTTAAAATCATCCAAAATCATCCAAAATTTTTACAAAACTCGCAAACACAAGAGCCGTCAGTTTACGACCTTATCATATAAGTCACTTTTACATTCACTGTAATTTTCAATCTCATTTGATTTTTGCTAAAATAGTTCTTGTTTGTGGTACATTTTACACAGTTATAAACGAATATCTTTCGGTAAACAATTTGTATAGTATGCGATGTCAAAAATTGCAATTGATGTGAATGTGATTTGTACGATAAGGCCGTTAATTTTCCTGTTGTGCCGCCGTCTTCGGTAATTTAGTCTCGGCACAGAGTTCCTCTAAATTCCCTACAAGAAATGAATGATGGAAACTAACTCACACAATATTTTTGCACTGATACACTTGCAACTATTTTATACTGATTTCCATTTGCAAGAGTGAAACAACCCTACACGAATAGTTTCGGTCATTCGACCGTCAGTGTTGATGGAAACTTGAATTTGTTGACGTTTAAAAAATAAAATTTGTGAATCCTCGACAAAGTACAACAACAAAAGTTTCGTTACAAGTTCATTATCGTTCTATATCGTGGAATAAAAATAAACAATGGAAAATAATAAACTTATCTGATCCAAAAAACAAAGATAATGATTATGAAAAATAAGGCATTTAAAGGCCACCAAAAAGTAGTGGAAGATCTGTCTGGCATGCCTGGACAAACTCAGGACAAATCATTAATGAAGTCGGCAGCATGCTCCCTTTCCAGACCATTACAGCGGTGCAAGAGGTAGAGCAGAAATTGGGAACCCCAGATTTTGCTCAAGCAATATCAACAAACTAAAATTTATGGTTCGATATTTTGATATTTATACATACTTCTTCACAGAAAATATACTGAAAGAGGCGTCAGAGGATGTCAGCAGTGTCTGCCCCCCAATGTTCACGGATAACCTGCTTGATATATACAATTGGGATGAGAGGTGGGAAAAGCTTATATTTATTAATATATTTATATATCCTTTTCAAATTTTAGATGTGCGAAAAGACAATTGAACGAAGCCACCATAGGATGAAGCAGAAGATTTATTAAAAACAAATTTTAAATAAGTATTATATTTTACCCAGTTACTACTTTTTGAATCGATTATTCTTATTCATTCATTCTCATTCTTTCATTCTTAGTCATTCATTGTTTGTACTTCAATCATTTATTATACAATTAGATATTAAAAATATATAAAAATAATAAAAATATACCATAAAATCATTAATAACATCGTCTTTTATTATAAAAAGGTATACCCATCACCTTTGACTGATATATCCATCAAATTTCATTAGTCAACTGTGATGGGTATATCCATCAAGTATGATTAGTCAACTGTGATGGATATATCTATCAACTGTGACTAATACTCATATAATCTTTAATTAGTGAACAGCACTAGAGTGAGCAGCTCAGATATATGTTTTATAGGCGACCGAATTCATAAGTTCGAGGGAGATACAAAATCACACGTACACAAAAGTTTCCATCAACTTTTTCATTTCGGCTTTAAGAATGTGATAGAAACTTTGATGTATATACCCATCAACAATGACAGTCAATTGACCGGTCAAATGACTGTCACTGTTCTTGTAGGGTTGGTCTGTCTAAGCACACAGTTACCACCCGAAATATCAATTTAACCTCAAAATGGGTGGAGTCGCATTTAAGCGGCATTTACTCCTACCAAGATTATCTCATTTCGGGATTATTTTTCTTATGGAGTTTGACATTTATAATCTTGGTAGGTGTAACTGCAGTTTTACATCGCAGTTTATTGCGGCCAGGTTGGCGATAACCGTGTTCTCTAATCTTTGTCGTTTACGCCACCCAATTTGAGATTAAATTGACATTTCAGGTGATAACTCCGTGCTTAGACAAACTCCACGCCGAACGAAAATTATTGGAAACGGCGACACTACAGTAAAATTAAATTCGCGCCTATTGATTTTGCCAGTTTTGTAAAAAGTTTGGGGTGTTTTTGAAATAACTGAACATTTAAAATTGGATCCGTCGATCAAATCGGGCCAGTCGTTCAAATAGGCTCACATTTTAAACCAATAAGGCGACGTGAGCTTCAAAAATTTTTGGTGGCGGCGATTCGTCGGAAAATTTGCGATTGGCTTCCGTCTGTCAAACAGTAAATTTGTTGTGTATGTTTTTACTGTGGTTGGGTTTTTTTTATTAGTTAACAGTGTTGCATCAAAATGTACACCAGTTTAAAATGTGGTTAAAAATTAAATTACAGTTTTAATTATAGTTTATAATTAATCTTCTGTGTTAGTGTGGGTTAATGGAGTTAACCTACACAATGAAATATATAAAAGTACAATTTTTTACCTAAGCTTTTAGACAATTCTCACTTTTACCGCCTGAGTAAATTAAACATTTGAAAATAGGTAATATTTTCTAAATTTGTTTTGTTTTCGAAACGTCACTGAAGGAAAAATATTCTGATCCACACATAAACAGGCTGACTTATAGAAATATTTATCGCTCCCAAGTATTACAACGTTTTATGATTAATACATTGGAAAATATATGCATATATAATAATGTAAGTTTTGAACAAGTATATACCACATATACATTAGGGCGGCATTTTTTTGTTGTTGTTGAATTTCGAGTAGCGCTCGGCGGAATATTGTGACGCTTGGTGAAAAACTCTAATGCTGAAAATTTGGGGAGAATCGGATAAAGTTAACCCGTGGCACTTTGAGTTCAAAGGTCAAATTTTAGAAATTTCCTACTTTTACCCGAACAAGATCAGGTAACTTTTTTTTTATGGGATCTTGATAAAACTTGACGTAATTGTTCTACTGGGCCGAGCACTGAAATGGTATTAATTTCAGACAAATTGGATAATGCTAACTCCTGCCGCATAAAGGTCAAAAGTCAATTTTTGCATTTTTAAACAAGTTTTATATGGAAATTGTAGGATTTAGGGTTTAAATGTTTTACATTCTATACTTCAAGTGTAATTTTTTTAAATATTATAATACATATTTGAAAGTTGTATTTAGTAAAGAAACATGTATCCCCTTATTTTCGTCGATTGGGATGAAACCATCGCTCTGTTTAAAAGTTTCAACTAAAGCAAGTCAAACCTAACGGTAAACAAACAACAAAATACAATAAAACACTGAGATGGGATTATGTGAGCGAAGAGAACACTTCCAAAAACAAAAATAACAATAACAAAACTGAAATAGAGTTGAAAATATTGTACCGTTTTATTTTTCTGAGCAAATACTTCTGACAACGTGGGTTAGAATAAGCAATTGTATTTAACTACAGAGTTTTATTGGTTCGGCGCGCAGTGTGGTAAAGTGATTATTATTTTAATATTATCTTATAATTTCCACGCATAATGTCCTCGGTAAGACGCGAAATATTTTTAATAGGGTTCTTTAAACCTGAATTAACCGGTAGTAAATTACCATCGAAGGAAGACTGCCTCAAAGTACTTTTCTATAATATTAGAAATAAAAAGTTAAATATTGAAGAAAGTGCGCGTTTAGTGATAAAACAGTGCACAGTTTTTTGGAAAAGGGCACGCATTCCTGTTCAAGAGTCACATAGAGCCGCAAAAAAATTGATTAACTTATATGCTTAATGGAAAAAATTGGTAAAAAAATAAATCAAAACGGATATGATAAAATACAATGGATATGATAGGCATTCAAGAAGACAGACTGTTCCTAATAAAACAAAGATTGAAAGGACGAGAAGGTTGCATGTTGGGAGTAGATGTGAAATTGAATCAAAAAGAAGAGCGTATATTACAAAGAAAACAGCGTGAAGAAACTAGAAATAATGTGTACGAAGAGCAACCATCAACTTCAACAGGTAAAATTATATTAATTATTGATTAAATGTTGTGTCAAAAACTTCTTAAAATTCCTTACAGCTTGCAATATATGGAATACCTCAGCTTTGTCTGAAACCGAAGAAGAGCCACAGACAGATGGAGAATATACGAATGTCATTCCAGAACTGAAACGTCATCAAAAAATTCCTTGTACAAAAAAAAAATATTTTAACCCCAAGACTCGCAGCAGTCCTCGACAAACTAAATGTAAGTCATCGTGACGCTGTCCATTTATTGGTAGCATTTTTGGATGCAGTTGGTCTTAACACGTCTGATTACGTTTTAAATCGCAATACCATACGCAACCAACGAGCCTCTTTAAGAAAAGAGCATAGTCAAAACATAATGCGAACATTTTCGGCAAATGACCAACGATTAACCATACATTGGGATACAAAACTGCTGTCGTCAATTAGTGGGAAAAATGAAGATCGGCTCGCAATAATAGCAACGGCTCCAGATGTAGAGCAAATTATAGACATGCCTGACATTCCTTCAGGAACCGGATTTGAAATTTCCTCTGCTGTTTATGATGCATTACAAGATAACAATATTTTGGAAAAAAGGGAAGCATTTGTTTTTGACACAACTTCGTCAAACACTGGTCAATTTAAAGGTGTAGCTATTAGAGAAAGCTATCGGACGAAATATATTGTTCCTAGGTTGCAGGCACCATATTTTCGAAATTGTCCTAGCTGCAGTGTTTAAGGAGGCAAAGGTTGAATCAGCGACTGGTCCGGACATTCAAATATTCAAAAGATTTCAAAAATTCTGGCCTGATATAAATCAAGATAATTTTTTGCCAGGAATAACTCATCCCAGAATTAATGAAATTTTAAGAGATGATTGCGGAGAAATTTTAAATTTTGCATATACCAAAATTGAGGAATCATTCCTCATTCCTTTGGAGCTAGTTATAATATTCCTCGGTGGAAGACCACCTCGAGGAATAAAATTTGCAAAACCAGGTGCTCTGCATCACGCAAGATGGATGGCAAAAGCTATTTACTGTCTTAAAATATTAATTTTTCGCAATGAATTTCTATTATTGGCCGATTCCGCAGTAAATGGTTTAATGGAAGTAGCAGGTTTCATTATTAAATGTTACACCATTTACTGGTTTGATGCAAACAAAGCAGAGAAAGCGGCTTTAAATGATTTGGCATTTCTAAAAAAATTAGAAAATTACAAAATAATCAACAAAAAGATTGGGGATATTGCCATTACAAAAATATTAAATCACCTTTATTATCTTAGTGAGGAATATGTGGGATTTTCTCTATTCGACGACAGAATAGATACTGCAACTAAGTGCAAACTGTTGGCTAAAATGTTTGTCGACGCTACTAATGATGCTGATGTGGATGAAGATGAAGAAATTCCGAAAAAGCTGAGAATAAAAAAGGAAAATTTTAGCAAATTTATTTCTAGGGATTTGTTTACAATCCTAGAAGATTTATTTTCAAAACACTCAAAAAAAGTTTTTAAGAGATTTGGCATTTCCATTGATTTTTTTATAAAAGACGCAAATTCATGGAATGATTCTAATGAATACAGTCGAGTAAAGAACATTATTAAAAAGTTAAACGTAGTAAATGACAGTGCTGAAAGAGGAATTAAGCTGGTTCAAGAATATCAAGGCAAAGTTACTAAGGATGAGGAGCAAAGGCAACATTTGCTGAAAGTATGAATTTATTTATTTATTTATTTATTCACACTTGTAATTTTAAGCCTCTCGGCCAATTCAAATAAATTACAAAAGAACTACTCCATTTATAACACACATTATATGTTTTCATTAAATAAGAAATTACATAACAATTATATCCTTTAATTAAATAGCAAGATCAAAAAACTAGTTGATAACAAAGTTAAATTAGAGATTATATTATTCATGACTAATAATAATTCAGAGTTCCCAAAGGTGTTTTCAAAAAGAAAACTACAAACACAAGCTCTATTGAAAATAGTGTATACATTACTTAATCAGTTGAATGAATCAAAAATTTCCAAAGGCAATAATAAAATATAAAAAAAATCAAAGGAACATTGTAAAAAACAAAAACCAAAAAGAAACATTGTCAACTACTGCGTTATTTCTCCAAAGTGTTGAAGAAGCTTTTTGCGATACGTAGCGCTAGTGAAGTTAAATACTCGTAGTGTAGAAGGAAGCAAGTTGAACAATCTGGCTATTCTCACCTGAAAGGACCTATTCATATAACCCCTCGCTCTAGGAATTATTAATAGATTCGTACGTGATGAACGGCCAAATTTAAACAAATTCGTGAGAAAGGTAGGAAATTGATTTTTGAACATTTTGTAAAACAACAACAGAGATCGGAAATGTACAAAATTTGAGAAACTACAACCCAAGAATCGGTTAACAGAGGGAGTTACGTGGTCAAAAAGTCTGATTGAGTATAAATACCGCACTACTCTATTAAAAGCTAATTGAAGTCCCCTCATATTTTGGTTTCTAGATCCACAGTATACTTCTAGACAGTATAATATGTTGGGCATAACGAGAGCATGTACAAGTTTCTCCTTTATACTGCGTGGCAATATTAAATCGGTGTTGTATAATTGCCGAAGCGCGAAATTAGTGTGACGAATGACACCGTCTATGTGCAAATCGAAGGATAACGTATCGTCTAAGATAACACCTAAGCACTTCACGTTACGAACAAAATCAATAGGAATATTATCATATTTCAACTGCAAATCTTCAACAGCAGAAGATGAAAACAACAGTGCCTTGGTCTTTGAAGCATTTATACTAAGTTTATTCGAAACCATCCACATACTTAAAGAGCGCAGGACATAATCAATTTTAGCCTGCAATACGTCCACATATTGATACCCTCCACTAAATAGCAGCTGCACATCATCGGCATACGCATAGGGCGTGCACCAATCACCTATAATGTCAAATAAGTCATTGAGGAAAATAATAAAAAGAAGAGGCCCCAGAACCGAACCTTGAGGAACACCACTCCTAACCGCCAAAACACTCGACGATAGCCCATTAACTGAAACATACTGCTGTCTGTCCTTTAAATATGAATAAATAAGCTTGCAGGCACTGCTACCAAAACCGTATATTTGAGATAGCTTGTATATCAAAGTGAAATAATTTACCCTGTCAAACGCTTTCTCCAAATCTAGGGAAAGCAAAACACACAACTTTTGGTCGGCCAAGTTATTTCTTATTGAATCTGTTAAACCAAGTAGTAACATAGAAGTGCTTCTACCACGCCGAAAGCCACATTGACAGTCATTCAGCAGAGATTTGCTTTCAATATAAGATATAAGTTGTTCCTTAAGGACATGTTCCACTATTTTGGACAGGATAGGTAATAGGGCTATCGGCCTAAAACCCTGAACAGAACTAGCATCTGATTTTTTGGCAATTGGATTAATTTTAACAGTCTTCCATTCATCGGGGAAAATAGATGTCATAAGAACAGTGTTGACCAGATGTAAAAAATAATTGACAACAAACGGAAAAACAATTCTGAGAAATTTCAAGGAAAGCCCATCGTTTCCAGCAGCATTCGATTTTATGGATGAAAATGCACCAAATAATTCTCTTGAGTTAATGATACTGAACGAAAACCCCTGATTTGAGCTGTTTTAATTTGGTATTTATAATATGATAACTTTCTGTTTCAGGTTGTGCAACACTATCGGAAAATTTATTCAAAAGAAGCCAATTTAAAAGATTTGAAAACAGGCTTTGAATGAAATGATAAAGATATTATTTTATTAGTGTATTATGAAATATTTATATATAATTAAAAAACAAGTACGATTTTCACACGTAAATGTCCAAATTTTTTATAGAAATATGAGGATTACAAAGAGGCTTTACAGATGGATTAATTTGAAATCCCAAATCATAGAATTACCATAAAAAATAGCAATTTTCACTAAGTTTCCATATAAAACTTGTTTAAAAATGCAAAAATTGACTTTTGACCTTTATGCGGCAGGAGTTAGCATTATCCAATTTGTCTGAAATTAATACCATTTCAGTGCTCGGCCCAGTAGAACAATTACGTCAAGTTTTATAAAGATCCCATAAAAACAAACAAAGCTACCTGATCTTGTTCGCGTAAAAATAGGAAATTTCTAAAATTTGACCTTTGAACTCAAAGCGCCACGGGTTAACTTTATCCGATTCTCCCCAAATTTTCAGCATTAGAGTCTTTCCCCAAGCGTCATAATATTCCACCGCGCGCTCCTTAATATTATGAAAGAAATTATTTTCCATACAACAGAATGCCGCCCTAATATACATACGTAAATATCTGAAATGATCGACCAGACAATAGAATATTGTTCGATGTAAATCATTGTTTTTAGCGAATATGCATAATGTTGAAGGACGCTTTCCAGATTCCCAAGAATATATGAAATTCCCGAAAAGAATGGGGATTGAACCTTAATGAAAATCAAGAACGATTGCAGAGTTAAAGCTAAATATTGGGACCAAAGGGCAATACAAGTTTTTCATCATTTCTAAATTGCTTTCATACGTTCCATTTATATTCCTAAGTCGATTGCATACCCAACAAGATCTGTAACATTCAGTTTTTCCTCCGGAAGGATATCCACGTTTGCAGAAGCTGTATAATTACATCATTGTATTGGGACACAAATTCAGTTTATGATATTATATGTATGTCTTTAATTATTTTTAGGTCCTCTGCTAAAATGCAGCGTTTAATCGGGATGGTGTCTCCATGGTAGTTTTGTCAGCAATTTAATGGTTTCAGCTTAGTATACAATGTGCTGAAATAAAGATCCCTACTTTGTAATTTTGTGTATTTAGATCTCATGCGAGAAACAGGGAAATTAATTCAAATTTGATGATAAGTAATTGAATTTAGATTTCTGCATATTTTCACCATTAACATGTTATTATAGCTAAATTAAATTAAGCTAAACTCACTAAAATTTTTTATAAATTACCCGAAGTTCTTTGTATAGAATTACATTTATGCTGTAGTTACATTTCCAAAATATAATAGTAAAAATGCCTAAAATGTTAGCTGGGTTTTCAAACATAAAAAATACATAAGCTTAATTGTGATATTGCCGTAACTCTTAGCAAACCCTATGTTGCCTTAGCACTGTGGCAAAATCAGACAATAATTTTAGGCAATTTTACCTCGATTTTTCTTTCTGTGTACGAAATACGTTAATCTTGTTCGGTGTAAATACCGTATAAGGTGTTTATGAATTGGATATAAAACCCGAAACCGGTGCAAACCGGGTTTTATCTTCAAAAAACCGGTGGAACCGGCTTCTCAAAACCCCCATTTTTCGAAGCAACCGAAAATGAATTGGGCGTTTTTTTGAATACTCTATTCTACAGTTATAAAAACACTTCAGAGTGAAAACCTCTATTTTGGTTTGTCATTGTATAAACACGCTACACGTGCAACACCACAATTTAAATATCCCGTGTTCACTTGTCCAAATCTGGCTACTCTGTTAGTCAAACAGAAACAAATAAAGCAGGCAACTCTTTCTAAGAATTATTAATTGTTTGCTAACATTTTTTTCCAGCAACAACAAATGTCCGAGTTCAAAGTTGGAAACGCTTGTCTTTCCGGTAATCTTTAATTGTGATAGCAACATGTAGAGGGGCAGATTATAGAAAAAATTTGAGTGTAACAAAATATAAACGAAAATGCTCAACAAATTCGCTCTAATACGAAACGAGTGCCAGCAAAATATCTATGTGGTGCTACTGATTTCTACCCTAGTGCTGGCTGGAATATCTCTGTACAATACTCTCTACAAGTCACATCGATTGCGCAGTGATTTCGGTAATTTCAATCAAATATCATTGGATATCAATGCAATTGGAGAAGTCAGGCTCTCAGAGACAGTGGATCGCTCACGGCCACGTCGCGACAACTGTTCAATATGGACATGTATGGATCCTTATCGCTGTGGCCATGACCGCATCAGTGTCTTTGTATATCCACTGCAGGAGTACGTTGACGCAAACAGCGCTGTGGAAGCAGCACCTATAACGCAAGAGTTCTATCAGATATTGGAGACAATTGTTAAGAGCCCCTACTATACATCGAATCCAAACGAGGCTTGCCTGTTTGTTCCCAGTATTGATTTGATAAATCAAAATTTCATAAATATTGATTTAGTGAATCGAGCTTTAGCTTCGTTGGACTTTTGGGATGATGGTAGGAATCATATACTGTTCAATATGCTGCCTGGTTTGTACCCCACTTTCAATACTGTCATTGACGTAAATACGGATCATGCTATGATTGTCGGAGGTGGTTTTGATTCGTGGTCCTACCGGCATGGATTTGATATTTCCATACCTGTTTGGAGCCCACTACTGCGTAAGCATCCAGTAGCTGTAATAAATGGTGCAGACTCTTCAGAATATCTCTTGGTGGTCGCTCAAATGAATATGTTACCAAAATTACTGTGGATAATGCAAGGTCTCAGCGAAGAGCATGCCCAAGACATTTTGTTGGTACAACAATGCCATATTCCAACTCGAACAACTCGTTGCAGAAAGGTGGCTGACAGCGAGCAACAGAGTTCCTATCCCATTGTCCTTGCGAAAGGAACTTTCTGCCTCCTAGGCCCAAGTTTGAGATTGGGTAATCCAGATCTCTTAGAAATATTGGCATTTAATTGTATACCTGTCATTGCTATTGACAATTATATCCTTCCCTTTGAAGACATGATTGATTGGTCTCTGGCTGCAGTTAGAATTCGAGAGGCAGATTTACATTTGATAATGGACACTCTGAAAAGTATATCAAAGGAGAAAACTGGAGAGATGAAGCGCCAAGGTCGTTTGCTATACAACAACTACTTTAATAGTGTTCGCGGTTTAATAATGACCACACTGGAGTATTTACAAAGCCGGCTTTTCCCCCACAGCGAACGAAATAAGAAACATTGGAATTTTGTTGACAGCACTAATGGCGTTGCCTTAAATCCTCTATTCTTGTCAAGGGTTGTAAGTCGTTCGGACGGGTTTACTGCAGTGATTTTGACGTACGATCGAGTGGAGAGTTTATTTTTATTAATTGAAAAGTTGTCGGTGGTTCCATCACTGCATGGTATATTGGTTGTGTGGAATAATCAACAAAAGGCTCCACCATTATGTAAGTATATGTAAGATGGGTAACTGGAGTAAGCAGAATATACATATTTGAAGAAGTTGTTTAATAAAGTTCCCCATGTTCTGCATATCGAAACTTTTCATTTATTTCAGTCAATGGAAATACAATTCACTCAGACTATGATTAAAAGTAAAAACTGTAACCAGAAATAATTTAAAGTTCATTTTTGATGAGCAGAATTCTATTTAATAACATTTAGATGCAGAAAAGTGCGGGTTAAGGGACTACTAAGTGCAAAATTAGTACGATGCCGTGAAACATTGGAAATTTGAACGTATCTTAGATCGATTATTTAATAGATCAAAAACTACTAAAGCAGATTGGAATTTTCTGCGATTCATAGACGAATCAAATATAACACCAAGATCAAGTGTCGACTTTTTTCCAATAGATCTTCCACAAAAAACATTAAAAAAAATAAAAGAATCAATTTCAATTACTATTTCACACGTTTTTATAAACATTGTAGTTATAAAAAATAAACATATTTAAGGATCAACATTTGAAGTATTGTGCCTACAATTTTCCTACAAGAAAGGCAGCTAAAATTAATTGCAAATCAAAGATTTTGGGTAAAAACTTAATTTTGATTCGGATTCGTTTTGCGGAACATGGACGTATATATTTAAAATACCTCGGGGGATAGCTATTAAGCCATTTTTTTTAAATTAACAAAAATCATATTTGAATGCATTTTACTCATGGGTTTCATTCTGTTTATATATTTTTAGTATCAAGTTTCCCTGCCATTTCTAGACCAATTAAAGTCATACAAACGAGTAATAATAGGCTTTCCAATCGATTCTATCCCTACAAAGACATAGAAACCGAAGCAATACTTACAATAGATGACGATATAAATATGTTAACAGAGGATGAAGTAGAATTCGGGTAAGTGTTGAGTAATTACTCCCTCAATAGCCACAATGCCAACAAATGCAAATTTAACTTTTTTCGCTTAGCTATGAAGTTTGGCGTGAATTTCCCGACAGAATAGTTGGGTTTCCCAGTCGTCTACATGTGTGGGAGAACATGACCTCCCATTGGCGTTATGAATCTGAATGGACAAATCAAATATCTATGGTCCTCACTGGGGCTGCGTTCCATCATAAATATTGGAGCCACATGTACTCTTACCGTATGCCTGAAGTCATCAAAGACATTGTTGATGGTCGTATGAATTGTGAAGATATCGCCATGAATTTTTTGGTATCTAATGTCACAAATAAACCTCCCATAAAAGTGACGCCCAGGAAAAAGTTTAAATGCCCAGAATGTGCTAACAATGAAATGCTTTCAGCGGATTTAAATCATATGCGTGAGAGATCGAGATGCATAGATGAGTTTACTCACATATATGGGCGTATGCCTCTGCGTACTGTGGAGTTTAGAGCGGATCCGGTATTGTTTAAGGATAATTTCCCAGAAAAACTAAAACGTTTCAGTGACATGGGAACACTTTAAATAAAATAGAGGCGGCATGCAGTCATAATAGTAGTAAGCATTCGTCTGAAATTGGTTTTAATTGTTAAACAAGCAAACGAATAAAATTCATCTCAATTAACCATAGACCATTATTTTAAAAATTTCACCAAAATGCATAATTTTGATTTGAAAGCAGATTGCATTAAAAAAAATCTATACCACTGCATTTATATGAGTAACCCTGTTGCGCAACGCATTTATGGGCCCTGTTCTGCATATGAGATCTGGCATCTATATGTTCTTTGCATACAATAACACATACAGGTATGTGATAGAAAACGTTTACGAATCAAAAACGATGAAAGTTGTGACGCTGTCTGTTTCGATTTCATTTCGGTTTCATATTCCATTTCGTTCTATGAAGATATGGATAAGAAAGAGTGTGATAGAAAACGAATTACCGTTTTGATTTTCGTTTTTAAATCGAGTAGTCTTTGGGTAACGATTTTACAAAAGCACATTTCTTTCTTCGCAACAAAAGTGATAAGTTGAAAGCAAAAGTTAAGAATTTGAAATGTAAGTACTTGTATCTATTTTTACTTTACTTTTACTTTTTTCCGGCAAGTCTAATGGGTTATAAAAGTCACGCAACTTTTTTATTTTAATATTTTCTTCTTTGTTTATTTGGTTATTTAATATTGATGAAACTGCCAAAACAAATGCCATTTTAATAAATAACTTATGAGGTAACACTTGTATTTTAGAATTGTATTCCAGTTGGGCAAACACTTGTTAGAACGTAAACAAATGCTCAGAGTTATTTTTTCGACGGAATATGGTGGAGATGAAACAAAAGTGGAAAATGAAATCGATACGTTTTCAGTCACAACTAAAATCGATCTGTTCGTTTTGGTACTTCGTTTTCATTTGAAAACGAATCGATTTGCATCACATACCTTATACATAGATAAACTTATTCTCTCATGACGTTTCATTTCACACTCTTCATCCATAGCATAGTGTAATAATATAAGTGGAAGCATAAGCCCAGCTGATCAGGCATTTTGTTATCGGGTTGTTTCTTTTTATCATTCTTTGTTTACGTAATACACTCGAAGTGTCAAACTTGTCGCATCATTTGTTTTGAATCTTCCTTGCCCTCTTTGCTTACGCTGGTCGTTTCACCGCCTGTAGTTTTTTTGATGGCTAAAAATTTATAGAAGAAGTAACTAAAATTACCTACATACATATGTATGGACTTACTGATGGATACTTACCAATTTGGATCTTAAATGCGTTCCAACTTTCTGCCTATTACTTTTTTTTAATACATGTAATTCTATGCATGTGATTATTTACTTTGGCGTTTTTCCTTTGCCTCTCTTCGTATATAAAATGATTTTGACATATCGAGTGTATTGTCATAACAATAGTACAACAAAATTCTGTCAAAATCGTTTATTATCATAGTCTAATAATATAAGTCGACGCGTGGCGTGTTGTTGTAATAATAAACGATTTTGACAGAATTTTGTTGTACTATTGTTATGACAATACACTCGATATGTCAAAATCATTTTATATACGAAGAGAGGCAAAGGAAAAACGCCAAAGTAAATAATTACATGCATAGAATTACATGTATTAAAAAAAAGTAATAGGCAGAAAGTTGGAACGCATTTAAGATCCAAATTGGTAAGTATCCATCAGTAAGTCCATACATATGTATTTAGGTAATTTTAGTTACTTCTTCTATATATTTTTAGCCATCAAAAAAACTACAGGCGGTGAAACGACCAGCGTAAGCAAAGAGGGCAAGGAAGATTCAAAACAAATGATGCGACAAGTTTGACACTTCGAGTGTATTACGTAAACAAAGAATGATAAAAAGAAACAACCCGATAACAAAATGCCTGATCAGCTGGGCTTATGCTTCCACTTATATTATTACACTATGTCTTCATCGTAGCTTTGTGGAAATGAGAGCAATTAAATTTAAAATTACCTTACACCACGTGGAGTTACAAAATATGTTCACTTAATTTTTTCCTGTCGTTTTGGTGTAGAACTGAAAAATTTAAATGTATTTTGCACTTTTTTGTTGACTTTTATCGTTGGTATACATTTGTATTGTATTTAACACAACTAGTTTGCCACAAAAACACGAAATTCGGTTGTTGTTCCTTTGTTGATCTCTGTATACTATTGCCACTATCTGGTATTATTGAAGCCATATTTTCCACCATCCAATGTTTACTTTCCATCGTACCTATGACGTTTAATTTATTGAGCGAATAAAAGCTTCTATGGTATGTGTTATTCTATGGTTCTTTGCTGATCCATAAAGCAACTATGATATAGAGAAGAAAATTTAATCTGCAGTTGAATGCTCTCTCTTACTCTGTTCGTTGAATATTTCAATACACGAGCAGACGAGATCTACTAGACGACCAGAAGATGTGGGCAATTTGGAAATCCTGGTAAAAGAGAACCAAAAAGTGCTAGAAATTCACTCAAAGGCATTTCTCTCACGCGCCATATATTGATTATTTCATACTTTTTGCGTAGTTTACGTAATTTTACTACACCATGTTGGAATTTGTGTAATTATATACAATAACACTATCAAAAAGCTGCTCGTCTATTGAAATATTCAATGAAGAGAGTAAGATAGAGAACATATAATGGATAGTGTTTCACCTGTTGTGTTTGTTGGCATTAGAGTGAAGAGAAATGTTCACTGCCTACTTGTACATTGTTTTTGGTAGCTACCTTAATTATGTACCCATAAACGTATTTAGGATAGGGTAATTTATTCTCTCAATATTTTTAACGTCATAAGTATGTTTGCAAGTGAACATTAGACGGTGGAAAGCATGGGTTCAATAATACCAGATAGGGGCAATAGTACACAACGTTCAACAGAGCAACAACAATCGCATTTCGTGTTTTTGTGTCAAAATAGTTTTGTTTGTATTGTATATACAAATGTATACCAACAACAAAAGTCAACAGTTCGGGGTTAAAATTTGCAATAGGGGAAATAGGGCCACATTTCGTAATAAATTGAGTGAGAGTGTTATTGACATAACCCTATCTTCTGAGGAATTGCTTGTAAAGGATAGGAGGGTGTCGGTTGATTTCTCTTTTTCTGACCACAGTACAATTCTCTTCGTGGCGGGATCGCAAGGTCCCTTTAGAAATCCTACGAAAACTCAGTGGATGAAATTTCATGAACTTGTCACTAGGTCGCCTGGGTTGGACTCCAATCCCTGCACAACAAGTGATGATGTTAATAGGAAAGTTTACAAAGTCACAGATCTTCTATATAAACGCTTAATTGATACATGCGCTCTTATCTTTCCGGGTAAGAGGAGGCAGCCTGTATGGTGGACACGGGAGTTGTGTGCTCCAGGAGGTACACTAGGAGACTCTTCAATAAGGCCATGAAATCGAAAAGGGAATCGGACTGAACTGTGTACAAAAACAGTTTGAGAAGGATATTAAAAAGGCAAAACGGGCCGCCTGGATCAGCTTCTGTGAATGAAGGATTGTGAACGGGGTTGATTACTGCCGTGTTTGTGGTGATATAGAAGAGATGGAATCTATTGAGCACCTTCAATGTCAGTGCCCAGCCCTGCAGCGTAGGCGTCGCCGTTTCTTTGGTTGGTTTCAGGCAGTGGTACTGGATTTCATGGAATTCTCGCGGGGTCTGCCATGGATCCAGGCAGGCGATACGATGATTTGTGTATTGGTTCTTTCTACCCCACTGGGAATCTGGAATGGTAAACCTTGAACTGCACATATGGATCCTCATCTTAGGTGGTATTGTATGTATTTATCAGGTGATGTATGTATATGTATACTGGGAACATAATTGAGTCCTACGTCTATTTATCTTTCAAAAATGTTCACTATCAGTGGGGCTCGCCCCTCTCTCTTCCCTCCCTTCTCTATTTACTCATCATATATGTGGGCAAATTGCGCCGGTTTTTTCTTCTCTACTTGTACATCCTTTTTGTGGCAAATTGATAGCAACAAAAACATCCATTTAGTTTTTGCTTCTAACTTACGTTGTGTCAAATCCCACACACGTATACCAACAATAAATGTACACAAACTCATACAAAAACCAAATACATGTGAACTTGACAGTTCGAATGTGGTTTGCAATGAAAACAAAGTAAATCAGCTGTGCTTATGCGTTCACCATCTATGAATCCATCTTGTAAATAAATCCTGGCAATTTTGATCATCTGAGTTTGACAAGGTCGGACCACGGGGGTTCTATTCTATGGGTATGTAGGGTTGCTCAATGCGTTTTTCACACATTTGCCTTTGTGCATTGAACCAAAAGTACAAAACTCATCAACTGAGGGTATTTTTATGATAATTAAATCGAGGAAAAATGGGATAACAAGTGAAATAAAGCAAAATGTAATGAAGTGTTAGAGTAAAATCATTTATAGAGATTGCAATTAAAACATAAGTTTATTAAAATAAAGATTTTTTATTTTGCATGGGTTGCCAAGTCTATATATGTAACTCTTGCTCCAACTTTTTCAGTGACTTTTCTTGGTTTTCGGTCCAAGAAAAACAGCTGTTGCAGACTCTATGTATATTACTCTATGAGTCGGACTTTGATATCATATATTTATCAGCAAAATTAGTGTTAAAATATTTAAAATGTTTGAGCAAAACTGCAGTTCAAACTTTATTCCACTAAGATATCGCTTAATATTTCACATTAACGATTAAAAAATATTTGTTCCTGTTCTTTTGGTATTCTGTCACAATCATGTGGTTACAAATAACTTCGGAGTTTAAACTTAATTATTGACCAACGAATCAAAAACAATCGAATCAAAAATCAGTCAAAAAGGCTGTACAGGTATTGAAGAAAAAACCCCGCAGTTTGGCAACCCTAGTAGAAGAGAACCAAAAAAGTCGACGCGATTCACTCAAACGCATTTCTTTCCCGCGTCATAACTTGATTATTTCATACTTTCTACATTCTTTATATAATTTTATTTAAATATGGTTGGAATTTCTATAGTTAGATACAATAACATCATCAGAAAACTGTTCGTGTATTGAAATATTCAACGAAGAGAGTAAGAGAGCGAGCAGAGAAACGACACGCTTCACTTGTTTTCTTTGTTGGCATTCCACTCTTTGAGTAAATTTTCTTCCCTATACCATAGTTGCTTTATGAATCAGTTTTATAAGGTTGCATTTCACTGAAATGTATGTAAAGCAGTGTTGCCACTTGTAGCTTCTCAAAATTACCTTCCGGAACCGGTGTAAAACTGTAGGTCCCAATCAGTGAGTATGAAACTAGAAAGCGCACAGCTCACCGGTTGTGAGGAGCTAAATTGTTTAATCTTTTTCATTCTGAGCATTTCACTCAAGGTAACTTTTTCTTATCTATAATTGTTTTTTTAGTTTGGCAACTCTATACACCACATATGTTAGTGACAGCTTTTGTAAACAAACGCAAGCGCGAAATGATATATAAACTACCTTTTTTTCCTTGCCGTTCGCGTTGACTTCTACATTTACGTTCACTTTCGGGACGTTTAGAATACTATCCTTAGTAAATTTACGAAGTTTGTGTGTTGCATATGGATGTTGAATGTTGGAAAGAATTGCTTTAATAATACCAGATTGAGGCAATGGCTCAAATCAACCAACAAGGAAACAGCAACGGCATTTCGTTTTGTGCGTTAAAATTTTTGTGTAAATACACCATAAATATATACTAACAATAAAATATAACAGAAAACTTTAAAATACGTTTAAGTTTCACAGTTTTTCATCAAAACGTCATGAAAAATTTAAGTCACAATTTTTGTAACTCCACCTGGTGTAATACCAACAGTCCGTAACTTCAAAATTCTCTACGTTATTTTCGGCAATCTCCTTATAGCTCATTATACTTTTTTATACTTTTTTGTTTTCTTTTATTTTTGGAATACATTTGTGCTGAATTTTATTGTGGAAAATACCAGACACAGAGAAGTGCTTATTGCTGTAGGCTTGGTGTGTTTGTTGTCGTAGTAACACTACCTCATCAATGCGCCTTGACTTTCAATCAACATTTGATACGAAATCAGGAAAATATTTTACAGTGCGAATGAGTTATCAGTAGAAAAGGCCTCATAAGGGGCAAGGAGAAGGGGACAATTCTGGTGACGTATAAAGCTATGTCGCTCGGTCTCCAACTTTTCCGCCCAAATTCGGACCTCTTTCCTAAGTATAACCCATTGCAAAGGTCTGCAGAAGATCCAAAATAGTGCACGTCGAATCGCAATCAGATGCTCACAAATGACGAATGTAGATCACCTACATGAGACCAAGATGCTGGCAGTGCAACATAATGTGTTGTTGACGAGACAATTTCTTCTGCCCAGTCACCCCAACCATCATATTTCGGTGCAGAATCCACCTCCTCACCATATCAGGAAGGACATGAGGAGCTACTGCACGGACATCAATATGTCATTCCATCTGACGTCGGCAGACTGTCGCTCGCAGTAATCCAGAAAATTTTACACAACATGGCGGTGTCAGATTCCATAAATGGCTATTCTAGCTACAGGGTCCTTCATGATCACCCACCTCCGATGTTGAATAATGCGAGGCGTCTGCCCAGGCATACCAGAACTATTCTAGCCCAGCTTAGGGCAGGTTGGAATTCTATTTTGAATTCATACAGATCGAGGATAATCCCAGGCATATTAGATCAGTGTTCACACCGCCATTATGACACTATTCATATTTTGAACTATCCTGATAGGACTACTGATTTGCGTCCAGTAGACCTATGAGCAGACCAATGGAGGTTGCATAATTCCTCCAGCTCCGCACCGCCATCTCCAATGGCACATAGTAAAATACTGGAGCAAATTTCTTTTAGCAGCAAAATTGAATTTTTTTTTGCCTGGTGAGCATTAAATGCGTATTAAAAAAAAAAATTTGCTGAAGTCCATATTTTCCGAAATATAGGTCTCCAAAGCTTGAATGTATAATCGCGCATAACTCTGCCATTTATTATCCGATCCTTATGAAATAAATTTCATAAATCGTTAAATATATATTCCAACTAGTCCGGACGGCCGGGCTCAGGCAGGGGGATCAAATACCCTCTGTATCGTAAGTCGTTGTGTGACAATATCAGAAAAATCGCGCGAGTTTTTAGAAATAATTTTTTTATTTTGGTGTGTAAAAACTACAACAAAGGACAACAGAAATAAAAGACAACAACAACAACGACAAAAGACAACAACACCAAAGACAAGAACAACAATGTTTGAGCCTGCAATAGTTTTTGCAGACAATTTCTATTCGAACAAATTTAACAATAAGAAGACGATTGAAATTCGATTATTTCAGCAAATGTATAATTTTATTTAAGTGATAGCGAACGACTGACTTCTAACTCCAACGCATAGACAGCATGAAGCTGTGCAAAATAAAAAAGCATATCATTTACATTATACAGATGTGCGTAAACAACTATTCACACACATATATACGGCTGCCAAATAATTAGCTACAGACAAACATCTTTCTTTTCTTCTCTGCCGATCGCACGCAATATATTAGTGCGTGTGTGCTTGTGCGTACGCATATAAGACTAGATTGCAGCATCAGCAGACACTTGGTAGACAGTAAATATGTAAATATAACTGCATGAAAATAATGATGTGCGAAAGAAAAAGAACATACATATATAACAAAAAAACATCGTATGATCTGTGCAGGTCGTTAACCCTTGCAACAAAGCACAGGACCGGATCTGCGGTTAACATTCTCCCCGCGTTGAAGAGTTTGGGCCTTCAACAGAATCATCAATTGGTAAGGCAGCTAATTTTGAAACAGCACGCTTGAATACGCCATTGGCTGTTCGAACAGTAACGACACGAGCAACACCATCATCACCACATATGATATCAGCAACTCGACCCATCTGCCATTTAAATGAAGGTACATTTTCATCCTTCAATATAACCATGGTACCACGAGTAATATTCTCAGCCTGCTCACGCCATTTTGAACGTTCTTGGAGCAGCGACAAGTACGAACTGCTCCACTTCCTCCAGAATGTTTGCTGCATTTCAGATACTTTCTGCCAGCTATTAAGATGAGCAAAATTGATCCATGACATGTCTGGCTCGACGATTGAGACGAGTGGGCCACCCACTAAGAAATGCCCGGGAGTCAGCACATCAAGGTCATCAGGGTTCTCTGAAATTGGACATAGGGGACGAGAATTGAGGATCGCCGAAATTTGACATACCAATGTACGCAGCTCATCACAAGTCAAAATGTTTTGACCGACTGTACGGTAAAAGTGGAACTTCGCAGACTTCACAGCCGCCTCCCACAATCCACCAAAATGGGGCGACCTGGGTGGTATGAACTTCCATTCTATGCCATCGTCGAGACACAGCTGGTGAAGCTCTTTCAGATGGAACTGGCTCAAAAACAGTTGCTTCAACTCTGCCAACTCATTCTTTGCGCCTACAAAATTTGTTGCGTTGTCCGACCAAATAGCTTTGGGCTTGCCCCTAGTGGCAACAAAACGACGGAGAGCACACAAAAAGGCTGGGGTTGACAAATCTTGAACGACCTCAAGATGTACTGCCTTTGTTGAGAAGCATACGAAAATGGCAACGTAACACTTCACAGGCGGGCGACTCTTCACCTCGGATTTGTAATAAAATGGGCCACAGAAATCGACGCCAGTTGTGTGGAATGCCCTATTTGGTGTCACGCGTTCAGCTGGTAAACAGCCCATAATGTGCTGACTTAATTTTGGCTTCATTTTAAAACATCGTATGCATTTTGAGATTATGGAGCTTATATGTTTACGACCTCCTATGGGCCAATACCGCTGACGGATTGAAGCTGTTAGACACTGTGGACCGGCATGCAACAACCTTTGATGAAAATGCATGACCAAGGACGCAGTAAAAGGATGACGTTGAGGCAAAATAATTGGATGCTGAGCATCAAATTCCAAGCTTGAATGCTGAAGACGGCTACCTACTCGAATAAGGCCAAATGAATCCATTATTGGCATCAAAGATGACAGCTTGCTAGATGACAAAACATTTTGCTTGGCTTTCAAGGCTCTATACTCAGCTGGGAAATTAATCATTTGTATGTTTTTTATTAGAAGTCGAGTTCCACCCTTGATGTCGTTTGGGGTAAGCTCTTCACCTGGCACTCTCGATTTAAAAGTTAAAAATTTAAAAACATAGGCAAATGTTCGTTGCATTTTTGAAAATGAATTGCAATACTTACATTGCATCGACAAGTCAGACATCGAAGCCGTCACCAAAATATTTCTACGGCGTTCAGGTAATTCAGCCAAAAACTCCACATTACTCGGCCAGCTCGTAGGCCCATAACCCAAAAAATCGGGACCACCATTCCATAGTGTTGAATGAAGAAGCTCTTCGGGGGTTGCGCCCCTTGATAAAATATCCGCCGGGTTCAAATTGGTTGGAACGTAATGCCATGACATTTGACTGGTGAGAGTTTGAATGCGGTTTACTCTATTTGACACAAAAATATTGAAATTTGATGGCTGCTCTCGAATCCAAAACAACACCACCATAGAATCCGACCAACAATGTATTTCAGGATTAAAAGGCAGCGTTTTTACAATCGCATCCAAAAGCTCAGCTAGAAGAACCGCTGCAGACAGCTCAAGCTTTGGAATAGTAAGACTCTTGAGTGGAGATACTCTCGATTTAGAGCAAAGTATAGATGTTTTTACGACGTTGCCCACTTCAGATCGTGTATATAAACATGCACCATAAGCAGCTAAACTAGCATCGCAGAATGCATGGATTTGCACCTTTGATTTAGGCATCGAAACATAACGGGGAAATGTGGAACGATGAATGGCCGAAAACTTGGAAATATATTCAAGCCACGATGAATGTAATGATTGAGGCAAGCTTTCATCCCACTGTAGTTCAAATTTCCAAAGATGCTGCATGAAGATTTTTGCTTTGGTGATTACTGGGCCAATCAATCCTAACGGATCATATAGACGAGCAATCGATGACAGCACGGAGCGCTTAGTAACCACGTTAGAATTGTCGATAGGACTAAACGAAAAAATGAAATTGTCACTTTTGGGATCCCAAATTAGCCCAAGCGTTTTTGTGACGTTAGTTCCATCATGAAATTTCAAAAACTGCTCGCACTGATCTGACGGAATGCCATCCAATACTGCCGGCACATTCGAACACCATTTACGAATTATAAAATCTCCTTTTTCCAGTAACGCCGACACTTGCCGCCTTATCGCCAGGACATCGCCAACAGAATCGCCACCAGATAACATGTCGTCTACATAAAAATCACGCTTTACAATTTTTGCACCCAATGGATAGTGATTTTCTTCATCAGCTGCAAGCTGATGCATGGCACGAATGGCAAGAAATGCTGCTGGCTTGGTACCGTAAGTGACGGTATTTAGCTTGTACACCATAATATTTTCATCTTCGCTTTCTCTCCACAGCACACATTGGAGGTAGTCATCGGGATGAGAGACTCGTACGCCCCTGTACATTTTACAAATGTCTCCACTCAGTACAACCTTGAAAAAACGATAACGCAAAAGAGTATTAAACAGCTTTGGCTGAATGCTGGGGCCAGAATGCAAAACGTCATTAAGCGAGAGTCCGCTAGTTGTTTTTGCAGAGCCATCAAAAACTACCCTTAGCTTCGTCGATGTGCTATCTGCCTTGTGCACACAATGATGAGGCAAGAAATATTGGTTCAGTGCCACCTGAGACGAGATTAAAGTCATATGATTCAATTTAGCGTACTCACTCATAAAGGCAGAATATTGAGCCTTTATCTCAGGGTGCTTCTTAAATTTTCTCTCCAAGTCTTTGAATCGTTGCAAGGCACGGTTATACGAGTCTCCGAGGAACCGAGCATCACGACCGTCAACCTGAGGCAATCGCACTGAGTATGCCCCCGAAGCAAGGCGAACGGTGTTTTTCAAAAAGTGATCCTCACAAAACTGTTCCCTGCTGGTAAATGAGTCGCTACTCTCGAAGTTGTTTTCGACTTCCCAAAAGCTTTTTATGATGGAAGACAGTTGCTCTTCCTCTCTTTTATCATCTTTACAAGCGACAGCTAAAGACCACGAATGAAGCATACGACAACCACCACCAGCAACCACCCATCCAAATAATGTTTTTTGCAAGATGGGTAAATTGTCTGCCATTTTGATTAGCCATCAATTCATAAAACAACTCTGCTCCAATTAAAATATCAATTCGGCCACATTGGTCAAACGAGGGATCTGCCAGCTGTATATTCTTTGGAATATTCCAGTCAGAAATGTTGGTACTGACGCCTGGCTGATAATCTGTGATTGTAGGAACGACCATGGCAGTAAACGATGTTGTGTAATCTCCATAATGAGATTTCACGATGATATCAACCGACTTGTCGATAACGAAGCTTCCATCACCAATGCCAGAAACTGTTGCATAAGACCGATCACATTTCAGCTGAAGTCGATTCACAAAACGACTAGCAATAAGATTTAGCTGCGATGCTGAGTCCAAAATGGCTCGGCAAGGGACAAAAACTCCGAATTGGTTTTTGACTAGAATGATGGCCGTAGCTAGCAACACACTCACACTTGACGATGACGATTTTTTGACAAGAGGACTTACAGACGAAATAAGCACTGACTGCGACGTAGTTGGAGCTATTTGATCGGCCGGTAACGATAGGTTTTGATCTACAGATACGTTCTCGATGTGCAACATGGTATGGTGTTTCGACGAGCACTTACGACAACATCGAGAGGTACATCTTTTAAGCATATGCCCCTTTCTTAGGCAGTTTAGACACAACTTCAGATTTTTTGCCTCTTTGTAACGAAGGGAGGGCGACAAATTTCCAAAACGAGAACAGCTGCTAATAAAATGTTCATTCGAATCACAAAACGAACATATAGGGGGCGAAGTAGCAGACGAAACATGAACATGCCGTTTTTGTTGAATAGCTTTTCTTTCTATTTGTTTGTTTGACGTTTTATACACCACGGAGTTTTCTATGTTCTCCAGCATTCGGCACCTGCGTTCTAAAAACGCCGTCATAGAGGCCCAGGTTGGCAATTCATTTGTTGGCAAACCTTCCTCCCACTTCATCTGAGATTCTGGATCCAGCTTTGTTGTTACCAAGTAAATTAAAAAACTGTCGGCGATTTGCTCCTTCGTAGAGATGGTATGCATGGCACGCAAATGCGAATTCAATTTGTCACTTAGATGGCGCAACATACCTGCAGCACCTTTCTCCACAGGCGTTAAAGAAAATATCTCCTTTACATGGCTCTGCACAATAAGCAGCTTGTTGTCAAAGCGATTTTTCAACAACATTATAGCCTCCTCATAGTTCACGCCAGTGAACTCCAATGACGAAATCGTATCAAGAGCTGCATCACATAAACAAGTTCGGAGATGATGAAGCTTTTCAAGATTATTTAAATCGTTGTTATCGTGTATAACCGTTGAAAACAACCCAAAGAAATTAGGCCAATCTGCATACGAACCCCCAAATTTAGGCAAGTTTATCTCCGGCAGCCTTGTTTTGCGTGCAGATGATGGCGCGTTACGAAATGACGATTCCTCAACAGAAAATTGGCGAAGGGTTGATGAGCTCGGCATATGGTGTTTCCGAATAACGTTGAGCTGACGGGTTAACTTTGCCTTAACGTCAAAGTACAACGTAACGAAACCGATGCGACCATCGCCATCCAACTCGCTACTAGCGCTCTCCTCTAAAACAGACTGAGCCTTTTCAAACGTTTCGTTTATCTGTTCCACGTAATCTAAACGAACAGACAGCTCAGCTTCATCATATTCGCCCAACTGTGTTGTTGTAAGATATCCTTTCAAGGATTCTAGCTGCTTCACCATTGCTGCAACACGCGTTTTGAATGGCAACAAATTCGTCGAACACTCTGCTACGTTGCCATCGCTTGACGACTCTTCATTCCTGATGGACATTTTGCTGTACTGCGATGTTCTAATTATTGCACAATCGACCAAACACAAATGCTTTACCCTTGCGCAGTATTTTGCCTTTCACCAAAACAAAGTAAAAACGAAACTCGATGGCAATTCCAGTAATAATATCCGAATTGATATTATTTATGTATGTGATCAACTAATTAGATCACGTCGGGGTCATGTTTGAGCCTGCAAATGTTTGAGCCTGCAATAGTTTTTGCAGACAATTTCTATTCGAACAAATTTAACAATAAGAAGACGATTGAAATTCGATTATTTCAGCAAATGTATAATTTTATTTAAGTGATAGCGAACGACTGACTTCTAACTCCAACGCATAGACAGCATGAAGCTGTGCAAAATAAAAAAGCATATCATTTACATTATACAGATGTGCGTAAACAACTATTCACACACATATATACGGCTGCCAAATAATTAGCTACAGACAAACATCTTTCTTTTCTTCTCTGCCGATCGCACGCAATATATTAGTGCGTGTGTGCTTGTGCGTACGCATATAAGACTAGATTGCAGCATCAGCAGACACTTGGTAGACAGTAAATATGTAAATATAACTGCATGCAAATAATGATGTGCGAAAGAAAAAGAACATACATATATAACAAAAAAACATCGTATGATCTGTGCAGGTCGTTAACCCTTGCAACAAAGCACAGGACCGGATCTGCGGTTAACAAACAAGTTGATCAAACCAAAAAAGTGGGGTTAAAAATGTTCACAAATGCTTTGTAATGATACATATTTCAAGCAGATCAGATGATAAATACCTGAGGTATGACCGATTATATACTCAAACTTTAAAGGCCTATATCTCAAGAAGTTGGACCTAGCGCAAAAAACAAAACTTATTTTTCAACTCAGCGCAAAAGCCTTTACCGTTAGTGAAATTTTGGTGCAGATCTGATTTTGCTGCTAAAATAGTTTAATGCCTAAATACTAATCATGTTGTTTTTATATCTTCCAGGGAAGAACAAGTAGTTACAACAACAAATATGCAAGGCAAGTTTCCCTACGGTTTGTCATTGCATTGGGATATCAGACAATGAATATGAGTAATTTTACACAAATTTTTTTTCTGTGCACTCAAAAACATATTCGGTACTGAGTACTCAATGCATTCACACCTCTATTGTGTTACGTACAACTTGGGGTCTGGCATCTCCTCGGTCTTTATATTTCTGGCAACCATTAACGAATTTTGTTCAAAGTAACGGCTCTTCTTTTGATATAATTTTTTCCCCCATTTTGTGCTAAGTTTAATTATCAAATTATGTCGAACGAAATATTACAAATATATATATCAGATCAGTTGATAAGTTTTAATACCGGTTCAAGATGTTGTATGAAGTTTTTAGGTCAACTTTTTACCATAGATCCCATGTTCTTCGCCAGGGTCGTCAATGATGTGGGTTTGCGCATGCGTCCCTATGTGCATAATGGTCAGGAGTCTGTGCTAGTGTATAAGGATAGTTGTCACCATGTCTTGATGGACGTAATGGACTTGAAACTTTCCCCAGCGTCAGTAAAGGACATGTATATGTTGCACTGCGGCTCTGGTTTCTCTAGCAGTCAGAAAGAATTCCAAATGTCTCCGGAGTTTCTTAGTCCTGGCAACACTGTACCAGTGGTTCCACCTCATAGATTTTCGCTTGGTCCTTTGAAACAGTCAGTAGCGCGCAGTAATCCTTCGGGCCAACAGAGCTATCAAATGCATTGTCCAATGCAACCGCACAAGGATCTGATATTACAAGCTTTGGACAGGACTCGCGTATTGGTAATTAATGCAGGATCTACATTTGAGAAGTCCACCGCAATTCCTATGTATATAATCGAGAAGTGTAGCGAAGATCGCCGTCATTGCAAAATTATTTGTGTTGAGAGAGAACAGCTGGTGGCCATTTACAATAGTGAACGTTTGGCTGGCCATTTTCATGAGAAAGTTGGTGAAACTGTCGCTTATCAAGTACAGTTACAAAGTCGTATAAGTGATTCCTCCAATCTGGTATATACAACATCGAGTTTTTTGCTCCGAGTTCTCATGGGTCAATCGATTATGGATAGTTTTCGCCACATATCGCATGTCGTGGTGGTAGATGTTCAACTGCATGAAGCATTTGCTGATTTATTATTGAGAGAACTTAAGCAAGCTCTAAAATACCACCCCTATCTAAAAGTGGTACTTCTATCCAACTATTCTCGCAATAGTGAATTCCTTCAATACTTTGGAGAAGGCGAAGAATTAAAACTGAAGGACAACCAAGCCAGTCATTTCAAATCCGAAGTATTATATATCGAAGATATACGCAAAGTTTTAAACGAGGATCGGCCATCCAAAATGATGGCTAAAGCCTTTAATGCCCACACTATACCGAACTCATCTATAGTAGAGATAAACTCAAAACCTTTGGATAGATGTCTCGAGGCTTACGAAAGAACGGGTTCTGATCACTGCTTTGATAAGTTTCTCTATATGATACAAGTTGAATGTGCAGAAGTAAATCATCGTCATTCAGCAACGGGTAGAACTGCTCTTAATATAGCATCAATGTTGGGCAAGGTTAATCATGTTAAGGCTCTGTTGCAATTAGATGCAGATCCTTTTATTACCGATAAACTGGACGTAGATGCTCTTAAGGTGGCCATTTCTATGGGTAATACGGAATGTGTTGAATTGTTAAAAGTGGCATATTTTGATAAAGCGCCAAGACCAAAAGATTGGAAGAATAACTACGTCGATCATAGTCTTATTACGGATATATTACACATGTTAACAACAAGTGATCAGTGGACTATAGGTAAGTTAGTTAGATGTTTCTAAATCCCACACACAGTTTATGATAGAGGGATAAATAGATATAAACTTATAATAATAAATATAATAAATTTGAAACTCCTTGAAACGTTCTTCCATAGCATAACACACAATTGGAGAACTAAAGTTATTATCCATTTGCTATTAGACATTTTCAATAATATATACCCTCCCTCTTGTAGTGCGTAAAATTCCTCAACCATGCTTAATTTATTTTATTCGAACAATATCCAGCCGTAGACCCATTTATGGTCATGTCATGAATATGTTCGCCAATTATTTATTTATTCAGACTTGAAACCTGTCGGCCAATTCAAATAAATTATAAAATAATTTACATTATTATGCCTGTTCTGATATCACTTCACGGATTTATTATCAGTGACAAGTTCACGTGAATAGAAATCTGCCAGTAAACTGTCAGCGGTACTAGATCACACGCTTTGTTTTATAAATATATACAGGCCTGTTTTGATATCAATTCATGGATATGTGATTTATTATTATCTCTGAAAATGTGTTCTGCACTGTTTTTTTGTTTTAAATTGCGTGAGTAGAAATACGCCAGTAAATTGCCAGCGGTACCACATTGATTGATTGTTTTTAAATATTATAATATAATGTTGAGAAATATAATTAGAAGATTTCAGTTATAAAAATTTATGTTTTACAATAAGAAATATAAAATAAAGACATACCTAAAAACACTGCTTATTTTGGTCCGTTAATACAAAACCTTTCTCTCCTCTATTGCGAGTTGAGATCTTCAGAAAAATAAGACGGCTGCCAGAGTTGAGAAAAGTAAGTCCAATATAATTTACATACAGCTGCGGTCAAAATAATAGCACCACGCACAAATTTGTATTGACTCCGTTTACATCTGCTTAACAGTTGGGCCAATTTAACTCAAAACAAGATAATAAATTCTTTGATGTTAATGGTTTATTATCATAAGAAAATTATTTGGTTTTTTCAACAGTTTATAATTTGCTAATTAATTTAAACAAAAAACTTAAAAACTACCCAGTCAAAATAATAGCACTTCATTTCATTTTTTAAAAAAAATGGTGGTCTTTCTTAAAATAAATTAAAAATTGTACTCAGATATCTTGTTGATAAATTAATTGTATTGTTTCAATACTTTGTCGCGTGACCTTTGTTTGCTATTACCGCGGCACAACGCCTTCCCATGGAATCGACTAAATGCTGGCATCTTTCAACTTTGATGGAACTCCAAATTTTCTGCACAGCCTCCCAGAGCCCTTCAACGCTTGTTGGTTTTATTGTTGATACACCCTTCTTTATATCCGTCCACAGATTTTCGATAGGGTTCAAATCTGGGGACTGTGCAGGACACTCCATTACATTGATAGAGTTATCGTTGAACCATTTTTTGCCATTTTGCTGGTGTGTTTGGGGTCATTGTCTTGCTGGAAGACCCACACCAGCGGCATTTCGTAGGAAGCATACGGCAGCATAATTTCATCAAGGATTTTTACATGCATCCATAACGGTTTTGATCCAATATATGGGACCCACACCTTGATATGAAAAGCAACCCCATACCATAATACTATGACCTCCATGTTTTATAGTTTTTGATGTGAATTTTGGCATGTATTCACTGTTAGGTGGTCTACGGACAAAAGATCTGGAACCCTTTACACCAAAAAGGACAATTTTGGATTCGTCAGTCCAAAGCACATTTCTCCACTTTTCCTTTGGCCAATTTTGATGTGCTTTAGCAAAAGATATCCTTTTAGCAACATGCTTAGAGGTAAGGAGCGGTACTTTTCGAGGGCTACAGGCATTGAGGCTGTTTGTCTCGAAGTTTGCGGCGAATAGTTTCCACGCTTGCCGGCACATCCAATGTTTTTTTGAGCTCCGTGGCTGTCATAAAGGGATTTGCTGTAGTCGTCCGTACTAAACGCTTCACCATTAAGGGTGACAAACCACGAGATTCAACTTTTTGCTCATATCTTAGTAATTTTATTATAATTATTATAATTTTATTATATTATTATAATTTTATTGGAACAGCCCAGCAAATTCCTTATCTGGGAATAAGATTTGCCCTCGGACGCAAATTTTTTTTATTAGTTCACGTTTTTCCGGCGAACAATGCTTTCCGCGACCCATAACTATACAATTTTTATAAAATTATTACCTGATTTTCAAGAAAGTATATTAAAAAATTTTTATTACCTTTTGTTTTCACTTTTTTTCACAAAATTTTGCAAAACAATCGCCTGGAATTGACGGTATCAATAATAGATGCATTAAAGCACTTCCTAATAAGGGAATCAAGGTACTAACAATTATTATAAATGCTTGCCTTAGCCAGTGCTATTTTCCCCAACAATTTAAAGAGTCAAAAGTTATTCCAATTAAAAAACCTAACAAACCATCAGATTCCCCATCTTCATACCGTCCTATCAGTTTGTTATCGTCAATAAGCAAAATTCTGGAAAAAGTTATCAAGGAAAAATTGACGGATTTCATTGAGGCCAACAACATTGTTCCACCTCAACAGTTTGGGTTTAGAAGAGAACATAATACAATTCATCCATTAATTAGAATCAGGAATCTAGTTAAAACTAATTTCAACCACCAAAAATCGACTGGCATGGTTTTACTAGACGTCAAAGCCGCATTTGATTCGGTGTGGCATGATGGCCTTATTTATAAAATGTTGAATCTTAATTTCCCTACACAATTGGTGAAAATAATTCAAAGTTTTCTCTAATCGCGTACTTTTAAAGTTCACGTTGGTCTAGACCGTTCTGCGCGCTTTCCTATTACTGCGGGTTGTCCCCAAGGTTCATGTTTGTCACCTATCCTCTATAATTTATATACAGCAGACTTTCCTCAATTGGATTACTGCACAATGTCCATTTTTGCGGATGATACAGCGATTCTTAGCTCCGGAATCTTCTCGGCGGATATAATAGCTAAACTACAAAGAGCCTTAGGTGAAATGGCATCTTACTTTAATAGATGGAAAATCATGCTAAGCCTAGACAAAACACAGGCAATATATTTTACCAGAAAACTAAAAGCTTGTTATCTACCTCAATCAAATATTATTTTCGACAACAAATCTATCCAGTGGGAGAAAAAGGTTAAATATTTAGGTCCCAAAATGAAATTTAAGGACCACATACCATATATAGTTGACAAGGTGAACTTATTAATCCGAATTCTGTATCCATTTATAAATCGGAATTCTAGTCTTACCATTAATAATAAAAAATTAATTCTTAAATCTATTTTCCACGCTGTAATGTTCTACGCTGCCCCCGTATGGTCTTCTAGTGCATGCTGTCATATTAAAAAACTGCAAATATGTCAGAACAAATTATTGAAATTGATCTATAACCTTCCATGGTTCTTTTCGACTTCATGCTTTCATGCTCTTGCGGATATAGAATTGGTCCTGGACAAGGTAACTAGACTTACGCAGAATTTTAACATCAGGTGTTTTAATTCTGATTATATCCATATAAATGAGTTAGCATCATTTAGGTAGTTTAAGTAGGATTAGTTGGCTTTATAAAAAAATAAAAAATTAAATAGGTTTTTGTTAAATTTTTCCCTCCGATAAAATTTTGTATATACTATAAAAAATATTTTGTAAATTACAACCTATTTTTAAGTTGAAAAAGAAGAAAAATCTTAAACTCTGTAAATATTACTTATGCTTAAACGAAATGTAAATATTATAAATGTAAATAAAATTGAAAAATTTTGCAAAACAAATTTAAAAAGCCTGCTGGTGCTATTTCATTGACTGCACTGAAGTAGATCCTTTTGTAAATGATCGATCATTTCTAGAGAACCGTTAACTATCTTGAGGAAAAAAACTTCTCTTAAAATGAGTAAACAGAGTACTACGTCATCGCTTAGTTATGTTCAAATAATAAGCACAGAATTTAATTTTTTATTGGAATGACAATATTTTTCGACTTTGGTGCTATTTTTTTGACCGACACTGTATATCATTAACTGATGACGCAAAATAATAATTTAAAGTATTTCATATTGCAATTTATTTATTTAATTTATTAAAAACTATACTATATGTGTGTGTATTATAAATATTACAGTATATACAAATATACAAGTAAATGACAACAATAAACATTACAAAAGTTGTCACGCGATTTTTTAATTCATCTATTGTAAATTAGCAAATTGAAAGCAAAGCGTTTGGTGACAAATTGTGTGTTGTTAATAAACGATATCTTCTATGGACACTCAGTCCGAAGTTTATTTAAAGACAAATTCACAACAAAGTTACTGTCATACATATGTTGGCAAACAAATATGTGCAAACAAAACAGCTGTAAATCCGCAATCACGCCGAAAACGTTCAAATTGGTGATTTGCAGAACACGTATAAATCACCTCAGTGATTTCAAACCAGCGAGTAATATTGAAACAGTGTGATATCAGAACAGGTCTGTATAATATAGAATATACATTTGATATAGAATATACCTTATAAGGGATAAATAACAAATATATATAGAACAAGTAAAATACGTTAATGAAATGCAACCATATTTGCTAAGAAACTTAGGAGACTCGACTACAAGGGGTAACAACAGCGATAGAAAGACGCATTATTGCATTTTAGTTTCAAAAAACTCTTAATAAATTATGTTTCAATTCGCAGCTTTTTTAAGTTTTGTAGATGCAATCGAAAACATCTATTTTATTTATCGCGTTTACCAAATGTTTGTGTGTAATATATTGTAAAGAACAAATCGATAACAACCTATGTTTTGCATTAGAAACAAGAAATAAGAAAGTGTTTTTTTTTTCGTGGAAATTCAATCGTCAATCCCCTATCAATCGTTTCGAATGCTCTTTTAAAGTCCAAAAATTTGTTCACGATTTTAATCTTTCGATTTATATTTCCATCTGTTAACTTTTAACAGCCGTTTCACATGAACCATCGGTTGTTACCATAGAGTAATGATGTACAGAGTAGCGATTTGTCTCAGTAAATTTACGAATTTTGGTGTGGTTGCACATGGACGTTGCATGTTGGAAAGTACTACTTTAATAATACCAGATAGAGGCAATGGCTCAAACCAACCAACAAGAAAACAGCAACAGCATTCGTATTGTGCGGTAATTTTTTTTGTTGTCTAAATGAACCACAATTTACTTCCTACTAACAATAAAATATAACAAAAAGTCCAAAATACGTTTAAATTTCACAGTTTTTCATAAAAACGACATGAAAAATTGAAGTCAACAAATTTTGTAATTCCACCTGGTGTAAGTAAATTTACGCCAAATAACTCTATCTCTACTGAAATGTCAGATGAGAAGAATGGCGGCTCTATATGCCATTACTCTATGGCTGTTAAACCAGGTGGAATTATAAAAAATTTTTTGACTTAACACAATTTGGTAAATGTACTGAGTAATGTACTGAATACTGCTCAACATTTCTATTTCTGGGTAGCCAGCAGATGAAGAGGAGACTTCATACATTGCAAAATAAAGGAATGCGGTGTATTCTTCGATTCAATCGACTTACACATATAAGCGAGATGTTAGCCAGATTGCAGTGGCTATCTGTGAATAAACGACTGATGATGAATACCTTAATATTTATATTCAAGTTTAAGAATGGTCTTTTTTTCACACTCTAGGAGAGAATATTTGGTTTATATATCAGATGTTCAACCCTATAATTTAAGTAATTTTAATGATTTCAGATTAACTTTCAGTTTAAATTTGTTTCTCAAAATGTGTTTTACGAAGGTCTCAAAATTGTTTAATGAAATGCCACAACGTTTAAAATGTGAAAATAACTTTTATATATGTATTCATACTCAACATTGTTGCATATATTAGAGAAAAATGTTAATGTATTAAAGATCCATAATCATAATATTATACAATTGTTATTAAGTAGCATATATGCTAAATAAATCTATAAAAAAAAGAAAAAAATCAGTGTCACAAATTTGTTCTCTTCTATGCGAATCATACACTGATTTTGTGATACGTTTTTTGTTTCATATGACACGCAGATGTCGCACATATCTTTTCTTGGTCTGTATATTGAGTATATATGCTCTTTGAGAAATGTCATAAAACTTGGAAACGAAATTGAAACGATATAGAGTTGATAAATATGACTATAGGATTTAAAACTCTGACTGGAAATTTAACTTTCTTGTATGTTGACGTCTGTAGTGAGATTCCAGTTTCGGTAAACCATCTAACCACTTTTCCTAGAAGTCCAAGCTCACTTTATATTTTTGTTTTCCTGTTGTGTTTCTTTTGGACAGTTCTCTAAGCATTGTCTGATTTTCCGGGCCAACTTGTGTTCCATATACACCACTTACGTGTTCTCTTCGATTATGTTAAGCCTAATGTTGACAAAAAAAAAACATTTTTTTCCACACTGAGTTTGTTTGAATTCTTTATTAAAAAGTACGATTTTGAAATGGATCGACAAGAATACTCAACGTAAATACGTCTTCTGTCTGAATATTCAATGATACTCGTCCCATGATTTTCTTTTTGTTCCACGACATTAGCGACAAATTATCAACAATTTACTTTCGTACAATTTCTAAGAATAAACCCACTATTTACAATAATTAGATATGCGTCCCTTCCTAATTTTTCCTGACTTCTTTTGGATGATGTTTCCTTCGTATTCCTTTCCATTCTTGCTTTTTCTATTTGAAATTCTTTTATTTTTTGTAACAATAAGATCACTTTTGTCGCTCATTTCTCTATTATTCGTATGTATGATAGTCATTTAATTTTAAACCCTTTTGTTCCACAAATTAAATACTAGTTATGTCACTTGAAATCCGTGATCACTACACGACGCACAGAAAAAATACTAATGACGCGATGTCTCGAAAGCATTATTCAAAACTAGCAAACCCGGCAGACTTCGTCCTGCCAAATAAGAGACTTAATTAAAAGATGTATTAAAAAGAGCAAGCAAATTAAATAAAATTTCACCACCAATGTAAATTCACCAGTTCAAATGATGCCACTACCGCCGGTAGATGGAGGGATTAAGGATTAATTAAATCCGGTTTAAATCACTGTTGGAATTAACTTTTGCTAAATTTTAATGCTTAGTGCACCCCTTCAGACCACTACCTTTCCAACGGTGTATCGCACTTGACTGTGCGACCTTTAGTTTAGGAGGAGAAGCGGTTACAATAATTACACTATAAATACCTTAGCGTAATATATATATAGATTAGAATTGATCGTAAGACATATAAGAAGTGAAGAACATTTTCAAATATTGACAGATTTCTACACTTGTTGGTCATGGTCAATGGAATGGGGTGGGTCAAGACAGCATTTCTGAATAAAGTCCCTGATCCCTGATTGTCGGATGTCGCTGCATACGAATTACCCTACCAAGTGATTTACGCTGTTTTGCTATGTCTAATTTCTCCAGTATCTAGTTGTTACGGTGTTTTGTATTACGTTAATCAAACCGTAAGTTTTTGCCATACAAGTTTAAAACTTTATAGCCACGTGCAGTTTGGATATTTACACAATTTCACATCAAAAAATTACGTTGTCTTGCGTTTAAGATACAAGTACGATACGATTTTAATTAAATAACAAATTGTATAACAATTATGTCTTTTAATTAAATAATAAACTAAAAAATAGTCAAAGTTTATTTTAATTGCATTTAATTTATTAATTTCAATAACCGAGTCTTTAGGCCATAAATTCTACAATACAATTTCTTCAATTGAATATCGAATAAATTAAAATAAGTTACATAGATATTCACCCAATTCATGCGATGATTTTTACGACGTCGTTTTCCCCTAATTTCTTATTGAAGCAACTTCCAAAAATCATTTATGTTCATACGATGATTTTTACTTGCATGTCTTTTTTTGCAGGCAGAGTTGGTATTTTATTGCTTATTCGGGTTAATATGCTTTAGTCGATTTTTCGCATCAAGAAATACAAATGTGTACAAAAATTATTTCAACTAATTTAAGCCAATTTACGCCTAAATATTAAATACAAATTCATTATTCCACATTTTCATTTTTTCTATTCGAAAACTTTAGTTTCGCCCCAAGATCTGCAGCCAATTCTAAAATTTAGTTCTCTTAATGTCACCCGACTACTTCAAGGTACGAAAAAGAATTAAACGTATCAAGAAAAAAAGAAATTATGTAGTAGAAAGAGAAATATGAAAAAAAGACACGAAAAACACAAATCGGGACTTTACGTTTACATAATGAAATGCCATCTTTGGTGTCAATATTTAGGGAAGCCAAAAATGAATCCAGTTTTCAAAAACCAAGCCCTGGGTAAATTGGAATTTTCAAATTTTATTTACTTATTAAAAAGAAAAGTGGCGATGAAAATGCTGTAGCTCGGTTAAAAGTAAAGATGTAGGAGATGCCCGATATTTTAAATGATTCAAAGATGTATTCAAAGACAATTTAGTTTATTTAATTTAGCTATTTTCGTCATAAGAAACGCATTTTTCTTATTCATAATTTGGGCGACCCGATTTTGTATTCATCAACCATCACAGTCAACATGTTAATTGAAACTGACCACAGCCAGTTTTACTTAATTTTTTTTTTTTTTGGAACAGAATATCCGTTCTTTTTCGCTCGCTCTCAAAATATGTTCGGCGCGCTCGCGATTGAGGGCAAACAAGTAAAAATATTTAGGACTCCCTCCCAAGCGAACCGAAAAATAAACATCGTTGATAAAAATCGATTTTACGAGTTCGAATCTTTTTAACTCGGATTTCGAATTTTAAAACGAGCGAGTTATTGAAGATTCGAATCTCGCGGTTCGAATTTTTCCGTACCTTGGTTATAGCTAAACAGACATTCGAGTTTATGATATGTATATATGTATATCAGACACTTCAATACAAGAAATGTAAATGACTTACAGCTATGGACATATAAATGGCACTTATTAAGATGATTTCTTTCTTATGCTTTAATATAGTAAATACTTCTAACAAACAAAACAGTTTTGGTTTTTTTTAAAGGTTTATTATTCGTAGGTACTCAATATTGACATAAACTTAAATTGAAGTTCATTAATGTAAAAAAAAGGAAAAACAACTAAAATGTGCTGGACACATAAATGGCACAACCTTTAAAAAAGAAAAAAAAATCGTTTTAATACATGTTGTTGTATGTGCAAACAAATTAACATTAATATTTATTGCTGTAGCCTTTGTTTTTGATGACAGCTTCGCACCTGCGACCCATACTTTCCACGAGTTTTTGGCACTTTGTTTTGGGTATGGCATACCAGGCTTCCTGTGCGGCCAACCATAAATCGTCCATATTTTTATAATTTTTTTTTGCTTTTTCAACCTTGACTTCGTTCCACAGATTCTCTATAGGATTTAAGTCGGGGCTCTGGGCTGGCCAATCCAAAACGTCAATCTTCTCCGAACAAAACCAATTTTTTACTAGTTTGGAGGAGTGTTTGGGGTCATTGTCTTGCATGAATTTCGACTTAATTGGCATGGAGTGGTTTTTCAAAATGTCTAAATACTGAAACTTATCCATTTTTCCATTGATTTTTATAAGCGGGCCAACGCCATGCCAAGAAAAGGCACCCCAAACCATAATGCTGCCACCACCATGTTTCACCGTCTTCTGAGTAAACCGAGGATTGAACTCTTGGCCTTTAGGACGACGAACAAAGATTCTTCCATCTGGCCCTATCCTATTAACCTTTGTTTCGTCACTCCATAACACGTTTTAATAGGATTTTCTTTATGGGTTCTGGCGAAGGTTAACCGTTTTGAAATATTTTTTTTTGAGAGTAGTGGCTTTTTCCTGGAAATGCGCCCAAACAAATTTGCCTCGTTTAATCTTCTCCGAACAAGCCTGCTAGATATTTCCAAGTTCAAAGATTCATTAATATCGGATGCTATCTGCCGTGATGACTTGAATGGATCACTTTTCACCATTCTTACTATAAGTGCATCCGAACGCATATCTGTTTTTCGAGGTCTTGGCTTCCGAATTTTGCCGTTAATCAATATATCGGGATTCTCAGCACTTGACTTAAGTGCATTGTATACTTTTTTCGAGAAATATCCAATACTTTAGCAATTTCCGACACTTTTTTCCCATCATCATGCATTTTCAATATGATCCGCCTTTCATCAATTGTGGTATGTTTGCCTGATCCCATTTTCAATAATTGTTCACTCTTATGCTTATTTTTGGACTACGCAAAATATCAAGTGATTCGACCGAAATCTACGCGAGTACTGCCTACATTAAGTAAACTGTGCCATTTACATGACCACTTCAAATTGCATTGTATACGAAAAAATTGTAACGGTAAATAATAAGCATAACATAACGGAACATTTGAGCGTCGGTTGAGACAGAAATTCTCTCAACAACAATCAGAAGAGATAAAACCTGCTCATAGAAAACTTTTGTTGTAAAAGAATGAAATTTGTGCGCAATATAAGTTTGTGCCATTTATATGTCCATAACTGTACATACAAGTAGTGTGATGTAGGTTTGAATGCGCCAGGCAGAGTTGAATACATAGGAAGTCGCGAATATTATAATTTTGCGGCCACAATTAAGAGTGAGCACAGGGTTTCAGCATTTAAACAGCTATTGAAGAACAAAATTCTTGATGATATTGAACAACTTTTTAAAAAATATTACATATTTTTTCTCTATTGATTTATCTATTCTATGAAGTTTTACTAACAACAATATTAGGGCTACATTTGGCTAAAACAGGCATTGTTGAGTTTGCAAAAGAAAACAAATTTTCACAGTCGCTTTAATTGTTGTATTTTATTTAACAACCCGCTTATTTGCGTAGCGCTCAAAAACAATTTGTCGCTTTCTTATTTAAAATCGAACTGATGTTCCTCTTTCCTTCGTTGCCCGTCTTAGGTTCTTGTTTTGTACAGAAAAGAAGTCATTGCCGTTAGTTAGCAACGTATCAAAGGGCTACGTACTTGCATACACACATGTATGTATGTATGTACACATGACGGATTTGGCAAACAAACAAAAGGGCAACGAAGGAATAACAAATAAGCAATGATCATAACAAGAGAGTAATGACTACATAAACGAGTTAGGATTTGGTAAATTGTAACATACAGTACCATGGTTGAAATATGAGGTTGTGTTATAAGAACAGCTGATCGAAGTTTTTTCATGTCGTTGTACAGAGTTCTGTCCAATTTTAACTAATTTGTTTGTTTAATTAGTACATGCATAACAGATTTCAAGAAATTTGATATAGATCCAGTTTGACCACATACTAATTTTGTTAATTAATTGAAAAGTTGTTTGTACAATTAAAGAAAGATAGAAAAAACTTGAAAAATCAACTGAGTTTGACAGATCTCTGTATTACTAATACATACACATTCCTCCTGCTACCACCTAATAATTCCATCATGTACAGTACTGTGCAAATAAATAGGTACTGAAATTGAAATATAAATTAAATATTTATATTGATTAATAGTATCGGCGGCAACATTCCCTCCCTCGTAAGCGAATTAGGGTTCTGTGAGCTTACTGTCATCCTTCTTATTGCCGACGTCTAATACTGCTATTTTAGCTACGGGTTCTGACTTTGACGCTGCGTACTTGACCGTCTTTTGAGGGGTACACTTCTGTCGCAATATCCTTTGGCCAAATGTTGCGGGGAAGGGTATCGTCCACTATGACGACTACGTCTCCAACGGATGGTGGTGATACTTCGCCGAACCAATGTTGGACCATATTCTCGTACCCATCGTCGCCAAAAATGATTGGCAAATTTTTGAGTTTGGTGCCATCGTTGCCGCAGGTCGTGGTCGAACTCACATAAAGGCTTTTGTGAACCAAGTAGTAAATGAATTGGTGTTAGGGCATCGTCGTCAGCTGAGTCTAGGGCCACGAATGTGAATGGACGAGAATTGATTATGAATTCAATTTCGTATAGGGCACACCTTAAGGTCTCGTCGTTAAACTTGAAGGCTGGACACATTGCGTGGAGTATGGATTTGACTGACCGGATTAAAAGGTCCCATCCACCGCCCATATGCGGAGCTGCTGGAGGGTTAAATCGCCACTTTATTTCGTCGTTTATCGATGAAACGAATTTTCGCCACAGCTTTAAAATTTGTCCCATTATCAGTGTATACTTCCTTCGGAGAGCCACGACGACTGATGAAATTCTGTATACACATTATACATGAGCTGGTGTCAAGACTATGAGCCACTTCAATATGAATTGCGCGAACTGTCAAACATGTGAGTATAACTCCCCATCTTTTTTCCCTGTGTCTGCCAACGGCTGCATATAAATGCCCAAAAAAGTCGATACCAACGTAAGTAAATGGACGATCAAACGATGATAGCCTTGCTACAGGTAAAGTCGCCATTTGTGGGGGTTTGGGTACCGCTGATTCGTTTCTGCAGCGTTGACACTTGCCTCGCACCTTTTTGTATAGCGCTCTTAATTTGGGAATATAAAAAATTGTCTTTATTTTGCAGATTGTTGCTTCACGCAGACAATGATGAAAATTCTCGTGGTAGTATCGAACTACTAGAAAGGTTATATCGTTGTCATGAGGTAAAATGATTGCCTTATTACAATTTAGCGTTTCCGCTCTGCCGCAAGCGCGTATGACACCATTATCGTCGAGGAAGATATTAAGCTGCTTTAATTTGCTAATTTTGTCAATTGGCTTGTTATTTTTGAGGCTCCATATTTCGTCGGAAAACTCGCTCATTTGCGCATATTTAAACAAAATATTTTTAGCTTTCTGGACGCACTCAAAGGGCGTTTCTTCTTGTATTTTACCGCCGTGGGTCACAGACTTAAATTTTTCTATATACAATAGAAATTGCGACAGGGTTCTATAAAGTCGTCTCCAGCATGAAAAATACCCTTCTTTGTCGGTGTCTCCTAAATCGGAACATTTTGGTCAACCACATTCTGTTGTTGGGGGTACAGATTTTCGTCGCAAAGTCAGCTGGGTTCGATTTTGATGGGACCCAATTCCACTGAGTCACATTCGTTATTTCGAGAATTTCACCAACTCTGTACATCACGAAAGGTTTGAAGTTCTTTGCATCAATGGACAACCATTTTAAAACCGTTTTCGAATCGGACCAGTAGAAGCTTTCTGCACATCGCAAACGAGTTGAATTTCGTATTTTTGCGGCGAGACGGGAATCAATTAGGCTGCTTGCAGCTCCAGTCTTGGAATTGATATTGGCTTCAGCGGTGCGACTTTAGACCGCAGCTACAATACTAATGTCCACTTCTTCGTTGTATTGAATACGGAAGTAGCACACAGCGGCGTAAGCGTCTTCACCAGCGTCGACAAAAGTGTGGAGTTGTACGTTGAATGTGAATTTTAATAATTCTGAATAACATCGTGGGATGATGACGGAAGAAATTTTATCCAGATTTGCGAGCCATGTGGACCATTTAATATATAATTCGTCATCTAGTTCGTAGTCCCACTTTATGCCTGATCGCTATATATTTTGAAATAAAATCTTCAAGCCTATAGTATAGAGGGATACGAACCCAAGTGGATCAAAAATTGACATCAGGACCTGAAGGACTTCTCTCTTGGTTGGGACCACATTGAGTTGGAACACATTTCGTTTGAGCCTCGAGAATCTGGAATTGTACTGAAACACGTCATTATTGGATTCCCAATACATACCGAGAATTTTTTCAACGGCTCCAAATGCGTTTTCAGTTATCGCTCCATCGCCCAATTGTTGCCTGACTAACTTAGAGTTTGATGCCCAATTTCTCATGTGGAAACCACGCGCAGCATTCATTTTTTTGACCTGGGTAGCCAATTCCAGCGCCTATTCTTCTGTTTGAACACTGTCGATAAAATCGTCCATATAGTGATATGACTCCACCGCCTTGACTGCCCTGGGATATTCTTCACGAAATTCTTCAGCATTTTTATTTAGCACAAATTGTGCAATACAGGGTGTGCAGCTTATACCAAATGTTAGAGCCTTCATCACAAAAACACTAGGCTTACGTACGTCTCCATTTTCGAACCACAAGAATCTTTGGGCGTGCATGTCCTCATCTCTGACGTTGATACGATGAAACATTTTAGCAATATCACCACATACTGCTATCTGTCCAACTCGAAATTCAAATAAAATCTTCATCAGTGACGTAAGTAAATCAGGGCCACTCGTTAAAAAATCATTTAGCGATTTATTGTTTGATTTAGATGCTGCGTCCCACACCAGGCGAACTTTATTCGGTTTATTAGGGTTTCGAGCCCCAAAAATTGGAAGATACCATGTACGACCGGGATATGAAAACATCTCTGAGTCCAATACCTCTCTTGCGTATCCTTTAAAAAGTAGTTTATCGATTTCCGCTTGCATTGTCTGCTGAAGTTGGGGATCCTTTTTAAACTTCTTCTGGAGACACTTTAGACGATGACACGCTACGTCATAACTTTCTGGCAACTGCGTGGCATTATCCTTCCAGAGTAAGCTGACTTTGAACTTCTTATCCTTTTTCATAACATTGCTCTCCAGAATCTGCATGGCCTTTTCGTTCTAGACTGATAAGATATTTATCTCTTGGGACTCTTCCTGGGCGAAATACTACTTCACTTCATCGTGTAAAATTTTTCACACTCCCATGTATGAATATTCAACGAAGCAGAAGGACTACCTAAACGGGTTTTCGTTGCAATCGGTTGATTGCGTGCACCTTCTCTGATTTTTATAAGTACTGCTACCCTCCAATTGTTTAGGCCTATTAAAATCGTAGGTTTGGCTTTGAAATACGATTGTATGGGCAACCCTTTCAAATATGATTTACCCTTGATGATCTCATCAAAATCGAGCGACTGTGTTGGCAAACCGAGATTACTTACAGTGCGCACATCGTGGAGTGTGAAACGTGTTTCATTTTGAGCACCTGAGACTTCTAAATTTATTTTGACTCACTTGCCCTCCGAGCGAGTTGTATCACCTGTCCAGCGTAGATCTAGGGGTTCTTTTCTACCTTTAAGACCGAGTTTATCGAATAATTTCTTATCCATTAGGGTCACTGAAGATCCTTCGTCTAAAAAGGCAAACGTTTTAGTTGAACCACCATCTATTAGAGAAACACTACCGACGATGATAATTCAAGCACTGACGACACAATTTGTTGTCTTTCACCATTTTCCATTTGGCGTCCAAGTTCATGGACTGAAACTCACCACAGTTCTGGATTTTATGAGTCTCGCCTTTGCAGGAAATGCAAGTTGGTTTGCTTGGGCTACTTTGTTGATGAGTGTTCACCGACGCTCCCTTTTTTCTTGTGACCGGGGACACAACTTGACTGGCAGCGGCTACTATAGCATAGATCCAATCACTAAAACCTTTCACAATAGGAACTTTTGGGTCTTTTGGATGCATTGCCCAATTGAGCTTGTGATTGTTTGGTAATTTTGCTAAAGTTGCTGATAAAGAGCGGCCAATCTTCTGGGTTACCGTCGAAACTGGGCAACTCCTTAGGGATATACTGTCTAGCCGCAATTTGTGACGCTGTTGGTTGGAACGACGTAAAGGTGTTAGAAAAATAACTAGATGGCTGGCTGGCTTACGTTGCCTTGAGAAAAAATTTCATATTTCTTTTCTAAATATTGCCTTTGTAGTTCTTTTTCCTCCTCCAGCATTTGCAGCTGCAACTGCGTTTGCGAGGAAAGGTTCGCCGCAGACATATTTGGACCACTGGTGTTCACAAAATGGCGTTGCATATTCTGACCATTATGTGCTGTGGTTGATTGTTTTGTTGTTTTCGTCGGTATTATGGTTGTTCGCGGCATTGTTGCCATTGAAGCAACGTCGATGAAGCCATGATTATTTGATAGTTGATGATGTGCACCTTTGTCACGACTCGCAGTCCCTTGGCTTGACGCTTGATTACTTACAGCCGGAACTTGGTTGGTAGGTGATGATGAGCCTTTCGGCATATGCTGAGCCGTCGTAGATTTGTCCCTTAGGGCGACGGATTGCTCAAGACCACATGGGCAACACCAGCTTATATTAGCTACGTCGCTATTCACCCCAACGCACTCAAAATGGAACCACTTATCACAACGATCGCATTGCACCATACGCAATTAAAATCGGTTTCCGACATTATTTTGTCCGAATATTTTTTCCAGAAACACGATTAAAATTTTTATATTATATTTAATATAGACACAAACAATAATTTTCGAGACTCGCGTAAAATTAATTTACAGAAACTCGCGTAAATCTTAGATTCTCACCGAAATTGTTTTTGAGAATTTTTTTGATTCTCAGCAAAATTAAAATTGTTTTTGTTTATATTTAGAGTCAGACAGTAGATAGGAAACTTATGAATATACTCTTGACTAACGAGTGGCTATGAATGACGTAGTCATATCCCTATGGGCGGGCATAGATTGGTATAATGACCCCAAATAATTTCTATTATATTTAAGAGCTGGAGAATAGGGCGGCCAAATCAAAAGATCCACATTTTTTTTAACGAATATACTGCTTCACAGTCCTGGCAGTATCAATCGGATCTTTTTGGGAAGTCCATTCAATGGGCTCAAATAAACTACTGAACTTCGAAAAGGCTTCTTCCAATATCCTTTTAATTGATGCTGCTGTAATTTTTTCTGTTTCAATTCCCAAATCGATGGTACCGTAATAAGATCTTGCACCACAAACCCTAACTCTTTATTCATTCAATAACCAATCAGTAATGGTTAAATGCGCTACAACAATTGAGCTACTACATAATAAAATATTTATAACAATAGTCGTGTTTTGGTTACAAGCAAGCGATTGTCGCTTGCTAAGTTGCAAAGGAAACGGCAATTTAGCGATAAGTAATTTTTATCAAAAAATATGAATAGGGGTTGAAAACGCTAAAAGATGTCAAAATAAATTGTTTAAACTTAGCGAAAATGATTCTCGTCGCTAAGTTCACGCTAAGTCTTCGCTAAGTGCTTCATACAATATAAGCGAATATATAAGCAAGCGGTGTAACCAAAACACGCTTAATAACAATTTAGAACTTATACTGATACAAATGAAAAACTCTCTTATGTGTACTACTCCAAGATTTGACGTTAATTTAAAAGTTATTTAAACAGTAATTGGAGAAAAAATATATATAGTGCATTACAAATTACAATAACAACTTAAATTTATACTTAGAACAAAAAATAAATTAAAAACTTCCATTTGTGTACTACTCCAAGATTTGACGCTAATTTAAGTTATTTAAATAGTAAATTGAAATCAATTAATTTTTTTTATAGCTGATTTATTTTAAGTAAAGTACATAAAATAAGGGAAAACTGCCATTAATGCACTACTTTCGTAATACTGATTACGATACGCAATGAATGCGGTAGTTCGACCCTTATCTATTAGCTCGAAAGGAGTTACAAATTCCTACAAAGTTTAAAGTATCTATAGGCTTTGTTTGACCTAAGGAGAATTATGATGAATACTGAGTGGAGTGAAGGAAACTATCATATTATCATTAGATTTCCGGCAAATCAAACTTAAATTATTCTATTGATGTTAAAAGCATCTTCATTGTTATCTGTACTTATTTTTGGAGCTATTTCTTCTTTCTACTTCCCAGGTAATATCATTGTTTGTCTGCCTTCATACCAACACTTAATCCAACTGAACTATATTGTTTTGAAGGAACAACTTCTGGGTAACTTCCCAGAGCAAATAGTTCTTTATTTACTTCATAATCATACTGAGAAATCACATTTGGACGCCATAATGCATACGGAACCTAACAAAATTAAAATTATTCTAAGTACGGATATAGCTGAAACACTAATGTGTTTCGAAGAAATACTGTATGTAATAGATTCGGCACGATTATATCGTGGTGTATATAATAATGAATCACAGTGTAAGGAGAACATTTATGAGTGGTCCTCAAAACAAAGTTTGGAGAATCGTCAGTTACTGTTAAACAAAAATGGAGGTATGATATCCATATATTTACAAGTAATCATTGTGGCTGTATGTTTTGAAAATATTTTTTTGTAGGTGGCATTTGTTTTCGTTTACTTCCCGAAGAGATGTACGATCAACTGCCCGAGGTCCATAAACCGGATCTACTAACTATGCCTTTGGATAGGGTATGTCTTGCAGTTAAGCTTTTATCACACCAGAGCATGGTGTCCGAATATTTGCAGGAAACTATCATTAAGCCGCCTTTTCTACAAATCTTCAGATGTGTGGAAAATCTTAAGAAAATTAGTGTGTTCACCGATTTGGAGGACATAACTTGGTTGGGTTGTCGTCTCGTAGATGTGCCTGTTGAGTGTCATTTGGGTAAACTATTGGTGTTTGCCATACTTTTGCAGTGTCTTGATCCGGTTTTAACGATAGTCAGTTTTATGTCAACACTGGATCCTTTCGAAATATCTCAATATCTTGATGATTTAGCTGAACCGTATAAGGATGCAATACGATGCAAGATTAAAGAGGAGCGTACCCGTTTTTCAGAAGGCCTTCTATCGGATCATCTGATGTTTTTGCGACTATACCAAGAGTGGCAGAATGACTTGAGAAACGAAAGCTCCGACAGTGTTCCCAATAAGTACACTTTTATGCTGAATGGACTGCTGGAACATGTCTGCAATGCCAGAACACAGTTGGTGGGCGCACTTAGATCTTCACAACTTATACACAACAAAGGCAACTTAAGCATGCATTACATAAATCTCAAATCTAACAGTTGGCCTATTATAAAGGCCGCGTTAGTTGGTGGTCTTTATCCCAGTATATGCGTGTTGGATCGCAAGGTTAATCGTCTAAAGTCGCCCTGTAAAAATGAGTTAGTTTTGCATCCCGATTCGGTGTTAAGAGATATGGATTTAGATTCACTCAAGAAAATGGACTTTGTTTCGCCCTGGATTATTTACGGAAACACAGCAAAGGGGTGGAATTGTAGCAGCATAAGTTGCAACACAATTGTGGCTGCCATAAGTGTAGCTTTATTTGCAGGTAGGCATTTGTTTGTTACACGTCAATTTCTCTACTTTTTTTTTAACTAGGTCCGTCGAAAATATCATTCTCAAACTCGCAAATAACTTCAGCATCAAATACCGATAACTCGCACTGTTATTTCCACATAGACGAGTGGATTTCTTTCAAAATGGACTACACTACAGCTCAACTGTTGCTTAAAACGCGCCAGTACTTTTACAGCATCTATGTTAGTTATCTGCAACATTGTGGACTTTTGGAAAAATATAAACGCCCTCAGTTCTCTCTATCGCAAAATGCTATACTTTTCGACTATATTGAAAAGATTTTAGCGCAAGAAGATATCAACAATCGGTTCTTACAGCCCGAAAGAATAGGCCTTCGACCCAAGGCTGTGCCTAATAAACTTATGATGACCTTAAATGGTGGCATGTTATTGACGCCTTGCATGTATAGAACTCAAATGAATATGAGATTTGCGAATAAACAATATTATATGGTTTATAAACAGGAATGGGATGACATAAACAGCCTGAACATGAATTCACATAGAAACAGTGAATGGTATCATATGCTCATGACATTATTGGATACTAATCCCGGAGCTAATCAACTGACATTTATTATATTTTACTCACGCAATCCAGACTATTTGAGAAGCGTTTCAATTGCTGAGTGGTGCAACGGATATCTGGAGATACATCCATGCTTTAAGCACAACATTAATTTACACAGTGTTTTGTAAGTACTCAAACACAGATTATAATAAAAGACGAATTCCGTTATGACAACAATAGCACATTTGAAAATAATTGCATTAGTCCTGTTTTATAGCAGTCTCTGAAATGCATTTTTTTATATTAACAATAGTCATTAAGGCAGTTATTGTTTTCTTCTGGAAGTGATCGACCGATGACAGTGTTCTTGTAAAAATTTCAAATTTATCACTAAACTATTTTTTGTAGGAACAATCCATCAATCAGCGACAACAACACTATCCTATCGCTGGGAACTACCCAGAGACGTATGGTGTTTGCTATCGATCGTAATACTGGCATTTTTATATTAAATATGTTTGCATACCGTAATAACTGGCTGCATAATAATTGATTTTGTGTTTATATTTCAGTTAAGTCTACTTTATGTTGTAGTTCTAGAAAGAAAAAAAACAGTCGTGTTTAAGTTTTAAAGAAAAAAAAGTGGATTTTCGATTATTTTTGTATTTTATTTTGTTATATTTTTGGGCCATTAGTGCATATTCAATAAATATGTTAAAAATTCTATTCATTATTTTATATATTATTAGGAAAAGGGAGTAGACATGGGAAAGGAGGGGGAAAGAGAAGAACAAGGGAGTGATGAAGTTCGGAAAAGGAGACAAGGACGTATGTATATGGAGAAGGTTGTATTATAAATCTCAATGATAAAGTCTTACAGCGTAGGGGTTTTGTGTTTAGTGAGTGTTAGTATCTTCAATAATTTTTAATGGTTGATGTTGTTCATTTGGGAAATTTGACGACATTCCTAGGTCGGCATTTAATGTTGAATTTCTTCTTAATAGAAGATTATCATCAGCTCTATGGACTAGATTTTGATTAACTACAATATTGTGAGCTTCCTGAATGAGAAAGGAAGAAAGCCGACACAAACAAGAAATAGTTATTTCTCAAATTATACCACAATACTTACAGTACTATTTAAGTAAAAGGGTTCCATTGTATGATTTTGCATAATCTGATAGCCATCTTCATTCATTATCTCACCCACAGTTAAACTACTGCCGCTCGGAGCATTGTTACTAGAAGTGACTGACGAAGAAGATTCCTAGAAATAATCAAGTGAGTACAGCCCTTTTAACTATTCTACTTTTCCCTTAGTAATAAAACATACGATTTGTTCAAAGTATTCCACAAATAACGATTCATATCTCTGCCTTATAGCATCTACAACATCCAGTAGATTTTTGGCATCCATAGCCAGGACATGAGCCGCCGAAAGCATACCCCTGCAAAGAATATAAAAAAGGTTAGTGAAATTTGTTGATTACCATGTAGGAACATACTTTTTGTACTCTACATCCAATGTAGTGTCATTATACTGTTGGGCTAATTTCATGGCGCCGACTAATTCATGCATATCCTTGGGTAATACCTTATGGGCCATTTCAACTTCTCTAAATAAGCAATCGGTGTTCACATAAAGAAAATGGATGTAGCTATTATCCTCATATTTTTCAACTTACTTGTATGCTTCCGCTGGTATTAGGTGGGACATATGATCTACTGATTGTAATAGCTTCCTTAATTCAAATCCTATATCTTTAACCAATTCGAGGAAGTTATTACTTTTATTTTCACCCACTTCTTGTGACAGAGTAATTATCGCTTTAACCACATTTTTGGTGGCTATATAAACAGAATCCTTATTGCGGTTTAAGTTTGGCCTCAGGTTGTTCTTCTGCAACTCTGCTAAATGTCGGCCATCAGTTGTAAATGAACTGCCAGGAATACTGGTACTCAGACGGTGAGGGTTATTTGTTTTAAGATTTGAATTTGAGGCAAAGCAATTGCTGCTATCTATTAGGCTGGAGCTACTGGCATTAACGTTATCACAAAGACCGGCGCTTATAGAGCCAAGCGAGTAGTGATTGGGTTCTGCTTCACGACTCAAAGAGGGTTTACGGGATTTCTAGATTAAAGATTAAAAAAATACGTTAATTATGTTTGCATTAACCGTAGGAAAACTTAAATGTACGAAAACACAATAGCAAAATTATAAGGATAACCAAATCTAAGTAAAAAAACAAAAAAAAAAAAAAACAACGAATAACTCAGGCATTACAAAATCTGAACTCATAATATAACTAAAGACTGGGTTGTGGTATTCATCAATTGTCAAACCTCCGCCATGTGTATCATTGATTTGCTGTTCTTCACTTCAGTAGAATCCATGGGTGCGGTTGTTTCTCTTTCGATATGTTGTTGAGCCCCGCCAATGGGGATGTTTGCATTCAAACTTTGCACCATTTGATGAGAATTCATTATTTGGACATCGTGGGGGGCATAAACATATCCATTGCCCGGGCCCATGGGAGTATATAGTTGCCCCGTCACAGACCCAGCAGGTGGTCCTAATACTTTGGTTGTGTGCTGCACATGGGCTGGGCACACATCGTAGATTTCCTCTTCGAACGCCTTGTACTCGGGTGAATTTTTCATGTGATTTTTAAATGCTAAAAATGAAGAGTATGCCTCTAAACTACCCGAACGTGAATATGATTTTGGGAAATCTCTATTATGAGCTGAGCGTTCTAAACTAGCGCTGCGGGGCACACATTTGCGTGGAGCAGTTATGGGACTTATCAGCGACTTATTGCGTTCCAATGAACCGCCTATTGAGCGATTACAGTTACTGTTACTGTGGAAATTTGGAGCTGCAACATTGCGCTCCAAACTGCCACATATAGGCTGCGGAGAGATGTGTCGATTCACTGGTGGATTACGTCCAAAATCGTAAATCAATTGGGTTCTCTCCTCCGGACCTAAAGATGCTGATTTGCCAGCTCCTGGTGGTGGCATATGTATGGAGTTGTCAAAGGCTACCATGCTTTCAGGCACCATTACGAATTGGTGAGAAATGAAACGGGGATCTATGGAAGCTATATGATGGGTATCAGTCTGATGGATAAACTGTCGGGGTAGAGAACACGCGTTCGCGAATGTTTGTTGTGCGCTGTCGCACGCCACCACAAATGCATGATGAGGTTGTAGCTGCTGTTGTTGAGCTTGCATTGCCGCTGTCAGCTGGGGCTGCTTAGCGTTTAAAAGCTTATCCGTTTGCAGTTTATGCAAAACAGTAGCCTTTTCTTCCCTGGTTATTGTGTTATCTAACTTTAGAAATTCCGAAACTGGAAGTTTACTAGTCTTTAAAGCTAAATCATTAACACTAGTTGTCTTAGTAGTATCTACTTCTACCGATAATGTATTAAATACCGAGGCTGGTGTTGTATAAGCTGCAGGATTAATAATACGATTTTCGTTTTCCTTCATGAGGCGGGCCAAAATTTCAGGATTTTGTGCTATTATATATGTTTGGGGGCTGAGAGCTGTTCTATCGCCTGTTATCGAATGTTTGGAATTATCTAAAGGGATAAACAAACAACAGATGTCAAATCAATAACTTGATGTTGTGATATAGTTTTCTTTAAAGTTACATACCTCCTCCTGCTCCTCCCATCATTTGAGGGGTTTTAGACGGCTTTGAGGGAGGCATATCAAGTTCGTTATTACTTGTGGCCATAGAGAAAAACCCAGAGTTCTCTTTGTTCACGGCATCAAAGCCAGTAGCTCTTTCCTCTATTAAAATCTCACTGTAAAGAATAACAAGATATGTATTGAAATACTCTGATGGTCTGTGGATCATCTAATAAAAGATGGCTTACTATAAAGTCTCCTTGATTCTTTTGAAATTTGGTCTTTTCGAGGGTTCATATGTCCAACACTGTGACAACAGGGAATATAGTCTCGGTGGACAATTGTTGGGGAATGGCAAGCGTTCTCCATTTTCCAATTTCGCTATGATATCACTATTTTTTATACCTTGAAATGGTTTTACCCCCAACATTAAGATTTCCCAAGCGCAGACACCTGCAAAAGCAATGTGATTGAAAAATTAGCAAAATAGGAGTTATTGGGATTCATCGAAGAAAACAAATTGACGTTATATTAATTAAAATGTCTTGTATACTCTTACCGAACATCCAAACGTCACTGGCTATAGTGAATCTACGAAAATTAATAGACTCTGGTGCCATCCACTTGATGGGCAGCATACATGTACTGGAATGATAGTACGACTGTTCCGATACCCAACGAGACAGACCAAAATCGGCCAACTAAATATAAATGTTGTGAAATCAATACCCTTGGGTTGAGCGAGCATAGGCGGCTTTGAATATCTCTTACCTTTATACAAGTGGGCGAGCTAACTAAGACATTACGGGCTGCAATATCTCTGTGGACAAACTTTTTGGATTCCAAATAACTCAGAGCAGTGGATAGTTGATAGCAGTACAGCAGAAGCGTTTCTCTTCTGAGCCTGATGCAAAATTATGTGCTAAATTAGATGTCACGCATTCAAGAGTTTACTTACTTTTCCGCATTCGATTTTAGATATGCTCTTAATTCTCCATATTCTGCCAATTCCATAACAATCCAAACGGGAGATTCACTGCATATACCAATCAAACGTATTATGTGGGGATGATCAAACTTTTGCATTACATCTGAAAAAGTAGTAATAATAAATAACAGTGCAATTGAATATCGATCTTCAAAGAGGATATAAGACGCAAACAGGATTTGCAACTTTTTGCGAGATTATGTGTTCAAAATATCCAAACACAGACATCATTCTGGTTACACAGATAGCTAAAATTTTTACTTACATGCTTCCTCCAAGAATCTTTCCATTTTCTCTGGATCATCATTGGCTTTGCATGTCTTGACTGCCACCTGTATAACCGCCGAATTCGTATCATTTCTATCGTTTTTCCCACTACCTCCGCATTTTACTTTGGTATTATAACTTCCAATGTATACATCTCCAAACTGCCCTACGCCAATTGTATTGTTCAGTGCGATCTCCGATCTATCCAATTCATAGTTTCTAACTGAAATGGAAGTTCGTGCGCAATGACAAAAGTTCTAAGCCGTTTCAAACCACAACTTTACGTACCTGCTGGCGTCGAGTAATCACCCTCATCATCTAAATGACCCAATTCCGCATAATCTTCACTTAATTTCGGTTTGGAATTTTCGCCTGACTTGTCTTCGTTCGAATGATCGCCATTATTTAATGTACCTGCTGGACTGTCGTTTGCTTTATCTCCTCTTGCATTGCCAATCGGATTCCACAGCGTGCACACTTGATTGTTACTTATCAGAAGACAATAACCCTCGATGAGATCGGCTATACTTGTCGCAGTCTGCAATTAAGTGTTGTTATTTTAAAATGTGGTCACCCTTCAGCTGCGACTTTTCTATAAACTTACATTATAGCCATTGCATGTTATCACCAGATCTTCGTCGTTACTAGTGGCTGTAATCTTGACTTGTGTTTTCATTTCACGGCACCTGCAAAGTTTGTTGCACTGACTGTCGTCAATGGTTGGTGTTAAAGATTTGAGGGTCCTCTCGTTACTGGAATGTGAATCATCTTTGGGTAAAAATAGAGTCGTTATACGATTTATGTCTTTGAATGTTGCCACTTGTATCATATTTGCTTGTGGATGCGTTTGGTACGATAACCCTGGAAATTTAGAAATACACAATTTGCAGTTTCCGTTATTAGTCAGGTTATTTCGTTTAAAAACATACCAATTTTGGGACCAACATATAGATATCCGGATATATTCCAGGCTGAGCTTAACATTACGGAAAACTTTTCATATTCTGTCTCGTAGAAGTTTTTTAGAATATCAAAGTACCTGTATGGATGGAAAGAAATAGAGAATGCAAATAATTAAGACATTTTATTTCAAAGACTAACCTATAGAAACTTAACATTAACAAATCAGGTTTATCTTATTTAAAAAAAAAAACATATTCCTCCACTTTACCCGGACACATATTCATTGAAACTAAATTTAACTTTTTCATCTCTATAAAATGCAGGACAGTAAGTAAATGTGTGTTTGTTTCGTAACTTATGTTTGTAACGTTTTTGAATTAGCTTACTTGGTTATATACTCAATATCTGTTAAGTTGTACAACTTCTTGTATGTGGTGTGTATCACTTTTTTCAGATTCTTTGGCTTTGTTGAAGATATCACAGTTTTTGGTAGAAATTGATGAAACCCCACTTCCTTGTCTATGTAATCGACATGTTGTTGTTTTTTATCTGGTACCGAGCACGTCACATTACGAAAATAATGAAGCATACTCAGGCAACACAATTGTATTGCATTGTCAAAGTCAATGCTGGTCGAATTCGATTGTATAAAATCTTGTTTAACCTTAAAGTAATATACTTGTTATTTTCACAGACTTTTAACACCATTGAATTTTAACACCATTTACCTGATCGAAATAGAAATAACATGTGATTTTATCTTCATTAAATAGTTCTCTGAGGCTGTGGGGCAAGTATCTTATGCGTAATTCGGGTCTCCAAACGCTAAGCTTATCGTTGACATTCACCGTTGGCGGTGTGTGTTGAGACTTTTGCTGAGGGCATTCTGTGTTGGGACACGCAGAATTCCAAATATGTTCGAGTAGTTTTTGTATCTTCGTTGTCTTGTTCATCCACAGTGTTTCTTTGGTGACCATGTTCTGCAAACGCAAGGCGTAGTATTGGGGATTTGGCTTCTTCGCCGAGGGCACCATGGCCACTGTCTTTTCGATAATATCCTGAACAGTGTCCTTCTGTTCATCCACACTGACCGCATGATGTAGATTATTGGGCCAGTAGACGTTTAAATTAAAAATATTGGAAGATAAATTGCCTAAAATGCAATTAAATAATTTGTTAAATAATTTGATTATTGTTTCGCAAAATCCTCAAGACTATACATACTTTGGTTGGAATTTTGAGACATGCTTCTACTTCGACTTTTGGGGCGATTTTAGTCTCAGAATATTGGGTTACTTTTGTGGCTTTCACATTAATATTCAACTCATGGGGGCCGGCTTTTTAAAGACAGCTGTCATTGAGTGCATTCAGGAGATTACTTTCGGTCTTTACAAAAAAAAGTATATAGTCAATGTGCTAAAACGATGAGAATTATTAAAAAAAAGTTTGGTTTAAAGCGGTACTGTGTTCTATTCTTGATTTGATTTATTATAATTTCTAAGAAAACCTTGTACATGAAAAAGTATTCCGTATTTTGGAAGCGTGATAACTTCAATTCCAAAACAATAAATGGTTGCAGTAAACATGAAATAAACAGCGGTTTTAGTTTTTAGAAGTTACTTTCGTAATCCATATTAGGATACGAAACGGATTCGGTACTTCGACCCCAGCTTGATTTTCAGGCTCAACAATGGATCCATAGGTGGTGCAATTTTTAAATTGCGCAAATATTGTACAAACGCGATTTCGTTGACTGTCAAAGTATTGAAAGATGTCAAATTTATCGTTGGTGAACAATAACAGAAACTACTTTCACTGTAAAAATGTGTATTGGAAGGCATTGGCTGTAAGCTGTCAGCTAATAACTATAACATTGTTTCAAAGATCATGTAGTTGGCTTAAGTAAGACAAGGTGAGTACTGTTTATACAAAATCTTGGTGTCATCTATTTACGAACAACATATGTACACTCTTGTACTAAATGGATAAACTATAACTAACACATATTGTGGTGTCTGGCGATGGACTCATGAAAATCAAACGAATGCAGTGGATATTGATGACACCACACACTGTCATCATAATCACCAATCGATAGATCGCCGAATGGTTCAGCTTATCATCAATAATAATAATAATGTGTAGATGGATGAAATGCTCGGTTTATATGTAAACAACAATCGCAGATTATTTTCATTTCTCTCACTTTTGCGGTTATCTGCCTGTTAGTTTGTAATTAAATAATCACATACCAATCAAATATGTGTATTCATAATAATAAAAATAAATAGCAACGCTGCCGACCCAGCGAACTGACATACAAACATCAGCAGCATCGAACACACTTGTCAGAAACATAACAAGTTGAAGTAAAAAGTGCGTTGGCCGCAGTCACCACAGAAATGGGGTCTATGCTGGTGTCTGCCGAAAGACGGACAGTAGGTCTGTTCATTGGCACAATAGTAAGACCTACCAAAATCCTCTTCCACAACTCGGCAGTCAATGTTTATATTTCCGTATCCACTTTTCCTCCAAGGCGTTATACCCACAATCGTCAGACATTCGATTCCCACATATGATGTGAAATAGTCAAAATATTGTTGATAGATTATTCTATTTGGGGCCTTTGCCACACTACACACACTATCATCCGTCCACTTTCTGTATCTTCTCCAATGTGGATAAGTTTAAGTGATGATTTGCAGGATTGTCTTCTCGTTAGTTATACATCATATCGTTGAAGAGTTTTATTAAAGCTCATGGTTAATCCGTATAAACAAATAAAGATTTTATGTTATTTTGCAATCGACGACGACGTACGGCAGAAAACAACCACCTCCGCAAAAATATATATCAATCAATTACTTTTCGTTTCGTCTGTCTGCTGGACGCACCTCACGAAAAAATGAAAATACACTGGTGGTGGTGGTGAATTAACTTATGACAGCTTTTGTGCTATCATTGTGAGGTGATTGAAAATCACTCAAAAGTAAAACCGCTCAAATAAAAAACATCGCCAATATGAAAATATCGAAATGGAGACTTTTGTTGGCCTGGCAATTCCAAAAATTGCCGAAAATTTAAATATCCGAATAGCGTAAATAACAGTTTTTCAAATTTAAAAAAAATTGTTTTAATAAAAGGCGCATTTATTTCCGGTGGTGTTACTATAACTCACTATTTTTTAATTTCTTTGTTCGCATAGACAAAGATTTATTTACTACAGGTTATATATAGCAGGAGGTGTTGTAGTAATTGTAGGCAATAACAATATGCCTTTTGTTTCTCTTTCGTGGGCGTGAAGCTATCAGATTCAACACAATGTATGTACATATACCAACAATAAGAGCGATGACACACACTGCGGTGTGCCGGCAAGGTGCGCCGGACCGGCACGCCGCCTCGGAGATGACACACACAGCGGTGTGCCGGTACGGTACATCGTCTTGGCGATGACGCACACATCACTTTGCACCGGGGTTTGTTGTTATGCAATTGTGAAATTTTCAGTATTCAAAATGACTTCGTCAGAAGCAGTGCTGTACGTGGAGAAGAATATTAACATTGAAAAGCTAATAAGTGAAGTGCAGAATCGCCCAGCATTGTGGGACATGACCCAAAAAGATTATAGCGATCGCATCAAAAGAAGACAGTGCTGGGATGAAATTACAGAAATTTTTGGATCCTCTTTGAGTGTGGATGATAAAAAACAATTAGGTAAGTAAATTTTTTTATTTCTAGATACAAGAAAAGTAGTTTTATTAGTAGTATTTAAGTACACAATATACGTAAGTAGTCATTTCTTTGAAAAATAGTGTGCATATTTATCTCTGGCTGATAGTGCCCTGACATTTCCTCTATGGCGCGAATCAGGTTGTAAACGTTCCATACTACGGGTTTGAGGTATATTTGTGTCACAAAACGATTCTTCACGGGTTCCATCTCGTGTTCTTACAAAATTATGCAGTACACAGGCAGCTTTAACAATACTATCAGCAAAATCGATGTCAACATCTATAGCTCGATGAAATATTCGCCATTTGTTTGCTAAGATTCCAAATGTGCATTCAATGTATCGTCGGGCAATGGATAATCGGTTATTGAAAGTTTGTTTTTCTTCCGTTAATTGTTTTCCACCGTAGGGTCTCAGCAAGTTTTCAGACAAGGGAAAAGCTTCGTCACCCAAAATTACATATGGAAACTTTTCAGTTGAATCTGGCAAAAAACTTGGTGGTGGTATTCCGAACGAATTGTCACATAACTTATCAAAAAGTGTTGAATTTTTGAAAATTCCAGCATCACTCGATTTGCCATATGACCCAACGTCTACGTACGTAAAACAGTAATTGGCGTCGCACATGGCAAATAATACTGTAGAAAAATACCCTTTGTAATTGAAATACATGGAACCGCTATTAGGTGGTTGTTTAGTTCGAATATGCTTTCCATCGATAGCGCCAATAACATTAGGAAATTTTGTAAATTTTTCGAATCCTGTTGCTATGTCTAAGAACTTCTCAGTAGTTAATGGTGGTATAGTCGCTTCAGCAAGACATAACCATATTGCTTCACAAACGTCTTTAATAATACAACTGGTAGTCGATCTTCCTAGTCGAAATGTATAATGTAGTTCAGTAAGCGAACACCCGGTAGCCAGATATCTGAAATAAATAACTAATGTTACCTATATAGACTTAACAGCTTTTATTACTGAATACACTTCGCTATAATTACTTTTAATAATACATAAATAACCTAATATAATTGTTTTTATTTACAGGAGACATTTTGCATAAAAAATGGAGAAACATAAGAGATCGTGCATCAAAAGACATTCAAGAGCGAAAAGGCAAAAGTGGAGACGGAGTTCGAAAAAAAGCTCCCTACATATACGCAAACCAATTAGAATTTCTAAGGGACATTATTACACCAAAAACAACAGTCAGTTCGTTAGAACGTACAAGTGCCAACCCCACCGCAGTTGAAGAAGAACGTGAAGACGACGATGACGAAGAAGCTACATCTGCGGCTTCCATCTATTCTCCTGCACCAAACGTTTCACCGGCAAAACGGGTGGGCAAAAAAAGACTACACCCTGTTGAAGAACAAATTTTACGTTCATTGGATAACTGCGAGAAGAGAGCAAAGTTGGACAGAGCGAAGGAAAAGATTGAAGACAATGATAAAAACAGAAACAGCATGCGTTTCTTAAAATAAACGACGTGTCGTGACGTCTTTTTTGCCGGCAGGAATCGATGCGGCCGTGTGTGTTTTGCATCATTTGAATACACAGGTACATGCGCCGGACCGGCGCGCCGGTCCGGCCCACCTTGCCGGCACACCGCAGTGTGTGTCATCGCTCTAAAGCCGAACAAAAATTTCAAAATCAAAATACGTTTCAATGTGACAAGGTTGGACTAGGGTAATCACTTCGTGGTTAGAAAACCGGGAGCACTGGTTTTCTCCGCTTTTTCAAATTGCTATTTTGTGAATATCAAGTAACTGGGATAATTTCTATCGAAGCTCTGTTTTTCGGATTTGTAATTTTTAAAATTTTTCTCTAAATTTATGGTGTTGCATTTTAACATGAGGTCAATTCAGGAAAAAAAAGTTTTCAGTTGCTTCGATAAATAGGATTTTTGAAAAACGGTTCCTCCTTTTTTACTTGAGGGTAAAACCCGGATTTCACCGGTTTCGGTTTTTATGTCCAAGTCTTATGCTCAGTTTCACAGATGAAAATTCTCCATTTAAATGGAGTATAAATGCTCGATGTTTGTCATTTAATATGAAAATAACTTTCAAATTGAGCATTTAAATGACGAGTGTGAAATTCGCCCCTAAACACCTTATCCACTTAGCGCGTCTAACATTTTTTGTGAGCGTAATTTTGACCTCAAACCATGTTATACGTGCTTAAACACGCTAACTGGGCTCGAAGCTATAAAGGTTGGACATTTTTCATTGAAAAAAGTAAAACCGGGAAACACTTGGGGAAATTTTTAAATTTCGTGAGCACAAAATTGAAAAATCTCCACAATAGAAAAATGTTTATAAACTGTTTATTTTGAAAATTATCAATATGTAAAAATTGTTCACACAATTATTTTCTTTTAATTTTCTGTATATTGAAAGGAAAGCTTACGCCAAGTGTGTTGGGGATTTTTTTTTATTATTTCAATAATGCCTTAAAGTTTTGCCACGTATGGTCCCCGTTTGTATTGATGTTTACTCGATAGTTGGCAATCCTTTTAATTGTGACAATTTTATTTGTCATTCCTGCACTTTCCGCTTTTGCTTTCCATCCTTTTCCTTGATACAATCTTGTTGTTGTAACAAGATCATGCCATAGTGCAGTCACTTGGAAATAATGTGGATTCATAGACTATGAACGCATAAGCGCAGCTGGAAGTGGGAAGCAAAAAACAAAATGCCTGTTGGTCTTGCCATCACATTACAACAACACCTCCTCCGTTTACCATGAGTAATTTTATCAGGCTTTGAAATGCATAATGCAATTTCAAGTAACAGGTCATAAGGGCAGACTTGACTACGAAAAAGAGAGAAATGTGCAGTCAGTTGGGTACAGGCAAGCATTCAAGAAGGGCGATCACGGAGAACGAAAGTCGCAGCAAAAGATCATTAACCATGCGAGTGACCGCTGAAACAAAATAGTGAAATGTGAAAAAAAACCTAATTATTATAAAACGGTTATTGGAATTAAAGTCTGAACGGTAAAACCCATAGAATAATACATACGTAGATAAACTTATTCTCTCATCTGACGTTTCATTTCACACTTTTCATCGTAGGTTTGTGGAAATGAGAGAAATTAAATTAAAATTATCTTACACCAGGGGGAGTTACAAATATGTTCACTTAACTTTTTCCTGTCGTTTTGGTGTAGAACTGAAAAATTTAAATATATTTTGCACTTTTTTGTTGACTTTTATCGTTGGTATACATTTGTATTGTATTTAACACAACTAGTTTGTCACAAAAAAACGAAATTCGGTTGTTGTTCCTTTGTTGATCGCTGTATACTATTGCCACCATCTGGTATTATGGAACCCATATTTTCCACCATCCAATGTTTACTTTCCATCGTACCTATGACGTTTAATTTATTGAGCGAATAAAAGCTTCTATGGTATTATTCAATGCCTAAAACAATATTTAAAACACACCAACAAATGATTGACTGAAGCATACAACAAAACATTGCGTATAATAAAAAACATAATTACTTAACTAAAAGTGAAACAAAACAATGAAAAATATAAAAAAAACAGCAGACAGTTGTCCGAGGCCTTCGGCCACGGACTGTCCTTGTAGGCTGTGTCATAGACACGGCCATTAAGTTTAACGTAGAATACGCCATCCGATAAGACAGAAAACATATATAACAATAAATAACATAAGCAAATGAATTTATTTATTTGATAGTTACTTTTGAGAATATACATAAGCTTATGGTAGGAAAAATAGGATAAATATGTTTTGTTTTGTTGTTGTTGTATTACCTATACCTACTTACTTATACCTACTTACTTATACCTATTTACTTATACCTATTTACTTATACCTATTTACTATTACCTACACCTATTTACTTAAATCGACTATTTGTTGTTGTTGCCGCTATAGGAACTGTAAATTAAATCCATTATTAGGAATTTATACATTACATTAATATATACATATGTACATATGTATATGTATGTAGGTATAAAACTTACCTATTTGATTGATATTGGGTGCTGCCGCTGCTGTTGCGATTTGTTGCATATTTGTTGTTGATGTTGCGCCTACAAATTAATTAACATTTTTAATAAAAAGGGAACACAAAACTTACCTGAGTATTTATTTCTCTGCATAACAACCACTCGTTGCTTTCTTGTATTTCGTGTAGGTGCCATTTTGATTAGTAGTTTTTATTTTAATTTACTAAACGTCAACTGTCAGCTGCTGTCAAACAGCATTTTTATTTTGCTTACTTGGCAGCACTTTCATTTAACATAAAAATTTAAGAATTAATTTTTTCATATATTTTTTATAATTATATATCCATGTTAAATTCAAATTCACATTTAACATTTTGTTTCACTTAAATACATAAGTAAATACATATACGATATTTCAATATTTCATCAATCAAAACAACAGCCGAAGGTTTGTGTTCACACTGAAACACATCATAGTTTGTGTCCACGCTACAAACTCAAACACTCAACCAAACTCCACACATATGTTTGAGTGTATGTGTTTAAACAATTTTCATTTGAGAAATTTAAATATTAGGAAGATATCAACCAATATGAAATGTATATCAAACGAAAGATAACACCTTCATTCACCTATAAAAAATTTTTAAAAAAAGTTATCTCGCCGTTTCCTCATAATCAATGAAATAAAGATTACAACAATAACAATCTGACATGACTCCCTATACCGTAAGGTAAGACGTATTCTACATCAAAAAGCCGATAGAAAAATTCCAAAATAATAAACCGAAAGAAAATCATGTTTATTGAGAGCGGCAAAATAAATATATTACAGAAAACAAAACATTAATTATAACAAACCAAAAGGATGTAAGCCAACACCATCATCGACTCTTCATCATAATTATTACATCGCCTTCATCATTATTTCATCGTCTTCATCATCATTATTTCATTACTTTCATCATCATTACTTCATCCTCAGTTCGTCATCATCATCATCAGCAGCAACACTGGCAGCGACAACAGCAGCAACATTTTGGTTCAGGGTAGTAGTAAGTAGATGTGTAAGTGTATATAGTTTTATATATAAATAATAAAAGTTTTTGAATTTTAGTATGAAACTCTAAAGTTTTCTTATTCATGAGAGGGAAGGGTAAAGGATTTGTTAGGTATGGATAGGTAGTGATTTCTCTAATGGGGCAACATGTAAAAAAGACTACCGGGTACCCATTGTTGCCAAAGGCGTAGTTCTTTGAACTATGGGTGGGAAAAAGTGCACCCCGGGATGCCAATACCAGCCTGTCATCCCAAGTCCGAACGGTTCCAGCGGCACATTTACTTTTAATATGTTTCTTTTTGCTCCTAAGCTCGTTAATACGGTGGTTATCTTTTACAGGCATTTTATCTTTATGCTTACGCGGCGAAGACCTGGGTTAAGAACCATGGGTCTTTAGCCCATCTCTTAATAAAATAAAAATCTTAATAAAAATCTGAATAGCCCGCGCGTAACATAAATGGCGCCCAACGTAAAGCGAAAAGCACATACAGTTTAAAATTAGATAGAATTCATTTAAATCTTGTTTCATTGATTTTATTTGACTTGAATTTTTTTTACGGCTGGAGCCAAAGCCAACTGTTTCTACATCTTTAGTCAAACAATATTCAATGAACCATGACACACTTTTAATGAAAGTTGCGTAGCTGTGAAACTTTCATTCGTATTTATTCATTTGGACGTGAGACATTGATTTTGTTTTACTTAAATGTGAACGATGACCACTCCAATAAGAAGAAAAGTCTACAAATTCTTTTCAGTTTTATGACATCCAATTCAGTTTCTTGTTTTAAAGACCTGTAAGTCATATAAGTACGAGACTATTATTCTCCCTTATATTTGCGACATATACTTCATCACAATCAATTGAGTTAAGTTTATTCGTCATAAATAATCAATATTCTTCGTGCTTGAGGTCAGATTTGCTGTTGTTATATTTATTTTCCTCGATATTTCGCTACTCCTTTGTGTAGCATCATCAGGAGATATAAACAATATGTATTTAACAATTAAAACAAAACAAAATTAACAATTGTGAAAAAATTATGTCAATTTAAAAATGTTCAAACAAATTTTCCCGCCTTTTTCAAAATTTTCTGAAGTTACACAAACAAAAATAATGTTCGTAAAAAGTTCATATAAATTAACCCAAAGAAAAATATTAGATTGATATGATAAATAATTCTTGCTTAAATGGTTCTACTTTTTACTAATTAAATGTCTGTAAATTTGGGCTACATTATCTGTATCTGTTTTATAGTTAATTCTTTTCAATGTTGGTGTATTAATTATCTGTAGCATTTCTAACATATAACGACGTTTATAATTGTTTTCTTTATTTAAAACCGCTGTGTCCTGAAAGTTTGGGTAATGATTTAATCTAGCACAATGGGATGTTAATGCTGTTTTCTGTGTAGAAATGTGCCTATATTTCTGATCTGATTTGAGTCCTGCAATTCGTGTCTTTAGTTTATTTTTTGTAGTCCCTACATATACTTTGTTACAAACCTCGTTGTCATTTCCTTTACATGGTATTTTATATACTATATTACTCATATCAAATTTGTCCAAACTATCCTTTGTTTTACTAAATATTCTGCCTATTGTGTTATATGTTTTGTGTGCTATCCTATAATTCTTGTCGTCAAATATTTTTGACTTCGCCAACCTATCTGTTATTCCAGGTATGTACGTTATTGACTTGTAAATTTTTGGCTCATCTGTAGTAACCCTGTTCGGTTGTTGTTTATCCTCAAATTGCCTTATCAGTCTGTTGGTAAGATGGTTCGGGAAGTTGTTGTCCTTGAGAATGTTCCTTATCCTTTCCTTATTGACCTTGTGGAATTCTACATCACTTATAAACGCGGTTTATTAAATTTTTCGCCGTATTTATAATCACACGTTGTTGATATTTCGAGTGGAAGTTGATTATTCTTCCTGAAGACGGTGGTTTCTGATACCTATTAATTGATAAATTTTCCCCTCTCCTGACCACCAATGTGTCCAAATAGGGAAGTTTTGAATTTGACTCTTTCTGCATTGTAAATTTAATACTGGAGTGGAAACTGTTAAAAACATCCAAAATTGTATTTATTTCGTCCTCTGAAACGACACAAAATAAATCGTCTACATATTTTGTTAAAATTTTTGGTTTTATATCCAATTTTTCGATACAAGAGTCCAGTAAATTTTCCATAACGATGTCAGCAACTATTGGAGAAGCTGGTGAGCCCATTGGGAGTCCCTTTTATTGCAAATATATCCTCCCATCATGTTGGAAATATCGGTTATCCACTATACAAAATCTTAATATATCTAAAAATAAAGATTTATTAATGTCTGTATGTTGCTTTAATGTGTTCCATTTTTCCTCTATGATACTGATAGCTAAGTCTACGGGAACACTCGGGAATAGAGATACTACATCAAACGAAACTAAAATGTCGTTACTATTAATCTTCTGGTTCTTTATTCTGTCCTTAAATTGTATTGCATCTTTTACATTATATTTTGAATTTTCCAAGGTAATTCGCCTTGGTGTTTTCCGGTGGTTAATGTGCGAAAACCAGGTAAGGTTCGTCTATGCCTTGACTCACGCAAACTAAACGCTGTAACGAAAAAAGATTCTTACCCTCTACCTCATATCAACGGCCTACTGAGCAGACTAAAGGACACACCCTCTCGCTTGAGAGAGAACGTTTTCGTTTATTTGGACGACCTCCTGGTATGCAGTGCAACCTTTGAGGAACATATACAAATTCTATGCGAGGTATCGAAATGCTTAAGAAACGCTGGTCTGACGATTAACGTTGCTAAGAGCAAGTTTTGTCAGGCCGAGATAAGATACTTGGGATATCGTATTGGTAAGGGTTGTTTAAAGGTGGATCCTGACAAAGTGTCTGCGATCGTAGATTTTCCATTGCCGAAAACTCCTCGCCAAGTACGCCGTTTCGTAGGCATGGCAAATTGGTATCGATCGTTTGTCAACAACTTTGCAGATATTGCGGGCCCGCTTACAGATTGTTTGAGACTCGATAGAGGAAAATTTAAATTAACGGAAGAGGCAATAGATGGTTTTGAGAAACTTAAAGTAGCCCTGAGTTCTGCCCCTGTTCTTGCCCAGCCTGACTTTTCTAGGGAATTTATTATCCAGTGCGATGCATCCCGAGTCGGAGTTGGTGGCGTCTTGTACCAGATAGACGACGAGGGAAGAGATAGGCCCATTGCTTTTGTTTCACAAAAACTGAATCGCGCTCAGCGTAATTATACGGTTAGTGAGCTGGAGTGTTTTGCGGCCGTGATAAGCGTGAAGAGATTTCGAGCCTATGTAGAGGGACTACCGTTCAGGATTATTACTGATCACTCAAGTTTGAAATGGCTCACTTGCTCGTTGGAGTTTGAAACTTCAGGGTTTCGATTTCCGGATGGAACATCGAAAGGGTTCCCTTAACGTCGTCCCTGACGCTTTATCTCGTTTTGATGTAGATGCTATAGATTTTGATAGTAAGTTCCCTGAGATTGATTTGACATCGGCCGAATTCGATTGTCCTGATTATAAAGGTTTAGTAGATACCATTGAAAAGAACAAAGACATTTTACCTGACGTCCGGTTGTCCGATAAACTAATTTTAAAAAGAGTGAAATTCCGCCAGGGTATTGACAATGAAGAAGAGAATCTTTGGAGGGTATGGCTCCCAAAATCCTTAACGGAACAGGGGATTCAGCTGGGCCATGAGTCTAGTTGCCACGGCGGTTATTTTAAAACTCTCCCGAGTACGCCAAAAATATTATTGGCCATCCATGGCGCGAGATATTAAAGCATTTGTGAATAAATGCGATGATTGCAAAATCATCAAATCACCAAACCAGATTCAACGACCACCAATGGGTGATGCTTTTATAACTGTCCGTCCGATGCAGCGCATATACTGTGATTTTCTTGGTCCGTATCCGTGTTCGAAAGCGAAAAATTCCCACATTTTCATTACCATTGACCATTTTACGAAGTTTCTATTTCTCAAGCCTTTAAAATCAGCCACGTCAATAAACATAATTGATTATTTTCAGAACCAGGTGTTCAATACTTTCGGTGTTCCTCAATATGTCCACAGCGACAACGGCAGACAATTTATTTCCAAGGTAATTCAAAATTTTTTCAAATTATATGGCATCACGCACATTACAACAGGTCTGTACTCTCCCCAAGCGAATTCGTCAGAACGAGCTAATCGAGAAATTATATCCAAAATACGATATTATCTGAAATCGGAAGAACACCATCTCAATTGGGATCTTTGTATACCCCGCATACTTGCAACATTACGAGGTGATTATCACACGTCTATTCAGTGCAGCCCCTATTATGCCATGTTTGGTCAGAACATGTGTATGCATGGATCTACATATTCAGTTCTGGATAAGTTGAACATGCTAGTTGATGACACTATAGTAAAAAGAACCGATAAATTGTCGAACATTCGGGAGAAAATTGTGCAGAATCTTGAAAAAGCTCATGACAAGGCGACCAGGGTATACAATACCCGCACTAGACCCATTAAGTACACCGTTGGACAGGAAATTTTCAGAAAGAACCACAGTCTCAGCAATTTTAAAAAGGGGATCAATGCCAAATTCAATCCGAAATATGTCAAAGGACGAATACGCACCATCATCGGTAACGCCTTGTATGACATAGAAGACCTAAAAGGAAGGCTCATAGGCAGATATCATGCTTCTGATTTGAAACAGTAACTCATTTAAATACTTGATAACTCATATGTTGCCCGGCTTTTTGTGGGTCGAGCCACACGTTTGGACGCGCGTAACAGAAAAAAAATATCCTTTCTCCTGTTTGTTATTCAATGAGAACATTTTCATAACCAAGCAGTTTTGTTGGGGACTTTTTTTATTATTTCAATAATGCCTTAAAGTTTTGCCACGTATGGTCCCCGTTTGTATTGGTGTTTACTCGATAGTTGGCAATCCTTTTAATTGTGACAATTTTATTTGTCATTCCTGCACTTTCCGCTTTTGCTTTCCATCCTTTTCCTTGATACAATCTTGTTGTTGTAACAAGATCATGCCATAGTGCAGTCACTTGGAAATAATGTGGATTCATAGACTATGAACGCATAAGCGCAGCTAGAAGTGGGAAGCAAAAAAACAAAATGCCTGTTGGTCTTGCCATCACATTACAACAACACCTCCTCCGTTTACCATGAGTAATTTTATCAGGCTTTGAAATGCATAATGCAATTTCAAGTAACAGTTAGGTCATAAGGGCAGACTTGACTACGAAAAGGAGAGAAATGTGCAGTCAGTTGGGTACAGGCAAGCATTCAAGAAGGGCGATCACGGAGAACGAAAGTCGCAGCAAAAGATCTTAACCATGCGAGTGACCGCTGAAACAAAATAGTGAAATGTGAAAAAAAACCTAATTATTATAAAACGGTTATTGGAATTAAAGTCTGAACGGTAAAACCAAGCCCATTAATGTACGTGTATAAAAAGTAATACATTATTCCGCAAAACGTTTGACATTTTTTTTACACCATCGGGAAGTAGAGGTAAAACTTTAACGGGGTTTGTGTCGTCATTGACTTTTGCTTTGGTTGATTTATCATCATCATTCATAAATCGTATTTCTAAATCTAGGATTAATATTTTTTATTAATTTTTTTTATTATAAGTGGCTTCAAAACTTTAATTTCAAAACTTTAATTTAATATAATAATAATAATAATAATAATAATAATAATAATAATAATAATAATAATAATAATAATAATAATAATAATAATAATAATAATAATAATAATAATAATAATAATAATAATAATAATAATAATAATAATAATAATAATAATAATAATAATAATAATATAATAATAATAATAATAATAATAATAATAATAATAATATAATAATAATAATAATAATAATAATAATAATAATAATAATAATAATAATAATAATAATAATAATAATAATAATAATAATAATAATAATAATAATAATAATAATAATAATAATAATAATAATAATAATAATAATAATAATAATAATAATAATAATAATAATAATAATAATAATAATAATAATAATAATAATAATAATAATAATAATAATAATAATAATAATAATAATAATAATAATAATAATAATAATAATAATAATAATAATAATAATAATAATAATAATAATAATAATAATAATAATAATAATAATAATAATAATAATAATAATAATAATAATAATAATAATAATAATAATAATAATAATAATAATAATAATAATAATAATAATAATAATAATAATAATAATAATAATAATAATAATAATAATAATAATATAATAATAATAATAATAATAATAATAATAATAATATAATAATAATAATAATAATAATAATAATAATAATAATAATAATAATAATAATAATAATAATAATAATAATAATAATAATAATAATAATAATAATAATAATAATAATAATAATATAATAATAATAATAATAATAATAATAATAATAATAATAATAATAATAATAATAATAATAATAATAATATAATATAATAATAATAATAATAATAATAATAATAATAATAATAATAATAATAATAATAATAATATAATAATAATAATAATAATAATAATAATAATAATAATAATAATAATAATAATAATAATAATAATAATAATAATAATAATAATAATAATAATAATAATAATAATAATAATAATAATAATAATAATAATAATAATAATAATAATAATAATAATAATAATAATAATAATAATAATAATAATAATAATAATAATAATAATAATAATAATAATAATAATAATAATAATAATAATAATAATATATAATAATAATAATATAATAATAATAATAATAATAATAATAATAATAATAATAATAATAATAATAATAATAATAATAATAATAATAATAATAATAATAATAATAATAATAATAATAATAATAATAATAATAATAATAATAATAATAATAATAATAATAATAATAATAATAATATAATAATAATAATAATAATAATAATAATAATAATAATAATAATAATAATAATAATAATAATAATAATAATAATAATAATAATAATAATAATAATAATAATAATAATAATAATAATAATAATAATAATAATAATAATAATAATAATAATAATAATAATAATATAATAATAATAATAATAATAATAATAATAATAATAATAATAATAATAATAATAATAATAATAATAATAATAATAATAATAATAATAATAATAATAATAATAATAATAATAATAATAATAATAATAATAATAATAATATAATAATAATAATAATAATAATAATAATATATAATAATAATAATAATAATAATAATAATAAATAATAATAATAATAATAATAATAATAATAATAATAATAATAATAATAATAATAATAATAATAATAATAATAATAATATAAATAATAATAATAATAATAATAATAATAATAATAATAATAATAATAATAATAATTAATAATAATAATAATAATAATAATAATAATATTTTTTTTTTTTTTTTTTTTTTTTTTTTTTTTTTTTTTTTTTTTTTGTGTGTCGAGGAGGTAAAAATGCGTTACGCATCTTACACAAGATCGTCATCCTGTGTAGTATGTCGGACTGCTAGTATGCTTACCGACTAAAACATCCTCCTCGTTTCCTCTCTCGTGAAGGTTTATCCACCCCGGGACCGCTTTCGCATTACTTCGGGGTGGGATCACTAGGTGGCAGTACGCCATCGTCTTATCCTTGATCTGCGTCCAGTCCGCGCCTATGTTGTGCTGCACTCGCAGCGTCCAGGTCAGCTTTCTTGGTGCGTAGAACTCTCTCACAATATATCGCAACCGCCTTCCACTGACATTCGCTTTGAATCATTTTATCCACTAAATTTTCCGTTGTGATGTGAGGTATTGTCACCTCCAGCTCTCGGCGAATATTCTCCCAGCGTGCACACTCGAAAAAAGTGTGTTCAGCAGTATCAATAATTTCTCGCTCCTCGTACAGACAGTATGGTGTATCGCACTTGCCCATTTCATAAAGGTACTTCCTGAAGTATCCGTGGCCTGTCATCATCTGGGTAATGTAATAGTTTACATCTCCGTGTTTCCGGTTAAGCCAAGTCGTAACAGATGGTATCAACTTTGCCGTCCATCTGCCATCTGAAGCAACGTTCCATCTTTCCTGCCACAGTGTGAGACTTTCTTGCTTTATTGTTTCAATCTCTAGGTGATCTGATTGGCTCGTCTTCATCTGGAATATTTTCCTTCGCTCTTGTGCATGAATATCTATCGGGATCATGCCTGCAATAAGCAGAACCGTATTCTGGGATACAGTACGGTATGCTGATGTTACACGCAGTGCGCTTCTCCGCTGCACAGCCTTTAGCGTTTTTGACCTCTGCTCCACTTTCAATGTATCCGCCCAAATTTCGCATCCATAGAGGAGAACGCTGTTCACTGTCTCCATAATCAGTCTACGTTTGCTTGGGAGCGGGCCCCCAATATTAGCCATCAGTCTAGATAATTGTGAAGATATCTGCGCCGCTTTTTCCGTGGCATATTGTAGTTGAGCCCAGTATGTTAGTTTCGGGTCCAATCTAATACCTAGGTATTTCACCGCTTTCTGCGTGACCATTATCTCATCTCCAATCTGCATTTCTATCTCTGTCGGTATATGACGCCTGGTTAGGAGTAGTAACTCTGCTTTTTGCGTAGCTAGTTCCATGCCATGTGCACTTAGCCATGCCTTGGTCCTTATCATGACCTGTCTCAGCCTTCCTTGAGCCTCCGTCGTGTTTCTGGCTTTGATTACCGCTGCGATGTCGTCTGCGTAGCCTACGAGGAAAGTATCAGCTGGCATCTCGATCCTGAGTATTTCGTCGTAGCTCGCGTTCCACAGGTCTGGTCCTAGAATTGACCCTTGCGCTGCGCCCGATGTTACCTGAAATTCTCTTTGACCCTCAGTTGTATTATACAGGAGTACTCTGTCCTTGAGGTAGTCCCCCACTATCCGCAATAGGTACCTTGGTACCCGGAAGTTTTCTCTTAGTGCCTGCAACACATCTTCCCACCTAAGGCTGTTGAAAGCATTCTTTACGTCCAGTGTTGCTAGTAGGACTACCGGTCTGCTGTAGTGGGTTTCCCTTTGTGCAGCCTCGACTACATCAACAACAGCCTTTAGGGCTCCGATTGTTGATCGACCTGGCCTAAATCCATGTTGCTGGTCCGAAAGGCCTCCATTGTCACTGATAGCCTCTTGAAGGCGGGGCTTTATCATCCTCTCCAGAAGTTTACCTGCCGTGTCCAGCATACATAAAGGTCTGTATGCTGACGGTGACGTCATGTCGCCCGTTCCCTTGTTTATTAGCACCAAATGCTGTTTTTTCCACTGTTCCGGGAAGATTCCTTCTT